>CM062243.1:25861927-26461927 GCA_031216285.1 Syzygium syzygioides | reverse complement strand
TATTTTCAAACACAAAATCCGTTTTACAGTAAATTTATCACTGTGCTGCTCCTCCAGAAAAGCCCAACCTTCATTCTTTAGTTCAATACCATCGATATAAATAAGACATTTAAAGAAAATACAGATTCCTATTTCGAAATTGTCATCACATATATTGTTTATTTTTCTTACTACATTCTTTTCATTAAAACCGGTTGGTATAAATTGTTGGATATGTTGAACCTAGTAGTATAGCATTTTGGCCCTCACTCCACGGTTTCATACCTCGCGCACAAAGTGCATGAAATGGGGATTCGATGGAGTGCAAATTTATGTGAAGCTAAACACAGAGAAAAATACAAGATTGCAAGAAAAATATAAATTCTATTGAAAATGTAAATTGCGAGAAAAGCAAATTGATCTAATGAAATAACAGACACAAACGTAGATTGTAGGTTTGCTTGATTGTCGAAATGGAGAGCTTTACACCTCTCTTGCAACTTCCAACTTTAAGGACGAATACTAAAACGTGCAACTTCCCTGTACATCTCTGAAGCCACAAGTTCTTTATGCTTCTTGGCCGAGTTCTCCATCGGATCAACTAAGTCGATTCATTTCATTCTTTTAAGGCTACAAGACAACAAATTATCAAAGTGAGAATGAACGTTACATCAAACATAGCCAAAATTGACATATTAGTAAAAATTGGATACCCACAATTTGCTATAAACGTTTTTGTATTAGCCCACTTTTGTTTGTGTTGACATGTGTTCGGTTCGTATTTGATAATCTTGAACTGTGTAAAGTTCACTAGACTATACTATATATTTCCCTGTTTGCGCATTTGCTCGAATCAATGTAGTCAATCTGTGTGATTTTTCTTTTGTTACTAAAAAAGACCGAGGAAACTAGTGTATCTTGCTTATCAATTACTGACAAGAAAGTTTTTTGTTTTTTTTTTGGGGGGGGGGGGTGGGTGTAGCATGAAGCGGGTTTGAATCTGAACCCTTTGGATCTCCTCTTTGTAAATGCCGAACTTGCAGATTAGTTAGCGAATTTAACTTGCTCCTGTGAACTGGGGCAAGGTGGTCCGAGAAATTTGTTTTTGCAGTCTAGCTTGGTCGAATTGCATATCCAACTTAGCTACATCGAGGGACCACCCTTCTTTTAGAATTTCTTTTTTTATTAATTAAAGAAATGCCTTTCAATTGGCCGTAATTAACTTTGACTTAACTATTTCTTTAAACATTTTTGCAGCGACTTTTCAACAACAAACCTTGTTAACAATGGCATTTTTCTGATCGCTAGTAGTTAGCATGGTCTATCGAAGCTTAGATAATAATTTACCTTACCATAAAAAATATGTTGCTCTTGTGAGTCATGCCAGACTTGCCCTCGAGCATTAGGCTGAGCCAATAACAACAATTTATAGTAGTTCGGCCCAATCAACGACTACTCCACTTCTCGAGACCATTTAAGAGTTAAGCCCATTCCACTATATTTGAAACCAAATAAGCCTCCTCTACAAGCAAGGTGAATTCATTTAGAAACAATTTCTCTCGCGAGAAGTTGATCTGCAAAGTGAATGCAAGAGAGATTTTGTAAGCGCTTTCATGTACACAGATGCCCAGGACAACGGGCTACCTTTTTTTCGGAAAATAATTTCTCCCAACTAATTTCCATTGGTGGTGATAGTCCCTGAGTTGTTACTAACGCGACATGACTAGTTTTTTAACCATCGAGACTGCCAAATGTCCACTTAAACTCAAAAATGGCCCAATCACTGGCTGGGTTGGGCGAGCGAAATTCGAATTTAAACTATAGAGCCAGGTATTTAGCCAAACCTAACTGGCTATCCTGCCATTGTTTTGCTGGGTACCTAGATATGTTTTTAGACAAGCTCGGTCTTCTTTAACCCTTTCCAAACGGCACAAACTTGCATAAGACATATCCAAGTAATTTACAACGATTATAAATATACAAAAAAGAGTTTTGGAAATTAGGTTCATCAGTGACAACTTGTAAGTAAAAGGTGCAACTTAAGATTATGTTTGACTGTCAAAAATTTAAATATGATAAATGTAACCTTTTGACAGGCTAATTTCTTATATGAATTGGCAAAAAAAAATAGTATATTAAAATAACATATAAGGCAACAACCGAGGGTTTTGTGATGGCCACAACTATAATTGTTTCCTTTGTTTTGTTTTGTCTGTTCCAGATGGTCACTTGCGATTATTGAGTTGGACAAGATGGACAGGACCACGTGATGAGTCCTGTCCTCGTCATTCCTAAATGTCCTTTGCACCTCGATTTGCGTGGCCACGCGGTCCAATCAAAGATGAACCGACGAAAATATCCTCTTAAAGTCCACAGGCGACGGGGGTGTTCTTGCCAATTGACAGGAAGGAATTGTTTTGGTGGTCTTGGTAAAAAAGGTGAGGATTGAAGAAATAAATTTTGCCTCATTGAAGAAACGCAACCATCGCAAGATTTCGTATATACCAAGCCCATCTACTTCATCCTTTGTGGCAAGAGAAAAAGGAAAAGAGCTTTGTTTAAGAAAGAAGTGGCGAGGGATTGTGCTTAAAGAGGAGAAACTTGCATAGGTAAAGAACACCACCACCATCACGAGAAATCACCAGGAGGCTCGTTTTTGTTCTGATAAATTTGCTTCGATGACTACAGGTTGAGACGTGAGGGTAATCCTCCTATTGGATTGCCTTTCGAGACTTGTACACAACTTGATCATCCCTGAGGTAACTTATTCTAAAACACAAAATCTATTAACAATAATTTCGTCCCTGCGTTGCTCCTCCATCATTCTTTAGTTTATTATAATTGATAGGATGAAAAATATTGAAGTTTTACTTGTTGCAAGACCTTACATCATTTAAAGCATACAAACATTACATGTGAAATTCACACATCACTTTTTCGAAATTATCATCACATATTGGTTTTTTTTCTTAATACATTCTTTTATTCAAAGCTCGTCGGTATAAACTGTTGATATGGTTGGACACGGTGGAACCGCAAATTGGCCCTCGCTCCAGTACGGCTCTAAAAAACATTGCCTTTGACTAGAGACACCGGAATTGTTTGACTTTAAAGCCACCCATTTTTTCTTATAAGGTGGGTAGGCGAAAATCTTTAATCAAGGGACCTCAACATTGGTTCTTGTATTTATACATAAAAAGTTCTTTACCGGACGAGCTCACTCTTAATTTATTGAGAGATTCATCCGGTGATACCAAAGTAACGTCCAAGTGTATATTTAAGTTATACCAATGGGGATTTGGACATCGTTGCTATAAATCTGCTTTGTCCTTTATACTGAGTGAGAGGATCCACGAACTGATTAACGATTTGGAAGTGGAGAGAGAGAGAGAGAGAGAGAGAGAGAGAGAGAGAGAGAGAGAGAGAGACCTATTCATAATTCCGAGCGATCTCACTAGCTATATATTTTCATACATAGAGTAATTAATAAATAAATTTATCTTATTGTACACACAAGCGTGATAAAATGTTTATGGGGATGAAGTAATTAATAATGAAATCTTAGTCTCTTTTCACATATTTGTAAGCAAGAAATAGGAATCCTATGGTGAGCTGATGTAAATTATCGCTCGTTAATCAGAAGTTATCCTTACTAGATCGGAAGGATTTGAGGAGAACGTCTTAGTTTATAGGACCACACCGCACCCTAATTTTTAGAAAGCATGATCATTAGTGAATAATGCCTTTTGTTGAGTAGAAAAAATTATTAGAAGTATAAGTTTCCAAAGAAGGAGATGATTACGTGGCACTAAAAGGATAGCATCATTTATATAATTAATTTCCACCGAACACCCCATCTCTTGCATAAGTATCGATTTTTCTTTTTTGGGGGGCAAAGATCTTAGTGTTGACTAAAACGTCTTTTGGCAAAAGATCATTTGAGACTATTTCTTTCAATCGCTGAAGATTGACCATTTCATTAATTGGTTCAAAGTTTCCTTGCGCAATCTCCTACTAGTTCCAATTGCAAAGATATTGTAACTTTTTGACTTGATTATGCTTTGTACTGCTTTCTTGATGACACATTTTCTCCAACCTAACAAAAACCGTTATTGCATATACTTTCAAAGTGTTTTGAGAAATTAAGGTGTTTTCCGCATTCAACCCCCCATTGATTATATTTTGTTCAACTTTTAAGAACCACATGAGCATGAATTTCCTATTTCTCCTCCTACAAAAGGCGTTCAAAAAGAATTTGATAAGTCTTGATGTGCATCAATTCGGTAATTAACATTCATTCACGTGGGTTAGTCATCTTTAAAAGTTCATATACTCCATGATTTTTATAAAAAAATAATTATTAGATAAGGAAAAATCAATTTTTTTATTTTCTTTTATTCAGGATGAGAAGGGTTCTTAGATGAAATTTCCGAATCCGTAAAATTTTGTGTAACATCAGAAGGGACAAAAAAGATCCCAATTATCAAATGTCTCCAAAAAAGCACTTACTCTTAATGAAGGGATAGAGATGGTCACTGTTATGTTTTCTGCCCAAATGAACTTACATGGCAACTAATGGGACAAACGCTACTTGCATGCGAGCCGACTTGTCGTTTTTTTTTTTCAACTAAAAAAGTAAACAAAGTACAATTAATAATTTTGAACTCAAAATGAAATAATTTTTTTCAAAAAATAAAAAATAAAAACTAGAAACAGAAAGGGCGTGTGCTGGGTTGGGCTGGCCACGCCACCTTCGAGGTAAGAGGGTCCGCAACCGCCACCATGTTGCTCCCGGTGGAAGTGTTAAAAACCGAACCGAAATCGAAACTGAACTGATTTTTGGTTTCGGTTCGTATAATAAATAAATAAAAATTAGTTTGTTGATGATTCGATTTCGGTTCGGATCGGGTCGGAGCGGATTCGGTTTCCTTTTCCTTTTTCATCCCTTCTCGCGCTCTCTTCCCTCACCCACTTCCTTCTTTCTCTTTTGCTCTTTTCTGATCTATTCTCTCTCTTGTCGCTCACTATTCTCTCTCTCTCTTCCTCTATCTTCGCAACTCCTATTTCTGACTTTTCTCTCTCTACTTTTCTCTTTCTTCCTCTATCTTTGCAAGTTGCAACTCTCCTCTCTCTGACTCTTCTCTCTCTCTCTCTCTCTGTCTCTCTCGCTCTTCTCCCATGGCTGGCTCGAGCGCGTTGCTCACTCTGGCCACAATGGCGGTCCTCCTCGTAGGCTTGGCGGTGGCACCGTCGCCAGCCCACACCCCGTCCAAGTCGCCCTTGCCCTCTGCCTCGCCCTCGGCCTCGCCCAAGGCGTCCCCGTCGCCTTCCCCGACCGCGGCAACCACCCCGCCGGCTTCCGCCCCGTCTCGCCACGACCCTGCCGCCTTCCCCCCGTCGCCCCCGTCCCCGCCGCCGTCTCCCACGTCTGAGGCCCCGTGACGAGATTGATGTCGTTGGCGTGGACAAAACGGGAGGATGTTGGAACCGACCCACCTAAGCGGCCGCGCCAGGATCGGAGGCCGGCGACCGTATGCCGCCGTTGGCCACCCCGATCACTATCCCGACGCCGGTGTCCGCCTGCGCCTTGATTATTGCAGGATCAGCGCCGTATAGCCTGACCTTCCCGATCGTCGTCCACCCCAGGACCCTCGCCGTGGACTCCGAATATGGACTCGATGAGCGAGAAGCTCCGGCACCCGTTTCTCGCAAGACTCGACTCACTCGATAAATCGGACGAGATTCAGCTCAAAAGCTGCAAATTTCGCTACTCAACTAGTGAAGAATCTACCCAGAGAGAGAGAGAGAGAGGAATTGAACGTTGGACAGATAGTTACGTAGGAATCGCAGAAAAAAATGAAAAGAGGAAAATCGAATCGATCCGAATCGAACTGCATCTTTGGGTTAGGATCAAATCAGTTCGTGTTGTCTTTTGGATCGGAGCAAGCACACATCTAAATTGTTCGGTTCGGTTCGATTTTCCTAAAAATTCAAGCTGAATCGAACCATTAACACCCATATTTGCCGGTGCTCTTTTTACTCCGGTGTCCAATGCCATAATCAGTTTCTCTAGCGAACATAGTCTGCAAAATTGACCATGGAGACAACATGGTTGGCAGCGTCGCTTGGGACCAGCTGTCTAATCGTCTTGCCCGACCTCACCATAAAGGAAAAACATAGAAGAAAAGGAATAGCAGCGATCACAAACCTGCTCACAGAGATCACATGAGTGATGCCGGTGATCACCATCGAGACCACTTGCAAGCCTTGCATCAACCGATCTCTCAACCCCAATAACGACCCCGACGAGGCTTGCAATCACGCCCCTCTAATCGCCAACCTTAACCCTAACCTCGTATATTTAAATCCAAAGTGCATCGGAGGTCACTCCTCTGCATCTTATAAAACTGTCTGATCAATGCTCTCTGTGATAATTACAACGTCCGATTCATGACCAATTTTTCCCTTAACACGTTCCTCTTTTTCACTGTATTTTGTTTTTGTGTTTGTATCTCTCTGCAAATTGAAAGCAAGAAAGAGAAGGAAAATGCGACATTTGCTTTTGCTTCAAGATTATGGTACTTTTTCTTTTTTCTTTTCTCTTGATAAAAATCATCTTGTTTTACGTTTTTTTTTGGTCAGCATCTCGTTTTTTGTTTAAAATCATCAATTTTATTCTTTTTACTTTTGTAATAATAAAAGATGTCAATTCAGCTTACCACCTGAGCGCCGTTTGCCACGTAAGCTAGTTGGAGAAGATAATGGTGGCCATGGTTGTTCGTCAAGAAAGAATACGCGCTTTGTTGACATATATAGAAAGTGAAATCATTTTTATTTCTCTGATGTAAGAACATGATTTTTTTCTGGAGTTGGCCCAATTAGTTATGTGAGAACTTCAAATGACACACTCCAACCCATTGTGGCCATTGGACCCAACTCTCTTTGTCACTTGCTCTGTCCAAGTCCACATAGGATGATCAATGAAAAAAACATATGAAAATGAAAAAGAAGTGCCGTGTCTCCTTCCATGCCATCGAGAATGAAGAAAGAAAGAACCAAAGACGTTGAGGTCGTCACCGTCGGCTAAGGATGACACGGCATCTACTAAGCTCTAAAAAGCACCAGCTATCAAAATAAGTGATGGATGGTAAAAATATCAAAACAATTACCAGCTATCTATGAAGTACACGACATCTTTTAATTTGTAACCTCTGCTTATTGCTATCTTGCGAAGTCATGAAAATGAAAAGAAATTTTTTAAGCTTTGAAATATTGAGAAAAAGTTTTAAATGATTCTGACTGTCAATATTAAAAAAGAATCGACAATTGTTGACCTAGCACGAAAGAAAACAGGGACAACAGGAAAAAACGAAGGTATGGTTTCTTGAGAACAACACATCGACCTGTTGACTACTAATTGTGTTTCTTGATTTCTGTAGCAGCACATGGCAAGACCAATAAGTCGGGCTTAGTATTTGCTGCAAGAACTCATCAAAGAATCCCTTCATCCTCTAGCCATTCCGAGTCGAAGCTGAAGGTATTGAAACATCTTCCTTGATTACACTTCTCTTCAATGAATATTCAGTTCCCTGCTCTTATCTTCACCCCCCGGTGTTCACTTGTTTTCGCGTCATGCTGATATGTTCACTTATGCTCTGGTGTTATCAAGACTGATTTTGGCATGCATTGCCCTTCATCCATCTTACAGACAAGTTAGCAGTGAAGTCAAGGAATCTCAGTTCCTCTTGCATCCCACAGTGAAGCCACTCCCGGTATGCATGTCATTATATATCTACTTTTCGTGTGCTATGAGAGCTTGTTTCACTTTCAACCTCTTTGTTTGAAAATTTGGTTGCATTGATTTTACTCTAAAAAACCCAAAAGCGGAAAAAAAAAACAAGGAAGAAGAAACAAAATGGGTGAAATAATTGAAACACAAACTCATTTCAGAGGCACCGGTATTTGTCTCTCTAAGCTTTTATGTGTCAATAAATTTACTTAAATGAAACTATCATCATATTTATAAAGACTAAAAAGGTGAAAAAAGTTTAAAAAACGATACTATATTTTTTTGTTGATTTAGCAAAAGAATTAAAATGAAAATATATTATAAAATTTGGGAAATAGTATAATTATGAAAAATTGTTAATATTGCAGAAGAACTGATTTGACTTTATTATGCAAAGTTGAGAGACTAGATAGAACAAATTGAGAGTTTAGAGATTACACTAAACATTTACAAATACTTTAAGGACCACATTAAGCGAATTAGCAGTCAAAGAATGATATTGCACATTGGGCCAAATTTTAGAGACTATTAATGTCAATTTCCCTTTTCAAAATTATCATTAGATATATTACTTCAAACGGGGCGGTATAAATAGTTGGACCAGTTGAATCGGTGAAATCACATACCGACCTTTACTCCGCTTATGTTGTTTTCAAAATATTGCCTATAATTAGAGACCGAAAAGGTTGACTGCGTGTCATCCATTTTTTTCTTGAAAGGTAGGTATGTGAATACCTTTAATTAAGGGCGCTCACCTTTGGTTCATATATCTATTCATGAATTTTCTTTAATGGACAACCTCACTCTTAACTTACTAAAATTCCATCTGCTTTGTTCGAAGTAAAGTGCAAGCGTATATGTAGATTATATCCATATGGAATTTAACACAGTTGTTTTAAACCTTCTTCGTCCTTTTACTAATTGAGAGGATCCTACACAAATAAACGTTTTAAAACATTTGGAGAGAGAGAGAGAGAGAGAGAGAGAGAGAGAGAGAGAGAGTCCTCTGCAAACACATGCTAACCAAACTTCCTCGATTTGATAACAAAAGAGTAAAATATCAATTGCACCATATTTTGTGTCTTCTTAACTTGATGCTTGCAATTTATGATGCTTAACACATGACTACATTATCCAATCATATAGGGCCCAACTTGTTGAGGCTTCATCTACCTCACAACGTCACGTCATAAGTGAAGAAAGAACAGATAAAAGTTTAAATATGATAAATGTAACTTTTGGACATTCTATTCTATTATTTATATTGCGAAAAAAGAATCTACTTTGTTGAAATAGCATATCAGGTAACAACTTAGGGTTTTGTGGTGGCTTGTATGAGCTTCATAATCACTAATGAGTAATGATATTCTAAAGAAATAGGATAGAAGAACAAGGATATGACCATACTATAAATTTTGTTGATAAAATATGTATTTTAGAACATTTAGCTTCTGTTAAATCTTATGAATAAAGAAGATACATGTCCTTTTATCTAAACACGACCGATAATAAGATCTTGAATTTGCCAATTAATAGAAAGAATTAATTAAATTATAAAACATAATTATGAGGGGTGGAGTTTGATAACCCCGATTATTTAGGATGTCATCATGCCATCTAATATTGGCTAGTGAACATGATCCACTCTTTTTGGATGACTCTCTTTCCTCCTAACAAACATGCACCTCTTTTATTAAATTTATGAGTTAATAAGGTATTATCAATTACTGCGACCCCTTTCACTCCAAGAATGTCGTGTGGGATTATGTTTATTTCCCACCTCACATGTGCAACAGATATTCTCCCTCTCACATGACCATTGCCAATTGAAACATGATCTTCTGTTTTGTGAACATTGAATACTTCTTTTTCTATCCCAAATGTCCGATGTGGCACTTGTTTTCACCACATATGTGCCCTCGATAAAGGAACACTCAAAATGTATCTACTAAAGCAAAAAAAAAAAAAAAGGCACAATCTTCATTGGGCCATAGATTGGTTTGTATTGCCACTTTTCAAGCGACTTTTTTTTTTAGATTCAGGAGAAATTATTACACTAAGCACTCAAATGATTTAGCTAAAATTCATTTCTTGTGAAAAAGGCCAAAATTAACTAAAGAAAAGCTTTGCATGAGTCCATACGGTCCCATAAAATAGGCTTGTTATCATTTACAACAGCAGTGGAAGTTCCTAACTACGAGCAGTCCATTAGCTATATATTTTCAAACATAGAGTAATTAATAAGTAAATTTATTGGATCGTGCAAACTAGTGTGAGAAAATGTATAGGGTGATGAAGAAATTATTACTTAGGCCCTTAAGATTATGTTTTGACTTGGTTATGCCTCATAACTGCTTTCTTGATGAAAGGTTTCTCCAATCTAACGACTGCTGGTACCGCATATATTTTCAAAGTATTTCATGAAATTAATGTTTTTTCCGCATTTGATCCCTAATAGATGAAGCAGCAAATTTGTTCAACTTTAGGGATCATGAACAAGAATTTTCCTATTTCTCTTCCTACAAAAACACTTTCAAAAAGCATATGATAAGTCCCGATGTACATCAATTCGGTAATTTACATGCATTCATGTGGATTAGTCAACTTTGAAAGTTCAAGCACTTCATGTTTCATATAAAAAATATTTGGAAAAATCAAGTCCTTTCATTTTATTTTATTTAGGACGTGAAGGTTCTTTAGATGAATATTCCAAGTCCGTAAAATATGGTACACGATTGTCGCAAAAGCATGTATCGATATATATCAAAGGGACAAAAATGACAACTTTTCAAATGTCTTCGAAAAAGCACTTACTCTTAATTGAGGGATAAAAATGTGACATCGTTGCTTTTTCCATCCAAAAAAATTACGTGGCAATTGACATGACAAATGGTGCTTACATGTATGCTAACGTGTCTTTCTTATCAATAAAAAAAGCAAAAAATTGATTTTTATCAAAGAGAAAGCAAAAAACAAAAAACTTGACATATTTAGAAAGTGAAATCAATTTGACCTCTCTGATGTAAATACATGATTTTTTTTTGTCTGGATTTGGCCCACCATTTATGTGAGAACTCCAAACGACACTCCATCCCACCATGAACATTGGGCCCCAAATCTCTTCCTTGATAACTTCCCATGTCATTTTTTATTTATTTTGTCTGTCATACTCTAACTCTTAATTCACTTTCAAACTTTTGTCCTGTCCCTATCCCAAACCCCCTAAAAAGGCGGGAAATCGAACTTCCCACCTCCCCCTTCCCAAGTAGGAAGGGTGGCCACTAGGGTAAATTTCAAGTGGTTAATAACTTTCTATGTCCAAGTCGCAATAGAATGGTCAATAAAAAAAAAGAAGAAAGAAGGACATTAAGGTCAGCTGCCGTCAACAAGAAATGACCGACTCCGTCTCGGCTCGAGTTGAAAAATGTCCCCCTTCATCATTTCGTTTCCCTCTAATATTTCTCGATTAGACAACTTTTTAATTACAACTCTGATGATAAAGTTGTGCTTTTACGATGCATTGTTTTGTTTGCCTTTGTTCGACGGTCATTTGCAATAATTTATCTGGGCAAATGGGACAGAACTAGGTGATGATTTCTGTCCTCATCAATTTCCACTAATATTATACATTTCTCGGTTAATCAATATCTTAATTGCAAGTTGTTTGTTGATGAACAATTAGCATGCGTATTTTTGTTGCACACGTGCATACGAGAGAGAGAGAGAGAGAGAGAGAGAGAGAGAGAGAGAGAGAATTAATTCGAACACTTTGCTCAAAGTCAAAAAGTAGAGTCAGTAGATTTTATGTAAAAATGGCCTTGCGACATCCCAATCCAAGCAAAGTGGAGTAGAGCTCAGTATAAAAATGGACTTGCGCCGTCCCAATCTATTCAAGATGAATAGAAAAGCTACATTAAAGAATTAACAATCTAAGCAAAGTCATATTTTATGGACCAAAATTACAAACTTAACAATTTTAGAAATTTAATCCATCGTAATTTACAAAAGGTATGGTTAACTAATGTTCAATTGATTTTCAAACAGAGTAGGATATTTTAGTCAATTAACAATAAACATAGAAGATGAAGAGGAGATGAGAGAGAGAAAAGTAGGGTGAATTGGCGATTGATCTTGTTTTTGAACATAGAAGGTTATTTTGATCAATGATAATAAAAGATGTGTATCAAATCAGGAAGAGGTGGAAATACTCTTGCACTATTTCTTTTATTTAAAATAAAGTAATAGGAGTTTAGCTTTTACTTGGTGTAGTGTTGTCCTCTAATTTATAATTTCTCACATTTACATATAGCCATTTTAAAGAAATTCTTTTTTAAATTACAGGGGACATAGCATCTTCTGTGCTCTAAGAATTGTTTGTAACCTCTCACATACTCAAATCCAAGTGGGGGATGGTACAAAACGTCAAAACAAATACCAGCTATCATATGTTGTTTTAAAAAGTATTTATTGCTTTCTAGCAAAATTATAAAAATGAAAGAAATTATTTAAGCTTTAATTTTTTGGGAAAGAGTTCTAAATAATCCTAACTGTTAATATTTAGAAGAATCGACGGGTGTTGAGCTAGTATGCATGTAAATGTTTCTTCCGCATGTTTTGGATTTAAATTTGAACACTCATTCAAATTTCTCTCAGAAACACTTTGAGAACAGGAGAAGAAAATGAAAGAAATTTAGCCTTCTATTGCAGGTGGTAGACCAGTAACATGTTGCTTGTCCACGTAAAATCAACTGCACATTGTCCACGTTGACCAGTAACGTGTTACTTGCGTGCGGCGAGTGCAGTAACTGTACATTCTTTCTTGCATGCATTGTGCCTCTCTCTCTCTCTCTCTCTCTCTCTCTC
Organism: Syzygium syzygioides; assembly: GCA_031216285.1. Classification (NCBI taxonomy): domain Eukaryota; kingdom Viridiplantae; phylum Streptophyta; class Magnoliopsida; order Myrtales; family Myrtaceae; genus Syzygium; species Syzygium syzygioides. The sequence continues at coordinate 26,449,296 of CM062243.1, read as the reverse complement.
TCGCCTTCGGTTTTGTTTCGCTGTTCTCATTGTTTTATCAATTTGCTCTTCCTTTCTTTTCATTCATCCAGTGATTAGTTCTGTTCTCTGTTCAGTTTCCTTCGCAGAGATTTGTTTAAGCAATTAATCATAGGAGGCAACAGCAAAAGGAACAAAGGAGGGAGGAAAAAGGAATTTCTAGAAATTAAAAGAAGAAATTATGGCTGAGGCAATTGCTACCTCCGCTGCATCAAATCTTGTGTCGAAACTATGTGAGTACCTGATTGCTCCCATTGGACGCCAATTTGGGTACGTGCTGTGCTACAAGAGCTACCTTGAAGATCTCAAAAATGGAATCAAGAAGCTGGAGACTGCGAACGAAAGGGTGCAACATTCCGTCCAAGAAGCCAAGAATAACGGAAAACCTATAGAAAATGATATTATGATTTGGTTGGAGAGAGTGGAGGATAAGGCTAGGGACGCACGAATCCTATTAGAACACGGTGAAAGTGCAAACAATGCTTGCTTTGGTGGGTGTCTTCCTAACCCCTTGGTGCGCCATCCAATTGGTAGGAAGGTGAAGAAGATGACTCCGGTCATTCAGGGACTCCATGATGAAAGCACGAGTAATAACTTCCAAAAGGTCTACTATGAGAATAGTCCAATAGGAATTGTCCCTCCTACCACTTCCACTACAAGATCTGTTGACAAGAAAGAAGATGTCTTGGAGTCGAGGGCTTCAATCACAAAGGATGTAATGAAGGCCATAGCTGATGACAAGGTCTGTGTGATTGGGGTGTATGGACCAGGTGGGGTTGGCAAGTCCAAGCTTTTGGAGGAAATTGAATGGCGAGCAAAGGAAGAAAAGTTGTTCGATGTGGTTGCCATGGCAGATGTATCACGAAACCCAGATCTAAGAAGAATCCAAGGAGAAATTGCTTATGCGTTGGGTTTAAAGATAATGAATGAGGAAACTGCCCGTGGGAGAGCAGACCTTTTGCGCAAGAGGTTGGAGAGTGACTCTAAGAAAAATATTCTCATAATTTTAGATAATTTATGGAAGAAAATAGAGTTGAATGAAGTTGGAATCCCTTGCGGATACGACAATAAAGTAAGAGGCTGCAAGCTATTGATAACATCTAGAAGACGAGAAGTTTTGCGCGCTGATATGGGCTCTGACCGAGAATTCCGACTCAATGAGTTAGACGATGGAGAAGCACGAAGACTTTTTGAAAGGATAGTGGGGGACAAAGTTAATGATCTTGATATTAAACCCTGGGTAGATGGAGTAATCAAGAATTGTGGAGGCTTGCCACTTTTGATTGATTCGTTGGCAAAAAGATTGAAATACGGAGATTTGGCTGCGTGGAGGATTGCTTCGACCCATAGAGACGTGTCGGATGTAAAATCAATAGTGGAACTAAATTACAATGACTTAGAAGATGAGCGGATCAAATCATCGTTCTTGGTTTGTGCTCTAACCATTGGGAGAATACCCATAAGGTGCCATCTTGCCTACTGCATGGGTTTGGGTTTATATAAAAAATTTGGCAAGACCATCGAAAACGCTAGAGATAGGTTGATTATGGATTTACATATACTGCAGGACTCTTCGTTGTTATTAGATAGAGATGACATGGAAGAGTTTAGAATGCATGACGTATTTGTTGACGTGGCCAACTCTATTGCTTCTCCTCAATGGAACGCCTTGGTCGGGAGGAAGGATTATGGGTTTAAAGAATGGTCAAAGGATGAGCTCAGAAAATGCACCACGATATCTAATATTTTTGTTGGCATTGATGAGGTTCCTGAAAAATTGGACTGCCCAAACTTAAGGATGCTTATATTAGCTGAAAGCAACCAGTCTCTAAGAATTCCCGAGTCATTTTTTGAATCTACGAAGAAGCTCCAAGTCTTGGACTTTACTCGCTTATCTTTCACCTCTCTACCTTCGTCAATTGAGTTCCTTGAAGACCTGAAGTCACTATGTCTTGATTTCTGCCATTTGGAGGATGTGACCATTCTTGGAAAGTTGAAAGGATTGCAGTTCCTGAGTTTCCATGGATCTGCAATCGCTCGGTTGCCCACAGAACTAGGTGGACTAACGGAATTAAGATTTCTGGACTTGACGAGGTGTAGTAGGCTCAAAGCTATCGAACCTGGCGTGCTTGGAAGCTTGGTTAATTTAGAAGAACTACAAATGGGAAACAGTTTTGATCAATGGGAGGCCGAGGATGAATTAACACGAAGCAACGCCAGCCTGGCTGAGTTGAAGAACATGAAGAATTTGAGCACTCTGTCCATTGCCATTCCTCATCCTGTCAATCTCTTAAGGGACCTACCATTTGGGAATCTGAACAAGCATAAAATCCAAATTGGGGAAGATTGGGATTGGATGGGCGAATACAAAGAATCTAGAACTTTAAAGCTCAAGCTCGATTCGGGCAATCTTCTTCTTGAAGAGTGGGTGCGGAAATGTTTGCTGAAAACGCAAGATCTCCACTTGGATGGATTGCAACATGGCTTCGATAGCATTCACGATTTGTGCATCGAAGGATTTCAGGAATTGAAGCATCTTCACGTACAAAATAGCCCCTCATTTCAGTATGTTGTTCACTCCACAGAGAATATCCAGTGCACTACATTTACGAGATTGGAATCCTTTTTTCTCGAGAATCTGCACAACTTGGAGAAGATTTATCACGGCTGCCTTACCTTAGAATCCTTCAGCAAATTAAAGATTGTGAAGGTGGACAACTGTGGTGGAATCAAACATTTGTTTCCTTTGTCCATGATGAGAAATTTATCGCAGCTCGAAGAGATTGAAATAAGCGGATGCCACTCGATGCAACAAATTTTCGCAAATGCCGAGTTTGAAGATAGACATGAAATAGATGATGATACCCAAATGAAGTCATGCAATTTGCGTAGGCTGACATTACGAAACTTGCCGGAGATGACGAGCTTCTGTACAACCGCAAACCATTCAGTTGATTTCTTTGACAGGCAACAGGTAAGTAATTTGTTTTTGAGATTTTGTGCATGTATATTATATGTGAGAGTATAATAGGACATAGAAAAATTGGATAAATAATTTATTTTTGAGATTTTGTTTTCCAGAATAATTAAGACAAACGGTAGTTTAATTTTTCAAAATGGAACTGCTATGTGATATGCGAATACATGAAAAAATTTATACATCAGTTAATTATATCTCACTTTATTTGTGTCGTGTTATCAACATAGTTAAAGCACTGTACAATGGATAGATTTTTTTAAATAATCTAGAAGTTTATCATTGCTTAATGGTAAAATCGAATGTGTATACACAAACATTTATGGATATATTCATAGGTTGGAGGAAGTATATACGACTTATATAATTTTTATGAACTTTATTTAGTAATGAATGGACATATGTAGAATTCTATCATATCCCATTGATTAAAGTGAAAGAAAGAACTTAAAAAAATTCAGTAGGTGAATTTAACTACAGTGACTATGGGTCAAATAACGTCCAAATTAATTAATAATAAATTTGCAATTTTAATCGTAAGTACATCAGCGTTAGAGTAGTTGAGACGATTCCCTCAATGATTGTAAAGAGTTGTGGTAGGTGAATGGACCTTTGTGGAATTGTGGTTCGACACAAAGTTCCATTATAATCTTATTTGTTAAATGACGGAACTATTATGTGACTACAAATGAAAAATCAAATATAGTACGATAGGCAGAATTGTTTTGGTAACCTCGGTACATTATTGAGATGTTAATGGGATAGTTAATTTTTTTTTGTTCTAATTCATGTAAGCTAGTGGACCTTTTGTGGTTATCAAATCTACCACAAATCTTTGTTCTAACCACTTTTCTAATATTACCAATTTTGTCCAAAAAAAAATTACCAATGAATTTATGTGCGCTGCACATGTTTAAATTTCTTTTTTTTTTTGTAATAAAATATTGCTTGAAAGTATTAATTGGAAACACATTTAACATTCATTCGTGCACTATCGCTTTGATTTAACAATTTCTTAAACTGTCATGTCTGTATTTAATAAAAAAAAATGGAAACCTTTGTTCAAGTTATTTTTTAAAATTATTTTTATCACGTGAGCCAAATTGCAAAAGCATGATGCTGGACTAAAATCATTTGCTGAATTAAGCAATTCATTTTCTTGGCTACATAAATAAAACTTGCTATATAAATTAGCTCTTTGATAAGGAATTGCATCTTAGGTAAATTGATTCCTTTAATGAAATTGATTTTTGATGCCCATGAGGTGCTGTTGGGGTCAGTTCATGGTTCTTATGGCCAACCATTAATCTTACAGCTATGAACCATTTTTTTTTAATGTGGCATAAATTTCGCATTACATCGTTGTTAGGAAATAATGAATCCTATAGTGCTATGCATGGGGACAACAAAATCTTCTGACTAATTTATTAATTCTCTCATAATTTACAATAACTTTTCACTTTCAATCTTTTGATAAGAGATGTATTTTTTAAAAGTACTTCGGATAAAATGCCAGGCTCAAATTACACCTACAAATAAATTAAAAGTATAGTTTTCTCTGTTTGTCAATTTAGTTCATGACTATTTGGTAGAAAATAATTCATTTCAGGTATTATATAATATCATAGTCAATGACAAAAAAATCAATTGAGCCTATGCTATGAATTTGGAAAATTTAGGTAGAAATCATAAAATGTATGGGTAAATTTAATAGCCTCAATAATTCAGGGTCTATGAATTCTGTCATATTATTATATATTAAGTGGAGTCCAAGTACATAATAGCTAAATGACAAGTAAGTGTAAAGTTGATAAATTTTAAAGAACAATAAGGTATATTTCAAAAATCACTACACTGCTTTTTCTTCCATTATCTTTAGATTTATTGTATGAAATTATTTCTTTTATTATTATTTCACATGCAACTCATATTTCTAGTTAAAAGCATTATTATGAGATAACATGAGGTTATTCACCCTTCGCAGCTAATACAGCTACAAGGTTTGGAATCCATAACCATTGAAAGATGTAAATTAATACGAGAAGTATTTGACCTGGAAGGATTGACAACCAGTGGAGAAGTCGAGATTTTGTCGCGATTGAGAGAATTAACCTTGAGTGACTTACCAAGTTTGAGACACATATGGAACAAAAATACACGAAGAACATTGTGTTTTCAAAACTTAAGGACACTAAAGGTGCAAAACTGTGAGAACTTGAGGTTTCTTTTTTCTTCTTCCATGGCCAAAGCACTCGGGCAAATAAAAGAAATAGAAATTGCAAGTTGTCAATTAATGGAGCTAATTATTGATGAGCAAGAAGAAGAATCAGAGGAAGCTGCAACCACTGACACTTTAGAGTTCCCTCTGTTAACCTCATTGTCTCTTGAGGATTTGCCAAATCTCAGGACATTCTCTTATGGGAAGTACTGTATTCACTGTTCATCCTTAACAAGACTGACGATATCCGGATGCCCCAAAATGATAACATTCTCTTTATTCGAAGGAAAGCAACAGTCAATGACAGTTGATACAGGTTTACAACAAGCGTTTGGTCATATCAACTCTGGTTTGTCCATGCCTGTCTTCTTCAATGAAAAGGTATGTAAGCATCTACAGTATTTTTCTGTTAACCATTTTTCTAGTTCTAGTTGGTGAAGCTTTTTAACAGAAACTGGATCATTATTCTGTACCAAAAGTTTAGCAGTTTGCGGGGGGGAAAACTAACTTATTGTCTAGTCCCAATGATGCCCCCAAGTTTTCGGCATGATAAAATTCTGCACCAAATATACAATGTTTTTATGCAGGTTCATTTTCCAAGCTTGGAGGAATTGGAGCTTTCATCCATGTGCGAATTAAAGAGGGTATGGCCCAATCGACTCCACGGACAGTCCTTCCACAAACTCGAATCCCTCACCGTTGGACATTGTGAAAATCTATTGCATGTTTTTCCATCGAAGTCAATGGATGGGCTGCAGAGCCTTCATAAAATTGAGGTGGTCGACTGTCCCTCCTTGGAAGCATTATTTAAACCGATAAGTCTCAGCTCTGAGAAAAGGCAAAAGCCATTGGTCCTCTCTTCATTAGAAAAAATTAAGTTGTTGAATCTACCAAGGCTGAGAGACGTGTTAAAGAGTGACTGCAAAGTAACCTTGGCATTTCCTAGTCTAATGGAATTGAACGTAAGCCATTGTCACAGTTTGCCATATCTCTTCTCAAGTGCCACGGCCATGACTCTTGATAAACTTGCGGTGCTTGATGTTTCCTGTTGCAATAAACTGCGGGGCATAATTGCAATGGAAAATGGAAAATGGAATACTGTAGAGACATTGAAGTTCCGTCATTTAAGCACACTCAAACTTGGTGACCTTGAGAACTTGGTTAGTTTCCGCCCAGCGAGTTGTGCTAGTGATGGGTTACATCCTCTGTTTGATGAGAAGGTATCATATCCTGATTTATCTCATATATTCTGATTTATCTCATATATTATTTTACTCATAATTTTATGCTTTGGCCTAAGCAATTTGTGTATTTTCGGTTTATCTCCATACATTTGTAGCTTTCATTTCCAAAGTTAGAAGAGCTACACATCGAGGGAGTTCAACAGGAAGAACTATGGAATGATAAAATCCTTGTGGAGTCCTTTTGCTGTCTAAAGGTCCTCAAGGTGAAGCAGTGTCACAACCTAATGAATGCAATTCCTTCATTCATGTGGAAGAGACTGCTACACTGTGTGGAGTCCTTGACTGTTGAAAAGTGCCCGCGTTTGAGAAACCTTTTTACAATGTCTGTGGCAAAAAGTCTGGGAAAACTCGAGTATCTTGGTCTCGGTGATTGTGGACAGATGGAGTACATTGTTGCCAGAGAAGAGGAGAAACCTGAAGAAGCAGCCGACAAAATTGTGATTCCTCAACTTGTCACTCTCTATCTTCATAACATGCCAAAACTCATAAGTTTTTGCCAAGGGAAGTACATTTCAGAGTGGCCCTCCTTAAAAGAGTTTACCATAGAAGATTGTAAAGCTGTGGAGGTAATTCTAGGAGATGTCAGTTGTAGAAATCTAAAGGACAACGTTCCAATGGAGCAACCGCTTTTACTCGTCGAAAAGGTTTGCACTCGTTCTTCTTTAATGACATATCTAGTTTGTTGTCCTTGATGATTATGCTAACTTTTATCATTTTCTTTTACAAATCTTTGACCTTGAACAAGGAATATCTCAAAGCTACTTCTTTAATACAAACATATTGACATGTATATCAAAACCTTTTCATAAGTTTCAAAAACTAAACATTTTTTTCCCTTCCTTTTCAAATCTTAGACTAATGTGACATTTCCTTAATATTGTAGCTGAAGTACAAGTATTAATGAGAGGCTAAGCTTCAATTAGCAACTTTTAACTAATCTAGAGTCTAGACGATGCTAAAGCTGTTGGCACAAATTTAAATCTTATTCAGCGTAAGATCACGGGTTAATGACACTCTAAAACTTGTGTTGGTTCGCCACTTAAGTCAAAATTTTTTACATACGCTTAAGTGGTAATATTCGCACACTCCATGCAATTCAAGACTTGTTAAGTCCGTCCCTTTTTTGTAGATAAAAATCTGCATTTTTTAATCATATTTTCAGTCCTACATGGCTATTAATGCGGTGACGGAGCTTCCTTGAGGACAAAGGGGCCTGTTTCACTATTGCCACATGGGAAAATTTGAAAAAAAAAATAAAAAAGACTAAAAATTAGAAAAAAGAAGAAGACGATCATCAGTAATATGAAAACAGAAAAAAAAGAAAAAAAAGAAAAGAATTCCTAAGAGAGACCACCATTCAAAGGGGGGAAAGGCTGCACTGGGAGCGGCGGTACTACTTCCCTCGCTGCCGACGAGGGCCAACAAACCTTGCTAGGGTCACAGCAAGGCCGTTGCTCCTTGCAGGGCCAACAGGGAGGGCTGGCCCTCCCCGTGAGCAAGCAATGGCCTACTATTGCCCTTGCCAGATTTGGGTGAGTGCAAGCGTGCCCACTCACGTGGTGGCGAGGAAGCAAGTCTGGCATCTGTTGGTGGCCTGGCAAGGGTGCCGTGCTCTCTCTCTGTCTCTCTCCTTGTGTTCTCATATGTACTTTTTAAATTTTGTCGCTTTTTTTTAATGTGGCATCACCACATTAGGTCCACATGTTTACAATAAGAAAAAGGAAAATTCGATTAAAAAAAATGCCATATATACTTTCCGTTCTCTTGAAACTAATGTGGGCTGAAAGACGCAGATGGTGAACCGGAACAAGTTTTACTACTAAACGAAAAAAAATAGTTTTAGTTCTTAAATAGGCCACAAGTTTAGGACTCATTGTCATTATTCCTATAGTCAATTGTACAGATTGCGACAGGATAATCGTTCCACAAGTCCTAAGACGTATTTATGAAATGCAATCGAGTCATAAGTTTTTTAAGTGGTGCAATGGAGTCCTAAACATTTATCAAAAAGTGCAATCGAGTCATAAATCTTTAGTTTGGTGAAGTCCGAAATTAATACAAACAAATGCAATTTTTGGTTGCCACATAGAAAATCTGAGTCATTGTGCAATTAAAGAACTTGATTATGCTTTTTCAAAAAGATTTAAAACTTGACAAAACCAATTTGAAAGATTTAGGACTTGACTACATTTCATACATAAGATTTAAGACTTCCAATGCACATTTAAAACTGCAAGTAGTTAACATACTACTTTTCTCTTTGGGGTCAAACCTAGTCAGATTAATCAAATGCTAAACTAGGGAGCTTCGGTGTTAAATGGACTCATGGACTCCGGTAATCTGTATTCACGGCTCCACACGAACCAATATTTACTAAGCATGGCAAGAGAGTGATTGCTACATGCATAATATGCAAAAAAACTCAATTGCACTGATAATCATAATATTGGCAGTTGCTATATCAATCGACATAATAATCTTAATAACCCCTACTCTTTTCAAATTTCGATACACTAGATTTAATAAATATCACAACATTATTCAAAAAGAAAATTATACCAAACATAGAGTGGCTCCAAATTAGCAAGCGTAGCGACTGAAGTTTCAATAGGCATGAATGCCTTATATCTTTAGGAGCGTATGAAATTAGAACTGCAAGTGTAGCAACTAAAATAAATACCATAGCATTGGCACTTGGTCTAGAATAGTTGCACAACGATAAGACATACTCATAGCAAAGTTATGATACCAATTAGTGTTGAAGAGATCTAGCTGAAGGCCAATTGATAAAGAATAGATCTAGATCCAATACCAACTAATGTCGCATGAAAGCATGTAGAAAGTTAGGTTTAGATTCGTTGAAAGTGGAGGAAAATCAGATCATAAGAAAAGAGGGAGAAACTAGGGAGAGATGAAAGAGATAGAAAGGCCAATTGATGTGGGAAAAAAGATGCATCACATAGGCAAACTTATTAATCAATCAATTCAACATTAGATTTAAAGAAAATTATTTGGTGGGTCTATATTTATAGGCAACTTAAATAAGAGAGAAATAAAAAAAACAATATCCTAAATCTTCAAAATTTTGAATAACTGAACTAAATAAAGAAACAAATCATCTAGTGGTTGGAGAATCCCATCGAGCATCAATTGAACAGTACATAACTGCCCTAATAACTTTTCATTCAATTGTTGGATTTCTTTCTTCGGTATATGTCGTGTTTTCTTGGAGTCTATACTTTGTAAGAGAAATTCTGTAGTGCAAGATCCATGAAGTATTGATTTATGCTAATTGATTTGTTTTGCCGATATCAATTCCTAATAATGCACAAGCTATATTTTTTTTTGAATGGTTCAAAGGAATGGGAGAGTGCATTGGCTATTGGTATTTGTGTGTTGTGATGAGCAGAATCTAAGATAGGCCAAATTTGAGGTTTATGGGAAATATACATTATGCTTGTCTAACTATGGTGCTTATAGGTTATGCTACTGCTCAAACATAATGCTTGATATATATTAGATGAATATATGCTTTCCTTTTCTTTCTCTTTTTCCTTCGTCTTCTTTATCTTCAACCTATGGGCAATCGGCCAGAGGCGAGGGCTGATGAGGTCGGCCTCGCCGGCCGCTGGCGAGGCCGACCTCACTGTTGCTAGGCGAGGTCAGCCTTGTCCACCCTTGGCGAGGTTCGACCCACTAGTTGCCGCCGGCAACTAGCGAGGTTGGCCTTGCCTAGAAGTAGCAAAGTTGAGCCTCGCTAGTGACAGCGAGGACGACCCCTCGCCGGCAACGGCAAGGACGACCCCTTGCCGGCAACTAGCGAGGTCGAACCTCACCAAGGATGAGCAAGACTGACCTCGTTGTTGCTGTTGAAGATAAAGAAGATGAAGGAAAAAACAAAAACGAAAAGGAAAGGAAAAAGAAAAGAAAAGAAAAAATAAAATAAAAAATTAATATTAAAAAATTAATTTCGGATAAAATTGTCGCAGGTGTACCAGTTTGGGGTTTTTAATGGTCAAAAAAATAGTTCGAGGTAAAATTATCAAAGGTATACAAGTTTGGGATTTTTTGTAATTAAAAAAATAGCTTTGGGTAAATTTATCACGGGTATACCAGTTTAGGATTTTTCGTAGTATTAACCCTTTTTAAATAGTTCAAAGGAATGGGAGAGTGCATTGGCTATTGTGTATTTGTGTGTTGTGATGAGCGGAATCTAAGATGGGCTAAATTTGAGGTTTATGGGAAATATATGACTCATTAAATGATTATGCTTGTCTAACTAAGGCGTTTATTGGTTGTACTACTGCTCCAACATACTGCTTGATATATATTAGATGAATATATGCTTTTTACTAAAAAATAATATGATAGGAGAATTGATTTTAGGAGGCGGCATATTCTTTCTATTCTATCCATAATTTTTATCTAGTGATTTCCCTTCTCTTAAAATTACAATCTTCTCTTTTTTGATGGGAATAGAGAGTCGACTCTAATTAATTAAAATGAAAAATAACAGGTTGAGTTTCCTAATATGGAGTCAATGAAGATCTCGCATTTGGATAACATGGAGAAGATATGGCTTGATGATCTTGCTTCAAATGCCTTTAGCAAACTAAAGACACTAGTAGTGGAGTATTGCGAGAAACTTTCATCCATATTTTCATCTTATATTATGCTCACAAGATTTCAAAATCTAGAGAAGATAACTGTGACCGATTGTGGGTCTTTAGAAATGGTATTTCACGTCCAAGAATTCAATTTTAGCGAAGCTCATTCTACAAGCACTTTTCAATTGAGAAAATTAGTTTTGGCGCGGCTCCCAAAAATGAAGCACATGTGGAGTGGACTTGCTCAAGGAGGTCTTACCTTTGGATGCTTGCAATCAATGGAGGTTGTCGAGTGTGAGAGGCTCAAAAGTTTATTTCCAAGATCGGTGGCAAAAAGTATGACACAACTCAAAGAACTTTTAGTACGGGATTGTGGGGTGGAGAAAATAATCGCAGAGGAAGATAGAGTAGGGATAAATGCAGGCGATCCCTTCTTTCCACGATTAACCAACCTGAGATTACTTGAGTTGCCGGAACTGAGGAGCTTCTACAAGAATAGTCATACTTCAACATGGCCACTCTTAAAGGAATTGCGAGTGAGACATTGTGCCAAGACGAGGACCTTCTCATTAGGTACAACTACCAGCGGGAACCAACCTGCACTCTTTTCTTTTGAAAAGGTACCGTCCTTAATTCTAGCCCTCTGCCATTGTCTTCATTGGTTTATGTGCATTGCTCTTGGTGCTTTGTTATTTTAAGTAGGAAATTGAAATTGTCATACATTTCATACTTCTTAATACCCACCTAAACAAACCTGTGAATTGCTTATAAATTTGAAGATTGATTGTAGTTAATTATCTCCCAGCTCATATTCTATGGAATATAATTTTGTGATCCTAGCTTTTACTTTACAAAAAAAAATTATTGAATTAACTGGAATAGACAGTCGTGCTTCTCACGTACCGCTCATGTCTTATGGTTGGGATTTACTTTTAAATTTAATTTGAACAGCCTTGTCCGCCAAAACTAAAAAAATTATATTCGTTTGGCATATTGTTAGCTTAGCTATGGGACAAAGTTTCATGATAATGAAAATGGATGGTAATTGTTAAGTTCCGTGGATAACTTGCTTAAACTTTTTTTCTACATTCAAAATTACCAACTACTATTATAATCTATCAACATTTATTCTTGCGGCTCACCAACATGTTTGAAATTACTAACTTTATTTGAATTTACCGAACTCAATTTTACTGGTGTACCAAGATCACTCACATTAAGATACAAACGGATTTTAGTTACTTGCCAACTTTTTATCTTGTTAGGTTTTAAAAGCACCAATATGTCCAAAATTACAAACTACTTCAATAATCAACCAATATTTATTCTTGTGACAAACCAACACCTTTCAAATCACTAACTTTAATTTAAAATTACAAACGTTAATCCGATTGATTTACCAATATTTGTCAAGTTAAGAGACTAACTAATTTTAGTCGCTAAACCACTTTTTATCTTGTAGATCTTGAAAAGTACTAATATTTCTTTATACGTTCAAGATTACCAACTACTTTAATAATCTACCAACATTTATTCCAATGGCTTTCCAACGCTTTTGAAATTACTAACATTTAAACGAAATTACCGACCTTAATTTGAGTACTATATCAGTGATATACCAACATGGAATTAGGTTTCGGCTTTTACCCCACTGAACGCTTAGAGCGTCCTTTTGTCTGGGGATATGTACTTTCGTTTTGTTTCTTAGCTTATTTGACATTTCATTTTGCTATTGTAAGAATGAACAATTTGTCTTAATTATTTACTCTTTTACCATCAATTTTTGGATATATAAGCTCTATCTTGCTTTATCGCATTTTCACCCATGTCCCATGTGTTCAATTCTTTTTTTCGTTTTTGTCAATCATCAGTTCAATTAGATTGCATTTTTCTTGGAGTTATAGAAAGGTGAAGCCATGCACTACTTATGATCTATAGTAAAATAGATACGAGAACTGTAGCTTAGAAAACAGAGTGCAACATATTAATGCAGCATCTCACTATTGAAATACATCTACTTACTATAAAAGTAACATGATTCGGTGAAACAAATAAGTATCGCTCTAACGGCAATCATCTACTTACCTTGTTCATCGAAATTCTCAAAACATATTGCGCTTGAACTGGGCACACGACTAACGGCAATCATCTCTCCCATACATCCCTTGTATAATGGTCATTGATGCCTGCTCGTATGTCTCCAACAATTTTTTTTTTGTTTAAGATAAACTAAAAGCCTACGGGTTATTTTCCCTCTCTTTTCTCTAAACATGGGAGAGCATTTTAGTCATTGGACTTTTGGTGGCCTAACTAAAGGGATTCCCATCTCAGGTCATTTCGCAGCTGGAGGGATCGACATTAAGGAGGGAGGATGTTGCGATGCTGCAGCATCACACCTTTGTCAATCTCAGAAGCCTGTCTTTGTCATGCTACCACGATGAAAATGTGAGTTTTCCCTCCGACTTCCTTCTCCACAGATTCCCCAATCTAGAAGAGCTTGCTTTGTCCTGTAATTCCTTCGATGAGATATTCCCAGAAGATGCGTCTGTACATGGGAGAGTGAGTTTGAAGGCACTCAGAAATCTGAAGCGACTTCGGCTAAATAAGCTGTGTAACCTGAGGCGAGTCTGGAGAGATGGCTCGTTGATGGTTGAAATCCTTAAACAGATTGACAATCTGTTCATTTGGCAGTGCCCTAGTTTATCAATCCTACTTCCATCCCCGACTTCATTCGAGAGCTTGATGAAATTAGAAGTCAGGGATTGTGCTGGCTTAGCTCATATGGGGACTTGCTCAGCCATGACAAGTCTGGTGCACCTTACTTGCCTAATCCTAAGAGACTGTGGTGCAATGGAAGACGTGATAACAGATGATGGAAATGGAGCAGAGGAGATCTCTTTCCCCAAGCTGCAATGGTTGATGCTTGATCGATTACCAAGCCTTGAGAGCTTCTCCCCCACGAATTGCGCCTTCGTATTCCCGTCATTGAAGCAAATTACTGTGATGCAGTGCCCCAGGATGAATACATTTTGCAAGGGTGCCTTGAGAACACCAAAACTAGATGGAGTACGCCTCTCCGACAAGGATGATGAAGAGTGTTGGGAAGGCGACCTCAATACCACCATCCAAATCTTATCGACATGAAACAATCCGCTTCGTAATCCGCAAGTTAGGTAAATCTGTGTGCCAAATCATGTTTGTCTGAACCCGGTGTCAAATGCAAGAAACTTGCTTTCTTCGAGTTCTATATTGGCTCATGTGAAATCTGTCTTTCTTGAAAAATGTTTGACTGGGTTTCAAAGGAATCATAACATGATTCGAAAATTAAGGGCCTTTTGGGTGCTTACTCACCAATGCATTCTAGCTGTTTGATGAATTGCTTAACATAACATCTGTTAGTGTAGCTTTGAAGATTGTGAGGTTTTGTTATATAAGGTTATGTGCTTTGCCCACTTTTCTGGTTAATCTTGAGGAGTGTCAGTAGTTAGACATGTCTTACCAAGAATGTTTGTTTCTTTCAGGTGTCATTCTCGCTCGGATCAAAGTGGTTGCTTTTATTTGCTAGAAAATGTTTCCTGTAGTAAGATGTTGAAGAAAGCTTTTTGCAACTTGGTGTTGATGCCTCTTGACATGGCATCTTTGTGCCGGCATGTGGTATTCACAGTGGGCAGGTGCTTCGTTGAATATCTCTTTCTTTTTCTAGTTTGAGATGTCTTCTCTATGTCATTTCCTTGATAATGGTATTGGTGTAGCAAAATGGTTGAACAAATAATCAATTGAATGTGGGGATACGCTATACTTTATCGAATTGCATAGATATTTTGTATGAGTGTTGGCTTTTAGGCAGCCTTATTTAGCACCAAGAAGTTCTTTGGAGTTGGACTATTTGGATCAGCGGCCATACACTGACCAAAAGGGGAAAAAGTTTGAAGGAAAAATCAGAGTAGTAGTTCAGTCTCTGATGTGTGGATTTTGGCAGGCCGGGCAAGGGAAGCTGATTTTGGCAGGCCGGGCAAGGGAAGCTGATGTGTGGATGACTTCATATACTCCAAGAGAGAGGGACAAGTTTGAAGGAAAAATCAGAGTAGTAGTTCAGTCTCTGATTGACAGTGGCATCAATACTAAATTTATCTTGACTGATTTTTCCCTCCTTGAGCATGATCTTGTTTATGTGCACAACTTCTAGTAGGAATATACTGACATCTTTGATATCGATTTGAGAATACGCGGGATGGTAGAATTGGTTCATTTGCTGGTTAAATATGGTAGTGAATGTTTGCTCGACATGAGCAGAATCCGATTTTGTTTTTGCTTTGTCAAAATATTTACCTTCTAGATTCTTGAATGAGCATTGTGATAGCTATCATAGCTTTGTATGTCTTTCTCTAATTTTACATGGCGTCGATATTGACTCCAGCTTTTGAAACATTATGGATGTCCATGCCATGATGATTAGTTCATCCAATAGTCTTTTAGCAAACAATTATTTACAAGGTCAGGTTCACAGGTCTTGATAGTCCAAAGTACTATCATCATGTGGATTGGCAAGTAATATCCTACTCAAATATTCTTTATTAAAGTTATTTTAGTTGTCTGCTGTTCAACTTGAGTTCACAACATATAGATATAGATAAATATTACTTTGCCCGCCTTTATGACTTTATAATGAATAATTAATTAATATGTATGATGTGGTCATTGTATTCTTGTAGAAAATTTGTACACTATATATACAGTGTTATTTAGTTAGTCTTTGTTCTATTCTCTGAGTTTGACTATTTTAGACAAGAAGTAAGGCTCAATGAAAGATGAATTCATCTGATCTACTACTTTTTTAATTTTAATTATAGCCGATTTGATTGGGTGGAAACTAAGAAAAAAATTTAGAAATTTTATTCGCTCTATAACCTGTGTGTTTTTACCTCAATAGAAGTATCGATCATGCCAATGCGAGTTCTCTCTCAATCGCAATGAGTTCAAGGTAAAACATTGTCAGACCATCAAAGAGAGAGAAAAAGACCTTGGATTTAATTTTTTAGAATCTGACTCTTCAATTGTTTCAAATGAGTTCACAAAATTTGTCAAATAGGTCACATAATTAAAGTACCACATTCATTTCTAGGATATGTTTGTGTTGACACTTAAATTTTTGGCTCACAAATTAGTTGTTCATCTCCTAAGAAAAATAGAGATTGAATTTTGTTGATAACGATATAATTTGACTGCTGAACAAAAAATTGTCATCTCATAATTTTATATTTTATATTCTTCATTTCATTTAGACATTAGAAACATTTAGATTTAGACATAATGCATTTATATCAAGGGAAGCATGAGGCCGATTATGAACTCCTTCAAATCGACCTGACAGCCCTACATTCATGCGACGTCTAGGCCCATTCCGTCATTTATAAAGTCGTGCCCACAAGCTCGGTCCCCTTCTCTCTCTCTCTCTTAAAATTCAAGCACTTTCTGTTCCCTCCATTTCTTTGACCGAAATGCCATTCAATCATGCCAAATAAGACTCCATTTCTTGCCACCACACGGACCATTTCAAGCAAAGCAGGAATCAGGGCACATGATATAATGGGGATGCTGAAATTGACGGTGGAAAGGATTAAACTTCGTGTAGGGGAAAGAATGAATAAGGTTTTGACGGAAATTAGGAGGAGGGAGCTGTAGATCTCGGGCAGAAAGCAAAAGGAACAAGGCCCTCGCTTTTTCTTAAAATACGTGGAGCATCGCCAGACAAATGAGGATCTCCTCACTTGGTTTTACTCCAAAATTCCTCGTCTGCAGATCTCCCTCCACCCATTCATTCTTCACGGCAACTCAAATGGTGCCGTGACACAAGCAACACTTTTGTCGGTTTTGTAAAAGGAGAACGCCAATCAACACTACAAGATTTGCAGTTTTAAAAAAATTGGAAGCAAATGAACACAAAGATGATATATCACCTAAGAACGCCGAGAATTGCTGCCACATACTGCCATATTGGCTTAAGATAACGAGATCAAAATTCAATACAAGAACCTTAAATCCATTCCACAAAGGATGAAGCATCAATTCGCAACATACGATCAGTACATTGAACAGTAACATACAAATGACTCCTACGCAATCTCAAATTGATCAATTAATTCATCATTGTCATCGGCGAGGCAAAACGTCGAATAGGTAGTGAGCGCAAAGGGTGAGGTGTCATACAAACAGGAATTCCTATCAATTGGCCAAGAATATAATATGAGAGACCCAGCTAAAAATTGCTAAAGAGGAATCAACGAATATGGGACCAAATAATACACAACAATTGAGATAATAATTCGAAGCTTTCGGCAATAGGCAATAGTGAACAATCGTACGATGGGAGTCTCAATGAATCGACTGCATCCTATCTTGGAGAGATTCGAACGGTTACTTGCTAATAAATGAAGATGAAGCTAAAATGATTGGGCTCACAACACTTCCGGGAGAGCATGTGACTTTTCTTTTCTTAAGGCTGGGTTTTCAATTCTTTCGTCCGTCACTAGGTTCTCAATTTTTGGCTTTTGCTGTCTTGGAGTCTTCAAATTGTAATGTCCCTGGAATTCCGGAAAAACAAAATGAATTCGTCGGACGATCTTATTTTCGCAAGTTAAATGGCAACTATGAGGGTCATTTAATATTGAGGGTCATAATCTATGTCTATATTACCATTCGGAAAGGGAGATCCCATTATCAAAGGTAATAATCTATCCACATTTCGATCGTGCCCATGTTTAATGCAGATGGAATATTTCAATAATTTGAATGGCCATGGTTACAATTTTGAGTAAGATGTTCGTAGTTCCAAACAACTTAACACATCCATAGCTCGATTGCCATCCAAGTTTTTTTCCTCACTTTTCAAAAAGTTTATTGCGGGCATTATTTTTTAAATTAAGATTATACTCATATCTCATGTCTCCTAAATTAAAATTGTACTCATATCCAATGTTTTTCCACGCACATAAGCATGTGCCTTAATTTTTCATAAAATGAAATGATGATTCCATTTATTCATATGAGTATCGACATATATTAACTAATTACACTGTAAGGCACTTCATGATATACCAAGTTAAAAATTCAAAAGAAATTATATTTTTAGAATCTTATCACACGGAAGCATACTCACAATATTGTGATCATGTTATTTAACTATTATTGCAATAGGACTCCATTTATTTACACGAGAAAAATATAAAATGGAAAGAGAGTTTTAATAGCGAATATGAAATTCAAGACACGTGACATGTCGATCCGTATTATGAATATGAAATTCCAAGACTTAGGACATGTTCGATCCATGTCATGACACGAGCTCGAGCATTACCATAAAAATTCAATTAATTAAACATACAAATTTCAACAGAGGCAACAATGATTTCAGAACGATTTTGTAGAACATAGCATGAGCAATAATTATGCTGGCTCCTCTCTCTCTCTCTCCACAGCGACTGAGAGTCAAATCCCGACATTGACCTCATGCATCAACTTTTATTTGAATTCGGAGGTCACAATCCAAGCTTTTTTCCCACAGATTTCCGCGGAATTTCAAACGCATCATTCTCTCTCTCTCTCGTGCCCTCCGTCTACTTTCCTCTTCTGAACACCCCCACCTTCCTCAACAATGGTGGATCCACACACTTGTGTGTCATTGTCATCACATACGATAGATTGCAAACGATGGAATGTCGAATGGGGGGTGAATCACCACGTAATCACGCGTCGAGAGCGAGAGAGTGGGTGCGACGATGTCTGTGATACTAGGGGGGGCTATTTCCAAAGAGAGACGAGGAGTGGCAGATTGTGGGTGGGTATCGAATCGACGAAGGAATTGATGAAACTGGAGTTGATCGAGAGTAGAGAGGAAATGGGGTTGTTGCTTTTCGGATGTGAGAGGAGGCCAACAAGAGCGGTGGGAGGGACCCAACAGAGGCCCATAGTAGGAGTAGGAGTTGGAGGAGGAGGAGGCAACAGTGGCGGGCACAACGACGCCGTCGACCACGTCCTTCTTCCGAGCTCTCGTGGTCAACCCGCTCTCTTCTCTCAAATTGAGATTTGTGTCCCTCGCCTGTTCATGTGATTATGCGCGCTTTCTTCACTGTCGCTGTCGTAATACGCTGAGGTGATACGCTACGTTTTCTTCAGACCTGAGTCGGTGTTGTCGCTTGTCTGTATTTTGTTCTTGTTTTTTTGAGCGAAGCGACGATTTGGCCAAGCAAAGCTCTCTTTCCATCGGAGGATTGTTTGCAGAAAAACTGAGAAGCGTTCTTCCCAATGTGGATTCTGCTCAAACCTCGCTACTTGAACTAGTTGATGTTAAATTATCTCGAGAACTTTTGATTGTGTGGTCCCAACATGGTCGTCTAATTGGAGTTTTCTTCTGGTTTTCCTCATTAGGCTTGACTTGAGGAGATTTCTTTTCTTTTCTTCGAACCAAAATCTTGATCTGACTCTCGAGCTGTGACCTTTGGAACTCATGCAAATGACAAGAATTACATGCCACAACAAATTTAGTGGGAATGCTTTGCATCAGTTTTTTCAAAAGGGCTGCTAGTTTAGACACAGTCTAGCTAAGCCTTGCACTTGCACACAGTACGCTGTTCATTTTTTTAGAAACAGAATTACTATCTGAATTATGTGTCGCCTTACGAAATCTAAACTCGGTATTGCTGATTAAGCCTAGGTACGGATAGGATATCTGGGAAGGAGCTAATACATATTAAGCATATCATACTTTCCAACAACAAACTTCGTGCATTGTATAAGGTGTTCTCGTGAGCATCGATCTTGAAATCCAATGCCCATAGTTTGTCTGATGTGCTTTATTGTCTGTGCTGCAGTTATCCATGTCTGCTTCAAAATCATGTGATCGTGACGTCATGTCAAAGGTGAGAAACTTTATTAGCATTTTCAGCGGACTTGTTGTGCATCTTGCTACTAGTAAGTAGTTTTTCTATTTTGTCTGCAACTTGCATTCACATTCACCGGGGATCTTCTTGGTTTTTTTTTTCTTTTTTCGATTTGGTTGTCACAGGAGTATACATTTTCTTCATCTTCGTCTTCTTTTAAAGTAAAATTTCAACTACATATCTTAAAACTTGGTTTTCTATCTTCTTATGCTTGCACAAATTTAGGACATCACAGCAGATGATGTATGCATCTCTGGTTGATGCTTGTTATTTGTGTGTTGCTGAAATTACCTCATGACTGGAAGACTCATTTGTGCTGCAGAAAACACTTCTAGGACAGTCTTTGCATGCGCGTGTTATGCTATTTTCTTCTTAACTTGTGTGATACATATGTGGCAAATCTCATCAGCCAAAATTTCTGTCATAGCAACTTCGGCTCATGTCAAAACTTGCATTTATACTCTCGATCAAATTTCAGGCTGTGTAAGAAACCTGAACTAATATAGTTAAGTAGTTCATAATTATAATAAATGACTGATTCCAGAAGATTTCTGCATGTTTGTGTTTCCTTCTTCTTTTATGCCCAAATACGAGCTTGCTTAAAGGTTTATGAACTTTGATCAATGTATTCTTGCAGAGTGATCCAATGGCAGTTGTGTACTTGAGGAAAAGAGATGGGATACTTGAGGAACTTTGGAGGACAGATGTTATATTAAATAGTTTGGATCCTGCCTGGATTGAAAAGATTTCCTTGGCTTATCACTTTGTGACTGTTCAGAATCTGGTGTGAGTTTTCCATGTATAGCAAAGTAAAACTTATTCAGTCTGGACCATTACTTACACGTCTAGTCCCCCAAATGCCAGTTCCATTTCACTTCTGATTAGAATTTCAGTAACTTGCCTTATTTCGTGGACATCTGCAATGTAGCACACATTTACAGAGCTCAAGAATTGGTCACGACTCTCTTATTGGTGATCGGTCTCCAAAACAGATACTCCAACAACAACCTTCTCATCATTTTCTGACGTGCACGTTTTACTAAAGAACAGATGGGATATTAGTTAAAAATCATGGAGGTCAACATTCCTTCTTCAAAAGCTGTCGAACCGCAGCTACGTGCCCCTCCTTTTTCGTTAACCAAGTGCTTCTTCTTCATGTTTTACCCCCGATTCTCTCGAAATCCTGGATTTTGATGACGTTTTGCAGTTGCCGAAAGCCGATGAGATCAGAAATTGGCTGGTCCCACACAGAAGAAGTTGCATTCGAGCTCTTTCAGCTTTTCTTGATCATCATCATCTTGCATAGTGGCAAAATTTTGAATCAAATGACAACTTATCCTGTGGGAATTTGCTTATTACCGTTGGTATTGGATTTGTAATGTGATGCTTCGAGTGCACGCAGCCATGGACTGCCAGTTTCTTGGCGATTTGGCATGTAGGAATAAATCTCTTCATCCACTCGACAGTAGCTAAAATTATGCTCTAGCTTTGCGAGATAACATCCCTCGCAGAACTTTGGTGAGCACGAGTGACAGTTATGTCCTTAAGGCTAGGTTCTCAATTCTCTCATTCATCACTATGAGCCTGGCATTCACTTTAGCATGATCAAATTAATGGTTGTTGCATGTAGATGCGGGAGGAGCTCTGTAGCACAAGTTTTTTCTTATTTTTTTGGTCGGAAAAAAAAATTCATTACTAACACGTTGCCGAAATGCAACTGAGTCTGGAGTCGATACATATTGATTCTATGTTTATGTTGCTAAAAAAAAGAGAGGTCTTGTTTTTAAAAGTAATAATCTATCTAGATTTCAATTATGCTTGCGTTTAATGTCTATGGCATAGTGCAATGATATGAATGTGACAATCAAAATTGTGTGCAAGATGTTTGCAGTTACAAATCTAACAACTTAATAAATCAATAGCTCACCGACATCCAATTTTCTTCTCACTCATTGGTCTACTTTGAATTGAGAGTTTATCGTGGGTACTATCTTTTAAATGTTTCGCACACAAATAGACATGTGCCCCATATTTTCCATAAAATCGAATGGTAATTCCAAGCCATTCAAATGAGTATTGGCTTTTGCTAACTGGCTATACTGCAAGGCAATTCAAGGTGCAGTCAAATGAAGTAACACTTTCAAAATCTCATCAGACATGACTAGAAAAAGTTCAATTATTGGACATTCAAATAAGGGTTAATATCATGAAAAACTCTAAGTTGGTACACCTGTAATAAATTTACTCTCAGTTTATTTTCGTTAAATTTTACTGTCAAATTATTTTATTAAATGACATATGGCAGTTAACTAATGTAGCAGTTTTATGTTTTACCCTCCGTTTATCATAGATATACCAAGTATTAATCAAATTTAACGGAAATTAATGGAGGGTAAATTTATCACAAATATACTAGTTTGAGGTTTTTAGTTGTTAAAAAATTAATTTGAGGTAAAATTGTTATAAATGTGTCGGTTTAAAATTTTCGGTGATGAAAAAATTAATTTAAAGTAAAATGATGATAAGTATATCGATTTGAAATTTTTTATGATATCATTAAGCCTTCAAATAAAAGCATACAGCAATGATTTCAGCAGATCGATCTCGTGAAACATCGACGCTTGTGCTTGCTCTTGCCTCTCCACCGCGAGAAGTCAAGCGCCAGAGGCCATCCAAGCGTTATTTTTTAAGCGTTATTTCAGCACGACTTCAGTCAGCTTCTGGGTCAGGGCCAAACCATCATCATTTCCTCTCTCGTTCCCTCCCTCGGCTTGCTTCCCTTCCCTCTTCTCTCAATTCCTTCCCCCCACTCTGCTTCCTCGACGGAGGCGGATCCACTCCGCACGATGCTGGCCGTGGTCATCGATACGTGGATAAGAAATGGGCCGTGGGAACGTGCGAGTCGACACCCAATCGCGCGTCGGATCGGGCCTCTCCATCTCGCCTCTTATATATAGAGAGCGACGAGCTTCACCAGGAATCCCCCAGAGCACGCGCGAAGCTTCCAGCTTGATTCGGTTCCCCGACACCATTCGCGGACCCTCCCCGAAGGAAACCCGATTTTGCGTCCCGTCGATGTGCGCTCGATCGTCCCGACGTGGGTTCGTTTCGTAAGGCCCGGTAAGGCCGTCGTAGGAGTTTCGATAGAGGCGCGGCGATCGACCCCGCGCGCTAAAGAGAGAGAGAGAGAGAGAGAGAGAGAGAGAGAGAGAGAGAGAGAGAGAATGGGGTGTTGGTTCTCGGATGTGAGAGGAGGTCAACAAGCGGTCGGAAGGACCCAACAGAGGCCCATAGGAGGAGTAGAAGTTTGAGGAGGAGGAGGCAACAGGGGCGGGCACAACGACGCCGTTGACCACTTCTTCCGAGCTCGTGGTCAGCACGCTCTCTTCTCTCAAATTGAGGTTTGTATCTCTCGCCTGTTCATGTAATTAGCGCGCTTTTTTCAATGTGAAATTATTTTATGCATCCATTCACTGTCACTGTCGTAATATGCTGCGGTGATACGCTTCGTCGTCTTCAGACCCGAGTCAATGTTGTCGCTTGTCAGTATTTTGTTCTTATTTTTTCGAGCGAAATGATTATTTGACCAGAATAATTTCTCTGTCTATAGAGGATTGTTGTTTGCAGAAAGACTGAGAAGCATACTGGATTCTGCTCAAACCTCGCTATTGAGCTAATTTATGTTAAATTATCTGAAGAACTTCTGATTATGTGGTCCCGACAACATTGTCTGTCTTATTGGAGTTTTCTTCTTGTTTTCCTCGTTAGACTTCAGAAACAGAGTTACTGTCTCAATTATGTGTCGCCTTTCAAAATCTAAACTTGGCTTTGCTGATTAAGCATAGATACGAATAGGATATCTGGGAATGAGCTAGTACAAATTAAGCATGTCATACTTTCCAACAACAAACTTCGTGCATTGCATATGGTGTTCTTGTGAGAATCGATCTTGAAATATAATGGCCATAGTCTGTATGATGTGCTTTATTGTCTATGTTGCAGTTGTCCTTGTCTGCTTCTAAATTATGTGATGGTGACGCCATATCAAAGGTGAGAAACTTGGTTGTCACAGAAGGGTATAACTTGAAATATAATGGCCATAGTCTGTATGATGCGCTTTATTTTCTATGTTGCAGTTGTCCTTGTCTGCTTCAAAATTACGTGATGGTGACGCCATATCAAAGGTGAGAAACTTGGTTGTCACAGAAGGGTATAACTTGATAAACTTGGTTGTCACAGAAGGGTATAACTTCTTCTTCTTCTTATTTTCTATGTTGCAGTTGTCCTTGTCTGCTTCAAAATTACGTGATGGTGACGCCATATCAAAGGTGAGAAACTTGGTTGTCACAGAAGGGTATAACTTGATAAACTTGGTTGTCACAGAAGGGTATAACTTCTTCTTCTTCTTCTTCTTCTTCTTCTTCTTCTTCTATAACTTGATAAACTTGGTTGTCACAGAAGGGTATAACTTCTTCTTCTTCTTCTTCTTCTTCTTCTTCTTCTTCTTCTATAACTTGATAAACTTGGTTGTCACAGAAGGGTATAACTTCTTCTTCTTCTTCTTCTTCTTCTTCTTCTTCTTCTTCTTCTTCTAAAGTAAAATCTCAACAACTTATCTTAAAACTTGATTTTCTGTCTTCTTTTGCTTGCAAAAATTTGGGACATCACAGCATATGATGTATGCATTTCTGGTTGATGCCTGTTATTTGTGTCTTCAGCACTGGTGTGTTGCTGAAATTACCTTCTGACTGGAAGACTCATTTGTGCTGCTGGAAACACTTCTAGGACAGTCTTTGCATGTGTATGTTATGCTATTTTCTCTTTAATGCTTCATATGCGGTAAATCTTATCTCCCAAAATTTCTGCCATAGCAACTTTAGCTCATGTCAAAACTTGCATATATACTCTTGATCATTTTTCAGGCTGTATAAGAAACTTGAACTAATATAGTTAAGTAGCTCATAATTACAAGAAATGACCGATTCCTGGAAATTTCTGCATGTTTGTCTTTCCTTCTTCTTTTATGCCCAAATTCGGACTTGCTTAAAGTTTTATGAACTTTGATCAATGGATTCTTGCAGGGTGACCCAATGGCGGTTGTCTACTTGAGGAAAAGAGATGGGATGATTGAGGAACTGGCGAGTACATAAGTTATATTAAATAGTTTGGATCTTGCATGCATTGAAAAGATTTTTTTAGCTTTTCACTTTGAGACCGTTCAGCATCTGGTGTGAGTTTTCCATGTATGGCAGAGTATAACTTATTCAGTCTGTGTTTTGTCTCGACTATATTATGTAAACCCATTTGTTTGTTTGCTTTTATCTTCAGGTTTCATGTATATGATGTCGACGCAAAATATTGCAACGTACCTGTAAAGGTGTGTCAGTTATTTTAATCATTTCACATAGTTTGATATTTCTTTTTGGATTTTCACTAACATTGTTTCTGTTTTCTATCCTTGGTTTGTTTTCCCCTCTAAATTTTATGGGTGAAGCCATGTGCTATGCATGGCCTTTCCTCGTTATACATCAACATTGTCTCCGACTGCAATTCTATGTTCTATGTCACATTTCAGTCAATCTTCTTAGGGGTCTAGTTAGAGATTGTTTGGAGTGTATATATATATATGAAAACGGAGAGACTGTTTGGAGTAATATAGGGAGTGGTCTTAGATCGATTGCGAAGTTTCTCCAACTTATATACTATCTACTTTTACTATGGTTATAGATCAACTGAATTTTTTATTTTGTCCTAAAGTAGGAATTAGAAAGATAAAAGCTCATCTCTTTTCTTACCTTTGGTGTTCAATTGTGGTAGGACAACACTTTTCCGGGTGGATTGGTTAGCTGTCTTGCAGTCTACAAATTGTTACGTCCAGGGAATTCTGGAAATACAAAATGAATGCATTGGACGATTTTATGTTTTCGTAAGAATTCGAATGTTAAATGGCATTTAAGTAATCATGACTTGCAATTACCCTTGCAATCATGCTTATTTGGAATGTATGTACTAGTCTATTCAGTACTTGGGTTTCTATTTGCCTTTTGTCTTTCCATGTGAGGAAGAAAAAAATCTCAATAGTATCTTGATTGGGAGGTTTCAGTGCAGACGTTAAAGCTGAAGGACCAAGAGTTTTTAGGAGAAGCTAGCTATGTGCTGTCAGAGGTACTACTCCTGACTCACATTGTTATCGTGTCATTTTCCATGCACTTGGGTTCAGTGAAGTACGAGTGTAATCCATCTTGATCTTGTCCAAAGCATCTTCTCTTTTTTATTTTCTGCAGATAGTCGCAAAGCAAGGTCGGAGTTTGACCTTGACGCTTCATAATAAAAATTTACTAGTAGGCTTGAGAAACCTGGCTACTTATGACTGTCTGTGCTGAGGAATCTGTTGCTTCCAGGACTGCTGTTGAAATAATATTCCGCTGCTCCATGTTGGAAAACAAAGATAGGTTTTCTAAAAGTGTAAGCTCTACAAAATCTCTCTTGAAAGGTCCTGTTTGATATTGTTCCTTGCCATATCTTTTCATTGCTTTAGTCTTGTACTCCATTGTCACCATTTCTTGGGATCCTTTCCTGAGAATATCCATAGTAGTTGAGTCTGCGGGTTCTGTTCCTATTTGCAAAACCGAAATTATCAACAACTTTACACAGAGCTCGCAATCATGTTGTCTGGTATGTACCGGAGGCACTAGTGATTTGGCATACTGTAAGACTTGTTGCAGGATAATCCATTAGTCGTTAAGTGCTTTGACCTCAATACTAATGGGAACCATGCACTTACAGGGTAAATGCCTATTCTCATGCAATTTGTAGTACTTAGGCTTTTTGTATCTTAATTTGCTTCTTGTTTATTACAGTAAACTTCAGAAGTCCATGGCAGACTTGGAGAAACTTCACAAAGAAAGAAATGGTGCAAATTTTACTTTATTTCAACACGGCCATGAAAAGGTGTCTATCATTCTTAAATAGTTTAATACTCTTCATTCTTATGAGCCCCTTTGATCAGGTTTATAAGTTCTCTGTATAGGTTCTCAAAAGTCAGCTTTTCGTGGATCAATTTTGTGAGAAGCAACAGTGCAGCTTTCTTGATTACATATCCAGTGGTTTTTGAGCTTACTTTTACGGTTTCTGTTGACTTTACAGGTACCTGATCATTTGGATATTTGTTTATCCTATAAAACTTTCTCTTTGATGCTCGATCTCATTTCATTCTGATGCTTTTGGACTTTTCAGCTTCAAATGGAAATCGCAGATATCCAGATTCCTTGCATTACATTGATCCTTCAGGAAGATACAATTTCTACCAGCAGGTAGATTTTAATTTGCCTCCTAAACCTGGTCACTTGTAACAATTAATGATTCAGTTTTATGACTCGGATAGACGGTTTACCGTGTGGGGATTTGGAGGAAGGACTTATGATGGTAGTGTATTACACTGTTTTAAACCAAATGGAAGTCCAGATGGCTATGAGGTAGGCGGATGCGATGCAATTGTGTAGGCCATGGTACTTGTGATCGTATTGAAATGCTAATTAGCTTAAAGAAAAAGGTAGCAGAAACAAGGCCATCCTGCTCATAATAAGAGATTTTTCTTGGAATCTCCTTCATGAATGAATAAACCAGTTGAGTTTATTCACAAGATTAAGCTCTTAATCTACTAGTGGTATGGTAGATTATAGGTCCAATTTGGGCTCGATGAAAGGATCCGGATGGCTAAGCCAATAGATGAGAATTCTTTTCGTGAAGTTAAGCATAGAGGCTTTTATGGAAAGAAAGACCCAAATCTTATGGACCAAACCGAAGTGCAAATGGGTTAAGACTAGATCAGCTGTTTCCTCCTTGAGCCTAATCCGCATAGCTAGGCCTTTTCTATCCTGTTATATTGAGTTTGATATTCTTTTTTTAGTCATGCTGGTGCTTGAATATTTGGACCTAATATTAGATTGATCTGCCCATTGATCCGGTCTAAAATGAATATTAAAATCAAATTTCAAAGTGTCTTCTTTTTTATCGCAAAAGAAGATAATATCTATGTCTATACTGCTTATTAAGGGAAAAGTGTGGAAGTTGGTCTCTCTTTCGAGAGTCCAATTATGCCCTTCAAAAAAATAATCATTGATGCTGCACTTTGCAAATGGTTGAAGATATATGAAGGGGTATAAAGTGGAAAATGACAAGTAGCGGTTGTGATTCAACCATCTGCTTTGGTTGGTGGTTTAGTGGGACTTAAGCGAGGGAAAACGACCTGTAGCAATAAAATCACAAGCAAATAAATTTTTCATCGAGACAATTTCATCATTCCTTATCGAAAATGCTCTGTTTTATCTCGATGACAACATTATGACGACGTTCCCATTTTAGAATGCATCATGTAACTCATAGTTTTGCGCTCGCATGGTCCAATTGCCCATTTCTCTTCATAGGAAGGAGTAAAGGCAATTGAGGATTTCATTAGTAATTTATATCTAAAAAAACGTAGGAGTTTGGATAATTGACATGCCTCAATAAAGATACGGACTTCCCAATTTTCTGCACCACTTCCAAGGATCGCCAGGGAAATATTATTGCCAGTAATAATATCACAAGGATGGCCTTGCTATCTAGTATTCTAAAGGGGCTTATTAAGCATACTTAACCGAAACTTTTGCGATTGTACTGGTATGAGATGATAAAGCAATCAACCAATCAAAAGTATTCATCATTAGAATAGGTGCATTTAACTATGGAGCAAAAGGCGCTTGATAACCTAGTATTTCTGTGCCAATGCTAGGAGAAATTCTCTCATTGCAAAAATTTAAGATTTTTGAAATTTTTTATAAATAAACCAAATTAGATGAGAGATGGTCGAATTGACAATAAGAACTTTGAACAATTCAGAAAGTCTAGAAGCCGCCAGACTTGAATTTTATCCGCAGCAGACAAAGAAAACACTCATGACGAGACAATTCAGTCATCCACCACCACTCTCCTAGACTTGTCCAAAATGGTACCACATGCAAACGTGATTGAACTGACAAGCATGACCTTGAGCTCCCTCTTGTTGAGATGGAATCGTCAAAATGAAAGTGACCATACACTGAGAAAAGCAATGTGAATCTCTAGTCCTGAGACTACCCAGTAATAATCATATCATATCTTTTGACATTCATTTTTGGATGTTCGTTGACATGGTTTCTTCTTTGTATCTTGGTTCCTTTTCCCCTCTAAATTCGACATCATTAAGAATTTGACGTCGTGTTTTTTAGCTGTAAAGGTAGATTGGCTTTAGCTGTCTTGTAGTCTACGGAGTGCTTCTGGAAAAAAAACAAAACGAATGCATTGGAGGATCTTATGATCGTGTAGGAATTTGAATGTTAAATGGCAATTAAGTAACCTTGACTTGAGATTACGCTTACAATCGTGCTTATCAGGGAGATATCGACTAGTCCTATTGGATTACTTTGGTTTCTATTTGCCTTGTCTTTCCATGTGAGGAAGAAAAAATCTCAATGGAAAATTCAATCAGGAGGTTTCATTGGAGACGTTAAAGCCAAAGGACCAAGAGTTTCTAGGAGAAGCTAGCTATGTGCGGTCTAGAGGCTTTAGCTTCTATTAAATCTTATGAATAAAAAAAGTACATGTCCATTTTTCTTAGGACGGTTGATAGTAAGATCCAGAATTAGTCAATTATCATGAAACAATAATTGAAATTTATGAGTCAGTTACGAGGGATTGAGATTGACAATGCTTGATTATTTAGGATGTCATCATGCAAATCTAATTTTGGCCGGCGAACATGATCCACTCCTTTTGGTTTACTATCTTTCCTCCTACTAAACAATCACCTCTTTCGAAAAAAAATTTCGTTGAGAAGGCTCTATTGATTGCCTCAATCCTTCGCACGCCAAAATTTTAGTATGAGATTCTCTTTATTTTCTGCTTTACATGTGCACTAGATATTCTCCTTCTCATGTGTGAGTCTATTAAACCGGGGCAACCATTACCAATTGATACATGACATCCTCTTTTGCGAATCTTTACCATTTCTTTTTATCCCAAATGTTAGATTTGGCGTTTATTTTTACCTGATATGCGCACTTAAAAAAGGACTGCTTGAAAATGTATTTACTAATAACCAAAAATAAAATAAAATCAAAACCTTCGGTGGGCCGTAGATTGGTTTGTATTGCTGAGTATCAATTTTTTTTTGGATTTAAGGGATGTGATTACACTGTGGGCCGTAGATGGGTTTTTATTGCCGACTTTCAAGCTTTTTTATTTATTTTTGGGATTTAAGGAAAGTGATCACACTAAGCACTCAAATGATTCAAGTGAAATTAATGTATTGCGAAGAGAGCCAAATTAACTAGCATAAGCTTCACATGTAGTCATGGCCACGGGCCGGTTTTGGCCCGGAACCGGCCCGGTCAAACCCGGGCTCGGCCTGTTGACCGGACCCGCAGTTCGGAATCGAAACCGGCCAGTGGCCTACGGGCCCGATTCCGGTTCCAGAAAATTTGGAACGGGCCCGGAACCGCCGGTTCCGAGCCCGGCTTCACAAAAAAAAAAAAGCTGCACTACAGATCGGGCGAGGGCTTGACCTCGCCGGCAACTGGGGAGGCCGGCCTTGCCCGACGCCGGCGAGGTCGAGCCTCGCCAGATCTGGCGAGGGTTCGACCTCGCCGGCCTTAGGGGAGGCCGGCCTCACCAGTTGCCGGCAAGGTCGAGCCTCGCTGACGTTGGGCCTCGACCTCACCGGCGTCGGGCGAGGCCGGCCTCACCAGTTGCAAGCAAGGTCGGCCTCGCCCGACGCCGGCGAGGTCGAGCCCTCGCCCGACGCCGGCCCTTGTTATGGCCGGCGGAGGAAGAAAAGAAAAAAAAAAGAAAAGAAAAAGAAAAAAATAGAAAAGAAAATCCGTTGGCCCTTGCTATGGCCGGCAGAGGAAGAAAAGAAAAAAAAAGGAAAAAAATAGAAAAGAAAATTTTAAACCGGTCCGGAACCGGTTCCGGTTCATACTTGGCCACGAGCTAGAACTGGTCGGTTCCGAACCGTGACCATGACTATTCACATGTGTCCATATGGTCTAATAAAATAGGCTTGTGATCTGTTACAATATAGCTAGAAATTTTTCAACCATAGAGTAATTAACGATTTTATTCTATCGTAGCTTAGAAAAAGAAACATGAGTCTCTTTCCACATATCTGTAAGAGACGAAAAAGTCTTGGTCATTTGCAATTATTGATCAGGACAAGTTGGACGGAACCACAGCGATGGATTCTGCCCTCGCCATTTCTGAATATCCTCCACTTTAATTTGCGTGGTCCAATTACGAAAGGGAACTGACAAAATATCTTTGATGTCTAGAGGAAGGGCTTGTTTTGCCGGTCTTGGTCAGTGTGGGACAGAACAAGTCAATTGCATTATATATAGGGATAAAGACACAAAACTTTGGCCTAACCAGCAATTTAGTTCCTGCACTTTTAATTTATTCAATGTAGTCCATGAACTTTAGCCTAATATTCAATGTGATCCCTGAACTTTTAATTTGTTCAACTTGATCTCTAAACTTTTGTTACATGTTCAATTTAGTCTGTAAACTATATGAAAATGTTCAATGTAGTACATTAAATATTTTCATATAGTTCAGGGACTGAATTAAACTTGTACCAAAAATTTAGGAATGACAATAAACAAATTCAAAGTTCAGGGACTACATTACACATTGGGTTAAAGTTCAGGGACTACATTGAACAAATTAAAAATTCAGAGACCAAATTGCACATTAGGCCAAAGTTAAGAGGCTGTTTATGTCATTTTTCCTTATATATACCAACCGCATCTGGTTCATCATCCGGCACAAGAGAAAAAGTAAAGCTTTGTTTAAGTGCAAAAGGCTTGTGCTTGAAGAGGAGAAACACATTGGTAAGAAACACCATGCGCTAATCCCGAGATATCGCCGAGACGCTTGTTTTTTGTTCTGATATATTTGGTTTTCATGACTCCAGGTTGAGGCGTGAACGTAATCCTTCGATTGCGCTGCATTTCTGGACTCGGATATGACTTGATCTTTGCTTCAAGGTAACTTATTCTCCAACACAAAACCCATCACAGTAACTTTCTTTCATTGCTGCGTTGCTCCTCCAGAAAAGCCCCCCTTCATTCTCTAGTCTATTATAGTTGTTAGGATAAAAAAAAAAGCATTTGATTTTTACTCATTGCCGAACACCTAACATCCTTTAAAGCAAACATATATCACATGTCAAATTTCCACTCGACTTTTTCAAAATTTATAGTCACATAGATTGTACATTCTTTTTATTCAAACTTGTTGATAGAAGCGATTGGACTGGTTGAATCCGGTGGAATCGCATATCAGCCCTCGTTCTAGTATGGTTTTCAAAGCATTGCCTTGGATCATAGACCAAAATGGTTGGCTTTAAAGTCACCACTTATCTCTTGAAAGTGGATGTGTGATTATAGTTAATTTTAACTTTTTCCCTTCTTATAATTGTTACACTTGACATTTTGTATAGAGACTGCTCTTGTCATTACCAAACAGATTTCATTTAGTAGAGTCCCCATTTGGGATTAACCACTAGGCTTGCTCCAATGGGCAAAGGGAGGTGGGAAGTTCGATTTCCCATCTTTTCAAAAAGATGGAAACGCTTGAACGAGGGAGTAGGGTTTTGAAACATATATATAGCACATAATACACACAGTGACTTGTAAATAGTAATAGGATATCCGGCCAAAAAAAAAAGTCTCCGCTTGGTGCTGCACGGCCAAGATAAACAAGTACATCTCTAAAGCGACAAGTTTTTTATGCTTCTTGGCCGAGTTCTTGAAGAGATCAACCAAATCGATTCATTTCATTCTTTGAAGGCTACAAGATAACAAATTATCAAAGTGAGCACCCACGTTACATCAAACATCTCTTAAATTGACATAATAGTAAAGTGGATACGAACAATTTATTCAAAATGTTTTTATATTAGCCCACTTTTGTTTGTGCTGACATTTGTTCAGTTCGTATTAGATAATCTTGAAGCATCTAACATCCACTTAGACTGTATTATATGTTTTTCGTTTGCGCATTTGCTCGAATCAACAAAGTCATTTCGTATGAATTTTTATTTTTTGTTACTTATTCAAAAAGTCCGAGAGAACTAAGTGTTTCTTGCTTGCCAATTACTACGAGAAATAATTTAGTTTTGGGGCTACATAACCCTTTGGATCTCCTCTTTTTAAATGTAGAAATTACTCATTTGCTAGTGAATTTAACTTGATCCTGTGAACTAGGGCAAGGTTGTCCTAGAATTGGGCTTTTATCATGATGGGAACTTATCACGATTTGGCCTAGCTTGGTCGAATTGCATATTCAACTATGCTAGATCGAGGGACCGCCCTTCTTTTATGATTTCTTTTTTTTTTTCAAACACCTTTCAATGGGCCGTAATTAACTGCGATTTTACTATTTCTTTAACCAATTTTTTCGGGGATTTTTCAATGACAAACCCTATTAATTGACGATCACTAGAGAGTTAGCACGGTCTATTTCTTTTTCGAAGCTTAAATAATAATTTACCGTACCATCAAAAGTAAGTTGCTCTTGTGAGTCAAGCGCTGGAGCATCAGGCCGAGCCATTGACAATGATGTCAGTTCGCTCCACTTGAGAATATTCATCATGACCGTCCGTTTCTTTTAGGGGTTAAATAACATATTAACGCTATTCCCTTCTTTTCCGGTCATGAAAGCATTTTTATATAAAAAGACCGGTAAAGTGAATCAATACATAGACCATTTTCATTCATGCAAAAGTTTCAAGCCAATTGTTCGTACACATGATTTTCGAATGGGATTTTCATAATTTTCTTGAAACATTAAAGTGCTTGGCCAAGTTACCCCACCAAAAATATTTTCATACAAACAATATATGAAACACTTTGCACACATAAGTATAAAGAGGGTAGGGAAGACAGATGCTTAACCAATTTATAGTGGTTCAGCACAAGCCGGCGCCTACTCCACTTTTCGAGACCATTTGGGAGTTATGCTTGTTCCACTATATTTGAAATCTTGTAAAGAGGTTGGTTTGTAATGGAGCCAAAACTCTATGCAAGCAAAGAGAATTCATTTACAAACAATTTCTCTAACATGAAGTTGATTTGCACAGTAAATACAAGGGAGCTTTTGCAAGTATTTTCATGTACACACATGTCCAAGATAATGGGCTACCTTATTTTTAAGGAAAACAAACTCTCCCTACTAATTTCCATTGGTGGTGGCAGTCCCCGAGCTGTTACTAACACTTCTAATGACTAGTTCTTCAACCATTGAGACTCTCGAATGTCCGCACAAATTCAAAAATGGCCCAGACACTTGACGGGTTGGGCTAGCGAAATTCAAATTTAAACTGCAGAGCTGGGTATTCAGCCAAACTTGGTTGGCTATCCTGCCATTACTTAGCTGGGTACCTAGATATGTTTTTAGACAAGCTTGATCTTCTTTAACCCTTTTGACACTTGCAAAAAACATATCCAAATAGTTTGTAACGAAAATAATTATACAAAAAAGAGTTTTGAAAACATCAAAATTAATTTAGGATCGAGAGTGACAACTTGTAAATAAAAGGTGCAACTTAAGATTAGGTTTGATTGCCAAAAATTTAAATATGATAAATGTAAGTTTTTGATAGTCTAATCTGTTATACAAATTGGGGAAAAAAAGAATCTAGTATGTTGGAGTAGCATATCGACTGAGGGTTTTGTGATAGGCTTGTGTGAGCTTCATCTTCGCTAGTGGGTAATTATACTAAGAAAAAAGGATAAAAGTGTGAGGATATGGCTATCCTACAATTGTTGATGAAATTACGTTTTTAGAACCTTTTAGTTTCCATTACTTTATATGAATCAAGGAGGTACATGTTCGTTTTTCTTAATACGGCTGATAGTACAATCATGAATTAGCCAATTAATATGACGCTTATATCTAAATATAGAATATAGTTATGAGGAGTGGATGTTGACAACCCTCAATAATTTACGCTGTTATCATGTTGTCCAATTTTGGCCTGTGCACATGATCCACTTTTTGGTTGCTTCTCTTTCCTCTTTATATATATATGCACCTCTTTTTTGAAAATTTATGGGCTAATAAGGTATTCTCAATTGCTCCGATCATTTTCTTTTTAAATATCTAGTGGGAGATTTTCTTTATTTGCTGCCTCACCGGTGTACTTCTCACGTGTGTCTATTAAACTGAGGCCAACCAGTTCCAATTGATGACCTTCTCTTTTGTGAATCATTGATTGCTTCTTTTTATCTCAAAGGTAAGATGTGGCAATTGTTTTTTTTTTCCTCATATGTGCACTCAATAAATGAATGCTTCAAAATGTATTTGCTAATGCCAAAAAGAATCGACCAAAAAAAATGACAAAAAGAAAAAGCAAAATCTGCGGTGTGCCATAGATTGGTTTGTCTTGCCAACTTTCAGCATTTTCGTTTGTTTTGTTTCTGGATTTATTAAATCTCCTTTTGTAAAAGGGCCAAATTAACTAGCAGAAGCTTCAAAAGAGCCCTCGCGGTCAAATAAAAGATGCTTATTATCAATTACAACAACAGTGGAAGTTCCAAACTACGAGCCATCCATTAACTACATATTTTCATACATAGAGTAATTAATAAATAACTAACAGTGCAAGTTGTTTGTTGATGAATAATGAACATGCATATATTGTGTTGCACGAGAGAGAGAGAGAGAGAGAGAGAGAGAGAGAGAGAGAGAGAGAGAGAGAGAGAGAGAGAGAGAGAGAGAGAGAGAGAGAGAGAGAGAGAGAGAGGGAGGGAGAGAGAGAGTGCTTGGACAATACCAAGGTATGGTTTCTTGAGAAAAACACATAGACCAGTTGACTGCTAATTGTGTTTCTTGATTTCTGTAGCAGAACCCGGCCAGTCCACTAAGTCGGGCTTAGTGTTGGCTGCAAGAACTCATCAAGAATCCCTTCATCCTCTGGCCGTTCCAAGTCAAAGCTGAAGATATTGAAACATCTTCCTCGATTACAATTCTCTTCCATGAATTTTCAGTACCCTGCTGTACTCTTCCCCCGCAGTGTCCACTTGTTTTTGCGTCATGCTGATATGTTCCCTTATATTCTGGTGTTATCCGGATTGGTTTTGGCCTGCATTGCTCTTCATCCATCTTGCAGAGAAGTCAGCACTGAAGCCAACGAATCTCAGTTCCTCTTGCATCCTCGCAGTGAAGCCACTCCTGGTATGTGTCGTTATAAAACTACTTCTCTTGTGCTATCAGCGCTTGTTTCACTTGCAACCCCTTTGTTTGGTAATTTGGTTGTATTGATTTTACCCTAAAAATCCAAAATCGAAAAAAAAATAAGGAAGAAGAAATAAAATAGGTGAAATAACTGCAACACAAACTCATCTCAGAGGCACCGATTTTTGTCTCTTTAATCTTTTATATATCACTAAATTTATGTAAACGAAACTATCGTAATATTTATAAAGACCAAAAATGTAAAAAAAGTAAAATATATATACTATATTTTTGCTGATTTAACAAAAGAAGTAAAATGTAAATAAATTCTAAAATTTGGGAAATAGTGTGATTATGAAAACTTGTGAATGTTCTGGAAGAACCTATTTGACTTTATTAGGTAAAGTTGAGAGGCTACATTGAACAAATTGAAAATTTAGAAACCACATTGAATGTTTACGAATACTTTAAAGACCACATCAAACAAATTAGTAGTCCAAGAATAACATTGCACATTAAGCCAAATTTTAGTGACTATTAGTGTCAATAGGGTATTATCAATTACTCCAACCCCTTTCACTCCAAGTATGTCGTGTAAGATTTTGTTTATTTCTCACCTCACATGTGCACTATATATTCTCCCTCTCACATGACCATTGCCAATTGATACCTGATCTCTTGTTTTGTGAATCATTGAATACTTCTTTTGGGCACTTGTTTTCACCTCATGCGTGCCCTCAATAAAGGAACACTCAAAATGCATCTATTAATGCCAAAAAAAAGGCCAAATCTTCAGTGGGCCATAGGTTGGTTTGTATTAGAGATTTTCAAGCGATTTTTTTTTTGGAGATTTAAGGGAAATGATTACACGAAGCACTCAAATGATTTAAGTAAAATTTATTTTTTGTGAAAAGGGCCAAATCAACTAATAGAAGCTTCACATAAGTCCATATAGTCCGATAAAATAGGCTTGTTACAATTTACAACGATAGTGGATATTTATAACTATCGGCCGCTCATTAGCTATATTTTCAAACATAGAGTAATTAATAAGTAAATTTATTGGATCGTGCAAACCAGTGCGAGAAAATGTATACAGCGATGAAGAAATTATTACTTAGGTTCTTAAGATTATGTTTTGACTTGATTATGCCTTTAACTCCCTTGTTCACGAAAGTTTCCTTCAATTTAATGAGTGCAGGTATCGCATATATTTTCAAAGCGTTTTGCCAAATTAAGGTTTTTTCCACAACTGATCCCTAATAGATGAATCAGGAAAGTTTTTCTACTTTATAAACCATGAACGCAAATTTTCCTATTTCTCTTCCTACAAAAATATATTCAAAAAGTATTTGATAAGTCCCAATTTGCATCAATTCGGTAATTTACATGCATTCATGTGGATTAGTAGACTTTGAAAGTTCAAGTACTTCATGTTTTATATAAAACAAAAATATTTAATAAGGAGAAATCTACTTTTTCGTTTTATTTTATTTAGGACGAGAAGGTTCTTTGGATGAAAATTCCGAGTCCATAAAATATCATACAGGATCATCGCAGAAGCATGTATCAATATATATCAAAGGGACTCAAATGACTCAAACTTTTTATGTCTTCAAAAAAGCACTTACTCTTAATCGAGGGATAAAAATGTGCTGCTGTTGTTTTTTCCGTCCAAAAGAATTACATGGCAATTGACAAAAACAAACGGTGCTTATATGTATGCTGACGTGTCTTTTTTTCATCATAAAAAAAGTAAAAAAATTGGTTTTTATCAAAGAGAACATAAAAAAACTAAAAACTAAAAGCAGTGAGAGAATACTTGCTTTTTCTTTTTTGACACATTCAGAAAGTAAAAATAATTAGAAGTAGAAGTTTCCAGAAAGGAGATGCATGATTATGTGGCACTAAAAGAATAGTATCATTTATATAATTGATTTCCACTTAACACCTCGACTCTTACATGAGTATCGATTTTTCTTTTGGGCAAAGACCAATTTGAGACCCTATTTCTTTCAATGTTGAAGGTTGCCCATTTCATTAATCGGTTCAAAGTTTCCTTATGCAATCCAATTTGCCCTCCTACGAGTTCCAATTGCAAAGACATTGCAACTTTTTGACTTGATTATGCTTTGTACTGCTTTCTTGACGACACATTTTCTCCAACCTAACAAAAATCGGTATTGCATATGCTTTCAAAGTGTTTTGAGAAATTAAGGTGTTATCTGCATTCAACCCCCCATTGATTATACTGCGTATTTGTTCAACTTTTAGGAACCACATGAGCATGAATTTCCTATTTCTCCTCCTACAAAACGCGTTCAAAAAGAATTTGATAAGTCTTGATGTGCATCAATTCGGTAATTAACATTCATTCACGTGGGTTAGTCATCTTTAAAAGTTCATGTACTCCATGATTTTTATAAAAAAAACAATTATTAGATAAGGAAAAATCGATTTTTTTATTTTCTTTTATTCAGGATGAGAAGGGTTCTTAGATGAAATTTCCGAATCCGTAAAATTTTGTGTAACATCAAAAGGGACAAAAAAAGATCCCAATAATCAAATGTCTCCAAAAAAGCACTTACTCTTAACGGAGGGATAGAGATGGCCATTGTTATGTTTTCTGCCCAAATGAACTTACATGGCAACTAATGTGACAAACGCCACTTGCATGCAAGCCAACGTGTCGTTTTTTTTTCGACTAAAAAGGTAAACAAAGTACAATTAATAATTTTGAACTCAAAATGAAATACTTTTTTTCAAAAAATAAAAACTAGAAACAGAAAGGGCGTGTGCTGGGTTGCGGTGGCCACGCCACCTTCGGGGTAAGAGGGTCCGCAACCGCCACCATGTTGATCCCGGTAGGAGCGTTGAAAATCGAATCAAAATCGAAACTGAACTGATTTTCGGTTTCGGTTCGGATAATAAATAACAAAAAAATTAGTTTGTTGATGATTTGATTTCAGTTCGGATAGGATCGGATCGAATTCGATTTCCTTTTCCTTTTTCGTCCCTTCTCGTACACTCTCTCTCTTCCTTCACCCACTTCCTTTTTTCTCTCTTTTCCTTTTCTGATCTATTCTCTCTCTTCTCACTCACTTTTCTCTCTCTCTCTCTTCCTCTATCTTCGCAACTCCTATTTCTGACTTTTCTCTCTCTCTAATTTTTCTCTTTCTTCCTCTATCTTTGCAAGTTGCAACTCTCCTCTCTCTGACTCTCCTCTCTCTTTCTCTCTCTCTCTCGCTCTTCTCCCATGGCTGGCTCGAGCGCGTTGCTCACTCTGGCCACAATGGCGGTCCTCCTCGTCGGCTTGGCGGTGGCACCGTCGCCAGCCCACACCCCGTCCAAGTCGCCCTCGCCCTCGCCCTCGCCCAAGGCGTCCCCGTCGCCTTCCCCGACCGCGGCAACCACCCCGCCGGCTTCCGCCCCGTCTCCCCACGACCCTGCCGCCTTCCCCCCGTCGCCCCCGTCCCCGCCGCCGTCTCCCACGTCCGAGGCCCCCGCGACGAGATTGACGTCGCTGGCGTTGGACAAAACGGGAGGATGTTGGAGCCGACCCACCGAAGCGGCCGCGCCAGGATCGGAGGCCAGCGACCATATGCCGCCGTTGGCCGCCCCGATCGAAATCCCGACGCCGGTGTCCACCTGCGCCTTGACTATCGCAGGATCAGCGCTGTATAGCCTGACCTTCCCGATTGTCGTCGACCCCAGGACCCTCGCCGTGGACTCTGAATCTGGACTCGATGAGCGAGAAGCTCCGGCACCCGTTTCTCGCAAGACTCGACTCACTCAATAAATCGGACGAGATTCACCTCAAAAGCTGCAAATTTCGCTCCTCAACTAGTGACGAATCTACCCAGAAAGAGAGAGAGAGGGGAATTGAACATTGGACAGATGGTTACGGAGGAAGCGCAGAAAAAATGAAAAAGAGAAAAATCGAACCGATCCGAACCAAACTGCATTTTTCAGTTCAGATCAAATTGGTTTGTGTCGCTTTTTGGTTCGGAGCAAGCACGCATATGAATAGTTCAGTTCAGTTCGGTTTTCCTAAAAAGTCAAACGAATGCCATAATCAGTTACTCTAGCGAATATAGTTCGCAAAATTAACCATGGAGACAATGTAGTTGGCAGTGTCGCTTGGGACCTGCTGTCTAGTCATCTTGCCCAGCCTCACCATGAAGGAGAAACATAGAAGAAAAGGAATGGCAGCGATCACAAACCCGCTCACAGAGATCACATGAGTGATGCCGGTGATCACCATTGAGACCGCTTGCAAGCCTTGCATCAACCGATATCTCAACCCCAATAATAACCCCTAAGAGGCTCGCAATCACACCCCTCTAATCGCCAACCTTAACCCTAACCTTGTATATTTAAATCCAAAGCACATCGAAAGGAACTCTTCTGCATCTTCTAAAACTGTCTGATCAATGCTCTCTGTGATAATTACAATGTCCAATTCATGACCTATTTTTCCCTTCGATCGTTCATCTTTTTCACTGTATTTTGTTTTTGTGTTGGTATCTCTCTGCAAATTGAAAGCAAGAAAGAGAAGGAAAATGCGACATTTGCTTTTGCTTCAAGATTATGATACTTTTTCTTTTTTCTTTGATAAAAATCATCTTGTTTTAAGTTCTTTTTTCGGTCGGCATCTTGTTTCAAGTTTAAAATCATCTTTTTTATTCTTTTTACTTTTATAATAATAAAAATGTCAATTCAGCTTACCACGTGAGCACCGTTTGCCATGTAAGCTAGTTGGAGAAGATAACAATGGCCATGGTTGTTCGTCAAGAAAGAATACGTGCTTTTTGACATATATAGAAAGTGAAATCATTTTTGTTTATCTTATGTAAGAACATGATTTTTTCTGGAGTTGGCCCAATCAGATATGTGAGAACTTCAAATGACACTCCAACCTACTGTGGCCATTGGACCTAACTCTCTTTGTTAACCACTTGCTCTATCCAAGTCCACATAGGATGATCAATGGAAAAAAACATATGAAAATGAAAAAAAAGTGCCGTGTCTCCTTCCACACCATCGAGAATGAAGAAAGAAAGAACCAAAGATGTTAAGGTCGTTGCCGTCGGCTAGTTGGAAACGACCCACTCCGTCTGGGCTTGTGTCGAAATTGTGTTTAGGGGAATTGAGATACGCGGTGATATCTGTTCCTCTTCGTCATTTAATTTCCCTCTAATATTACACACTAGTTCACAACTCATTAATTTCATAATAGCAAGTTGTGTGTTGATAAAGTGAAGGCTCGCCCTTGCTGGCCCTCGCCTGTGGGCGACTGGCCACTAATCCAAGGAAGGGGAAGAAATAAAAAAAAAACAAAGGAAAAATATTTAAAAATTCAAAAAACTATTAAAAATTGTTCACGTCAACACTGGCCGTGCCACGTAAGATGGTCGGCGTCCACATCAGCAATTTGTGGACTAAATTGGTCGGAATTGGTACTAATGTGAAAAGGTTTAGGACTGAATTGGTCCAATTGAAATGTTTAGGACTAAATTGGTATCAATGAAATAGGTTTATGACTTTTTTGGTACTTTTCCTGTTGTTCTCAATATAAAAATGGCCTCACGCCATCCCGATACAGTTAAGATGAATAGAAAAACTACATTAAAGAATCAACAATCTAAGCAAAGAAGTATTATATGGACCAAAATTATAAACTTAACAATTTTACAAAATTTAATCCATTAGAAAGTACAAAAAGTATGGTTAATTGATGATTAATTGATTTTCAAATATAGAAGGATATTTAGTTGATTAACAATAAACAGAGAAGGTGAAGAGGAAATGAGAGAGAAAAAAGGTAGGGTAAATTAGTGATTGACCTTGTTTCTGAACACAGAAGGTTTTTTTGATCAATTAATTATATATCCCAAGCTAAAGAGGGGGTAAAAATTGGCCCACCCTATTTATTTTATTTAAAATAAAGCAACAACATCAAAATTTTTACTTAGTGTAATGTTCTACTTTAATTTAGAATTTCTCACATTTAGATGTAGCCATTTTAAAGAAATTTTCTTTTAATCTAAGGATGACACGGCATCTACTAAGCTCTAAAAAGCACCAGCTATCAAAATAAGTGGCGGACGGTACAAATATCAAAACAATTACCAGTTATCTAAGAAGTACATGGCATCTTTTAATTTGTAACCTCTACTTATTACTATCTTGCGAAATCATGAAAATGAAAAGAAATTTTTTAAGCTTTGAAATATTGAGAAAAAGTTCTAAATGATTCTGACCGTCAATATTAAAAAAGAATCGACAATTGTTGAACCAGCATGAAAGAAAACAGGGACAACAGGAAAAAACCAAGGTATGGTTTGTTGAGAACAACACATTGACCTGTTGACTGCTAATTGTGTTTCTTGATTTCTGTAGCAGCACATGGCCAGTCCAATAAGTCGGGCTTAGTATTTGCTGCAAGAACTCATCAAAGAATCCCTTCATCCTCTAGCCATTCCAAGTCGAAGCTGAAGGTATTGAAACATCTTCCTCGATTACAATTCTCTTCAATGAATATTCAGTTCCCTGCTCTTATCTTCCCCCCAGTGTTCACTTGTTTGCACGTCATGCTGATATGTTCACTTATACTCTGGTGTTATCAGGACTGATTTTGGCCTGCATTTCCCTTCATCCATCTCGCAGACAAGTCAGCAGTGAAGTCAAGGAATCTCAGTTCCTCTTGCATCCCACAGTGAAGCCACTCCTGGTATGCATGTCATTATATATCTACTTTTCGTGTGTTATGAGAGCTTGTTTCACTTTCAACCTCTTTGTTTGAAAATTTGGCTGTATTGATTTTACCCTAAAAAACCCAAAAGTAGAAAAAAAAAAAAACAAGGAAGAAGAAACAAAATGGGTGAAATAATTGAAACACAAACTCATTTCAAAGGCACCGATATTTGTCTCTCTAAGCTTTTACGTGTCAATAAATTTACTTAAATGAAACTATCATCATATTTATAAAGACTAAAAAGGTCAAAAAAGTTTTTAAAAAAAGATACTATATTTTTTGTTGATTTAGCAAAAGAATTAAAATGAAAATATATTCTAAAATATGGGAAATAGTATAATTATGAAAAATTGTTAATATTACGGAAGAACTAATTTGACTTTATTATGCAAAGTTGAGAGACTAGACTGAACAAATTGAGAGTTTACACTAAACATTTACAAATACTTTAAGGACCACATTAAGCGAATTAGTAGTCAAAGAATGATATTGTGCATTGGCCCAAATTTTAGAGACAATGTCAATTTCCATTTTCAACATTATCATTAGATATATTGCTTATTACTTCACTTTTTATATTCAAACCAGTCGGTATAAATAATTGGACCGGTTGAATCGGTGGAATCACATACCGACCTTTACTCCGCTTATATTGTTTTCAAAATGTTGCCTATAATTAGAGACCGAAATGGTTGACTAAAAGTCATCCATTTTTTTCTTGAAAGGTGGGTATGTGAAAAACTTTAATTAAGGGCCCTCACCTTTGGTTCATATATCTATACGTGAATTTTCTTTAATGGACGACCTCACTCTTAACTTACTAAAATTCCATCTGCTTTATTCAAAGTAAAGTGCAAGCGTATATGTAGATTATATCCATATGTAATTTAACATAAGTTGTTTTAAACCTTCTTCGTCCTTTTACTAATTGAGAGGATCCCACACAAATAAACGTTTTCAAACATGCGGAGAGAGAGAGAGAGAGAGAGAGAGAGAGTCCTCTGCAAACACATGCAAATCAAACTTCCTCGATTTGATAACAAAAGAGTAAAATATAAATTGCACCATATTTTTTTTTTTTTTGGTAAGGAAATTGCACCATATTTTATGTCTTCTTGACTTGATGCTTGTATTTTATGATGCTTAACACATGACTACATTATCCAACCGTATAGGGCCCAACTTGTTGAGGCTCCATCTACCTCACAACCTCACGTGATAATTGAAGAAAGAATAAGTGATAAAAGTTTAAATATGATAAATGTAACTTTTAGACATTCTATTCTATTATATGAATTGAGATAAAAGAATCTACTATGCTAAAATAACGTATCAAGTAACAACTTAGGGTTTTGTGGTGGCTTGTGTGAGCTTCATAATCACTAATGAGTAATGATATTCCGAAGAAAAAGGATAGAAGAACGAGGATATGACCATCCTATAAAATTTAGTTGATAAAATCTGTATTTTAGAACATTTAGCTTCCACTAAATCTTATGAATAAAGAAGTTACATGTCCTTTTATCTTAACATGACTGATAATAAGATCTTGAATTTGCCAATTAATATAAAGCATTAATTAAATTATAAAACATAATTATGAGGGGTGAAGGTTGATAACCCCGATTATTTAGGATGTCATCATGCCATCCAATATTGGCTAGTGAACATGATCCACTCCTTTTGCATTACTCTCTTTCCTCCTAACAAACATACACCTCTTATATTAAATTTATGAGTTAATAAGGTATTATCAATTACTGCGACCCCTTTCACTCCAAGTATGTCGTGTGGGATTATGTTTATTTCCCACCTCACATGTCCAACAGATATTACCGTTGCCAATTGAAAC
Source organism: Syzygium syzygioides (assembly GCA_031216285.1). Classification (NCBI taxonomy): domain Eukaryota; kingdom Viridiplantae; phylum Streptophyta; class Magnoliopsida; order Myrtales; family Myrtaceae; genus Syzygium; species Syzygium syzygioides. Next base: position 26,404,433 of record CM062243.1, on the reverse strand, counting down.
GATGATCTTCTATTTTTTGAATCATTGAATATTTCCTTTTATCCCAAATGTCCGATGTGGCACTTTTTTTCACCTCATATGTGCCCTCGATAAAGGAACACTCAAAATGTATGTACTAATGCCAAAAAAGGCAAAATCTTCAGTGGGCCACAGGTTGGTTTGCATTGCCGATTTTCAAGCGGTTTTCTTTTTTGAGATTCAAGGGAAATTATTACAGTAAGCACTCAAATAATATAAGTAAAATTCATTTATTGTGAAAAAGGGCCAGATCAACTAACATAAGCTTCGCATGAGTTCATGTAGTCCAATAAAATAGGCTCGTTATCATTTACAACCACAGTGGAAGTTTCTAACTACGAGCTGCTCATTAGCTATATATTTTCAAACATAGAGTAATTAATAAGTAAATTTATTGGATCGTGCAGACTACCATGAGAAAATGTATACGGCGATGAAAAAATTAATACTTAGGTTCGTAAGATTATGTTTTGACTTGGTCATGCCTCATGACTCCTTTCTTGACTAAAAGTTCCTCCAATCTAACGAGTGACGGTACCACATATATTTTCAAAGCGTTTCATGAAATTAAGTTTTTTTTCACATTTGATCCCTAATAGATGAAGCAGAAAATTTTTTCAACTTTAGGAACCATGAACACGAACTTTCCTATTTCTCTTCATACAAAAATACTTTCAAAATCCTTACCAAAAAAAAAAACCTTACCAAAAAAAAGTACTTTCAAAAAGTAATTGATAAGTCCCAATTTACATCAATTCGGTAATTTACATGTGGATTAGTCGACTTTGAAAGTTCAAGTATTTCATGTTGTATATAAAATGAAAATATTTGATAAGGAAAAATCAACCTTTTCATTTTATTTTATTTAGGACGAGAAGGTTCTTTAGATGAAAATTCTGAGTCCGTAAAATATCGGCAAAAAGACATTACAAGTGCCATAAGTTGTGTACGGAGATCACTTTGGTGCCATAATTTTTTTCGGATCACTTTGGTGTCAATTTTTATGAAAAACGATTACTTTAGTGCCAATGCTGACATGGTCGCCGAAAATCTAACGTGGCTCTTTTTTATTAATTTCCGATGCTGACATGGCTAGCCGGAAACGGACGTGGCTCGTCGAAAATCCAACGTGGCTTTATTTTTTGCTGGAATTTTGGCCGGAGTCACTAAAGTGATCTCTTTTCCTTCGACTTGGCACCAAAGTGATCCGAAAAAAAGTTATGGCACCAAAGTGATCTCCGTACACAGCTTATGGCACTTATAGTGTCCTTTTGCCGTAAAATATTGTATAGGATCATCGCAGAAGCATGTATTGATATTTATTAAAGGGACAAAACTGACTCAACTTTTCAAATGTCTTCAAACAAACACTTCATGTCACGCCCCACACTTCCCGATGCGCCACATCCCTCGCAGAGGTCGATTTGTGTGCGACGTCCCAAGAAGCGTCGCCGACCCAAACCCAACACAGAGATTTAAAGCACACGCGGAAGTAATTAAAACCACCCATACATTAAATAAACATACAACCAAGGATAACCATAGAAATCCACACTCATACTGGTATTAGAAATCTTTACAATATCCAAGTACAACCCGAACACCAACAAAAAATCAAAAGCGGTTCAAGGCCACTACTGACAAAAAGGGGTAAGTGGCTCGGGGTTCAAGCACTACAACTAGTTGGGGGCTCTTCCCAAAAATGCATCGGTACGCCTGTCGTCCTCAAGGTCGGGGATCTGAAAAGTCAGTTTTCAACAACTGTGAGAATAAATCTCAGCGAGTAATTCCCTAAACCTAAACTAGGCTAACGTGCACCTCCTGACCGGAAAATAGATATTTAAATCACAAATCAACCATAACAAATCATTCTTAGACTCTGCAGGTTAGACAGATCCATATATAATAATCACAGTACATAAATGGCACTCATAATCACAAATATGCCAATCACATGCTTATGCACTGATTCTCACATTCTCGCATGCCAGTCAATACATGTTCATGTATGCAAATATCATGGACTTGACACGTGCAATCCCCGGCCCACTGGCCCAGACTGGAACACTAGAACACTGCCCAATTTATTATTATCACGACTCGAGTCACCAATTTTTCACGGCCCGGTGCGTCTAGCCTGCTTCAAAGTGCATGAGGCGCAGCAACCGATCTGGCCTAGTGTCTCTAGCCTGCTTCAAAGTGCATGAGGCGCAACACTGTTCTCCTTGCGAACCAGAGCCTGCTTCAAAGTGCATGAGGATGGTCGCCTTCCGGACGTACCGGGCATCGTCCTGCTTCAAAGTGCATGAGGACGGTATCGACCCGAAGGTCACGACCCGTAGGTCCTTAGGTGATCACACAATTCATTATTATCTGGACCCCGCGTTAGACGCATCAGGGCAATTTAGGTGATCACAATGCACATGTCACTCGGGCACACTTATAAATGCACATGCCGTGCCAATGCTTATGATGCACATCCATGGCCATAAAGCTCACACTTAGGCATTCACATGCGCGAATTACGATGTAACATACTCAACTTGTACCGCGCATATTTAAATTCATAAATCAACATGCCCAAATCAAACAATCAATTTAAATCATCCATAGCATCAAATTGGCACATTACCCATGCACAAATTCACATAACCGGGTCAACAAGCACTCGCGCAGTCGAGGCCCACCAAGCTAAATTATTTCTAGTCCCACTAGACACGCAACATGGCATCATCAAATTAACCACAAACAAGGCTTAATTAGCCCGTCAATCGAACAGTGCAATCCTTCCCAAAAATTTCACGGCTAAACCTCAAATTTATCGCGCCTTGCCCAAATCAAATCCAATCCAGTCCAATCGTGGCCAGTCACTAAACCACAAATTCTAGGCCAATAAGTGTCATCAAATTGCTCCATCATACTCCCCAAATATCATTCTAATTGACCACCACAAAAATCAAATACAGCGCGCATTATAATCCACATAATAAACCCGAACATCCCAAACTCGGGTCGATTTAATCCAAACTGTCCAGCTCATTTATCGCACCCCTTGGACTACTAATCCACTAAATTGGCCACAATCATAATCTCTAATCACTTTCACAAGTCAACCCCTAAATTACCCTAATTAACCCCTAAACCGTTTAGAAATGTAAATTAGCTTAATTAGGGTTTAGGGTCAAACTCACCGGGTGTCTTATGCTCAAAAATGGGCCGGATGAACAGTGACCGGCGGTGAACAGTGCTTGCCGGAAATGAACAGTGCTCGCCGGAACAGTGCTCACCCGGAACAGTGAACAGTGCCGGCGGAGATGAGCAGGAGCGGGAACGGCGGGGCAAGCGGTTCGGGGGCGGCTCAGCAAGGTCGGCGACTGGCTAGTCGGCCGGGGCGGCAACCGGCGGCGGCGGTGGGTCCTCCGGCGAAGGCCTCCCACGGCCGAACAAAGGAGGGGGAGAAGAGAGAGAGACCGGGAGAGTGAGAGGGAGAAGGAAGGGAGAGGGGAAAGGCTGAGGTGTGGGGGAGTGGTGGCCGGACGGGCGGGCAGGGCGGTGACGGAGCGGCCAGGCGGCGGCGCGGGACCGGGCGAGGTGAGCCGGCGAGCGGCGACGGTCGGGCAGGGACCGAGAGAGAGAAAACAGAGGAAGAGAGGGGGGGTTGGTGGCGGCCACGGGGGAGAGGGGCGGCGGCGACCGGCGGCACGGTGGCGACTGACGACGCGGGGCTGGCCGGTGAGCTACCGGGTAGCGACGGTTAGGCGCGACGAGCTCGCGGGCCGCGACGAACGGCGCGGCTGCGAACTGGTTCGCGGCGGCGTCGGGGGCGTCGGTGACAGGCGACGGCCGGATGACGCGTGGCACGGCGGTCGAGCTGCTGGCGGAGCGGCGCGGTGGTCTGGCGCGGCGAGGGGCTGAGCGGAGGAAGAAGCAGAAGCAACAGACCAGACGGGGGTGTCCTGGGGAAGAAGAAGAGAAGAAGAGGAAAAAAAAAGAAAAAGAAAAAGAAAAGAAGGGAGAGGAGAGAGAGGGAGCAGGTGGGGGGGAGGTCTGCAGAAGTAGGGGGGATGGGACGCGCGAGAGGTCCCGAGGGGAGAGAGAGAGAGAGAGAGAAATTTAAGAAAATTTATATTAATTCAAATATTAAATGCAAACCGGGGGTCCAATTTCAAAACAGAAAATTATCCATCGCTCCTAAATAGACCTCACACATAAAAATGGACAAAGGCCAAATTAATGAGACCAAATTTTTACGAGGGAGGTATACTAGTCCAAATTCACCTTTGGTCAAAAACTCTCAATTTTTCATTATTCCTGAAATTCTCGATACTGGCCATATTAATGTCGACACCGTCCAATTTATTTAATCCTGAAACTCCCGAAAATTGACTACCAAGTTTAGGGTCTAAATAACGACAAAAATTTAATCGAGTGCGATTCTAGTGAAATCTCTGGTTTAAAATAATAACCGAGAGTAATCAGTTCTCGGGCGAGATTCCATTATAAGCACACTGACAAATCGCGCGTTTTATAAATCCCAAAAATAGGTCAGAATTCGGAATGTTACACTTACTCTTAATCGAGGGATAAAAATGTGCCACTGTTATTTCTTCATCCAAAATAATTCTGTGGCAGATGAGCTGACAAATGGTGCTTGCATGTAAGCTAAGGTGTCTTTTTTATCATTAAAAAAAGTAAAATTAATAAGTTCAAAATCAAAATAAATTGATTTATATCAAAGAGAACAGAAAAAACAAAATCTAGAAGTAGTGAGAGAATACTTGCTTTTTTATGTTACATATTTAGAAAATGAAATCAATTTGATCTCTCTGATGTAAATACATGATTTTTTTTTCTGGATTTGGCTCACTATTCATGTGAGAACTCCAAACAACACTCCAACCCACCGTGACCACTGGGCCTTAACTCTCTTTGTTAAAAACTTCCTATATCCAAGTCACAATGGCATGGTCAATGAAAAAAGAATGAAGAAAGAAGGACGTTAAGTTCAGTCGCTGTCCACTGGTCGGAAACGACCGACTCCGTCTTGGCTTGGGTTGTAAACTGTCTTAAGGGGGATCGAGATACCCGGTGATATCTGTTGCCCTTCATCATTTCGTGCCCCTCTAATATGATACACTATTTGTCAACTAATCAATTTCTTGAATGCAAGCTGTGTGTTGATAAAGTTATGATTTTTGGTTGCCTTGTTTTGTTTGTCTTTGCTTAATGGTCATTTGCATTATCTGGGTTCTTAATTACAAGTTGTTTGTTGATGAACAGTGAATATGCGTACTCGTGTTGCAAATGAGAGATAGAGTGTGTTTGGACAATGCAAACTTTGCTCAAGTCAAAAAATAAAGTCAGTAGTGCTCAATATAGAACTGGCCTCGCGCCATCCCATTACAAACAAGACGAATAGAAAAGCTACATTAAAGAATTAACAATCTAAGTAAAGTAATATTTTATGGATCAAAGTTACAAAGTTAAAATTTACAAAATTCAATCCATCATAATTTAAAAAGACGATGGGAGAAGCAGTAGTGGGAAACAAAAAGTATGTTTAATTGATGATTGATTTTCAAACATAGAAGGATATTTTAGTCACGTAACGATAAACATAGAAGGTGAAGAGGAGATGAGAGAGAAAATAGTAGGGTGAATTGGTGACCAATCTGGTCTCCGAACATGGAAAGTTATTTTAGTCAATTGATAATAAAAGGTGTGTAAATTAAAAATGAGGTAGAAATAGCCCCGTCCTATTTTTCGTGCATTAATTTAGAATTTCTCACATTTAGAAATTCTTTTTTTAATTTATTGGGTATATGGCATCTACTGTGCTCTAAGAATTCTTAGTAACATTTCACATGTTCAAATCCAAGTGGTGGATGGTGCAAACGTCAAAACCATTGCCAGCGGTCAAATTTTAGTTGTTCACTAACTTTTTAAAAAGTAATTCTTTCTTGCAAAGTCCTGAAAACGACATAAAATGCTTTAATCTTTAAAATAATTGAGAAAAATTTCTAAATAATTCTAACTGTCGGTATTTAAAAGAATCGACAATATGCATGTAATGTTTCTCCCTAATGTTTTATATTTAAATTTGGAGAAAAACTGTGAGAGCATGTTATTGTGATGGAGACTGCAAAATTTGTTGGAGCCCTCGGAGAGTCATCCCCACTGTCCTCGTGGTAGACCAGTAACGTGTTACTTAGTGCAGTTAGCCAAACAGCAACCAAGTTTTTTCCCAACTAAGGCCGTAAGATTATTCTAAATTGCTCTTGCTAATATTCCTCGCTTTGTTTATTTACATTGCTCTTGCTTGCATAAACTCAAGGCACTCTTATCTCTCTGCACTTCCTTTCTTTTCATACATCCAGTGATTAGTTCTGTTCTCTGTTCAGTTTCCTTCGCGCCCATTTGTTTAAGCAAAAACAAGAAGACACAACAAGAGGAAAAAAAAAGAGGGGAAAATTTTCTAGAAAAGAAGGAAGAAATGGCCGGGACTTTTTTGGCCAACGTTGCAGCGAATCTTGTGGCAAAACTTGGTGAGTACCTGTTTGCTCCCATTGGACGTCAATTTGGGTACGTGCTGTTGCACAAGAGCTATGTGGAAGATCTCGAAAATGGAGTCAAGGAGCTGGAGACTGCGAGGGAAAGGGTGCAGGGATCCGTCAATGAAGCCTTGTATAACGGAAAACATATACACACTGATGTTAATGATTGGCTGGACAGTGTGAAGGAGGAGGCTGAGGAAGCAGAAAACCTGTTAAAGCATGGCGAAAGTGCAAAGAGCGCTTGCTTCCGTGGGTGTCTTCCCAACCCCGTGGCGCGCCATGCAATTGGCAGAAAAGTTAAGAGGATGACTCAAGTCATTCGGGGACTTTATGAGAAAAGCCGAAATACTAACTTCCAGAAGGTCTACCAAGAGAATACTCCGATAGGAATTGTCACTGCTACCACATCTGCTGGAAGATCTGCTGACAGCAAAGAAGATTTCCTGGAGTCAAGGGCCAAAATCACGGAGGATGTGATGAAGGCTATAGTTGATGACAAGGTCTGTGTGATTGGGGTGTGGGGACGAGGTGGGGTTGGCAAGTCCAAGCTTTTGGACGACGTTGAAAGGCGAGTGAAAGAAGAGAAGCTGTTCGATGTGGTTGCCACGGCAAAAATTTCACGCACTCCAGATTTGAAAGAAATCCAAGCAGAAATCGCTTATGCATTGGGTCTCAAGCTAACGAATGATGAACCTGCTCGGGGGAGAGCAGATCGTTTGTGTAAGAGGTTGGAGAGTGATTCTAAAAAAAAGATTCTCATAATTTTAGATAATCTGTGGAAGAAGCTAGAGTTGAAGGAAGTTGGAATCCCTTGCGGAGATAATAATAAAGTGAGAGGCTGCAAGATTTTGCTCACGTCTAGATACGGAGATGTTTTGCGCACGGACATGGGCTCGGACCGACAATTCCGACTCAATGAGTTAGAGGATGGAGAAGCACGAAGACTTTTTGAGAGGACATTGGAGGACAGAGTTAACGATCCTGATGTTAAAACCTTTGTAGATGGAGTGGTCCAGAAATGTGGAGGCTTGCCTCTTTTGATTCTCTCAGTGGCAAAAAGGCTGAAGCATGGAGATTTGGCTGAATGGAGAAATGCTTTGACCAATATAGAAGGGTCTGTTGTAAAATCAATTGTGGAACTAAGTTACAATGACTTGAAAGATGAGAGGATCAAATCATTGTTCTTGGTTTGTGCTCTAACCTCAGGGAGAATTTGCGTGGGGCATTCCCTTTTCTACTGCATAGGTTTAGGTTTATATAATAAATTTAGCAAGACCATAAAAAACGCTTGCGATAGGTGGGAGGAGGATCTACATAGCCTGCAGGACTCTTCTTTGCTACTAGATGGTGATGATGCGGAAGAGATAAGAATGCATGACATATTTGTTGACGAGGCCATCTCTATTGCTTCCACGAAATGGAACGCCTTGGTCGCAAGGAAGGATTATGGGCTTAAAGACTGGTCAAAGGATGAGCTCACAAAATGCATCGCGATATCCTTTCCATTTGTTGGCATTAATGAGCTTCCTGAAAAATTGGATTGCCCAAACTTGAGGATGCTTCTATTACTCGAAGACAACTCATCTCTCAAGATTCATGAGTCATTTTTCGAATCTATGGAGAAGCTCCAAGTCTTGGACGTGACTGGCCTATCTTTCACCTCTCTACCTTCGTCGATTGAGTTTCTTGAAAACCTCAAGTCGCTATGTCTTGATCAATGCCATCTGGAGGATGTGACTATTCTTGGAAAGCTAAAAGGGCTGCAATGCTTAAATTTTAATAGGTCTTCAATGGCTCGGCTACCCAAAGAAATAGGTGGACTGACTGAATTGAGAATTTTGATGTTGATAGGGTGCACCGGCCTCAAAATTATTGAACCTGGAGTGCTCGAAAGCTTGGTTAAATTAGAGATGCTGTACATGGGAGACAGCTTTAATCAGTGGGAGGATCAAGATCAAGCACTGCGAAGCAACGCTAGCCTAGCTGAGTTGAAAAACATGAAAAATTTGAGCATGTTGTTCATTTCTATCCCTCATTCTGCCAATCTCTCGAGAGACCTGCCATTTGGGAATCTGAATGACTATGCTATCCAGATTGGGGATGTTTGGGATTGGTCGGATGAAAGCAAAGAAGACAGACTTTTAAAGCTCAAGCTGGATTCACGCAATCTTCTTGATGAAGAGTGGGTGCAGAGATGTTTGCGGATGACGCAAGATCTCCACTTGGATAGTTTGCAAGATGGCAACGATAACATTCATGATTTGTGCGTTGAAGGATTTCTAGAATTGAAGCATCTTCATGTACAAAATAGCCCCTCACTTCAGTACGTTGTTCACTCCACAGAGTATGTCCAGTGCAATGCATTTACGAAATTGGAAACGTTGTCTCTTGAGAATCTAAACAATTTGGAGAAGATTTGTCATGGCTGTCTTGCCACCGAATCCTTAAGCAAATTAAAGATTGTGAAGGTGGATAACTGTGGTGAAATTAAACATTTGTTTCCTTTGTACATGATGAGAATATTCTTACAGCTCCAAGAGATTGAAATAAGCAGATGCCACTTGATGCAGCAAATTGTCGCAGATGCCGAGGTAGACGAAGACGGAGATGAACTTCCCATATCGAAAGAGATATGGAACTCGCAATTTCCCTCAGATGTGAGCAACCTAAAATTTTTGAAAGTAAAGGACTGCAAATTCCTTTTGAGCATCTTCCCGTCAAATTTGCTGTTAAAGCTACAGAATTTGGAGGCCATAATTGTTAAAAGATGTCAGTTAATACGAGAACTATTCGATCTTGAAGGGTTGACATCCAGCGGAGATGTCGAGGTTCTTTCGCGATTGACAAAATTAACCTTGAGTGACTTACCAAGTTTGGGACACATATGCAGCAAGAATCCAAGAAAAATTATGTGTTTTCGGAACTTAAGGGCTTTAAAGGTGCAAAGCTGTGAGAATCTGAGGTTTCTTTTTTCTACTTCCATGGCTAAAGCACTCGAGCAAATAAAAGAAATAGAAATAGTGAGTTGTAAACTGATGGAGGAAATTATGGATGTGCAAGAAGAAGAATCTGAGGAAGCTGCAACCCCCGACACTTTAGAGTTCCCTCGATTAACCTCATTGTCTCTTGAGAAATTACCAAATCTCAAGACATTCTATCGTGGAAAGCATCGTATTCACTGTCCATCCTTAATAAGATTGAGGGTATCCGAATGCCCCAAAATGACGACATTCTCTTCATTCAAAGGAAAGCAACAATCAATGACAGTTTATACAGGTTTACAACAAGTGTTTGGTCGTATCAACTCTGGCTTGTCCTCACCTGTCTTCTTCAATCAAAATGTGGGTAAATATCTTTGGGATTTTCTATTTCACGCTTGTCGTAGAAATTATTCTCAGTAAATGTAATCTTATAGCCAATAAAGCAGTTGATAACTCTATCAGCATATCTTGTAAAGCCTCTTGCTACTCCATGCATCTATTTTTTTCTATGACAATTGGTATAATATTGGGAAATCAACTTCATCTTGAAAATAGATTAACATATTAGAGCACATTAGGGCATCCAAATCAGGACTTTTAGGAGTTCAAGGTCGCGAACCTAACATATGGTCCTCTCATACAGGTTCTTTTTCCGAGATTGGAGGAGTTGACGCTCTTGTCATTGTGCGGGTTGAGGAGGATATGGCACAATGATCTCCCTGAAAAGTCATTCTGCAGACTAGCATCCATCACGGTCAAAGATTGTGAAAATCTGTTTCATATTTTTCCGTCAAATTTGATAGCGAGGTTCCATAGCCTGAAAATGATCGAGGTGGTCCAGTGTACCTCTTTGGAAAAATTAATGGAACATGTTGCTGTCGATTCTAAGAAAAGGCAAAAAGGTTTGGTCCTCTCAGACTTAAAAGTAATGAAGTTGTGGCACCTGCCAAGGCTGAATGCGATTTTGACAAGCAGCACAAAAGCAACATTTTATTTTCCTAGTCTGACTGATGTTAGCTTGCGCTATTGCCACAATTTGAGATATCTCTTCACAAATAACTCAGCGAGGACTCTTCATGAACTTGAGATGCTAGATATTTCTTATTGCAATAACATGAAGGAAGTAGTTGCCATGGAAGAGGGTGAAGAGCAAAAGTTGAAGGCAGTGAAGTTCTCTCATTTGCGTACATTGAAGCTTTGTTCCCTTAAGAGCTTGATTAGTTTCAGCTCTGGAAGTTGTGCATTTGAGTTTCCCTCCCTAAGAAAACTCTCAATTCTGGAGTGCACTGAACTCAAGGCATTCATACTGAAGCTGTCTCCGCCAAGGGTGGAGATGATGAATGAGGGAGCCGCCAGTTTTGATGAAGGTCCATATTCGTTATTTGACAAGAAGGTTTTCCTCTTTCCTTTATCTCAGTGGTATCGCTACTCATGTGATTTGGTTTCTTCTTTGTGATGCTCTAGATTTATAAGCAACTTTGCTTCTATGCCATTGATTGTGACTTTAGCCTGGTGATGCTTCTGTAGGTCATACTTCCCAAATTAGAAGAGCTACATCTAACAGGAATTCTGTCAAGAGAATTTTGGGAGAATGAGATGGACTACGAATACATTTGCTGCCTAAAAGTCCTTGAGGTGAAGCAGTGTCATAACCTATTGAATGTTATTCCTTCATTCATGTGGAAGAGGTTGCTTCACTATTTGGAGTCATTGACAGTGGAGTCATGCAATCTGATGGAAGGCATATATGCACTTGAGGACCTCCGTGTCCTAGAGAGAGAAGCTGCAAGAAGCAGTCAATTGAGAAAGCTATCTTTATATGATCTCCCAAATCTGACATGCATATGGAAAAATGATGATTTGTTTAATCTTTGCCTTCACAATCTGACTTCTGTAAGAGTTGGGAAGTGCCCACGTCTGAAAAAACTTTTTACAATGCCTATGGCAAAAAGTCTGGGACAACTCCAATATCTTGGTTTAGGTGGTTGTGAAGAGATGGAGTACATTGTTGCCAGAGAAGAGGAGAAACCTGAAGCAGCCAACATAATTGTAATTCCTCAACTTGTCACTCTGTATGTTCACAATATGCCAAAACTCAGAAGTTTCTGCCATGGGAAGCATATTTCAGAGTGGCCCTCCTTAAAAGAGCTTACTGTTGAAGATTGTAAAGCTGTGAAGGTGATTGTAGGAGATACCGATCGTAGAAAACTAGAAGGCAACTTTCCAACGCAGCAACCGCTTTTGCTGGTCAACAAGGTTTGCACTCATTTTTCTCTAATGACATATCTAGTTTCTCGTCCCTATAGTTTGAGCTACTGTATAAAGTTATGTGGGGTCACGTCCGCTAACTTTTCATCTTCTTTTTTAAATCTTTGACTTTTACTCCATAACATCTCAAAGTTATTTCTTTAATATAAACGTATTGACACATACTTCAAAACCTTTTCATAAGTTTCCAAAACCTTCGTATACTTTTCTTTCGTTTTCAATTGTTATATTAATTTAATGTTTCATTAATACTGCAACTGAAATTTAAACATTACTAAAAGGTTAAGCTCCAATTAACATCTTTTTAACTGAATTTAGAGTCTACACGATGTTAAAGAGGTTGACTCAATTTTATAATCTTATTTTATATAAGATCAAGGGACAAAAATACCTTTAGTCTCAAAAGTTGTCAATTCGGCATTTACGTCTAAAAATTCATTTTACAACGCTTTAGTAGTTCAGGACTTGTTAAGTCCGTCTATTTTTCTATGGATGAATATCTGCATTTTTTTATATAGTATTACGTGGCTGTTAACACAGTGGTGGAGGTTCCTCAAGAGGCTCTCTCACTATTGCCACGATGGAAAAATTGAAAAAATAAAAAATAAAAAATGAACTAAAAATTAGGAAAAAAAAATCCAACACGAAGAAAAGAATATGAAAACAGAGAGAAAAAAAGGTTATGCAAGGGATCGCAAGTCAAAGGGGGGAAGGGCTGCATGCTGCTCCCACTACGGTCAACCCTTGCAGGGCCATTAACAAGGGTCGTGGCCCTCGCCTTGAGCAGATGATTCGCTACTAGTGGACTCCCAAGGGCCAGTCGCCCTAGCCGTGCCCCTGGTAAGGGTTGCCAGCCCCACCGGTGCAATGGGCCTTGAGACCATAAAAATTTAATGGAAATCGGATAACAAGAAGAAAGAGAGAGAGAGATGCCAATTCGGACGAAAAACAAGAAACACCAAATGAGCAAACTCATTAATCGATAAAGTCATCCTCAAAACTGAAGAAAATTAGTATCCTGGCCTATCTTTGTAGGTATTTATAACAGTAGCTCGAACAAAGAAAACTTATCTTAGTTAAGAAAATTAAGTCAAGATAAGCACCCTAAGTTCTAAATAGTGTCAAATGACTAAACTAAATAAAGAAACAAATCGGCGTGGTGGTTGGAGAATCATGTCATACATCAATCTCCCCCACCAAAAACATATTATACATAAAGCTTTTGCCCTAAAAGTTCAAGTAATCTCCGAGGAAAATAATCTCACAATCTGCAAAAGGGAATGAATTCTCACAAAAAAAAAAGTCGAATCAATATTTACTCAATTTTGAGGATCTCATCATTGCTCCTTATCTTTTTGTTCTCTTGTGAAAAATTTCAGTATACTAACTATTTCAGAAAAAAAAATTTAGTATCACGAATTTTTTACTTCTGTGAATGATCAATAGGAGAAATTACATTCCTCAATTATTGAACTTCAGAAGGTCGATTTATCCAAATTAGATTGTTGAATTTTATCTAATCTATTCAATTCTTATCAAAATTGTTGAAATCTTCTCTCATATCCTTAAAACTTAAGTTTAATCTCTTGAAGATTATTAAGGATTTACGATATTCATAATTACGGCAATAGTCGTAATACTCATGACAATCAAAACTATTAGAGTAACATGATATTCATAATAATTGTGATGGCCATACTAAACAATGTAATAATCTCGATAACCCCTACTCTCTTTCAATTTTGGTATACCGGGTTTAATAAATATTGAAACAATATTCAAAGAGAAAGCTATACGAAACATAGAGTGGCTCCAAAGCAGCAAGCATGGCGGCTGAGGTTCCGATAGGCATGAATGCCATATATCTTCATGAGCATATCATATCAGAAATGAGTATGTTTAATAAGGAGGCTATGGGTTATGTACTGCTCGAACGTAATGTTTGATATATATATATATATATATATATATATATATTAGAAAAATTATGCTTTCTAATTAAAAATAATATGACAAAATCCATTCTAGAGAATTGAATCTAGGGGGTGGCATATGGTAAAAAGAAAAAAAAGACATGCATCTATTTTTCTTTTCTTTCAATTCTATCCATGACGTTTATATTGTGATTTTTCTTGTTCTTGGAATTAAGGCGTTATCCTTTTTGAGGGGGACAGAGAGTCGGCTCTAATGAATTGTAATGAAAAATAACAGGTTGAGTTTCCTAGTATGGAGTCGATGAAGATCTCGCATATGAATAACGTGGAGAAGATATTGCTTGACGAGCTTGCATCCAATGCATTTAGCAAACTCAAGACGCTAACAGTGGAGTATTGTGAGAAACTCCCATCCATATTTTCATCTCATTCTATCCTCGCAAGATTCCAAAACCTAGAGAAGTTAACCGTGACCGGTTGTAATTCCTTAGAAGTGGTATTTCAAATCCAAGAATTCAGTTTTAGTGAAGCTCACTCCACAAGCATTTTCCAATTGAGAGAATTAGTTTTGACACAACTCCCAAAAATAATGCACGTGTGGAGTGGACTTCCTCAAGGAGCTGTTACCTTTGAACACTTAACATGCATGAAGGTTGTAGGGTGTGAGAGTCTCAAAAGTTTATTTCCAAGCTCGGCGGCGAAAAGTATGACACGGCTTGAAAAACTTGAAGTATTGCATTGCGGGGTGGAGGAAATTATAGCGGAGGAAGATGGAGGAGTAGGGACGAGTGCAGGAGATCTTTTCTTTCCACGATTGACCAACTTGGCATTTATTGACCTACCAGAACTGAAAAGTTTCTACAGGAATAGCCATACTTCAACATGGCCACTCTTGAAGGATTTGCGAGTGATACACTGCAGCAAAATGAGGTCATTCTCATTCGCTAGTGAAGTACAAAGTTGGCAAGGTACTCCTACAAGCGAGATCCAACCTGCACTCTTTTCTGTAGAACAGGTAAAATCCTTGATTCTAACTCTTTACCTTTGTCTTCATTGGTTTATAGGTATATCTTTGGGTGCTGGTTAATTTCATTTGGAAATTGAAATTACCAAATATGTGATCTAATTGTAGCTAAGTTTTCTTAGAATTGGGAAGCATTCGCCAAATTAAGATATCAACTGATTTTACCCATCGACCAAGTTCTTCTTTTTTAGGTTTTGAAAAGTACAAATGTCTTTATACTTTTAAGATCACCAACTACTTTAATAATTTACCAACGTTTATTCCTGTGGCTTACTAATGCCTTTGAAGTTACTAATATTTGGTCGAAATTACGAACCTTAATTTGATTGGTATAGTAGCAATATGTCTTTAACCCCACGGAATGCTAGAACGTCCGTTTATTTTTGGGTTACTTACATTTGGTTTGCTTCCTTGCTTATCTGTCTTTACGAACGTCCGTTTTTTTGGTTTGCTTATCTGACTTTTCGCTATGCTATAGTTAGAATGAACAATTTGTCTCAATTATTTCCTCAAATTTCCGGAACATACTGTATTGCTTTTTCGCCTATGTCCCATCAATTCCAAACTTATTTTTTGGCTCCTTTTTGCCAATCACCGGTTCATGAACGCATTCTTCTCAGAGCTATAGAAAGGTGGACCCATGCACTACGTATGATCTATAGTAATATAGATATGAAAATCGCTGCTTGCAAAATAGTGTGCAACATATTAATACATGTTACTATTGCAACACATCTACTTATCATGTAAGTAATACGATTTGGAAAAACAAATAAGTTTTTTCTACAAATTTGTTGAAATTTATGTGTGTTTATTTTTCCTTTTGGATATAATTAGTTGGCAATTAAACCACTGAAGTATCAATTATTTCTTTGTTGACCAATAAATTTCTTTATCCAATTTACGAAACATATTAAGATTAAATTGGGCACACCACTAACAACAAACGTCCATTTTATACATCCCATTTATAATGGCCATCGATGCTTGATAGTCTTGCTCCAGGAAGATAAAATAGGGTAAAAGCCTTGCGGTTCTTGTTTCTTTTTCCTAAATAGATGGCATTTTAGTCATTGGGTCGTGGCTGTGGGGATTGATAAGGACTTTGGCGGCCCAATTAAACGGATTCCCTGTTCCCACAGGTCATTCCACACTTGGAGCATTTGTCGTTAGCGAGGGTGGATGTCGAGATGATGCAGCGTTACATCTTTGGCAATCTTAAAGAGCTGGCTTTGATATGCTACCATGATGAAAATGCTGTTTTTCCCTCCAACTTCGTTCTCCAGAGATTCCACAATCTAGAAGTGCTTATTGTGCACTGTAGTTCCTTTGAGGAGATATTTCCAGAAGATGCGTTTGGACATGGGGGGCCGACTCCCTGTGGTGGACTATCTGACCATGAAAAACCTCTTAAGGCAATTGAAAATTTGAAGCAACTTCACCTGACAACCTTGCGGAACCTTAGGCGAGTCTGGAAAGATGGCTCATTGATGACTGAAATCCTTAAACAGATTGAAGACATGTATATTGGAGACTGCCCCAGTTTATCAATCGTATTTCCATCTCTGGCTTCGTTCCAGAGCTTGAAAGAATTGCAAGTACACAATTGCGCCGGTTTAGTTCATATGGGGACTTGCTCAGCAGTGACAAGTCTAGTGCACCTTACTTGGCTAATCCTAAAAAATTGTCATGCAATGGAAGATGTGGTGACAGATGATGGAAAGGGAGTAGAGGAGATTTCTTTCCCCAAGCTGCAACGGTTGACACTTGATGGTTTACCAAGCCTTGCGAGCTTCTCTTCCACAAATTGCACCTTCATGTTCCCATCACTGGTGGGTATTCTTGTGACGAAATGCCCCAAGATGAATATATTCTGCAAGGGTGCCTTAAGGACACCAAAACTAAATGAAGTACTCATCTCCTACCAAGATCGTGAAGGGCGTTTGGAGGGTGACCTTAATACCACCATCCAAACCTTATCGGCACGAAACAATCCACACCGAATTCAGTTAGGTAAGTGCCTTTTCTAATGGCAGATGTTGTTTTAGAAATTATTCCAGAGCTAAAGAGTTGTCCTTAATTTAATCATATCCCAAGTGTCCCAAATGATACCACCATTCAAAAATTGTCCTCAGCAAGTCCTTCGAGTACTCGAATCTTTTTTTTTTCCTTTCTATTTTCTACATTCCTAACCTGTTTAGTTCACCAAATGCCAGATCCCTTCGCTCTAGTTTAGAGCTTCAATAAGCTTCCTATTTGGTCAACATATTTAATGTAGCACATATTTACAGAGCTCAAGAATTTGTCGCAACTCTCTAATCAGTAATCTGCCTCCAAAAAGCTGGCCAACTGCAACTATGTGCCACTCCGTATTAGGAACCAAGTCCTTCTTCATGTGTTACCCCTGATTCTCTCAAAATACTGAAATATGATGATGTTTTGCAGTTGCTGCAAACCAATAGGATGAGAAATTGGCTAATCCCATACAGAAGAAGTCGCATTCAAGATCTTCAGCTTTTTAAATCATCTAGTGCAGTGGCCAAAGTCTCAAGGAGTGCTTCGTCCCTTTCTTTTTATATTTCTTCCCTTATATTTTGAATCAAATGGCAACTTAACCTGTGGGGAATTTGCTTAATTATCATTTGGACATTTCATTATGTGTAGTGTAATGCTACCGGCGCACACAGCCATGGACTGCCATTATCTTCGCGATTTGGGATGTAGGAATAAATTTCTTTATCCACTCAACCGTAGCTAAAGTGATTGTGCTCCAGCTTTGGGAGATTATTAGTCGCAAAACTTCTGGGAGAGCACGTTACATTTGATTCCTTGAGGCTTGGTTCTCAGTTCTCTCGTCCATCAGTTCGAGTTAGATACCAAGGGTGCTCTGGCGGAACTTGGCCAAGGTCGGGCCTTGATGTCATGTGGCAGTGAAATCATTCGGGGGAGCTCGTTTGGAATGCTTGTTAATTTCGAAATTAAAGAGACTACATTGAAACCCCCTTATGGTATTCCCCATCACCGTCAGTACGCTTGTTTGGTCATTGTGTGGTCATTATCATTTCCTGCAAATCGCTAGCGTTGCCTTGTACACAGATTATTTTTCTGTTACTTTGTGCTTTTGTGAAGAGCTTAGGACAAAATCATTCGCACAATGATTATTCAATTAATAAGGTTTATACTTAAGACAGAAATTCACAGGTTGATCAATCCTCGTATTGTTGCATCCGGATCAGATCAACCAGGAAATGATGGATCAAAACCATTGTATTTAGATCGATGCGCAAATGTTCGTTGGATCTTTCAGGTCAAACACCCTCCCCATTATAAACGAAGTGCTTGAAATGAAAATGCAAGTGCTAGAGAACATCCACATTGAGAGACCGAAGCGACCAATCCTCTTATCATCCGGGGGACTCGACAATTCTTTGATAGACGATTCATTAACACTGGAATTCTTGGAAAAAAGAAAAGGCAAAATGATTGATCATTGAACCATCTTACCTTTTTATTACCAAAAAGAAAAACGATCTTACGTCTACGTAGGAATTCGTATGTTAAATGGCAATTTAAGTAATTATGACCAAGGGGTTTGACCACAAAAAAAAAGTTATGACTAAAGGGACCAAGAGTCATCTGTAACCATGTAAAAAAAAAATTCACCAACACATCCAAAATAAATCACTTCACTTATTAAAATCAACAACCACAAAGCAAAGGGCATCGATTAGGAATTTTGTCATGAATCAAGATAGGTTCCATTTATTTCGTGAGTAATAAATAATTTAAAAAATATTTTATTAAAAATATCATTATATCGCTTACAAAAACGAAGAAATGATAAATATTTTAATTATTCATGAAAATATTTAAATATAAATTTTTAATCATAACAAAAATATTCTTTTAATTAATTTTCTCTCTCGTTCCCTCGTCTACTTTCCTCTCCTCTGTCCCCAACTTTCCCTCCGGTGAAAAGCTTGCTCTTTTCTCTCCCTTCTCTCTTCACTCTTTCACGCTGCTCTCTCTCTCTCAACTTCCTCCGCTTATCCTGTGAATCGCATTTGCCATCCTGTGCGTCTGTGCCGTGATGGTCCTCGCTCTGAGAGTTGGCGGAGCCCGGAGTGGACGCCAGAACCGAGCACGATGAGCAGGAGTGGCAGGGAGTATCTGTTCGGAGGGAGGAGCGGTCCCACGGGGCCATTGCGCCACCGGCGGGGACATAGCTTGAGCGGCATGTCCTCCTCCCGCGACGCCGACGAGAACCTGGATCTCGTCTCGAAGAACCGCCGGAGCGTCTCCGTCGCGTCCTCCAACGAATCGTCCGACGGTAAATGACCGGTTGGCGACCCGTAGTTTTTTTAATCTGATTAGCGAGGGGCAGCTTAGTCACTTTGTCAGATCGCCATTAAATTTTTCTCCAGGAGCATTTGGATTGGTCTGCTTTCAGCTGGTTGTTTGCATCTTTCCTGAAGGAGAAGATTTGGGGATCCAAAACGATGTTTTTCTTGGATTACACATTAAATGGAAGCTGAGTCTTTCACGGAATCGACCTCCGATGCATCCACAAGATCAATAGATCACCACCACCACCTACAACAGCCTCAAGACCACCAGGTTCACACGCTGCAGCAAGGACCATCTGAGGCTCTTCAGATCGTGTTCGAGAACGATGGGGCCCAAGAAAACCCTGAAGATGAGCTGAGGCCGCCCGAGTCCAAGTCCGAACGGGTCATCTCCAGAGGCGGCAGCGGCGGACGAGGCGGAGGCGGAGGCGGAGGCAAGAGAGAGTAGGGCTAGGTCGCGAGTCGGGAGGCCCGACAAAGGTGATACCCTTACACTGGTCATGGTCATCGTAAACGTATAACATAAAGATGGAATGTCCAGCGTGCGAATCGACACCTAATCACGCGCCGAATCGCACTCTCATCTCTTCATATAGCAAAAAACTCCCCAAGACACACGCAAAGCTTCCAGCTTGATTCAGCTCCATTACCATTCGAAGGAGGCGCACAATCGTTCGACGTGGTTTCGTTTCGTTAGGGTCGGATAAGACCGTCGGAGTCTCCATCGAGACGTCACAACCGCGCTTTCGTGTTTCTGTCAACTATATAAAGACAGAGAGAGTGGGTGTGACACTTTTCACCAGAAGCAGTTTCTGGGAAAAAACAGGGCTTTTCAGAGAGAGAGAAGTGGCAGCAAAGGGGCTTTACAGAGAGGGATTGTGGGTGCGAATCGAATCCACGAAGGAGGTGAAATGGGAGTCGATCGAGAGAGAGAGAGAGAGAGAGAATGGGTAGTTGCTTTTCGGACGTGAGAGGAGGTCAACAAGCGGTAGGGGAACCCGACAGGGGCCCATAGGAGGAGGAGGAGGAGGGTGTTGGAAATTTCGATTCCAACTTTGTTATTGCCATTTCATTTTTTTGTAATTCCGTATTGTTGTAATATTTAAGCTTATGCCGATTTGAATTCTGCCAACAGAGGCAACAATGGCGGCCGCAAGGACGCCGCTGACCACTTCTTCCGTGCTCGGGGTCAACCCGCTCTCTTCTCTCAAATTGAGGTCTGTGCCTCTCGCCTGCTCATGTGATCGTGTGCCCTTTCTTTTCACTGCGAAATCTTTTTGTTTTTTTTTTTGGGCATGCATTCACGGTCGCTGTGAGAATATGCCGTGGTGATTGTCGCTTCGTCTTCTTCCGACACAAGTCAATGTCGTCGCTTGTCGGTGATTTGTTCTTCTTGTTTCGAGCGAAAGCGATGGTTCGGCCAGAAAAACCTCTGTGTCTACCGGAGGATTGTCCGCAGAAAGACTGAGAAGCATTATTCACAATGTGGATTCCGCTCAAGCCTCGCTACTTGAACGAATTGATGTCAAATTTTGCGTATGATCTAAATAACTCCCGATTTATGTGGTCCCAACATGGTCGTCTAACTGGAGTTTTCTTCTTGTTTTCCTCATTAGACTTGACTTAAGTAGATTTCTTTTCCTTTCTTCGAACCAAAATTTTAGTCTGCCTCTTGAGCTGTGTGACCTTTTGGAACTCGTGCGAATGACAAGAATTACATGCCACGACAAATTTATTCGGAATTTTTCATCAGTTTATTCAAAAAGGGCTGCTAAATTAGACAAAAGTCCAACTAAGCCTTGCACTTATACCCAATCACATTGTTCATTCTGCAGAAACAGTTTTTTAACTATCTGAATTGCGTGTGGCCTTATGAAATTTAAATTTGGTGTTGCTGATTAAGCATAGACACAAATAGGATATCAGGGAGTGAGCTAGTACGAATTAAGCATATGACCTTTCCAACAAAAAATTTTCTTGCATTGCATATGGTGTTCTACGTGAGTATCAATCTTGAAATATAGTGCCCGCTGTTTGTATGATGTGCTTTATTGTCTTTGCTGCAGTTATCCTTATCTGCTTCAAAATTTCGTGATCAAGATGTCATGTCAAAGGTGAGAAACTTAATTAGCATTTTCAGCGGACATGTCTGACACGTGTCCGACACCGACACGGAGGCCCCCGAAGAGTGTCCGTGCTTCCTAGTCTTGCTTTCACGTTCACCTGGGATCTTCAAAATCACGCTCAGTCCACAGGCCACAATAACATCCAGCAATTATAGTCCTTACTCTACCCACATAAATGACATTCTAATGTATCAAGGTGATAGTTACATGCACTGAAGAACCATCAAACCGATCAACAAATGGCGACAAAATCATTCAAATTCATGCCTAAGAGAATTCACTGCAGCGTCTAGCTCATCAAGCTCGCAAGATTTACAGATTATCCACTCCAGTAGTACCCAAACATGTCCCTATAACTACCAAATCGAGTATACTTTGTCACCTTATCATGGGTAAACAAAACCACACTCAGATGAGTATTAAACTAGCACACCTTGTGATAAAAACAGCGGAGTCAGCAAAATCCAGAACAAAATCAGAACATTAAAGGCCGAAATTCATGATTATTTAGTAAGTAATGCACTTGAAACATATTTTCCTGCAAGTGTATATGGGCTCACTAGATCAGGATGAGAACAAATTGAAGTCAAATGAAGATCATCAATGCTTGTATAGTGGGCACATGTTTAATTTCAGCAAATTAAAGCATGACAACATGATTATCTCCTTCAAAAATAAACATGGATTCCTCACCTCAACTCATATGACTAAGATAACACATAAAAAAAGTCTTGGCGATTGTTGTTTGAACAACGAATGGTTATGGACGGCAGGCATGAACACAAATCCAGCAAATTTAAGTCACAGAGAGCATTTATAACCATGACTACAGCGTGTTATGAACATACACAGCATTCATAGTCAAGAAATCAACATATTTTTTAACATGTACAGCAAGAACAACAACGAATCCAGTAAATTTGAGCCATATACGGTAATAATAAACATATTCAGCGAGCCTACAATGCCGCAGGTGTACTTCAACAAACATCATGAAATGAATATCTTGCAAGCTAATGATGAAAACCGAGATAAACCACCATGTATTTGCACGTACATCGCAAGCATGACACAAACGATACTCCAACGCATCCATCGCCTGTGAAGCGGAGTCTCAACCAAGCCCAAAACAGAGCAGCATTTAGTATGCGAAAGAAAAGCTACAACTCCAACATATGAACAATTTGCGGTTACTGATCGGGAGATGGTAGACGATCAAATTGATGGTGACGGAGCTGAAACATTGGTTGATTCACGCGTATAATAAGCTTTTTAGCTCATATTTATTTCAGCCCTCAGTTAATTTTCTTAGCACAATTTCGTGTTTTAGGAAAAAATCAATAAATAAAAGGAAAAGACAAAAAACAGATAAATAGGAATAGATTGCATCTTCATCGAAGAATATACATCTAGGATTGCATTTAAGGGAATTGTAGCAGATTGCATTACATTTAGATCGCATCAATCAGATTCTTATTTCCATATATCTTAGTTCATTTTAGGGAAATAATTCATTTAGTATTCATACAGTACCTTTGCATAGTTGTTCTTTTAAGTGGGGGTTTATTTCGGAGAGTGAATAGTGAGTTTCCATTTATAGCTCACGAGAGTCCTATCCCGGGCCTTAATTAGTAATTACAAGGCTTTATAAAATTTTACCCAGCCTGGGTTCTTTATTTTTCTGCACCTTTATTTATTTGGCTAATATTTATTATTGCTTGCTTGTTTATTTTTATTGCTCTTGCGCTATGCATGATCATCTTTCACACATTTGGAGGATTTAGGGAAACAAAATTGAAGAGACCACGTGTTAACCTTTTCATGAGCATTAAATTAATTTGGCGTATTCAAATCCTAGGACTAGCGAATCCTTGGTTCGTGGGTTCTTGCATTTTATCCGGATTTTTACTAGCTCATAAAAGGTTAGTGGCGACTCCTTTGTCTAATTTTTAATGAATAATTAATTGAAAAAACTAAGTTACGATTGATAAGGTTTGGGAGAATTCGTGTTAGGCATAGGCCTCACCTAGCGAAAGGAACCATTCTCCTTTTCGTAATCCATCTAATTCCCTTGGACATATCTAATACCACTCTTGAGAAGGTCGCCACAGTTTGCACTTAAAGTACTGCACATTTCTGTACTAATCAAATGCCTGCGCGCTACGAGAGAAAGAAAAGTATTGATGATCTTCATTTAGTGTGCACAAAATGTCCGTGTGTTATGCAAGAAAGAACTCCAAAACTTTAACAAATCAATGTATGGCAAGATATGCAGTAAAATGTTATTTATGAATATTTCTAAAAAAAATTTAAAAAAATTTGGAATCAAATGGGCACAAACGATGAGATGATATATCACCTGAGAACGCCGAGGATTGCTGCCATATTTGCCATTATATAGCTAGTGCCTAATGGTCTTCTCTTGATGCTCCGATCTACGACCATGCATTGGCTATAACACAAAAATATATTGATGAAATCTATCCTGGCACGAAAAGCTTCTGTCAACACTTGTTCAAGGCAATGAAGAGATGGTGATTGTTGAGCATGCATTATCTTCCTAGTTGGCTTAAAAACACGAGATCAAAATTCAATACAAAAACCTTAAATCCATTCCGCAAAATGAAGATAATCGCCTGACCTTCATCGCCTCGTCTCTAAATCAACAAATTAAGCGAATTCTAAAATCTGCAACATTCACGTCATTATTGTATTTAGGACGGTCCAAATAGGTGAAGTAGAAATACAAATTCAAAAGAAGGTGCGAATGGAAACAAACCTCCGAAGGAGATGAGAGGAAATGAGCATGTTGCCGGTCAAACCGATACACTCTTCTACCACCACTTGAGAAATTATATAACCAAAATTTTGAACACTCGATTAAATTGCAAGCAGGAAATTTTGTAGGAAACAAACCTCCGAAGGAGATGAGAGGAAATGAGGATGCTGCCGATCAAACCGATACACTCTTCTACCACCTCTTGAGAAATTATGTAACAAAATTTTTGAACACTTGATTAAATTTCAAGCAGGAAATTTTGTAGGTTATCAATTGTAGGTTATATATATATATATATATATATATATGGGAAATATTTTGTAGGTTATCAATTGTGATTTTCTTGTACCTTTTTCTAACGAGTATAGCCTATGTTTCAAGTCTATTATAATCCACGTTGTTTTTTCTCGGGATTTAGATCACGCCAAAACTTTAATATCATTGTAATAGCACTATGGACTATTATAAATATGGACTTACCAAGTATCCACGCCTTTTGTATATGCGTGGGTGGGCGCAACTTAAAACAGCTTGCAAGCTATTAATGGTATTCGAATAGGTGCCTTCCTCATTCTGATCTGGAAATTCCCTTATGTCCCGACCAATTGTGCCCACTTAAACGGTTATTTAAAAAATAGAAGATGGACATAAGAGAGAAACGGTTAATGAATTAGCATAAACAATTTTTTTTCCATTTTCAAGGATCTATTTCCCGATTGAGAGAAAACTTAGGGCAAACTGTTTTCATTCTGAATGTGGACGAGAATAGAATCATAGACTTCGTCGACCATTCAAGACTAGGTTGAAACTATTACAAGATTGTTGACTAAATCGAATGAATAGAAGTGACAATCGCAGGTAATCCTCCTGTGTCTCCCATCAAATATGACGTTGAAGAAGATTAAAGTTTTTAAGTTGAGACTATCCGGCTCGGCCCGAAACCTAATAGGCCCACGAGTTATGTCTTAGACTGAGCCCAAATTAAGGTTTGACAACAGATAACTCATAGGACCAAAGAGGCCCAAAACAGATTTGGATGTACAGTAGTTCCATGTCTTGCTATGTTTGAGACGACGGGGTGAGGAAAATTATGGGAGCAAATTTCAAAATTTCATGCGTTTTCTTTTTCTCAACAATCTTTAAAGTTTTCTCCATTTTCCACCCAAACTTTCGTTTTCTCCATTCCATCGTTTCCCAAACAGTGAAGAAGTAACTCTACCATCACTAACAAACCGAGGCCAACTTTTGCCAGTCGATACATGACCTCCTCTTTTGGGAATCATTGAATCTTCTTTTTATCGGAAGTGTGAGATTTGGCATTTACTTTTAACTTCATATGTGCACTCAATAAAGAAACGCTTCAAAATGTATTTACTAATGCCAAATGGAAAAAAAAAAAAAAGAAAAGCGAAATCTTCAGTGGTTTGCATTGCCCACTTTCGAGTGTTTCTTATTTTGTTTTGGATTTAAGGGAAGGGATCTAACCAACCAAGCACTCAAAATGATTTAAGAAAATTCATTTCTAGTGGAAAGGGCCAAAATAACTAACAAGAACTTTACATGAGTTCATACGGTCAAATACAATAGGAACGATATCAATTACAACATTGAAAATTCCTATTTACGAGCCGTCCATTAGCTACATATTTTCGAACGTAGAGTAATTAATTAATAAACTTATACTATTGTGCAAAATAGTGTGAGAAAATGTATATGGCGATGAAGGAGTTATCTCTTAGGCTTTACAATTACGTTTTGTCTTGTTCAAATCGTAGCTTAAGAAAAGAAATATTAATCTCTTTCCACACATTTGTAGGCGAGAAGGGGGAATCTTATGGCGCGCTCATGTAAATTATTACTTGCTAATCACAACTTGTCCATGTTAGATGGGAAGGGTTTGAGGAAAACGTCTTAGTTTACGGACCAGGCCACTCCATAATTTCCACTAAGCCTGGTCATAAGAGAATAACGCCTTTTGGTTGAGTTGAAGAAAATAATTCAAAACATACCATCAAAACATCTAGCAAAAGTTGCCTATAAAGGAGATGATGATGTGGCTCTTAAAGAATAGCACCGTGTAAATATTAATTTCCATTATGAACACCTTGACTCTAATATAAGCATCGGTTCTTTTTTTGACCAAAGACCTAAGTCAGGATTAAAATGTCTTTTACCAAAAGACCATTTATTTGAGACGTCTATTAGCAAAAGACCAATTTGACCATAGCATTAATTGGTTCGAAAATTTCCTGATGCTATCCAAATAGACCTTCTACTAGTTCCAATTGCAAAGATATTGCGATTGACTTGGTTATGCTTCATTGCTTCTTTCTTGAAGAAACGTTTCTCCAATCTGACTAAGACCGATATTGCCTATACTTGCAAATGTTTCAAGAAATGAAGGGTTTTTCCACATTCGATTTCCAATAGAGTACGTTGCGGACTTTTTGGACTTTTAGGAACCATGAATATGAATTTTCCTATTTCTCTTCCTACAAAAACGCTTTCAAAATGTAATTGATAAGTCCTGATGTACATAAATTTTGCGACCTGCATGTATTCACGTGGATCAATTGACTTTAAAAGTTCAGGAACCCCATGTTTTTGATAAAAAAAAAATTTGATAAAGAAAAATCAGCTTTATTTCGGACAACAAAGATTCCCTTAGATAAAAATTTCAGAGTCCATAACATATTGTAGTAACATCATAAAAAAAGCAAGTACATATACATATTGGAGGGACGAAAACGGTCCCACTTTTCAAATGTCCTCAAAAAAGCACTTACTCTAAAATGAGGAACAAAACGGCCGCCATTATTTTTTCTGTCTAAATGAGCTGACGTGGTAAATGTCGCTTCATGTTAAGCTGATGTGTCATTTTTTATTATTGCAAAATTAAAAAATAAATTAATAATTTTAAACTCAAAACAAAATGACTTTTACCAAAGAGAAAAGAATAAAAAAAAGAATAAAAACTAGAAGCAAAGAGAGGAAGCGGGTGTGTTTGGCAGTGGTGGCCAAACCATCGTCGAGGTAAGCGTGGCCGCATCTATTACCTCGTCGCCCTTGATGCTCATTTCAAATCTGATGCTCAATGCCAGTATCAATTTCTTCACGGAACATAGTAAAAAAAAGGCAACCATGGAGAAAGTACCGTTGACATGGTCTCTCGGGACAAGGTCTTTAGTCTTGTCATGCTTAGCCTCACCATTTCTCCGATTGCTTGGCAAAAGTAAAAACATAAAAGAAAGGTAATGACCGTCCGGTCATAGCAATCACATGAATGGTGCTGGTGATCACCATTTAGACCGCTTGCAAACCTTACCTCGATAGGGGCGGGTAAGTCGACTGATCTTTCAACATGGATTATGAGCCCTGACAACGAGTGCAAGCTCATGTTCATGCCCCTCCAATCACCCCTCTAACCCTAACCTTGTAGATTTAAATCCGAAGTGCATAAGTGGTAGCTCCTACGTATCTTCTAAAACCGTCATATCAATGCGTTCTGTTGTAAGCACAATGTCCGATTCATGATTTTTTTTCTTCCTTCAATCCTTCCTCGTTTTCACTGTGATTATGTTTTCGGGTATTGGAGATTCGGCCAAGAGGTTGGTGTTTCCTTTTCTCTTAGCACTAACGTATTATCAGATATAGAACTATTATCTTAGTATGACATTCATGAAGCTTGCTCTGATACCATGAGGGGGTTACGGTAGGACAATAACAATCAGAGATAGGTATCCCTTTTAATTTCGAGACATCACTAATTCATAAGGCTCTCAAGCTTCAAAAGCTTTTTGATTAAAAAAAAGGGTTAATAACCCAAATTGGTACACATGTAGTAAATTTATCTCAAACTAATTTTTTGAACACCAAAAAATCTAAACTGGTATACATGTGACAAATTTATCCCAAACTAATTTTTAGACCATCAAAAACCTCGAACCGGTATACATGCGATAAATTTATCCTTTATTAAATTGAATTAATATCATGAAAAATCACAAATTGGTATACCTGTAACAAACGGAGGGGATAAAACCCTAAATCGATACACCTGTTAACTGGCGCATATTATCCAACTCAATAATTTGATGGTAAAATTTAACGAAAACTAACAGAAGGTAAATTTGTCACAGGTGTACTAGTTTATAATTTTTTTATGATCAAAAAATTAATTTAAGATAAATTTATCATAAATATATTAGTTTAGAATTTTTCGTGACATTAACTTAAAAAAAATAAAAAGGTCAATAGTGCAAATCACTGTCGCTAAAAGTAATGGCAGACAAGAATAAAAGAATTTTAAATCCTCTGGAATCCTTTTTGAGTGATAAGCAACACCAAGCTTAGCCAACCATCGCTGCCAGCTGTCCATATTCATGAGCCTGAGGTCCACATCAGCATAATCTCAAGGGTCTAAAAGAGAATTTCATTGGAACTGAAAGGTTTTTATCTTATTCGAATTCTCACGGAATTAGCCTTTTCTCACATGGTTGATGATGCGACCGCATTGGCATCTGCACGATGCTTTCTCCCTGTAAATTGAAAGTAATAAAGGAAAGGAAAACGCGACATTTGCTTTTGCTTCGAGATTCTGTTACTTTGTTTTTTCTTTTCTCTTTGATAAAAATCATTTTCTTTTGTGTTTAAAATCATTAATTTCATTTATATTTTTAACTTTTTCAACTATAAGAAAACGCCACGTTAGCTTATCATGTAGGCGCTGTTTGCCATGTAACATGATTGGAAAAGACAATAGGGGTTATTTTTGTCCATCGAGGAAGAGTCCATTTTCTTGGTATATTAAAAAGTGAAATTATCTTTGTTCCTTTCGTATAAATAAATAATCTTTTTTATTGGATTTGGCCAGAATTTCAATTGATGCTCCAACCCACCATGGCCACCGGAACCTAGTGCTCTTTGTTAGCATCTTTATATGTCCAAGTCGCAACAGCATGCTCAACGAACATAAATGAATCAGTGCTGTCTCTTTCCACACCATCAGGAACGAATAAAGAAAGATTTTGCTGTCGTTGCTTATCTTTAGTTTCCTGCTGTATTCTCCGCACACGGTGTCCACTTATATTCTCAGTTCCTCTTGCATCCTTACTGTGTTGCCATTCCTGGAATGTGTGTAATTATATATCTACTTCTCGTACGCATCAAGGCGTGTTTCACGTTCACCCTCTTTGTTTCGTAATCTGGCTCGATTGATTAAACCCCGAAAAACATAAAAGTGAAAAAGAGAAATGGGAAGAAGAAAACCAAAAGATGGGTGAAATAACTACAACATAGACTCACTTCAGAGGCACCAATATTTATGTCTCTAAGCTTTTATATGCCTCTGAAATGGTAATTGTACAACTTCATGTTTAACCACTTCTTGTTGGTAGCTTAATTTGCAACTTAAAAATATTTGGAAAACTTGGAAAATTAGCAAGTCTCTACCCTCCTTTATTTAGACAATTCGGCCAGCGATAATTGATAGGGAAAAAATGATTTCTACTCATTGTAGAACGCCTACATGTGAACTCACACATAACATGATCAAAATTATCATTACATGTAGTGCTTATTTTTCTTTCTTCATTCTTTATTCAAACACACGTTATATGCGGTTGGATCAGTTGAACCATCGGAATCACTTACTGGCCCTCACTCCAATTCAACCTCCGGTACTATTTTCAAAACATTATATATAATTAGATACCAGAACGGTGCACTAAAAATCATCAGTTTTTTTCTTGAAAGATGAGTATGTGGAAATCTTTAATTGAGGGCCCTCACCTTTGGTTTATATATCTATCCATAGAATTTCTTTAATGGATGAGCTCACTCTTACTTTAATAAAATTCCATCAGCTTTATTCAAAGTAAAGTGCTAGTGCATATAGAGATTATAGCCATGTGAAATTGGATATGGTTTCTTTAAACCGCTTCGTCCTTTTCCTGAGAGAGAGGATCCACAAAAAATTAACGTTTCAAACACGTGGAGAGAGAGAGAGAGAGAGAGAGAGAGAGAGAGAGAGAGAGAGAGAGAGAGTCCTATGCCAACACACGCTAATCAAACTTCCTCGATTTGATAATAAAATAGTGAAAAATAAATATAATATTTTATGTAAATGGCTATATTTTCTTTCATTCCTAATTGAAGGAAAATTTCTCAAACCAAGCTTTTGGTTGGTGGATTACAAATTCTACACATCACCCGCAAATAAAAATGTGGATAATATCCATGTTATCTTAACTTAATGCTTGTACTTATTACTGTGTTATTTAATTAAAACGGCCCAACTTGTGGAGACTGCATTTACCTCACAACCTCACATGATGATGATAAAACAAATGTTGGAAATTACAGTCCAACTTTCGGCTTGATTATTTTGTTTAACACATTTTATCATCGTTTTCTAGATCAAGGCATCATCCTCTATATTCTGAATAGACACTAATACATATCGGTGACTGTTACAAACTTGTTTAACTAAAAAAAATGGCTAAAGTACACCGCAAGTGCCATAACTTGTGTACGGCGATCACTTTGGTGCCATAACTTTTTTTCGGATCACTTTGGTGCCAAAATCGGAAAAAAAACGATCACTTTAGTGCCATTTTGGCCGGAAATCCGACGTGGCATTTTTTATTAATTTTTTACGCCGACGTGGCTCACCGGAGGGCTGAGTCAGCGTGTACAGTTAGCATTTTTTATTTTAAATAATTTTTTTCAACGTGTACAGTCAGCATTTTTAATTTTAAATATTTTTTCTGTTTTTTTTTCTCCCCTCGCCGGCCGGTTGCCGGTGGCCGGCCGGCCACCGGCGACGCCCTACAAGGGCTGGGCGAGGGCGGCCTTGCCCATGGCTGGCGAGGGGCGAGGCTAGCCCTCGCCGGCGTCGGGCGAGGCCGGCCCTCGCCGGCCCAGGCGAGGGTCGCCCTCGCCAGATCCGGCGAGGGCGACCCTCGCCGGCGTCGGGCGAGGGTCGCCCGCGCCCGACTCAGGCGTGGGCAACCCTCGCCCGACGCCGGCGAGGGCAGCCCTCGCCTGGGCCGGCGAGGGTTGCCCACGCCTGAGTCGGGCGCGGGCGACCCTCGCCCGACGCCGGCGAGGGTCGCCCTCGCCGGATCTGGCGAGGGCGACCCTCGCCTGGGCCGGCGAGGGCCGGCCTCGCCCGTCGCCGGCGAGGGCCGGCCTCGCCCGTCGCCGGCGAGGGTCGGTCGCCCCTCGCCGGCCATGGGCAAGGCCGCCCTCGCCCAGCCCTTGTAGGGCTTCGCCGGTGGTCGGCCGGCCACCGGCAACCGGCCGGCGAGGGCAGAAAAAAAAACAGAAAAAATATTTAAAATTAAAAATGCTGACTGTACACGTTGAAAAAAATTATTTAAAATAAAAAATGCTGACTGTACACTCTGACTCAGCCCTCCGGCGAGCCACGTCGGCGTAAAAAATTAATAAAAAATGCCACGTCGGATTTCCGGCCAAAATGGCACTAAAGTGATCGTTTTTTTTCCGATTTTGGCACCAAAGTGATCCGAAAAAAAGTTATGGCACCAAAGTGATCGCCGTACACAAGTTATGGCACTTGCGGTGTACTTTAGCCTAAAAAAAATGTTAATATTCTCCATGAACAAGAGATTTTTGTAAGCACGTTGAGCTCTAGGGAGTCTCATCTAAATCATAGCAAATCGTCCATAACGTCAAGTTCTCTAGATAAGTAGCACCGCACTACACCTACGGCGTCAAACATTAACTAGCACATATTTAAATTAAGAATAAATTGGTGAGAATAAATTTTAAATTAAGAATTGCAGTAAGCTTCTGAAAGAGTTTTTGAAGGGGTTTTAGTATTTTATTTTATAAAATTCTCACGATAAATATTTATTAACTAGCACATATTTTACATATTATTAAATACTAAATAAATGATAAAAATCAATTAGAAAAAGTGAACAAAATTTTTTGCCTATGATCTAAAAAAAAGTTATAAAACAAAAACACGTGTCTTACTTCGCCAAGAAAAATGAGATACATAAATATTAAATTAGCATCTAATAGACCAAGCTACATTTAGTGATAATAACTAAGATTTCGATATCTCTCTCCCTCAATTAGGTTTTGTGATTTTTTTTAAATTTTCTAATAATTTATTCCAATGGACCAACAAATTCCTTTTCACCTTTAATTTATTTGTTTAGCGCTATCGTGGCACGGTGGTAGCCATGAAAGCATTTTTGTTTTGCAATTTTAACAGAAGGGCCAAATTGAGTAAAAAAGCAAATAGTTTAGATATCACATAGATAAAAAAGGAGATACAGCGCGACATTAAACACATGAAAAACTACAGCAGGGATGGATTCATTATCCCTAAATTTTTTGCACAAATTATATCAAGAGAGTTTTCCAAGAGGTTTCATTTTATACAGGGCAAGCGGTCTAGTGACCGGGTGGTTGATAGGGGTGGGGACGTGAGACCGGCATCAAAGTTATGTGCTAATAAAGTGGTGATTTAACGCGGCAAAAGCAAAATAAAGTTATTTAAAATGTCTAAAGTGATGATTTAATGTCGTGTGTCGATAAAGTCGCGATATTTGTTTTCTTGTTTTGTTTGTTTTTGTCCGATGGTCACCTGCAATTATTGATCTGGGCAAGATGGACAAAACTAAAGCTACGAATTCTAATTCCCCACCATTTCTAGATGTCCTTCACTTTAATCTGCCAGGCCACGCGGTCCAATTACAAAGGGCATTCTTGCCAATTTTGAGGAAGGGATTATTTTGCTGGTCTTCGTCAAAAGGTGAGAGGGCTAAAGAAGTAAAATTGCCTCATTAAAGATTTCCTATATCTTAAGCCCTTGTGGTTCATCCTTTGGGGCAAGAGAAAAGGGAAAGCTTTGTTCAAGTGCAGGGACTAGTAGAGCTTGAAGAAGAGAAACGCATCGGTAAGAAACACCGCGCCAATCGCGAGAAATCCTAGGAGACGCTGCTCTTTGGTCTGAGATATTCTGCTTTGATAAACTCCAGGTTCACGAAGAATCACCGAGGCGTGAAGGTAATCGAATCCTCCGATTGTACGGCCTTCCAGGAGTTGGGGACAACTTGATCTTTTTAAAGGTAACTTATTTTCAAACACAAAATCCGTTTTACAGTAAATTTATCATTGTACTGCTCCTCCAGAAAAGCCCAACCTTCATTCTTTAGTTCAATACCATCTATATAAATAAGACATTTAAAGAAAATACAGATTCCTATTTCGAAATTGTCATCACATATATTGTTTATTTTTCTTACTACATTCTTTTCATTAAAACCGGTTGGTATAAATTGTTGGATATGTTGAACCTAGTGGTATAGCATTTTGGTCCTCACTCCACGGCTCCATACCTCGCGCACAAAGTGCATGAAACGGGGATTCGACGGAGTGCAAATTTATGTGAAGCTAAACACAAAGAAAAATACAAGATTGCAAGAAAAATATAAATTCTATTGAAAATGTAAATTGCGAGAAAAGCAAATTGATGTAATGAAAAAATAGACACAAACGTAGATTGTAGGTTTGCTTGATTGTCGAAATGGAGAGCTTTACCCCTCTCTTGCAACTTCCAACTTTAAGGACTAATACTAAAACGTGCAACTTCCCTGTACGTCTCTAAAGCCACAAGTTCTTTATGCTTCTTGGCCGAGTTTCTCCATCGGATCAACTAAGTCGATTCATTTCATTCTTTTAAGGCTACAAGATAACAAATTATCAAAGTGAGAACGAAAGTTACATCAAACATAGCCAAAATTGACATATTAGTAAAAATTGGATACCAACAATTCACTATAAATGTTTTTGTATTAGCCCACTTTTGTTTGTGTCGACATGTGTTCAGTTTGTATTTGATAATCTTGAACTGTGTAACGTTCACTAGACTATACTATATATTTCCTTGTTTGCACATTTGCTCGAATCAACGATGTCAATCTGTGTGATTTTTTTTTGTTACTTATTAAAAAAGACCGAGGAAACTAGTGTATCTTGCTTATCAATTACTGACAAGAAATTTTTTTGTTTTTTTTTTGGGTAGGGGGGGGGGGGAGGAGGGGCGTGGGTTGGAATCTGAACCCTTTGGATCTCCTCTTTGTAAATGCCGAACTTGCTGATTAGTTAGCGAATTTAACTTGCTCCTGTGAACTGGGGCAAGGTGGTCCTAGAATTTTTTTTTTTGCAGTCTAGCTTGGTCGAATTGCATATTTAGCTTAGCTCCATCGAGGGACCACCCTTCTTTTACAATTTCTTTTTTAATTAAAGAAGCGCCTTTCAATTGGTCGTAATTAACCTTGACTTAACTATTTCTTTAAACATTTTTGCAGCGATTTTTCAACAACAAACCTTGTTAACAATGGCATTTTTCTGATCGCTCGTAGTTAGCATGGTCTATCTAAGCTTAGATAATAATTTACCTTAACCATAAAAAATATGTTGCTCTTGTGAGTCATGCCAGACTTGCCCTCAAGCATCAGGCTGAGCCAATAACAACAATTTATAGTAGTTCCGCCCAATCAACGACTACTCCACTTCTCGAGACCATTTAAGAGTTAAGCCCATTCCACTATATTTGAAACCAAATAAGCCTCCTCTACAAGCAAGGTGAATTCATTTACAAACAATTTCTCTCGCGAGAAGTTGATCTGCAAAGTGAATGCAAGAGAGATTTTGTAAGTGCTTTCATGTACACAGATGCCCAGGACAACGGGCTACCTTTTTTTCGGAAAATAAATTCTCCCGACTAATTTCCATTGGTGGTGATAGTCCCTGAGTTGTTACTAACGCTACATGGCTAATTTTTTGACCATCAAGACTGCCAAATTGTCCACTTAAACTCAAAAATGGCCCAAACACTGGCTGGGTTGGGCGAGCGAAATTCGAATTTAAACTATAGAGCCAGGTATTTAGCCAAACCTAACTGGCTATCCTGCCATTGTTTTGCTGGGTACCTAGATATGTTTTTAGACAAGCTCGGTCTTCTTTAACCCTTTCCAAACAGCACAAACTTGCATAAAACATATCCAAGTAATTTACAACAGTTAGAAATATACAAAAAAGAGTTTTGGAAATTAGGTTCATCAGTGACAACTTGTGAGTAAAAGGTGCAACTTAAGATTATGTTTGACTACCAAAAATTTAAATATGATAAATGTAACCTTTTGACAGGCTAATCTATTATATGAATTGGCAAAAAAAAATTAGTATATTAAAATAACATATAAGGCAACAACCAAGGGTTTTGTGATGGCCACACGATAATTGTTTCCTTTTTTTTGTTTTGTTTGTTCTAGATGGTCACTTGCAATTATTGAGTTGGACAAGCTGGACAGAATCACGTGATGAGTGCTGTCCTCGTCATTCCTAAATGTCCTTTGCACCTCGATTTGCATGACCACGCGGTCCAATCAAAAAGGGACTGACGAAAATATCCTCTTAAAGTCCAGAGGCGACGGGGGTATTCTTGCCAATTAACAGGAAGGGATTGTTGTGGTGGTCTTGGTCAAAAAGTACAGATTGTAGAAATAAATTTTGCCTCATTGAAGAAACGCAACCATCGCAAGATTTCGTATATACCAAGCCCATCTGGTTCATCCTTTGTGGCAAGAGAAAAAGGAAAAGAGCTTTGTTTAAGAAAGAAGTGGCGAGGGATTGTGCTTAAAGAGGAGAAACTTGCATAGGTAAGAACACCCCAATCACGATAAATCATCGAGAGGCTCGTTTTTGTTCTAAGATATTTGCTTCGATGACTACAGGTTGAAACGTGAGAGTAATCCTCTGATTGAATTGCCATTCAAGACTTGTACACGACTTGATGATCCTTGAGGTAACTTATTCTGAAACACAAAATCTATTAACAATAATTTCGTCCTTGCGTTGCTCCTCCATCATTCTTTAGTTTATTATAATTGACAGGATGAAAAATATTGAATTTTTACTTGTTGCAAGACCTTACATCATTTAAAGCATACAAACATTACATGTGAAATTCACACATCACTTTTTCGAAATTATCATCACATATTGGTTTTTTTTCTTAATACGTTCTTTTATTCAAAACTCGTCAGTATAAACTGTTGATATGGTTGGACACGGTGCAACCGCAAATTGGCCCTCGCTCCAGTACGGTTCTAAAAAACTTTTGACTAGAGACACCAGAATTGTTTGACTTTAAAGCCACCCATTTTTTCTTATAAGGTGGGTAGGCGAAAATCTTTAATCAAGGGACCTCAACATTGGTTCTTGTATTTATACATAAAAAGTTCTTTACCGGACGAGCTCACTCTTAATTTATTGAAAGATTCATCCGGTGATACCAAAGTAACGTCCAAGTGTATATGTAAGTTATACCAATGGGGATTTGGACATCGTTGCTATAAATCTGCTTTGTCCTTTATACTAAGTGAGAGGATCCACGAACTGATTAACGATTTGGAAGTGGAGAGAGAGAGAGAGAGAGAGAGAGAGAGAGAGAGAGAGAGCTATTCATAATTATGAGCGATATCACTAGCTATATATTTTCATACATAGAGTAATTAATAAATAAATTTATCTTATTGTACACACAAGCGTGATAAAATGTTTATGGGGATGAAGTAATTAATAATGAAATCTTAGTCTCTTTTCGCATATTTGTAAGCAAGAAATAGGAATCCTATGGTGAGCTGATGTAAATTATTACTCGTCAATCAGAAGTTATCCTTACTAGATCGGAAGGATTTGAGGAGAACGTCTTAGTTTATGGGACCACACCGCACCCTAATTTTCAGAAAGCATGATCATTAGTGAATAATGCCTTTTTGTTGAGTAGAAAAAATTATTAGAAGTATAAGTTTCCAGAGAAGGAGATGATTACGTGGCAGTAAAAGGATAGCATCATTTATATAATTAATTTCCACCGAACACCCCAACTCTTGCATGAGTATCGATTTTTCTTTTTTGGGGGGCAAAGATCTTAGTGTTGACTAAAACGTCTTTTGGCAAAAGATCATTTGAGACTATTTCTTTCAATCGCTGAAGATTGACCATTTCATTAATTGGTTCAAAGTTTCCTTGCGCAATCTCCTACTAGTTCCAATTGCAAAGACATTGCAACTTTTTTACTTGATTATGCTTCGTACTGCTTTCTTGATGACACATTTTCTCCAACCTAACAAAAACCGGTATTGCATATACTTTCAAAGTGTTTTGAGAAATTAAGGTGTTTTCCGCCTTCAACCCCCCATTGATTACACTGCATATTTTGTTCAACTTTTAGGAACCACATGAGCATGAATTTCCTATTTCTCCTCCTACAAAACACGTTCAAAAAGAATTTGATAAGTCTTGATGTGCATCAATTCGGTAATTAACATTCATTCATGTGGGTGAGTCATCTTTAAAAGTTCATATACTCCATGATTTTTATAAAAAAACAATTATTAGATAAGGAAAAATCAATTTTTTTATTTTCTTTTATTCAGGATGAGAAGGGTTCTTAGATGAAATTTCCGAATCCGTAAAAGTTTGTGTAACATCAAAAGGGACAAAAAAAGATCCCAATAATCAAATGTCTCCAAAAAAGCACTTACTCTTAATAGAGGGATAGAGATGGCAAATGTTATGTTTTCTGCCCAAATGAACTTACATGGCAACTAACGTGACAAACGCTACTTGCATGCGAGCCGACGTGTCGTTTCTTTTTTCAACTAAAAAAGTAAACAAAGTACAATTAATAATTTTGAACTCAAAATGAAATAATTTTTTTCAAAAAATAAAAACTAGAAAAAGAAAAGGCGTGTGCTGGGTTGCGGTGGCCACGCCACTTTCGAGGTAAGAGGGTCCGCAACCGCCACCATGTTGATCCCGGTAGGAGTGTTGAAAATCAAACCGAAAATCGAACTGATTTTCGGTTTCGATTTGGATAATAAATAAAAAAATTTTGATTTATTGATGGTTCGATTTCGGTTCGGATCGGATCGGATTCGGTTTCCTTGTCCTTTTTCGTCCCTTCTCGTACGCTCTCTCTTCCCTCTCCCACTTCCTTCTTTCTCTCTCTTCTCACTCACTTTGCTCTCTCTCTTCCTCTTTCTTCGCAACTCTCCTCTCTGACTTTTCTCTCTCTCTCTCTATTTTTCTCTTTCTTCCTCGATCTTTGCAACTCTCCTCTCTCTGACTCTTCTCTCTCTCTCTCTCTCTCTCTCGCTCTTCTCCCATGGCTGGCTCGAGCGCGTTGCTCACTCTGGCCACAATGGCGGTCCTCCTCGTCGGCTTGGCGGTGGCACCGTCGCCAGCCCACACCCCGTCCAAGTCGCCCTCGGCCTCGGCCTCGTCCCCGTCGCCTTCCCCGACCGCGACAACCAACCCGCCGGCTTCCGCCCCGTCTCCCCACGACCCTGCCGCCTTCCCGCCGTCGCCCCTGTCCCCGCCGCCGTCTCCCACATCCGAGGCCCCCGTTACGAGATTGACGTCGCTGGCGTTGGACAAAACGGTAGGATGTTGGAGCCGACCCACCGAGCGGCCGCGCCAGGATCGGAGGCCAGCGGCCGTATGTCGCCGTTGGCCGCCCCGATCACTATCACGACGCGGGTGTCCACCAGCGCCTTGATTATCGCAGGATCAGCGCCGTATAGCCTGACCTTCCCGATCGTCCTCGACCCCAGGACATTCGCCGTGCACTCCGAATCTGGACTCGATGAGCGAGAAGCTCCGGCACCCATTTCTTCCAAGACTCAACTCACTCAATAGATCAGACGAGGTTCAGCTCAAAAGCTGCAAATTTCGCTACTCAACTACTGAAGAATCTACCCAGAGAGAGAGAGAGGGGAATTGAACGTTGGACAGATTGTTGCGGAGGAAGCGTAGAAAAAATGAAAAAGAGGATAACCGAACCAAACCGAACTGCATTTTTCGGTTGGGATGAAATCGGTTCGCATGGCCTTTCGGTTTGGTTTGATTTTCCTAAAAAATCGAACCGAACCGAACCGTTGACACCCTAGCTCTCGGTGCTCTTTTGACTCCGGTGGCCAATGCCATAATCAGTTTCTCTAGCGAACGTAGTCCGCAAAATTAACCATGGAGACAGTCTAGTTGGCAGTGTCGCTTGGGACATGCTGTCTAGTCATCTTGCCCGGCCTCACCATAAAGGAAAAACATAGAAGAAAAGGAGTGGCAGCGATCATAAACCCGCTCATAGAGATAACATGAGTGATGCCGGTGATCACCATCGACACCGCTTGCAAGCCTTGCATCAACCGATCTCTCAACCCCAATAACGACCCTGTCGAGGCTCGCAGTCACGCCCCTCTAATCGCCAACCTTAACCCTAACCATGTATATTTAAATCCAAAGCGCATCAGAGGTAACTCCTCTGCATCTTCTAAAACTGCCTGATCAATGATCTCTGTGATAATTACAACATCCGATTCATAACCTATTTTTCCCTTCAATCGTTTCTCTTTTTCATTGTATTTTGTTTTTGTGTTGGTATCTCTCTGCAAATTGAAAGCAAGAAAGAGAAGGAAAATGCGACATTTGCTTTTGCTTCAAGATTATGTTACTTTTTCTTTTTTCTTTGATAAAAATCATCTTGTTTTAAATTTTTTTTTTGGTCGGCATCTTGTTTTAAGTTTAAAATCATTAATTTTATTTTTTTATTTTTATAATAATAAAAAATGTCAATTCAGCTTACCACGTGAGTGCTGTTTGCCACGTAACCTAATTCGAGAAGATAATAGTGGCCATGGTTGTTCGTCAAGAAAGAATACGTGCTTTTTTTACATATTTAGAAAAGTGAAATCATTTTTATTTCTCTTACGTAAGAACGTGATTTTTTCTGGAGTTGGCCCAATCAGATATGTGAGAACTTCAAATGACACTCCAACCTACCGTGGCCATTGGACCTAACTCTCTTTGTTAACCACTCGCTATGTCCAAGTCCACATAGGATGATCAATGAAAAAAACATACAAAAATGAAAAAGAAGTGCCGTGTCTCCTTCCACGCCATCGAGAATGGAGAAAGAAAGAACCAAAGACGTTAAGGTCGTCGCCGTCGGCTAGTTGGAAACGACCCACTTCGTCTTGGCTTGTGTCAAAATTGTGTTTAGGGGAATCGAGATACGTGGTGATATCTGTTCCTCTTCATCATTTAGTTTCCCTCTAATATTACACAATAGTTCACAACTAATTAATTTCATAATAGCAAGTTGTGTGTTGATAAAGTGAAGCCTCGCCCTTGCCGGCCCTCACCTGTGGCCAGTTACCAGCCATGGCGACTGACCATAGATCCAAGCAAGGGGAAGAAAGAAAAAACAAACAAAGGAAAAAAAGGAAAAAATTATTAAAAAATTCAAAAAATTATTAAAAAATTATTGAAAATTATTCACATTAGTGTTGGCCGGCCGTTCTACGGGGTACGGCCGGCGTCCACGTCGGCAATTTCCGATCTAAATTTACTGGATGGACTGAATTGGTACCAATGTGAAAATGTTTAGGATTTTTTTTGGCACTTTTCCCGTTGTTCTCAATATAAAAATGGCCTCGCGCCATCCCGATATAATTAAGATGAATAGAAAAACTACATTAAAGAATCAACAATCTAAGCAAAGAAGTATTACATGGACCAAAATTATAAACTTAACAATTTATAAAATTTAATCCATCAGAAAGTACGAAAAGTATGGTTAATTGATGAT
Source organism: Syzygium syzygioides (assembly GCA_031216285.1). Classification (NCBI taxonomy): domain Eukaryota; kingdom Viridiplantae; phylum Streptophyta; class Magnoliopsida; order Myrtales; family Myrtaceae; genus Syzygium; species Syzygium syzygioides. Next base: position 26,363,707 of record CM062243.1, on the reverse strand, counting down.
TAATTGATTTTCAAATATATAAGGATATTTAGTTGATTAACAATAAACATAGAAGGTGAAGAGGAAATGAGAGAGAAAAAAGGTAGGGTAAATTAGTGATTGACCTTGTTTCCGAACATAGAAGGTTATTTTGATCAATTAATTATTTATCCCAAGCCAAAGAGGGGGTAAAAATAGCCCCACTCTATTTATTTTATTTAAAATAAAGCAACAACATCAAATTTTTTACTTAGTGTAATGTTGTACTGTAATTTAGAAATTCTCACATTTAGATGTAGCCATTTTAAAGAAATTCTCTTTTAATCTAAGGATGGCATAGCATCTACTAAGCTCTAAAAAGCACCAACTATCAAAATAAGTGGTAGATGGTACAAATATCAAAACAATTAACAGCTATCTATGAAGTACATGGCATCTTTTAATTTGTAACCTCTACTTATTGCTATCTTGCGAAATCATGAAAATGAAAAGAAATTTTTTAAGCTTTGAAATATTGAGAAAAAGTTCTAAATGATTCTGACCGTCAATATTAAAAAAGAATCGACAATTATTGAACCAGCATGAAAGAAAACAGGGACAACAGGAAAAAACGAAGGTATGGTTTCTTGAGAACAACACATTGACCTGTTGACTGCTAATTGTGTTTCTTGATTTCTGTTGCAGCACATGGCAAGTCCAATAAGTCGGGCTTAGTATTTGCTGCAAGAACTCATCAAAGAGTCCCTTCATCCTCTGGCCATTCCAAGTCGAAGCTGAAGGTATTGAAACATCTTCCTCGATTACAATTCTCTTCAATGAATATTCAGTTCCCTGCTCTTATCTCCCCCCCCCCCGGTGTTCACTTGTTTTCGCGTCATGCTGATATGTTCACTTATACTCTGGTGTTATCAGGACTGATTTTGGCCTGCATTGCCCTTCATCCATCATGCAGACAAGTCAGCAGTGAAGTCAAGGAATCTCAGTTCCTCCTGCATCCCACAGTGAAGCCACTCCTGGTATGCATGTCATTATATATCAACTTTTCGTGTGCTATGAGAGCTTGTTTCACTTTCAACATCTTTGTTTGAAAATTTGGCTGTATTGATTTTACCCTAAAAAAATCAAAAGCGGAAAAAAAAAATCAAAGGAAGAAGAAACAAAATTGGTGAAATTTTTCCGTCCAAAAGAATTATGTGGCAATTGACATAAACAAACAGTGCTTACATGTATGCTGACGTGTCTATTTTTTATCATTAAAAAAAGTAAAAAAAATTGATTTTAATCAAAGAGAACATAAAAAACAAAAAACTAGAAGCAGTGAGAGACTACTTGCTTTTCGATTTCGACATATTTAGAAAGTAAAATCAATTTGACCCCTCGGATGTAAATACATGATTCTTTGTCTGGATTTGGCCCACCATTTATGTGAGAACTCCAAACGACTCTCCAATCCACAGTGATCGCTGGGCCCTGACTCTCTTCATTAGCTACGTCCTATGTCCAAGTCGCAATTGAATGGTCAATAAAAGAAAATGAAGAAAGAAGGATGTTAAGGTCAGTCGCTGTCAACAAGTCAGAAGCAACCGACTCCGTCATGGCTCGGGCTGAAAAATGTCTTAAGGGGGATGTCCCCCTTCATCACTTCTTTTCCCTCCCCTCTAATGATTCTCGACTAATCAACTTCTTAATTGCAACTTTGATGATGAAGTTGTGATTTTATGCTGCCTTGTTTTGTTTGTCTTTGTCCGACGGTCATTTGCAATAATTTATTTGGGCAAATGGGACAGAACCACGTGATGATTTCTATACTCATCAGTTTCCACTAATATAATACATTTCTCAGTTAATGAATATCTTAATTGCAAGTTGTTTGTTGATGAACAATGAGCATGCATACTTGTGTTGTATGCGTGCATACTAGAGAGAGAGAGAGAGAGAGAGAGAGAGTGAGTTTGGACAATGCAAACTTTGCTCGAGTTAAAAAGTAAGAGTCAGCAGTGCTTGGTATAGAAATGGCCTAGCACCGTCCCATTACAATTAAGATGAAGAGAAAAGCTACATTAAAAAATTAAAAATCTGAGCAAAGTAGTATTTTATTTACCAAAACTACAAACTTAACAATTTCACGGAATTCAATTCATCCGAAATTAAAAAAAATAGGTCTAATTATTGATTAATTGATTTTCTAACATAGGAGGATATTTTAGTCAATTAACAATAAACATAGAAGATGAAGAGGAGATGAGAGAGAAAAAGGTAGGGTGAACTAGTGATTGATCTTGTTTCCAAATACAAAAAGCTTATTTTGGTCAATTGATAATAAAACAATTGTACCAAGCGAAAGAGTGGGTAAAAATAGCCCCACCCTATTTATTTTATTTAAAATAAAGGAATAGTATCAAAATTTTTACTTAGTGCAATGTTGCGAATTTCTCATATTTAAATGTACACATTTCAAAGAGATTCTCTTTTAATTTATGGGTGACCCAGCATCTGCTAAGCTCTTAAAAAGCAACAGCTATCAAAACAAGTGGCGGATGGTACTAACATCAAAACAATTATCTAAGACGTACGCGTCATCTTTTCATTTGTAACCTCTACTTGTTGCTTTCTTGGGAAATCATGAAAATGAAAAGAAATGTTTTAAGCTTTGAAATATTGAGAAAAAGTTCTAAATGCTTCTGACCGTCAATATTCAAAAGAATCGACAATTGTTGAACCAATATGAAAGAAAATAGGGACAACAGTAAAAAACAAATGAAAAAAATTTAGGCTTCTACTGCACATGGTGGACTAGTAACGTGTTGCTTGTCCTCGTAAGATGATTTGCAAGTTCTCCCCATAAACCTATAACGTGTTACTTGGGTGCACCAGGTGCTGTGAGCCATCGCGGAGCAACCAAGTTTTTTTCCCAAGTAAGTGTACGTTCTAGGTTGCCCTCGCTGATATTCCTTAGTCTCTGTTTATTTACATCTTTCTTGCTTCTGTACCACAATTAATAGCCCCCCGCCGCATCTATAAGCTTTTAGAGCAAACCTTCAATGACTTCAATGGTCAAAGTCTAGGGACCACAGTCAACAAATTATAAGTTTGGAGATTACATTAAAAATTAAGCTAAAGTTCAAGGATTAAATTGAATAAATTAAAAGTTCAAAGACTCTATTGTATATTAGATCAAAGTTTAGAGATTGTTTGTGGCATTATCTCATAAGAGAAAAAAGATCAACAAACTGAGTATAAACATTTTCTTTTTCATTTTCGAAGTTCTGTTTCACAATTGACAAAAAATTTAAGACAGACCTATTTTGATTCTTAATAAAGATGTGAAATATTAAACACTTGGCCGACCATTAAGACTAGGTTGAAACTATCAAAAGATAGTTGACTAAATTAAATTCTTATCCCCATTTGTCACGAATAGAAGTGATAGCCTTAGATGATCCTCCCTTGTCTCCGGCTAAAAATGGTCCCGGAGAAGATTAAAATTTACAAGTTGTGTATATTGGGCTCGGCCCAAAACCTAATAGGCCAACAAGTTATGTCTTAGTCTGAGTCCAAATTACGTTTTAACTACAGATGACTCATGGGACCAAAGTGGCTCAAAACAGGATTTTAATTACAGTAGTTCCATGTCTTGCTACGTTTGAGATGAGGGGGTTGCGGAAACTTATTGGAGAAAATGTCAACATTTCACCTTTTTCTTTTTCAACAAAATTTTAAAGTTTTCTGCATTTTCCACCCAAACCTTCATTTTCTCCAATTTACTTCATTTCCGAAACATTTAAAAAGTAACTCTCCCATTGCTAACAAACGGAGGCTAACCTTTACCAATTGATACATGACCCCCTTTTTTGAGAATCATATGAGACTTCTTCTGGTCAAAAAATGTCGGACTAGGTTGTTTTCACCTCATATGTGCACTCAATAAATGAACTCTTCAAATTGTACTTACAAATGCCGAAAAAGAGAAAAGCATAATCATTGGTGGGCCATAGATAGGTTTGTATTGTAGAGGTTCAAGCTTTTCATTTTCTTTTTTTTGAACTTAGGGAAAGTGTTCACACCAAGCGCTCAAATTAGTGGTGGCCACGAACTGGAACCGCCGGTTCCGAGCGCTCAAATTAGTGGTGGCCACGGGCCGGAACCGACCGGTTCCGGTTCGGAACCGGCGGTTCCGGTTCGTGGCCAATAACGAACCGGAACCGTAAGGTTCGGAACCGGTTCGGAACCGGAACCGGACCTCGCCAGGCCTCAGGCGAGCGAGGCGAGCCTCGCCGGCGTCGGGCGAGGCTCGCCTCGCTCGCCCAGCCTCAGGCGAGCCTCGCCGGACACGGTCCCGATTTAAATTTAACTTCAAGCGCAAACCATCGGACACGGTCCAAACTAAAAATCGACCTATCGGTCCCGATTTAAATTCGGGAAAAAGGCCTAATGGTCCCCGAAAAATCCCAAATAATAATCTAGGGCAATTGGCCAAAACAAAATAACCCAAGACACACTACGAGGGAGGTCTATCAGTCCAAATTCATACCCGGTTCAAAAATCCACTTTTCCACTATTCCTGATAATTTCGACGCTGGCCACAATAATATCGACACCGTCCAATTTATTTCGTCCCGTAACTCCTGAAAATCGATTGCCAAGTTCAGGGTATAAATAACGGCCAAATTCGATCGAGTGCGATTCTAGCAAAATTTCTATTTTTAAAAATAAGAACCCGAGAGTGATCAGTTCCCGGGCGAAATCCTATTATAAGCGCACTGACGAATTACACGTTTTATAAATCCCAAAAATGGACCAAAATCCGGAATGCCACAAATTATTTGTAACCTCTCACGCATTCAAATCCAAGTGGTGAATGGCACAAACATCAAAATAAGTGCCAGCTGTCATATGTTATTTGCTCACTATCTCTTTAAAAAGTACTTCTTTCTCGCAAAATCCTAAAAATGAAAGAAATGTCTTAAGCTTTAAAATATTGAGAAAAAGTTATAAATAGTTGTAACTGTCAATATTCGAAAGAATCGACAATATGCATGTAATGTTTCTTCCTCATGTTTTAGATCTAAATTTGGACACAATTGAACTTCATCTCGGGAAAAACTGTAAGAGCGTAGCATTGTGATGGAGACTGAAAAATATGTTGGAGCCCCTCGAAGAGTCATCCCCATTGTCATGAAACAAAAAAGAAAGAAAACAGGGACAACAGAAAACTAATGAAAGAAATACAGCCTTTTATTGCACGTGGTAGACCAGTAACGTGTTGCTTGTCCACGTAAGATCATCTGCAAATGGTCCACGTAGACCAGTAACGTGTTACTTCGGTGCCCAGAGTGCATTGAGTCATTGTGGAACCAAATTATTTTAAGACTTGATTTGTTTAGTAAAAAATGAATAATTTGACGATATATCTAAATATTTTTATCAATGGTGAAAATATTTTTCGTTTATTTATTTTTGTAATTGATACAAGTGATTTTTTTAAGAAAATATTTTTCAAATTATTCATTTTTCGCAAAATAAATGCACCATATTTGTACGTTATTTTTTGCTTGCATTGTGCTGATATCTTTTCTTTCATTCTTTGATTCTTTTTTATCCTCATTCTGTGTATCCATACACTCAAGTCTCTCTCTCTCTCATCTTCGGTTTTGTTTCACTGTTCTCATTGTTTTGTCACTTTGTTCTTCCTTTCTTTTCATACATCGAGTGATTAGTTCTGTTTTCTATTCAGTTTCCTGCTTCTCGGCCATTTGTTTAAGCAAAAACAAGGAGACAAAACAAGAGAAAAAAACGGGGGCAAAAGAAATTTCTAGAAAAGAAGGAAGAAATGGCCGTGGCCTTTTTTACCAACGTTGCGGTGAATCTTGTCGCGAAACTTGGTGAGTACTTGTTTGCTCCCGTTGGACGTCAATTTGGGTATGTGTTCTGCTACAAGTGCTACTTTCAAGATCTTGAAAATGGAGTCAATGAGCTGGAGACCGCAAGAGAACGGGTGCAGCGCTCTGTTGATGCAGCCATGTATAACGGAAAACTTATACACAACGATGTTGGAAAATGGCTGACTAGTGTCGAGAAGGAGGCTGAGGAGGCAAAAGACCTATTAAAACAGGGTGAAAGCGCAAAGAATGCCTGTTTCCACGGGTGGATTCCCAACCCCATGGTGCGCCATCCGATTGGCAAGAAGGTGAAGAAGATGACTCAAGTCATTCAGGGACTCCATGAGAATAGCCGAAATACAAATTTCCAAAACGTCTTCTATGAGTATACTCCGACAGGAATTGTCACTGCTACCACTTCAGCTATAAGATCTATCGACAAGAAAGAAGATGTCTTGGAGTCGAGGGCTTCAATCACAGAGGTTGTAATGAAGGCTATAGTTGATGACAAGGTCCGTGTGGTAGGGGTGTATGGATCGGGCGGGGTTGGCAAGTCCAAACTTTTGGAGGACATCGAAAGGCGAGTTAAGAAAGAGAAGCTCTTCGATGTGGTTGCCATGGCAAATGTATCACGTAATCCAGATCTAAAAAGAATCCAAGGAGAAATCGCATATGCATTGGGTCTAAAGCTAACGAATGAGGAAACTGCCCGTGGGAGGGCAGATCTTTTGTCTAAGAGGTTAAAGAGCGATCCTAAGAAAAAAATTCTCATAATTTTAGATAATTTATGGAAGAAAGTAGAGTTGAAGGAAGTTGGAATCCCTTGTGGAGATGATAATAAAGTAATAGACTGTAAGCTATTGCTAACGTCAAGATACCGAGGTGTTTTGCGCACTGACATGGGCTCTGACCAACTATTCCAGCTCAATGAGTTAGAGCATGGAGAAGCACGAATACTTTTTGAAAGGATAGTGGAGGACAAAGTTAACGATCCTCAGTTTAAACCCTTGGTAGATGGAGTGGTCCAGAGATGTGGAGGCTTGCCTCTTTTGATTCTCTCGGTGGCAAAAAGGTTGAAGCATGGAGATTTGGCTGAATGGAGGAATGCTTTGACCAATATAGAAGGGTCGGATGTTGTGGAACTAAATTACAATGACTTAAAAGATGAGAGGATCAGATCGTTGTTCTTGGTTTGTGCTCTTACCACAGGGAGCATTTCCATCAGGGATTCCCTTGTCTACTGCATGGGTCTCGGTTTATTTAAAAAGTTCAGCAAGACCATCGGAACCGCCAGAGATAGGTTGATTGAGGATCTACATAGCCTTCAGGACTCTTCTTTGTTACTAGATAATGATGACACGGAATTGTTCAGAATGCATGACTTATTTGTTGACGTGGCCATCTATATAGCTTCCACGAAATGGAACGCCTTGGTTGGGACGAATGATTGTGGGTTTAAAGAATGGTCAAATGATGAGCTCAGAAAATGCATCGCGATATCCTTCCCTTTTGTTGGCATTGACGAGCTTCCTGAAAAATTGGACTGCCCAAACTTGAGGATGCTTTTTTTACTCCAAAACAACTCGTCTCTCAAAGTGCCCGAGTCATTTTTTGAATCTATGGAGAAGCTCCATGTTTTGGACTTGACTGGCTTGTCTTTCAAGTCTCTACCATCCTCAATTGAGTTCCTTGAAAATCTCAAGTCGCTATGTCTTGATTTCTGCCGAATGGAGGATGTGACTGCTCTTGGAAAGTTGAAAGGATTGCAATTCCTAAGTTTCTTAAACTCTTCAATCACTAGGTTGCCCAAAGAAATCGGTGAACTGACGGAATTGAGATTTTTGGACTTGACAGGATGCACCTGGCTCAAAGTTATTGAACCTGGTGTGCTCCAAAGCTTGATTAATTTGGAAGAGCTATATATGGAAGATAGTTTTGATCAGTGGGAGGCCGAGGATGAAGCACCGCGTAGCAACGCTAGCCTGGCTGAGTTGAAGAACATGAAAAAGTTGAGCACTTTGCACATTGCCATTCCCCATTCTACAAAACTCTCAAGGGACCTACCATTTGGGAAATTGAACAAGCATAAAATCCAAATTGGGGATGTTTGGGATTGGTCAGGTGAATATAAAGAATTCAGAACTTTAAAGCTCAAGCTGGATTCAAACAATCTTCTTCGTGAAGACTGGGTGCAAAGGTGCTTGCACAGGACCCAAGAACTCTACCTGGATGGATTGCGAGATGGCAACGATAGCATTCATGATTTGTGCATTGAAGGTTTTCAGGATTTGAAGATTGTGAAAATGTCTAACTATGGTGAAATCAAATATTTGTTTCCTTTGTCCATGACATTGCAGCTTGAAGAGATTGAAATAAGCAAATGCAACTTGATGCGGCATATTGTCGCAGATTCTGAGGTAGATGAAGACAGAGATGAAATAAAAGATGATCCCAAAGTGAAGCCGTGCAATTTGCGCAGGTTGACATTACGAAACTTGCCGGAGATGACCAACTTCTATAAAACCATGGATCATTCGGTCATACTCTTCGATGGGGAACAGGTAAATTTCATTTTTTTTTTTCAAAAGGGGCATGCCTTCCTCTATCCAGACCATCCTAGTTGGGGGAAACCGTCTTCGTTTTGATCCACGAATTATAAATGTGGTCATTGGCTTCATAATTCTCTTTTGAGATTTTGTTTTCCAAATTAATTAATACATATAATAAATTAACTTAGAAAATGGAATTGCTATGTGATACGTAAATGCATAAAACATTAATACGTTAGTTAATTACGTCTCACTTTAATTGTGTTATGTTATCAACATAGTTAAAGAAGTACCATACTATGTATAGGTTTTTAAATAATCTAAATGTTTATCATAGCTTAATGGTAAGATTATATATGTACACACATACATTTACTGACATGTTCATAAGTTGAAGAAAGTATATACGACCTACAAATTGTGTGACCTTTATTTAACAATTAATGGCCCTATGTAGAATTTTATTATATCCGGTTGATTAAATGAAAAAAAGAACAAAAAAATATTCAATAAGTGAATTTAACTTAATTGATTATGTGTCAAATAGCATCCAGATCAATTAATTATATAAACTAATTTTGCAATATTTGTCTTAGGTACGTCAATGTTAGAGTAATTGAGACAATTAAGTTACTTTTTTTTCCAATACTTGTACAAGTTTGTGGTAGGTGAATGGACCTCTGTGGAAATGTGGTTCTAGACGAAGTTCCATTATATAAATTTTTACACTCTTATATGTTAATTGATGCATGAAATGAAAAATCAAATGTAATATTGATTGGCCAATTTGCTTGAAATTATTAATCAGAATTACATTATTACTCATTTTTGCTCAATCGCTTCGATCTAACAAGTTCTGTAACTAGTCTGCAAGTATAAAAAAATGGAAACCTCTTTCAAATTATTTTTCAAAATTTTGTTTATCATGTGACCCAAATCGCAATAACATGATACCCAACTAAAATCGTTTATTAGATTAAGTAATTCTTTTTCTTAGCTGCATGTCTAAAACTTTCCACATAAGTTGACTTTTTATGACGAGAAAGAGTATCATAGGTCCTTATATAGGTAAAATGAAATCCTTTGCTGAAATTGACTTTGATGCACATATGATGCTTTTGTAACCATTTCATGGTCTTACAGCGATGAGCCCTTTTTTTTACTTTTAGCCGATGTGGCATCTATTCAGCATTTAGCATTACACATCTATATTATAATTTTAGCCCATGCTATAAATGGGAAGAACAAAATCTTCTGACTACTTTACTATTTCTCTCATAATTTTATATCCATTTTTTACTTTCAATTTTTTTTAATAAGAGAATTTTTTTTTGGAATACTTTGGATGAAAATGCCAGATTCAAATTACACCCGCAAATCAGTTAAGAGTATAGTTTTTATCCGTTTGCAATTTAGTTCATGTCTTTTTGGTAGAAAGTAATTGAGGCAGTTTTTTTACACTGCCCGTTGTGATACCATATATGACCACAGTCAATGACTAAACCAAATGCACAAAAATTGAGGGTAAATTCAACAACCTCAATAATTTAATGGATTACAAATTCTCTCTTATAATTAATTTTTCTTGTAAAGTCATATACATAAGAGTAAAATAATAAGTAATTGTAAAGTTGATAAATTTTAAAGAAGAACAAGGTAAATTTCAAAAATCACTACTCAACTGTTTCTTCCATGAACTTATATGAGATTACTTCCGTTATTATTGGTTCACACAAAGTGCCTGTTCGTAATTTTTAGTTACAATCATTGTTATGAGATTATGTGGGGGTTATTCAACTCTCACAACTAAAAATAATTGATGCATATGCCTTAATGACATTATTCTCCTGGCTTTGTAAGGTTTCATTGCCCTGGTTGGAGTCCTTGACATTGTCTGAACTTCCCAAATTGAAAGAGATATGGAACTCTCAATTTTCCTTAGACGTGAGCAACCTAAAAGTTCTGATAGTAGAGGATTGCGCATTCCTCTTGAGCATCATCCCCTCAAATTTGCTAATAAAGCTACAGAATTTGGAAGCCATAACTATTGAAAGATGTCAGTTAATACGAGAAGTATTCGACCTTGAAAGATTGAAAGCCAACAAGGATGTTGAGATTCTGGCACGGTTGACCAAATTAACCTTGAGTTATTTACCAAGTTTGGAATGCATATGGAACAAGAATCCAAGAAAAGTGTTGTGTTTCCGAAACTTGAGGGCACTGAAGGTACAAAACTGTGAGAACTTGAGGTTTCTTTTTTCTTTTTCCATGGCTAAAGCGCTTGTTCAAATAAAAGAAATAGAAATAGCATGTTGTAAAATGATGGAGGAAATCATTGATGTGCAAGAAGAAGAATTAGTGGAAGCTGCAACAACTGATACTTTACAGTTCCCTTTGTTAACCTTCTTGTCTCTTGAAGAATTGCCAAATCTCAAGGCATTCTCTTATGGAAAGGATTGTATTCACTATCCATCCTTAACAAGACTGAGAATATCTAGATGCCCCAATATGATGACATTCTCTTCATTCGAAGGAAAGTCACAGTCGGTGACAATTGATACAGGTTTACACCAAGCGTTTGGTCGAATCAACTTTGGCTTGTCCTTGCCTGTCTTCTTCCATCAAAATGTACGTAAATATCTCTAGAATTTTCTATTTTATGTTTATCATAGAAATTATTCTCAGAGTTTACAGTCTTATCGTCGATAAAGCAGTTAAAAACTCTATCTATCAGCGTGTCCTGTAAAGCCTCTTGCTACTCCATGCATTTGTTATTTTTACTATGATGATGTTATAATCTTGGGTAATCAACTTCATTTTGGAGAATAAATCAACATTTTAGAGCATATTAGAGCATCCAATTCAGGCTTTTAGGAGATCATGGTGGAGAAACTAACATGTGGTCCTTTCATACAGGTTCTTTTTCCGAGCTTGGAGGAGTTGACGCTCTTGTCGTTGGGCGGCTTGAGGAGGATATGGCACAATGAGCTCCCTGAAGAATCATTCTGCAGACTTGCATCCATCACAGTCGGACATTGTGAAAATCTGACTCATATTTTTCCATCAAGTTTATTAGAGAGGTTTCAGAAATTGAAAATGATTGAAGTGGTCCAGTGTACCTCTTTGGAAGCATTGATGGAACATGTTGTCAATACTGAGAAAAGGCAAAACCGTCTGGTCCTCTTAGGCTTAAAAGACGTAAAGTTGTTACACCTGCCGAGGTTAAATGCACTCGTGACACGCAGCACCAAAGCAATGTTGGGTCTTCCTAGTTTGACTAATGTTAGATTGGGCTATTGCGACAGTATGTGTTATCTCTTCACAAATGACACAGCCAGGACTCTTGATAAACTTGAGATGCTAGATATTTCTGGTTGCAATAACATGAAGGAAGTAATTACCATGGAAGAAGGTGAAGAGCAAAAGTTAAAGGCATTGAAGTTCTCTCATTTACGTATATTGAAGCTTTGCTCCCTTAAGAGCTTGGTTAGTTTCAGCTCAGGAAGCTGTGCATATGAGTTGCCCTCCTTGAAAGAATTTATTGTTGAAGATTGTAAAGCTGTGGAGGTGATTGTAGAAGATGCTAGTTGCAGAAAACTAGAGGACAGTATTCCAACTCAGCTACCACTTTTGCTGGTCGAAAAGGTTTGCGCTCATTCCTCTTTAATGGCATATTTAGTTTCTTGTCCCTGATGGTTTGAGCTAGAACAGTGTAAGGTCTGTGGGGTGACTTCTGCTAACTTATTATTTTCTTGTATAAATCTTTGAATATAATTCGATATGAAACATCTCAAAGCTACTTCTTTATTATAAACATATTGACACGTATATGAAAGTCCTTTCATAAGTTTCCAAAACTTAAGAAATTTTCTTCCATTTTCAAATTTAAGACTATGTAACATTTCGTTAGTAGTGTAACTAAAGTATAAATATTGCTGAGAGGCTAAGCTCCAATTAACATATTTTAACTAATTTTGAGTCTGGACTATGCCAAAGGGGCTGGCTCAAATTTAAATCTTATTCAATGAAAGATCAAGGGATAATAACACCAGGAGTCCTAAAACTTGTGTCTGTTCAGCACTAAGTCCTAAAACTTTTTTACATGCATTTAAGTCATAATAATTGCATGCTTTAAGCATTTCAGGACTTGTTAAGTCCGTCTATTTCTTGTAGATGGAAAATCTGCATTTTTTTGTCGTGTTTTCAGTCCTATGTAGTTATTAACGCCATGATGGAGTTTCCTTAATAACAAAAGGGCTTTGTTAGCTATTGCCATATCGAAAAAATTGGAAAAAAAAATTAAAAAAATGAATAAAAAAATGGAAAAGAAAACCAACACTAAGAAAGATAAGGAATATGAAAACTGAAAAAAGAAAAAAAAGTTATGTGAGAGATCGCAAGTCAAAGGGGAAGGGGCTTCAAGGAGCAGCACTACCGCTCCCTTTCTTGCCGACGAGGGTTGATCACCAGAGTCATAGCGAGAGTCACGGCAAGGGTGGCCAACCCTTGCAAGGCCACAGGTGAAGATTGTGACCCACTCCATGAGCAAGCGATGGCTTGCTATTGCCCTTGCCAAATTTGGATGAGGGCAAGCGCGCTCATTCATGTGGTGGCAAGGAGGTGTGGGCAGCTGCCGATGTAGTCGTGACACTGGTGAGGGTTGCCAGCCCTCGTCAATGCAAAGGCCCCTAGACCAAACCCAAACCCCCCTCCCTCCCATTTATTTTAATTTTTTGTATTTTTTAAGTTTTGTCAATGTGGTATCACCACTTCAGGGCCACATGCTTACAGTAAAAAAGAACAATATTATATTAAAAAAAGATATGCCACATATACTTCTGTCTACTTGAAATTAATGTGGGTAATGAAAAGGCTCAAGTGCCAAATCGGAACAAGTTTTAAGGCTGAATGAGACGAAAATGTTTTAAGACTTAAACGTGCCAAATCGGCACAAATTTTAGGACTCCTTCTATCATTATCCCTAAGATCATTTGTAAAGATTCTTAAGGAAAAGTTATTCCACAAGTCCTGAAGCTCATCTATGAGATTTGGTTGAGTCATAAGTTTTTAATGAAGTCCTAACGTGCAATCAACTCCTAAATCTTTGAGTTGGCATAATTAAGTCCTAAATTTATACAAATAAATTCAATTTAAGGTTACCATATAGACAATCTAAGGTATTGTGCACTAAAAGAATTTGATTGCGTTTATAATATTTAGGACTTCCAATGCACCTTTAGATCCATATTATGATTAAAACTACAAGTTGTCAATATCTTTCTTTCTGGGGTCGAAAAGTAGTCAACTTAATCAAATGCTAAACAAAGGAGCTTTGGTGTTTAATGGAATGATGGACCCAGCAAAACCTGTATTCGTGACACCTCGCGAACCAAAATTTGAGTTGCTGCTGCGTGCATTATATGCCAAAAACTTAACTGGCTCATTCTTTATGTTAGCATCTGATAATATATAATTTCTAGCAAAAAACTTGATAATATAGAATGAAAGTCGATAGCAAGATAGGTTTAGAATAATAAAATTTGAAGGGAAATCAGGTATAAAGAAGGAGAGAAACACTAGAGAGAGAGAGAGAGAGAGAGAGAGAGAGAGAGAGAGAGAGAGAGAGAGAGAGAGAGAGAGAGAGAGAGAGAGAGAGAGAGAGAGAGAGAGAGGCCAATTCAGGTGAGGATGGGGAAACGCCAAATGGCAAACTCGTTAATCAATGAATTCATCCTCGAAGTTGAAGAAATTTAGTATCTTGGTCTATATTTATAGGTAATAAAAACTAGAGTTCAAACTAATAAGAGAGAAATCATCAAAGCATATCAAATTCTAAATAGTGTCGGATGACCAAAATAAATAAAGAAACAAAACAGCAAGGTAATCGGAGAATCATGTCATACATCAATCTCCCCCTCCAAAAAAATATATAAATCAATAGTTACCGAATTCAGAACCAATTGATTTGGATGTTCACCTAGGAAGTATAATGCTATACTAACTGTTTTAGAATAAATTTTAGTATCACGAATTATTCCCTGAATTTATTAAATTGCAGAAGGTGTTTCAATTGATTCGTCTATATTAGTTAGTTGAATTTTACCCATCTCACTTCACTATTCTCATCAGCAGAGTCCTTTTTAACTCTTCAAGATATTGACAGTACTTATACATGCTATTTTACACATTTGAGAATTGATTGTGAACCGTCTTCATGTCTTCCGTTCAGTTTTTGATTGAAATCTATTGTATTTTTACCAAAATTGTTGAAATCTTATCTCAATCCTCCAAAATAAGTTCAAGCTCTTCAAAGGACCTGAGCATGTCCTAAAAGGCTTCATCCTGTCAGCCTCCTAGGAGGGGGCCGGATGGGTGTTTGGGCCAACATAACACAAAATGGCCTCGTCGATCCCCCTATCGACGTTAATACCCAAGATTATTAACGTTTTATGTTTATCGTAATTATGACAATAGTAAGCAATAATCTAGACAGCCAAAACAATTAGAATTACATAATAATCATAATAATTGTGGTTTTCATACCAATCATTGCTATAATCTTGATGACCCCTACTCTTTGTAAATTTTGATATGCCAAAATTAATAAACTTCGAAACAATATTCAATGAGAAAATTACACCAAATATAGACTGGCCTTAAATCAGCAAGCATGGCGGCTCAAGCATTGGCCTTTGGTCTAGAATCGTGCACTAAGATAGGATGTACTCGAAGTAAAGTTCTGCTACCAATTAATATTGAAGAAATCTAGCCCAAATACCAATTGATGAAGAACAGATCTAGATCCAATGCCAAAATGAGAAACTATAGAGAGATGAAAGAGATAGAAACACCAATTCAGGTGGGAAAAAAAGATACGTCAAATAAGCAAACTTATTAATCAAATTGATTCATTATTAGCACTTAATAAAGAACATTTCTTGGTCTATATATATAGGCAACTTAAATCAGAGAGTTCAAATATTGAGAGAAATAAATCAAGATTAGTATCCTCAATCTTCGATAAGATCGAATGGCTAAACTAAATGAAGAAACAAATCAGCTAATGGTCTGAAATCTCATACATCAACCAAACAGTACATAACTGCACTCTAACATCTTTTGATTTAATTGTTGGACTTCTCTCTTCAGTATTTATCGTGTTTTCTTGGAGTCTATACTTTGTCGGAGAAAATTTGTAGTGCAAGATTCGTGAAGCGTTGGTTTGTGCTAATTATTTTTTGTGTGTTTTAATCATCAATACCTTATAATGCACAAGCTATGTTTTTTGAATGGTTCAAAGAAAAGGGAGAGTACTTCGCTATTGCGTATGAGTGTTGTAACGAGCGAAATCTAAGATAAGCTAGACTGGAGGTTTGTGGGAAATATGTGATGCGCAAAATGAATATGCTTGTCTAACTATGGAGCCTATGGTTTATGCTACTGCTCAAACATATTGCTTTAAATATACTAGAAAAATTTTTGCTTTCTACTAAAAAGTAATGTGACAAAATCCATTTAGGAGAATGGATTGGCATCTGCTGAAAATAAAATAACGTGCATCTGGTCTTCTTTTCTTTCTATTCTATCAATAATTTTTATCCTGTGATTTTCCTTGCTCTTGAATTTAAAGTTTTCTCTTTTTCGAAGGGGATGGAGAGTCGGCTCTAATCCATTAAAATGAAAAATTATAGGTTGGTTTTCCTGGCATGGAGTTGATGAAGATCTCGCACATGGATAATGTGAAGAAGATATGGCTTGATGAGCTTGCTTCAACTACCTTTAGCAAACTTAAGACGCTAATAGTGGAGTATTGTGAGAAACTTCCATCCATATTTTCATCTGATTTCACAAGATTAAGAAATCTAGAGAAGTTGACCGTGACCGATTGTGGTTCCCTAGAAGTGCTATTTCACGTTGAAGAATTTAATTTTAGCAAAGCTCATCCCACAAGTACTTTTCAGTTGAGAGACTTAATTTTGAGAAAGCTCCCAAAAATGAAGCACATGTGGAGTGTACTTTCTCAAGGAGGTCTTACCTTTGGATGCTTGCGTAGCATGAAGGCTTACGAGTGTAAGAGTCTCAAAAGTTTATTTCCAGTTTCAGTGGCAAAAAGTATGACACAACTTGAAGAACTTTTAGTTTTTTCTTGTGGGGTAGAGGAAATTATAGCGGAGGAAGACGAAGGAGTAGGGACTAGTGCAAATACTCTCCTCTTTCCTCGATTGACCTCCCTGAGATTCCATGAGTTGCCGGAACTGAGGAGTTTCTATAGGAATAGTCATGCTTCAACATGGCCATTCTTGAAGGAATTGAAAGTGACACATTGCAGCAAAATGAGGTCATTCTCATTGGCTTGTGAAATCCAAAGCTGGCAAACCACTACTACGAACGAGAACCAACCTGCACTCTTTTCTGCAGAAAAGGTACAATCCTTAACTCTAGCTCTCTACCTTTGTCTTTGTTGATTTATGTGCACATCTCCTGAGCCTGTTTTTTCTTTCTTTTTTTCACTTGGAAACTGAAATCGTCAAACATTTTATGCTTATTAATACTCACATAACCACAATTGTGAACTGCTTAAAATTTAAAGATTGATTGAAGTTAATTATTTCTAGCTCATATTCGTTGGAATATATTCCAGTGATCTCAGTTGTCACTTTGAAAAGAAAAATTATTGGACTAACTTACATAGGCGTTATGCTTCTAATGATCCGCTCGTGTCTTATTTAGCCCATTAATTCTGTGGCATATCTAATGGCTGGGATTTACCTATTTAATTTATGAAGACCTTGCTCGTCCACTACAATTAAATAATTTGAGAAGTATGTTTATTAGGCAAATTACTAGTCTTCCTTAGCTCCATATACAGCACAAAGTTCCATGCCATTACATCATGAACATGGTTGGTTACTATCAAATACCAAGTAACTTGCTTACCCAGTCACATGCTAGTGACTTATCAACAGATTTTGACAAATAGGACCATTTATTTATACTTTAACAATTATTGATAACCACTGGGGTTTGCCTCAGTAGTCACTATTTCTAGTTGAGAAGGGGAAGGTGGGGAGTTCGAATCCTCACTTTCTTAGGAGGGTCAGGGGTGGGGACGTGTAGTTTTAGATATGGGTTTCGACTCTCACGCCGAGTAAGAGGTAAGGCAAAAGTCTGAGAGTAAGTTGAGAGTTAGAATAGAATAGACAAAAAAAAATTACCGATTA
The DNA here is from genome assembly GCA_031216285.1 of Syzygium syzygioides. Taxonomy (NCBI): domain Eukaryota; kingdom Viridiplantae; phylum Streptophyta; class Magnoliopsida; order Myrtales; family Myrtaceae; genus Syzygium; species Syzygium syzygioides. The sequence continues at coordinate 26,346,079 of CM062243.1, read as the reverse complement.
TTTTCATAACCTACCAATAGTTAAGTTTGTGGCTTACCAACACGTTGAAAGTTACTAACTTCCATTTAAAATTATCAACCTTAATTTGATTGATGTACCAACGTTTATCACAAATTAATTAATAATCTACTAACATTTACTTTTGTAGCTTACCAACACCTCGAAAGTTACTAACTTCATTTGAAATTAACAATCTTAATATGATTGATGTACCAACATTCAACACATTATGATATCAACTAGTTTTAGTCACTTAAAACTTCTTACAGTCCACCAACATTTGTTATTGTGATTACCAAACCTTTTGAAGTATAAACTTTTGTTTGGCTTTACTAACCTTAATTTGACTTACTGACATTCGCCACATTAACATATCAACTAACTTTCATCACTTACCAACTTTTTCTCTTGTTAGATTCTGAAAAGCGCAAACATTTTTTTATGCTTCCAAACTAGCCTTCTTTAATAATCTACCAACATTTTTTCTTGTGGCTCACCATCTTTGAAGTTATTAACTTTTATTTGAAATTACCAACCTCCATTTCACTGACGTACCAACATTCATCACATTAAGGAACACATTGATTTTAGTCACTAACTTTTTACCTTGTTAGGCTTTAGAAAATTACCAAATTTTCTTTATAATCCCGAAAATTACAAACTAATTTGAAAACCAATCCATATTTATCCTTGTGGCTAACCAACACCTTTGTAATTAGTAAATTTTATTTGAAATTACCAATCTTAATTTGGTTGATGTACGTATATTCGTCAAACTAAGATACCAACTGATTTTGGTCATCGACCAACTTTTCATCGTGTAGGTTTTGAAAAGTACTAATATTTCTTTATGCTTTTAAAATCACCAACCACTTTAATAGTCTACCAACATTTAGTCACGTGGCTTACCAAAGCCTTTAGAGTTACTAACATTAATTCAAAATTACCAACCTTAATTTGATTAATTAAGTTCCCGTATTTAGGCCTGCGGAACCCTATAAAGATTCGTATATTTGGAGTTATGTACTTTTGGTTTGTTTCCTAGCATATTTGACGTTTCATTTTTTTATGGTAAGAATGAACAATTTGTCTCAACAAATTACTCCTTTCCCAATCAGATTTTCGAAATATAATCTTTCTACTTTTGTCGCGTTTTTGCCCATGTCCTTTTTGCCAATCATAAGTTCAATTCAAATGTATTCTTCTTAGATTTACAAAAAGTTGAACCCACGCACTACAAAAAAACTGATTTTTTCCAACGAAATTTCCAACGAAAAATTTAAAAAAATTCGTTGGTAATAGCTCGTTAGAAAATTTTTCCAACGAAAAATTTCAATTTTTGTTGGAAATTTGCGACGAATTTTATTTTGTTGGAAAATTCGTTGGAAAACTCGTGGCTAAATTCGTTGGAAAAATTACAAAATTTTTTTTTGATAAAAAAATCGTGTAAATTTTTTTTCTAAGGAAAAAATTTCGTTGGAAAAATTAAATCGTGAAAATTTATTTTCCAACGAAAAATTTTTCTTTGGAAAAATTACAATTTTTTTTGGTTGGAAATCGTGAAAATTTTTTTTCCAACGAATTTTTTTTTTCGAAAAATCGCCCTCGCCGCCGGCGAGGGCCGAGCTCAAGCTCGCCGGCCATGGTGAGCTCGGCCCTCGCCATGGCCGGCGAGGGCCAGCCTCGTCGCCAGCGAGGGGCGAGCTCGCCCAGATCTGGGCGATTTCTGTTCACCGATGCTTACCCATCGACGATGTGTTTTCGCAAAATTACTGTCACTCAGAGAGAGATAGAGAGAGAAAGCGGCACGGGTTCAAAGATTTGCAGGAAATTGTGGTTCTTTGAGAGAGAGCTTTCGTGGGTTTCTTCTGGGGTTTCTCGGAGCGAGAGAGATGGTGGGTTTTTCTCTGGGGTTCCTTCGGGCGAGCTAGAGAGAGAGACAATCTGGGTTCTCAGAGAGAGAACTTTCGTGGGTTTCTTCTGAGGTTTCTTCGAGCGAGCTACAGAGATAGAGAGAGAGAGAGAGAGAGCCGCGCGGGTTCAAGGATTTGCAGGAATCTGGGTTCTCTGAGAGAGACCCTTTCGTGGGTTTTCCTGGGGTTCCTCGGTGGGTTTCTTCTGGGGTTCCTTCGAGCCAGCTATAGAGAGAGAATCTGAAGAGAGAGCTTTCGTGGGTTTCTTCGAGCAAGCTAGAGAGATAGAGAGAGAGAGATAGCTAGAGAGAGATAATGAACGTGGAAAATGAGAAATGTGGAAATAACGAGTGCGAAAAATTTAAATAGAGAGAAGTAGGATTCTGCAACAAAAACTGTACATACTAAAATAATGGCCCGAAAAATTAAAATTCGTTAGAAAATTCCTTGGAAAGTTCCAACGAATTTTTTTTCGTTGGAAATTTCCAACGAATTTTCCCACGAATATAAAAAAAGGCCGAATAGTACCGGATTTTTTTAAATTCGTTGGAAAATTCATTGGAAATTTCCAACTAAAAATTCGTTGGAAACTTCCAATGAATTTTCCAACGAAAATTGTACACACTTAAATAATTGCCCGGAAAATTTCAATTCGTTGGAAATTTCCAAAGAAATTTGCAACGAATATAAAAAGGCTGAATAGTACAGGGTTTTTTTTGAATTCATTGGAAAATTCGTTGGAAATTTCCAACGAATTTTGCAACGAAAATTGTACACGATGAAATAATTGCCTGGAAAATTAAAATTCGTTGGAAAATTCGTTGGAAATTTCCAACGAATATAAAAAGGCCGAATAGTACCGGGATTTTTTGAATTCGTTGGAAATTTCCAACGAATTTTCCAATGAAAATTGTACACAGTGAAATAATTGCCAGGAAAATTAAAATTCTTTGGAAAATTAGTTGGAAATTTCCAACGAATTTTTTTTCGTTGGAAATTTTCAACGAATTTTCCAACGAAAATTGTACACACTGAAATAATTGCCCGGAAAATTAAAATTCGTTGGAAAATTCGTTGGAAATTTCCAACGAATTTTCCCACGAATATAAAAAATGCCGAATAATACCGGATTTTTTTAATTCGTTGCAAAATTAGTTGGAAATTTCCAACGAAAAATTTTTCGTCGCAATATTCGTTGGAAATTTCCAACGAATTTTAGATCGTTGGAAATTCTCAACTAATTTTGCAACGAAAAATTTTTCGTTGGAAATTTCCAACAAATTTTATTTTTCGTTGGAAAATTTGTCGCAAATTTGTGACGAAAATTTTTCGTTGGAAAATTTTCGTGGCAAAAATGCGTTTTTTTTGTAGTGACGTGCCACTTATGATCTATCATAAAATAAATATGAGAATTGCGGCTAAAAAAGCAGAGTGTAACATATTAATACAACACCTTACCATTGCAACACATCTACTTACTATATAAGTAACACGATTTGGTAAAACAGTTTGTTTTGAGTTTTTTCTACGTACTTGTTGAAATTCATGTGTATCTATTTTTCCTTTCGAATTTAATTCGTTGACAATTAAAAACTCAAGCATTAACACTTTTTTGTTGCCTTTTGGATTTAATTTTTTTTGTCATCAATTAACACATCCCTTTTCTTTTATCAATAAATGGAAGGACATTTTAGTCATTGGACCTTGACTGTGCCACATATTACTTTTGGTGGCTTAATTAAACCGATTCCTGCAGGTCATTCCACATTTGGAGAAATTGACATTAACGAGGGAGGATGTTGTGATGATGCAGCAACATGGCATCTGTGGCAATCTCAAGCAGCTGTGTTTGGGATGCTACCATGATGAAAATGTTGCTCTTTCTTCCAATTTTCTTCTCCAGATATTCCCCAATCTAGATGAGTTGTTTGTGTTCTGTAGTACCGTAGAGGAGATATTTCCAGAAGATGCATTTGGACATGGGGGAGCAACTCCCTGTGGAGGACTAACTGGCATGGAAAAACCTCTCAAGGCACTTAGAAATTTGAAGCTACTTGGGTTGGAAAACCTGTGTAACCTGAGGCGAGTTTGGAAAGATAGCTCATTGATGGTTGAAATCCTTAAACAGATCGAATCTCTACACATTCATGAGTGCCATAGTTTATCCATCATATTTCCATCTCCAATTTCATTCCCCAGCTTGACAGGTTTGCATATACATAATTGCGCTGGTTTAGTTCATATGGGAACTTGCTCAGCAGTGAAAAATCTGGTGCACCTCATTTGGCTAAACCTAGGAGATTGTGGTGCAATGAAAGACGTGGTAACAGATGATGGAAATGGAGTTGAGGATATAACTTTCTCCAAGCTGCAACAGTTGACACTTGCTGGTTTACCAAGCCTCGGGAGTTTCTCTCCCACGAATTGCACATTCGAGTTCCCATCATTGGTGCGTGTAACACTGATGCAGTGCCCCAAGATGAATATATTCTGCAAGGGTGCCTTGAGGACACCAAAACTAGATAAAGTACTCCTCTCCTATGAGGATGATGAATGGCGTTGGGAGGGTGACCTTAATACCACCATCCAAACCTTATCAACTTGAAATGATCCACACCGAATTCAGTAAGTCAAGTAAATCTGTGTGCCTAATCATGTTTGCCTGAACCTGGTTAAGTTCTTCGAGTTCTATGTTGGCTCATATGAAATTAGCCTCTCCTAAAAAGTGTTTGATTGGGTTTTAAAGGAATTATAACGTGATTCGAATATTGGGCACATACCCACCGATGCATTATAGCTCTTTGAGGAATTGCTTAGCATAGCCTCTGTCAATGCAGCTCCGAACTTTGTGTGGTTTTATTATATGGGTTTTAGACAATGTTTATTTCTTTCAGGTGTCATGCTCGCTATGATTAAAATGGCTGCTTTTATTTGCTAGAAAGTGTCTTCTGTAGTAAGACGTTGAAGAAAGCTTTTCGCAACCTGTATACTAATGGTGATCTAGTGCGTGGTGTTGATGCTCTGGAAATGGCTTCTTTCTGCCGACATGAGGTATTCAGAAGGGGCAGGTAACAATCATTATTACATTGACTGTACTCATCACCATATCCCCTACATCTTCCTTAAGAAGAAATTATCATAGAAAAATCACAATTTCTAAAATGTGTTATCAAATTAGACTTTTATTACTTATTAAGTATACTTAATTAGAAAATATATCGAGTATTGTTATAAAAAAATAACCGGTAGATTAACTGGCGTTCATGGGGGATAGTAATTCTCATCATATCAATATATTCGCATAGGTTATAGCCATCATTGTACAAATATATTGTGACGTGATTAGAATGAAAGGGAAAAATGTTTCGATTCGTGCTAGCTTCAAGCTAGCCATATCGTATCGTATTGTATCAAATAAAGCTTAGGTTTCTTTTAATAATTTGATGTTGTGATCGAATTATGTTATCGTGTCGTGTCAAGAGCCGCATATGATCTTATTTTCGCCATCCCCAATTCAAAAGGCTAGACCGAGATTTTCTTATGACTTTCTTGTCAAAACGACGAAGAGATTAGGTTTGACTGATTAGTTGTTATCATGTCAGAAATTCGAGATGTTTAGTATTCTATAGAAAGTTAGATTTTAATTTTCGAAAATTGGAGGAAAAAAGTCATAAAACAAAAGCAGTCTAGAAATAAGTAGATAAATCTGTTTAAGAATATTAGCTGACTTGTACAATTCACCGGTTACCTTAATATGCGGTCAGAATCACCAGAGAGCCCTCGGCGGTCAAGAGTACCCAACGAGGTTGACATTTTTGCCTTTCTAATCATACGACTACAATGCGTTGATTTCCTCTCTATATCATTTCCTTTTAATAATGGTACTGGTGAAACATAATGACTGAGCAAATAATCAATTGAATGTGGGGTTGCTCTATCCTTTATCGAACTCTATGGGGAGAAATCTGTTTATGTTGCCCTATCATTTTTTATTGTTGTTTTTTTATAGGGTATTAGATGCAGAGTCTCCCAGGTCTTTCATGTCCTAAGGTAGTGCTGGTTGGTAAGCTTGACTCTTTTCATTTGTCTGAACAGCCTCATTGAAAACCAAGAAGCTTCTTTGGAGTTGAAGACTATTTGGATGATTACAATAGCCGGCCATACACTTACCAAAAGGGGGAAAAAGTCCAAGAATCCAAATAAGCACGCGTCCTTCAAACAGCACATCATAGCCTACAAGGAGCCGTTCACGCTAGATGTTTTCATCTCCAAGCGCTTTGTCTCGGTTTCACTCACTCATAGGGTCAAGTGCAAGTAGGTCGCTGTTGCTGGTACCAATTCTAAGGACATTCACGTGCTCCAAGAGAGGGGGACAAATTTGAAGGCAAAATCAGATCAGTAGTTCAGTCTCTGATTGATAGTGGCGCCGACATTAAAGTTTATCTTGACTGATTTTCCCGCCTTGAGCATGATCTTGTTTATTGCACAACTCCTTGTAGGATATATCGACATCTTTGACATTGTTTTGAGAATACGTAGGATGTAGTGCGGTTCATTTGTTGGTTAAATATAGATAATAGTAACGGTTTGTTTGACAGGAGCATAATTCATTTTTGTTTTGGCTTTCTCGAAACATTTAGCTTCTGGATTCTTGAATGAACATTGTGATGGCTATCATAGGTTCTTATATCTTTCTTTAATTTTACAGGGTGTCAATATTGACTCCTGCTTTTGAAACATTATGGATGTCTGTCACAATTGACTTTCTGTTAAAGGTCTCGCGTGGCATATGCACTAAGTCTAGATTTAGACTTAACACGGGTTCTTCCAAGCTCATATCATATCGCGATTTGTGATTTAGGTTTTTAACCTACAAGTGATTGTTATCTAGGAATCGCCATTAATCAGTGATATGAATCTGTGCGGAAGATGATCGTTCTACGAAGATCTACAAGTTACGAATTGCTAACCTCGACCCCCAATCGAACCTGTGATTGGTAATCTCGGTATGAACGCGACCTGTTGACGAACCTGTGTCAACCAATCCACGCTATAACGCCACGAACAAGAGAATTCGCGATCTTGCTCGATAAGTTAAATTCGATCGCCACAAGGGAGCCTTGATAAGATCTAGTCCTCAAAAGAACTCAAGAAGAAAAAAACTTTGCTATATAAAATTCTGCCTTCTTAGAAATATATAAGCAACCTTATATAGGGTGCTAACCCTAATCCTAATCCTACTAGGATTAAAATTACAAAAATAACCTTAATTATTAAAAATTCGTCCAAAAATAGAAAAATGCCTAAAAGTTCATCTAAACGACTCCAAATCGCTAAAAAACGTCATCAATCACTACTAAAGTAGTGAGTATTGATCAGCGGTCCGTTTCTAAGCGTCCGTCCAAATTTGAGCTAATTCGGAGTTTGTCAATTCTAAGCTCCTTCGAAATTCGCTGGAGTAAAAGTAATCACGTTGCGCCAAGGAGTTTCAGAATCTTCAAGTTTTGAATTCAGATTATCTTCATTCCAAATATCTTGAACCATGATGCCGATAGCTTGTTTGAATTCCTTCGCTCTCGTTCGAGTGATCGGGCCTAGCGGATAGATTAACGGGTCCCTAGCACCTCCTCCTCGATAGGGTTCGATGTCCACATCATTCCCTCCCCCGTGCAAAGGATTTGCCCTCAAATCAGCGTCTGCATCAAAAAGAGTCAAATCAGAAACATTGAAAGTAGCACTAATACCATACTCACCTGGAAGGTCAAGCTTGTAAGCATTATCGTTAACTCTTTCCAACACCATAAATGGTCCATCCCCTTGCGGTAGCAATTTAGAGTGTCGCTGTTTGGGGAAACGCTCTGTTCGCATATGAACCCAAACCCAATTTCCGGGCTCAAACACTACTTTCTTGCGCCCCTTGTTGGCTTGCTTTGCATACTGCTTTGTCTTAAGCTCAATATTCAGCCGCGTCTTCTCATGTAAAGTCTTCACAAATTCAGCTTTCTTAGCACCATCTAAATCCACACGCTCAGCAATAGGTAAAGGGGTTAAATCTAACAGAGTTAAGGGATTAAATCCATAGACAACCTCAAACGGTATGAATTTAGTAGCAGAATGCACGCTCCTATTATAAGCAAATTCAACATGCGGTAAACAATCTTCCCAAGATTTAATGTTCTTTTTAATGATAGCACGCAACAATGTCCCTAAAGTCCTATTAACTACTTCAGTTTGACCATCAGTTTGTGGATGACAAGTAGTAGAGAATAAAAGTTGTGTACCTAACTTCTTCCACAATGTCTTCCAAAAGTAGCTTAGAAATTTAGTATCTCGATCAGAAACAATGGACCTAGGCATGCCATGCAAATGCACAACTTCACGAAAGAACAATTCAGCAACATTCGATGCATCATCAGATTTATGACAAGGTATAAAATGAGCCATCTTTGAAAATCGATCAACCACCACAAAAATAGAATCCTTACCATGCTTAGATCTAGGCAATCCTAACACAAAATCCATAAAGATATCAACCCAAGGATGCGTCGGGATAGGCAAAGGTGTATACAAACCATGTGGTTTAATCGTAGACTTGGCCTGCTTACATGCGATACATCTCTCGCAAACTCGTGTGACATCTCGTTTCATGTGTGGCCAAAAAAAATGTTCATGCAACACTTCATAAGTCTTATTGATTCCAAAATGCCCCATTAAACCACCACTATGTGCTTCTCGCACTAACAACTCGCGCAAAGAGCATCTAGGCAAACACAACTTATTTTTACGAAAGAGATATCCATCATGCTTATAAAACTTTTCAAATGCAGCATGCTCACAAGCTTCAAATACTTTTCCAAAATCATCATCGTCAGCGTATAAACCTTTGATATGCTCGAAACCTAGACACTTTGCTCCTAGAGTAGTTAGAATTGCGTACCTTCGAGAAAGTGCATCGGTTACCACATTTTCCTTACCTTTTTTGTACTTGATTACATATGGAAAAGTCTCAATGAACTCCATCCATTTGGTATGTCTTTTGTTCAACTTTTGCTGCCCTCTTAAGTACTTTAAGGTCTCGTGGTCGGTGTAGATCACAAACTCCTTTGGCCACAAATAATGTTGCCAATTCTCCAAAGTTCGCACCAAAGCATACATCTCCTTATCGTAAGTCGGATAATTCAATGTCGCTCCGCTTAACTTCTCGCTGAAATACGCTATAGGACGTCCTCCTTGCATCAACACGGCTCCGATTCCTGTACCAGAAGCATCGCATTCTATCTCAAAAGTAGTACTGAAATTTGGTAAAGATAACAAAGGAGCATTAGTCAACTTATCCTTTAACAGATTGAATGCTCTCTCTTGCTCTTCGCCCCACGTGAAACCTACGTGCTTCTTGATAATCTCGGTTAAAGGTGCGGCGATAGTGCTGAAGTCTTTTACAAATCTACGATAGAAACTGGCTAAACCATGAAAGCTACGCACCTCTCCTACTGTTTTAGGTGTTGGCCATTCACGGATTGCTTTCACCTTTTCTTCATCAACCTGTATTCCATCAGCACCAACAACAAAGTCTAGAAATACTAATTTGTCAGTTACAAAACAGCACTTCTTTAGGTTAGCATATAATTGTTCAGCCCTTAAAACCTGCAAAATAGCTTGCACATGCTCAATATGGTCATCAAGGTTTCGACTATATATCAGGATATCATCAAAATAGACAACTACAAATCGACCAATAAAAACACGCAGAACATGATTCATAAGTCGCATGAAAGTACTAGGTGCGTTAGTTAAACCGAATGGCATGACTAACCACTCATATAACCCGTACTTGGTCTTAAATGCAGTTTTCCATTCATCCCCCTCTTTCATTCTAATTTGATGATAACCACTTTTCAGATCAATTTTAGTAAATATGCAAGCTCCATGCAATTCATCCAACATGTCATCTAACCTAGGAATAGGATGTCGATACTTTACCGTTATGTTATTGATTGCTCGACAATCAACACACATCCGCCACGACCCATCCTTCTTTGGCACTAACAAAACAGGGACAGCACACGGGCTAAGAGACTCTCTCACATATCCTTGCTTTAGTAATTCATTAACTTGCTGCTGAAGTTCCTTTGTCTCTTCAGGATTGCTTCGATATGCGGGTCGGTTAGGCAATGGTGCACCGGGAATCAAATCGATTTGATGCTCTATGCCTCGAATCGGTGGTAAACCTCCAGGAAGTTCATCAGGAAAGATATCTTCAAATTCCTGCAATAAAGACACGACAGAACTTGGCAAATTCGGGTCAAGTTCGTTAGTAGTAAACAGTGCCTCTTTGTACAAAAGTACAAGTATCGATCGGTCCAGAAACAAAGCTCTCCTCACTTCGCTCGATTTTGCATAAAAATTCTTTTCTCTTTTTTTTTTCTCTCCTTTTCTCTCGATTTTTACCACTCTACTTTTATCTTTCTCTCCTTTTACTTGTGTCTCAGAGTTTCCACGCAGGCCCTCAGTTTTATCACTTTTTTTCTCTCTCTCAGCTTCACGTTGTAGTTTCAATTGATCTTCATACACCTCAGTAGGTGTCATTGGCACCAACGTGTATGTCTTCTGATTCATCACCAATGAATATCGGTTAGTGTACCCGTCATGATGTACCTTTCGATCATACTGCCATGGCCTACCAAGCAAAAGATGCCCTGCTTGCATAGGTATAACATCACACATCACCTCATCCTTATATCGCCCGATCTCAAATGGAACTCAGACTTGCTTCAATACTTTTACTTCACCACTATCATTCAACCACTGCAATCTATATGGTCTTGGATGCTTTGTAGTCTTCAATCCCAACTTCTCCACCATGGTACAACTTGCTACATTTGTACAACTACCTCCATCAACAATCAAGCTACAAATCTTACCATTCACCAAGCATCTTGTATGGAACAAGTTATCTCGTTGCTGGTGATGCTCCTCCTCTTTGACTTGAACACTAAGAGAACGCCTAACCACCATCAATTCACCCTTTACTGGCATCTCAACATCACTACAATCCTCCAATGGTGGCATGTCATCATCCTCTTCCTCCCTCTCACTTTCTGATTCAACATCATTATGTCCAGTCATGACCATCACCCTCCTATTAGGGCACTGATTTGCCATATGACCCCTACCCAAACACTTAAAGCATTTAATATCACGAGTCTTAGTGTTAGGGTTTTCAGTTTTACCTGAAGTCGGAGTTGAAACAACTTTGCCATCCTTCTCCTTCTCCTTCAGAGTTTCAGTCTTGATATTGTTTCCCTTCCAATTCAACTTCTCGTCTCTCTTCCAATTAGACTTCCAATTCGAGTTTGAACCTCCACCACTCTTGTAATTTCGATCCAACTTCAATTGCCGCTCAACTTTGATGGCTTTGTCCACTAATTCCTCCAATTCAACGTAGTGTTGCAGCTCTACTACCCTTGCTATATCTCGGCTCAAACCACACAAAAATCGTGACATTGTGGCCTCACGATCTTCCACCACATTAGCACGGATCATAGCAATCTCCATCTCTTTATGGTATTCTTCCACACTCCTATTACCTTGTGTAAGATTTTGCAGCTTATGGAACAAGTCTCTGTGGTAATGACTAGGTATAAAGCGCCTCCTCATCACCGCTTTCATCGCATCCCACGTTTCTATTGGTCTTTCACCATTGCGTCTCCTGCTAGTCACAAGTTGATCCCACCAAATTATAGCATAATCAGTGAATTCAACAGCTGCAATTTTTACCTTTTTGAGCTCCGAATATCGCTGGCAATCAAATACCATCTCCATCCGTTTCTCCCATTCTAGATACGCATCAGGATCATTCTTTCCTTGGAAAGATGGAATCTTCATCTTGATGTTGCCAAGTTCATCGTCTTCTCGATGTCTAAATCCTCGGCGTCCGTTTCTCCTCTCAAACTTGCCATCTCGATCATCTTCTGTATCGGACACATATGCATCATTAAATTGCCGTTGCCGTCTAGGTTGTGTCCTAGGCTCTTCTCGCTGATTTTGTGGCCTCCCTCGTGGTGGCTCTCGGTCATCTTCAAGTCTCGTCTCACATCTTGTAACTCAGTTTCTAAGTGCTTCAATTTGTAAACTCAATTGCTGGATGCCTGCTAGAATCGCATAATCCCTTGGATGAGTGCGATCCTCCCTTTGATTCACACTTCTATGGCCTGAGCTTGACATTTTTTTTTAAACCTGCAAGAAAATGTTAGAGATAAAAAAAATCTCACTAGTCACTCCCTCACGTTTTCCGCTCAAAGTGTGTGTCACTCCTCTTGTGTTTAACTCAATTTCGGCTTTTTCTTCCCTCAATTAAGCTCATACACTCTTGCCTTTTACCTCTCGTTTCCTTCTAGAAAGTTCTTTTTTCAGACTTGAATCTAGTCTCACAAGCTCCTCATAACAATCGATAAACCACCAAACAAGATCAAATTCAGCAATATACTGATCAACTCAGCAATTCAGCAAATTTTGCGAGATTCGGATTCAAATTCAATTTTTGCTACTGAAATATTTTTTTTTCTATTCGGTCCAACTATCAATGATAAAAAAAGAAACGAGTCGTCCTCTTGAATTTTTTTTTCTTTGCTTTTTTTTTGCTTCTTTTTTTTGCTTTTTTTTTCTTTCTTTTTTTTTTTTTTTTTTTTTTTTTTTTCTCTTTTTTTTGTTTTTTTTTGACGAACTCAAGTACAATATATAAAGAAAAAAAACAACTAGGACCGAAAACCCTAAATCAAAATTGAAATCACAGCAAGAACGAATTTAGAATCCTAATTCGATTAATAACGAAAAGCAGTAAAAGTAGGATAAGTAGATCTTGTAGAACTAGCTCTGATACCAGATGATATGAATCTGTGCAGAAGATGATCGTTCTATGAAGATCTACAAGTTACGAATTGCTAACCTCGACCCCCAATCGAACCTGTGATTGGTAATCTCGGTATGAACGCGACCTGTTGACGAACCTGTGTCAACCAATCCACGCTATAACGCCACGAACAAGAGAATTCGCGATCTTGCTCGATAAGTTAAATTCGATCGCCACAAGGGAGCCTTGATAAGATCTAGTCCTCAAAAGAACTCAAGAAGAAAAAAACTTTGCTATATAAAATTCTGCTTTCTTAGAAACATATAAGCAACCTTATATAGGGTGCTAACCCTAATCCTAATCCTACTAGGATTAAAATTACAAAAATAACCTTAATTATTAAAAATTCGTCCAAAAATAGAAAAATGCCTAAAAGTTCATCTAAACGACTCCAAATCGCTAAAAAACGTCATCAATCACTACTAAAGTAGTGAGTATTGATCAGCGGTCCGTTTCTAAGCGTCCGTCCAAATTTGAGCTAATTCGGAGTTTGTCAATTCTAAGCTCCTTCGGAATTCGCTGGAGTAAAAGTAATCACGTTGCGCCAAGGAGTTTCAGAATCTTCAAGTTTTGAATTCAGATTATCTTCATTCCAAATATCTTGAACCATGATGCCGATAGCTTGTTTGAATTCCTTCGCTCTCGCTCGAGTGATCGGGCCTAGCGGATAGATTAACGGGTCCCTAGCACCTCCTCCTCGATAGGGTTCGATGTCCACATATGGTGTGTCGCGCCCCGGACCCCACCGAGCTAGCGACATCCCGACCATGGTCGATTTTTCGAACGCGACGTCCTAGGACGCGTCGCCGACCCAAGCGAATTACGCAAGCGGAAGCATATAAAATAACCCAGACAATAAAAACATGACCAATGGATAAAACATCAAATTTCAATAAACACATAACTTTATAAAGTATTCATTATTACAAATGATGACCCAGCTATCAATTTCAAACCACAATTTTCAAAAGGGGGCGGTGGTTGACAAGCCTATCTTCTCTACAAAAAGTTACTCAAAAGACAGGGTAACTTGATCTATCCTTCAATCCCCGTGGTACTTTGGCTGCCTCTCCAAATCGATCACGGTCGCGGATCTGAAAGTAGTTATGTAATAACTGTGAGAACAAGTCTCAATAAGCAACAATCTAAACCTCACCTAGGCTAATGCGTACCCAGACCAATCTAACATACTATTACCAGTCAATACAATCAATTGCACCTGAAAGGCTTACCTCGCCTCGAACCACATGCCAATCCTGCATATTAGTTCAAACTTGATAATGCAAGGATAATTCACCACCACATCACATTCACCAACACACATACTCCTACTCGAAATTAAACAACCCAACCAATTCAATCAGTTAATTCAATCACACGCTCAGCCAACCAATTCAGTCATACACTCAACCAGCCAATCCAGTCACACACTCAACCAGTCAATCCAGTCACACGCTCAACCAATCAATCCAGTCACACGCTCAACCAGCTAATTCAGTCACATCACGTACACGCGTCCAACCAATTTTCCTCTCACGGACCACCGTCAACATGTCTCAAGTCCGGTCTCACAAGCACACTAATCACACAATTCGATCAATCCCAATGGCCGCCGTCAACACATCCCAAGCCACGATATTCAACAATCCCAATGACCGACGTAAATACGTCCCGGTCCAATCACACCTTTAACGGGCCACCATCAACACGTCTCAAGCCCGCATTCCAATTGGCCTATCGGCCATTCCTGCCTTCACACGGACCGCCGTCAACACGTCCCAAGTCCGCAGCCCTCCGATCGTTCCGGGCTTTATTTCTTACACGCATGCACATGCCACTCGATTCAATCAAATCCATGCCAAACAATTCACATTCACAACTCGGTCCAATTCACACTTTGCCACTCCAATTCACAAACCCGACGTTCAAGTCGGTCACGCACAATTACCCACTCAAGCACTCCACTTTAATCAGTCTAATTTAACCCAATTAGAACACCACATAATTTAATTTAATCATAAAATAATTAAATTAAATACACGCCCTAGCCGTTCTAGCCCGAAACTGGTCAATGAAATACCCAATATACTAAGTAGGGTCTAGGAAGTCGCTTACCAAATTTTGGCCCGGGAAAAGTCGGCTCGGGCCCAAAATGGCCCGAGTGAGAAGTTCGGACTAAGCGCTAGCATGGGCCACACGGGCGTGCTGACCGGCCAAAGCGGGCACAATGGCCGATCGGCGTGCCTAGTGCGCGGGTGCGGCGAATGCGCGGTGTGCCCGGGGCGCACGGGCAAGCGGATGGGCAACGCGTTAGGGCGACGGGGCACGGCCACGGGCAACTGGCATGGCGACAGGCGCGCGGCTTGCGCACGCGGGCCACGGGCTTGGCTGGCCGGCGGGGCTGGCCGGCGGCGACGGCGACCGGTGGCAAATGGCGACCAGCGGCGAGCGGCTGAACAGGGGCCTAGGAGAGTTGGCCGAGAGGTGAGGGTTAGAGAGAGGGAGAGAGAGGGAGGGGCGGCGGCGGCTGGCGGATGGGCCGGCGAGCTGGCCGGCAGGGCAGCACGGCGCGGTACGGCGGTGGCGCGTGGCCGGACAAGCCGACCGGTGGGCGGTGAGCTCGCTGGCTCAAGCTCAGGCAAGACAGGACAGTGAGGAGGCCGGGGGAGGGGAGAGGCAAGGGGGGTGGCGGCTGGTCGGGCGAGGCGGCGCGGCGGTCGAGCCGGCGGCGGTGGCCCACAACAGCCAGGCGCGGTTGGGCGATGACAGGCGCGGCGGGCAGCGGCGGTGAGCTCGCTGCTGCGCGCGCCTCGCGGGCAGGCCGGCGACGGGGCGGCCGGCGGAGCTCGCTGGCGACGGGGCGGCCGGCGGAGCTCGCTGGCGACGGCGGCGGAGCGGCACGACGCGGCGGCGGCTTGGGCGGCGGTCGGCGAGTGGGACAGACAGCGGGGTAGAAACTAGGAGCAGCCGCGTCGGAGAGGACTAGAGGAGGAAGAAAACGAAGGGGAAGAAGAAGAAGGGAAAGAAGAGAAGGAAGAGAGAGAGAGAGAGAGAGAGAGACAGAGAGAGAGGCCTGTCAGGGGGATGGAGGGGACGGGTATGGGGGCGAGCGGGGGAGGGGACGTGCGGCAGAGGGGAAAGGGAGAGAGAGAGAGAGAGAGAGAGAGAGAGAGAGAGAGAGAGAGAGAGAGAGGAAAGGAAGAGAGAGAGAGAGAGGGTAACGTGCGCGGGGAAGGGGGAACCGGCAGAGGAGAGAGGAGAGAGAAAGAGAGAGCGAAAGAGGGGAAAGGACTAATTTAAATCTTCTCGAGCGCGATCTAATGGACACGGTCCAAACTAAAAATTGACCTATCGATCCCGATTAAATTCGGGAAAAAGGCCTAATGGTCCCCGAGAAATCCCAAATAATAATCTAGGGCAATTGGCTAAAACAAAATAACCCAAGACACACTACGAAGGATGTCTACCGGTCCAAATTCGTTCATAGTTCAAAAATCCACTTTTCCACTATTCCTGATAATTTCGACGCTGGCCACAATAATATCGACACCGTTCAATTTATTTCGTCCCGAAACTCCCGGAAATCGACTGCCAAGTTCAGGGTATAAATAACGGCCAAATTTGATCGAGTGCGATTCTGGCAAAATTTCTATTTTTAAAAATAAGAACCCGAGAGTGATCAGTTCCCGGGAGAAATTCTATTATAAGCGCATTGACGAATTACACGTTTTATAAATTCAAAAAATGGGCCAAAATCCGGAATGTCACATGGTGGGTCGATTATAAACCCAAGTAAAGCGGTAGGAGAATTGTCTTACTTCTACGAACCAAAGATTAAATGAGTTCGGGGGCTTGGTTACACTAGTTAAGTGACTAGTGCTTGTTGACACCTAAATTTTGACACATCATTTAGTGATTAATTGCATAGAAAATTAGGAATGAAATTTTAACCCCTAAACAAAAACATCAAAATCGCATAGTATATAGTTTAGGATCATATAGTTTAATTGCATTCCACATTAGACCGGCTGTGGTGAGTAAGTTGAAAATTCATTGCATAAATCAAGCTCGAGTACCGAACAAAGCTCGTCTTGCTCAGAAGATGGGGGCCAAAAATCATAAGTCTAAAATGCCTTGGTTGTCTTAATTTGAGCTTAAATCAGCCCTTAAAGCTAATTAGAGAAAAGCCCAAATTAATTCGGCCCATTTGGAATTAAATAAAAATTAAAGGATAAAAGCCTAAGCCCATTAGGACTAGGAAGCCCAGCCAATTAACTTAGGATTGTGATATAAATATGTGGTTATACAGGGAGGCTCTGATAATTTTCGGAATGCAATTCCTGAGAGCACGAGAGAGTTAGAGCGAAAAGAGAGAGAGGGAGCTTGGCTTGATCCTCCATGGCCAAGCCCCCATCCTTTCGTGGCCAGACTTGTGGCCACACCACCGACAACAACGCCGAACCAGCCCTCTGACGACGAAGCCGCCGAGTGTTGTTTGCTGCTCGGAGTTCAGCGCCCACGACGTCATTGTTTTTCTTCTCTTGCCAACGCGAGGACCACAACATCTAGCAATCTGCCTGACGTCCCTGCACAACTAGACCGGTTTTGCGACCGAGCTGTCTTCCCCGCGGTGGACTCCACCAAGACCAGTTTTTCTTTAGGCGATTCATTTGAATTTTTGTTATAGGCTTTCCGTTTGATACACATGGAGGCATTGGGGATAGACAAGTGGAAAATTTAATTGTGTGGGCTTAAGTAGTCAAAGTTTGATAATCAGAAGAAGACCGTCACAAGATCAACCGGCTTCGGTCAAAAAGCTGAAGGGTTGAAGTTTTCTAGTTATTCGGTGCTACGTAGTGACAACGAGTTTTTTTCAATGGGTCTAATAACTTCCATCTACACCGGCGACGACGCATCCGCTGCTCCCGAGTTGATCGAGAACCCACTGTTGAGTCATGCCCCTGCTGTCGCGTCACCCTCATGGCCGACCCTGTGATTGTGAGTTAGTCTATCGTCCCGCTCGTAATTCTGTTTTGTAGGTGATGGGCCAAAATTCCTGACGATCTGCAAGCAAAGTTGTCGTTGTTGTCATCGCTGCCGGCCACCCCGTCATCGTCCCATGGTGAGCCTCCATCGCCGCCGCCTCTCACCGTCGCCGCCGCGTCCTCCATCAATCACCCACCATCGATCATTGTCCCGATTCGCAATCCTGGCGATTCAAATTTGGAAAGTAATCCGCAAATCAGGTAAAGATCTCTATCCAGTATATTTTCAAAATATTTAGATTCCTAGTTTGAATATTTTGAATATTCCATGAATATTGTGTAGATATTTAGATATCTTAGGATATTGTTTGCTCTATCTGCAATATTCTAAAACACTCAAAATTAGGAATTAATCCTAATTTGGCAACGTATTTGGACGACTATCCGATCTTATCCATAAGATACGATATACGGCGACAAAGAAAATCGTTATCTTATCCATAATCACTTGGATATGATAATAGATTTTATTCGCTTTTCAAATTTGAATAATCAGTTTTCTGTCGATATTTATAACCCTATAAATATGATGTTAATTTGATTTCTTTTCCTAATTCAAATTCGATAAGAAGAATATTGCAGATTGCGTGGATTTGTTTGAATGTGGTTGGTATCTTTGTTTGATTGTTTTTTTTAAATAAAAAAATCCAAAAATATATTAGTTAGGATTTAAATTAGAGGTTATGCATGTTTAGGATAGGTTTAGGATAACTTTCTTTGAATAAATCAATAGGATAATCTTTTTATTTAAATTAGGAATTAGAGTAATTTATTTCCTAGTTTAATTTATATATTATCCTGATCTTGATGGTTTGTTTCGGGGTGATTTTAATTTCGAATTATCATAAAAAATACCCAAAAGAAGTCACTTTAGCATAGGTTAAATTACGTTTCTAGAATTGATTGCTTGTTAATTTAGGCATTTTTTTTAATTTCGAATTTCATTGGAAAAATACCAAAAATAAATCATTTGTCCATCATTAGAATTATGTCACATCGTCGCATGACATATAGTTTGCATGCTAGGTTGCATTAATCACATGTCATTTTTTGCACGTCATTGCATATAGGTTAGCTTGCATTTTAATAAAGCGCAAACCCTAAAGAGCATCTTGAGTGGCTTGCTTTGTTAATTAGAAATTATAGTAGGATTGTCTGTATGATTTTCTAAAACAATGCATATGCTTGCGTTGCATTAAGGTACGTCATTATCCTAATCTTGCAATCTATTTATTACTTTCTTCGGTATTAAATTGGGCGTTTGCGTACCCGCATGAACACCTCACATGTTAATAATTAGGTAACAAAATGGATTCAAACTGCCTGCATAAATATTTTTTAAAAGAAAAGGTACCGAAGGGGCGTTCGACTAGATCTAGCGTAACCAAGTCCTCGAGCTTAGAATCTCTGGTTCGTAAGAATAAAACATATCTCCCCATGTTTTATTTAGGTTTCTAATCGACCTACCACAAATAGATTAGTGGTGACTCCAAGCATGAAAACTTTTGTATGTTAAAATTTAAACCCTAAGTTGCGAATTGGGAGGGTTTGAGAGGGTCTAAGTTAGGCTTAGTCTTAATAATCCATTAGCCTGAGAAATTTAGGCCGCGGCAGTGCCCTTTCGGTACCTTTTATCTTGTTCATGCAGAAAATATTTGTCAGGCAGTTTGGATTGATTATAGGACATATCTCTTAATATGTGAGGTGATCGAGCGAGTGCGCAATCATTAAATTAACGATGAGCAATCAAGATAAATATGCAGTCTAAAGTTCTAATCCTAACTAGAGTGACAACATTCAGCACATGGCAATTTATGCAATTATATATTAATTAGAAATAACATTCACAAAAATAATACAACAGTCGTCAAAATAATATGCAAAATCCTACTATATAGCCCTATAGGCTTATCTAATTAGACATAATTATTAATCAAATAATTCACATATTTTAGAAAATATTAAAAAATAATAATTTCTAAAATATTTCCTAAATCTAAAAGAAATAAAGAATACGTTGTTTTATATTTTTCAAAATATTTTTTTAATAATATAATAATATAATATTAAACCAGGTTGGGTCAACGAATTAGGATCAGAATTGACCCGGGTCAACAGACTCGACCCATATGCGTTGACAATGGTTAAATCTCCAGATTCGAATTGGGTCAGTGTTAACCCAGGTCCTAAATTGGATCGAGACCAGTTAGGGCACGATCTAATGGGAAAAGATGAAATAGGAACCGGCCCTATATAGCCTGCAGACTTGACCAAGCTTAGACAGGCTCCTGTGTGCACAGGCACGCGAGAACACTGGTCGGGCGAGATTCGACGATCGGCACCTAAGGCCAAGGCATCTCCCGTTCGGCCATCCAAGGTGGGCGGCCACAATGGCCGCTAGCTGAGCTCCGACCAGGGCTGTTCAAGCCCCAACAACGATCGGAGCTTGGCCGGCGGATCCAGGCCAATTTTTGGCCTTTCCCAGCCTCACCAAGCCACCACTTAGCTAGGAATGGCCTCACGATTCCTAAGATAGGCTAGAGATCACCGGCCGAGACTCAACGAAACTCAACTTCACATAGGCATTTTATCGAACAGCTAGAGTGCGTGATTGAAACAAGGAGTCTCTGACCTCTTTCGAGATCAAGGCTTGCTTTGGTGGCCACAACTCGCTTGCAACGGCGAGTATATACCAGTAGCATGATCGGTATGGGCCGAGATTGTGACATTCCGAAATCCTACCCACTTGGGATTTATGAAATGAATAGTTTATAAATGTGCTTGTAGTTAGATCTCGCCCGGGATTGATCACTTCAGGAACACTAACCTTTAGGGAAAGGCTAATTAGGGATTTAAATTCGTTCGACCAAAGAACTCGATCGTGAACCGACTTTCGATCATGAAAATTGTCGAGGTGACATTTTGAGCCAATGTAGGCTGATCCAATTATAGTTAGGGATCAATTCGCCATTGTCATACGAGTGGATCGCGAGTGATTCCGCTTGACCACGAAATGAATTGACGAATGACCCCAAATCTATACCAAACGATCGTGCCCGTCGGAACTAGCGATTGATCCTTGCGATTAAGTGACCACCGAGGTTGTCATGACCTGAGTGAACTTGAACGTAGCTTGATTCAGTATCGGCCACGGGTCAAATGTGCGAATTTCCCTAAAAGCCACCCGTTAGTTCGAGACACGCTCAAGTTACGTAAATTAAATTTGATCATTCATTAGAAACCAAGTTTGGGCACTGGAAATTATGAAGGTCATGACAGGATAATTGGACGATGTTGTCATTAGCTCGGTTTAACTTTGGATTTGTTCGAATCTTTCAGAAAAATCGAATTTCGACGAGAAATGGAAAATGACCGTTTTACTCCTGGAAGTTTGTTAAGGCCAAGTGTAAATGGGAAAGGGCATTTTGGTCATTTTATCCTAGCTTTAGAAATAGAAATTTTTGGACAATTTTGCTCTTGGACTTTTTGTGAAATCCCCAAATTACTCTTAGATATTTTGGAAAAGATTCTCTCTCGGCCGTTGATCTCAAGATAAGATCGAATCTTGGCCGTTGATTTGAAATGTGAGAGAGAGGCATGATGGTCATTTGGGCATGGAATTAGACACCAATTATTGGTGTTCTTATATTGAATCCCCATTTTTCCTCTCTCTCTCCTCACTCTATCACCTCTCGGTCTCTCTCTCTCTCTCTCTCTGTCCCTCTCCCGACCGAACCAGTCCTTTACCGCCGTGACCTTGGCCGTCTGGCCTAGCCAGCAGCCGCTGCCACCCTTCTGCCTAGCTGGATCAGCAATGCCGGAGCAGCTCGCCGCCACTGTGGCCGCTCGCCTCACCCCACCGCTCACCCCACCTTCTGTCTCTCCCTTGTTTTGTTTCCCCCACCGAATCACCTCCCCCACCAGCCCTGTGACATCCCGGATTTTGACTCAATTTTAGGATTTAATAAACGTGTAATTCGTCAGCGTGCCTATAGTAAAATCTCGCCCAGGAACTGATTACTCTCGGTTATTGTTTTAAATTTTGAGATTTCGCTAGAATCGCACTCGATCGAATTTGGTCGTTATTTAGACCCCGAACTTGGCAGTCGATTTTCGGGAGTTTCGGGACGAAATAAATTGGACGGTGTCGATATTATTGTGGCCAGCATTGAAATTATCGGGAATAATGAGAAAGTGAATTTTTGACCGGGTGCGAATTTGGACTGGTAGACCTCCCTCGTAGTGTGTCTTGGAATATTTTATTTTGGCCATTTACCCTATGTTATTATTGAGATTTTTCGTGGACTGTTAAGCCATTTTCCGAATTTGAATCGGGACCGCTAGGTCAATTTTTAGTTTGAACCATGTCCATTGAATCGCGCTCAAAAATAAAATTTAGTCCTTTTTCTTTTCTTTTTCTCTCTCTTAATCTCTCCTTTCTCCTCTGCCCCGTCCCGTCCCCTCTCTCCCGCGCGTGTGTGTGTCTCTCTCCCTCTCTCTCCCTCTCTCTCTCTCTCTCTTTCCCCCCACCCTCTGCCGTGCACGTCACCCCCATGCATGTCCCCTCCCCTCTGCATTCGTCCCCCTGACACCCCCTCCCTTCTCTCTCTTCCTTTTCTCTTTCTTCTTCCTCTCTTATTCTTCTTCCTTCTTCCTTCCTTAGCCCGACGAGATCTGCTCCAGCTTTTGCTCACCCGAGCTCGTCGTCGCCCGACCAGTCACCGCCGGCCGCCGAGCTCGTCCATCCCGTGCCACCACCACAAAAGCCCCCTACTCTCCTCCTCCTCCGTAGCTCCTCTCAGGTTCGCCCGACGCCGCTGCTTCTGTTTCTCTCCTTGCTACCCATCGCCGTCCGCTCGAGCTCGCCTGACCAGCTTGCCGGCCGACCCTGCGTCGCCAGCTGCCGCGCCGTCGCCGCCAAGCCCCCACCTCCTTCTCCTTTCCCTATTTTTCCTTCCCTAAGCCGAGCCCGCTCCTGCCCAGCTTAGCCCATTGCCATGTCCGACACGGCTAAGCCCGCCGAGCCGCCGGCCAGCTCGTCCGGCCTCGCTGCCGTCGCCGCCGCCCCCTCAGCCCCATCTCCCTCTCCCTCTTGCCTTCTCCGCCTTAGCCCACCTTTCCTCTTTCCTCGCCCCGTCGCCGTCGCCGTGGCGTCGCCGTCGCCGGCCAGCCAGCTCGTCGGCCAGCCGGCTGGCCAACCAGCCCCACCGGCCAGCAAGCCCCGCCGGCCAGCCAGACTAGCTCGCGATCAAGTCGCCTCGGACCGTGGCCGGCTCGTTGCCCGTGCGACAAGTCGCGCGCCCGTACAGGTGCCTGTCGCTCGGGTGCGTTGCCTATCCGCTCGTCCATACGCCCCGGGCACGCCGCACGTCCACTGCGCCCGCGCACCAGGCATGCCGATTGGCTATTGTGCCCGCTTTGGCCGGTCAGCGCGCCCGTTGGTCCGCGCCCGCGCCTAGTTCAGCACTTTTCACCCGGGCCATTTTGGGCCCGAGCCAACTTTTCCCGGGCCAAAACTTGGTAAGTGACTTTCTAAACCCTACCTAGTATATTGAGTATTATTAAACTTGTCTAGGGGATAATTAATACCGGTTTAGGGGCTTAATGCGGATTGTGGCAATTTTAGTATGTGCATAATTAAAAGGTTAAATTGTGATAATTGTGGGCAAGTGTGATGGGCTGCGATGTGAATTGGAATTTTACGTGGGAACTTATAGACTTGTTTCAGTTAGAACGGCTAGGGCGTGATTTAATTTGAGCATATTATGTCTAATGGTGCAATTTGAATTGGATTAAATAGTATGTTCGATTTGGGGAATTGTGCATGACCGACTTGAACGTCGGGTTAGTGGATGAGGTGGCGAATTGTGGAATTTGACTGAATTGTGAGCTTGAACTGTTTGATATAAATCGACGTGAATTATGATTGAATTAAGTGGCATGTGCTTGCCTGTGAGAAATTAAACCCGAATTGATTGGAGGGCTACGGACTTTGGACGTGTTGACGGCGATCCGTGTGAAGGCATGAATGGCTAGTGTGCCAAATGGACGCGGGCTTGAGACGTGTTGACGGTGGCCCATTATAGGTGTGTTAGACTGGGACGTGTTTACGTCGGTCATTGGAAATTGAGCCCGGATTAATCGGAGGGTTACGGACTTGGGACGTGTTGATGGCGGTCCGTGTGAAAGTATGAATGGACGGTGTGCTAGATAGGCATGAGGCGCAGTGGCACGGGTAGTGAGAATGGACCTGAGGCGCGGTGGCGCGGGTCGTGAGATAGATGTTCGGTTACGCATGCGATTTGAGCGTGATTGAAATGGCTGGTTGAGTGTGACTGAATTGGCTGGTTGAGCTTGTGATTGAATTGGCTGGTTGAGCTTGTGACAGAATTGGCTGGTTAAGCGTGTGACTGATTTGGCTGGTTGAGCGTGTGGATGTTGATCGAATTGACTGATGGTGCGTGTGGATGATTGGTTGGATTGGTTGGGTGCGAGGGTGGATGGTACTTGAATGATTGTGTTATATTACTGGGATATTATTTCATTATTCTGATTAACTAATGTGCAGAGTGGGCAAGTGATTGGATTGCGAGGTAAGTCCATTGATGTGAATTATATATACGTTATCGGTTGGATTGCATGTACAACTTGTCTGGGTACGCATTGGCCTACGTGGGGTATAAGGGGTTGCTTATTGAGACTCGTTCTCACGGTTATTATATAACCATTTCAGATCCGCGACCATGAGTGATTGGAGACGCCACAAGAGTATCTCGGAGATCGAGGATGGGTTAAGTACCTGGCATTTTGAGTTCCCCATTTGTAGAGGAGTTAAGTTTGCGACTATTGTCTCTTTTGCAGAATTGTGGTCCTGCTGTTGTGGCTTAGCTTGGGGACTGTCCTTTGTGGACGTCGTATGTATTTGTCTAGTGTATGAATTATAGTTATTGTTTCATGCTATCGCTATCCCCCTTGTCATTATTAATTGTCCCAATTGTTTATATTTGTTTCCGTGCGTGCTTAATCTCTGATGCTTGGGTTGGGTCGGCGACGTGTTTGAGACGTCGCATTCAATGTTCGACTATCGAGGGATGATCGCGCGCTCGTAGGGTATGGGGCGTGACAAGCCCCTTCAGTCCTGTTCAGCCGTGGAAGGCCAGTAGACTGCCAGCCATCGCCGTCACCGTCCGCCAAGCCGCTTGCCGTCGCCGTTCCCCGCCATGTGGCCACTGACTGCCGCCTCTTTTCCCCTCAGTCAGGCTAGCCTAGAGTCCAAGTAAGTCGCCCCCTAAACCCTATTTACGATGTCGGGTATTGATAGACATGATTAGGGGTTGAATCAGGTTTATTAAGGGCTATTTTGGGGTTTATTAGGGGCTATTAAGGGCTGTTTGGTGTGGATTGATTAAGGATTGATATTGGCTGACTTTGATGGTGAAATGGTGATGGTTTGGGATTGAATTGAGGCTGAATTGAGTGCTAAAAATTGTGGCTTGTATTGATGAGCATATGACTTGATTTAGGGACTAAATGGTGTCGGGTTGGCGAGCATTGTTGTAGCTGAATTGTGGTGGTTATTAAGGTTGGAAATAGACTCGGAAATGCTGAATTTTATGCCATGATTGTGGCTGTGATTGTGGGCCCGATAGTGGCCTTGTATGTTCGTTGAATCGTGACTTGATTGATTGAAATGTGGGCCGTTATATGCACGCATGGGCTGAATTGATTTGGTTGGTAATTGGTCACGATTGGGTGTGATTAAGCATGTGAATTGTGTGTGGTTTGGTATGTGCACGGGCCGAACTCGATCGGCTAGTATAGTGGCATATTGGTGTCGAGCAAGTGAATGAGTGAGAAATTGTGTGTGGTGCTGTATGTGTGGTTACAAAAATCCCTGAGGCAATACCATTATGCAGGACGATACTCAATATTACCGGAGGACGATCAACCTGAGGTGGTACCATTACGCAGGTCACTAGCGAGTCGAGTGGAAAATATGAGATGGTCACAGTAAACTTGAGGCGGTACCATTACGCGGGTCACTGGCGAGTTGAGTGAAAATAGTGTGATGGGGGTAGGAACGAGTGCGTGAAATGTAATTAGAATGTGCTTGTGATTGGAAATTGTGTCGTTGTGACTAACGTGCAGGTTGCACTCATGAAAAGCCCAAGTAAGTGTAAATTATGTGCTTGCGATGTGATGGTTGAGTGTGTTTGTGTTTGAACTGGTCTGGAGGTACGTAATAGCCTAGGTGGGGTTTAGGGTGTGTGCTTATTGATACGTGTTCTCATGGTTGTTTCAACCAACAATTTCAGAACTCCGGCATGAGCCATGAACCTTCCACTACCGCCGCCGCAGCGTTTTGGGATTCCAATGCATACCGATCATGATGTTGTAGAATACCCGATAGATGATAATATGACCTGGGTGAAGCATACTACTGTAGTATGGGTAGATGTAAGACTACCCCTTTGACAGGCCCATCCCTACACAGCTTGGATGTTCAGGGATGGGTTAGATGAGTTTGGCCCCGTCCGTGGCTTCGATGTCTCCTTTGATGGAGTTGGGGATTGGGATCCATCAGCCATACTCCCTCTTGACGGAGAGATAACTAGTTTAGAGACTAGTCTGGCGCAGTCTGGACATTAGGCAGCACCTGCAGCACCCGAACCTCTTGTGGCCGAGCCTGATCCGGAGCCGGAAGAGTCATAGGCAAGGTGCGACCCTATGGATGTGGATCTCGAGGTAATACTAGAGGAGGAATCAGAAGACGAAGACCCTGAGGAAGAACCTGAAGAGGCCCCAGAAGTAGAGCCTGAAGATGAGTCCGAAGAAGACCCAGAGATGGGACCAGAAGACGCACCCAAGTATGACCCAGAGGACAAGCTGGATGAGGAGCTAGATGATGAGGAGCGGGTCGAGGTTCCAGTGGAGTCGGGTGATATAGACAACTCGATTGAGATCGAGGCTGATTTGGAGTCCTCAGAGGAACAGACAGCTTAGGGGGATTCAGACTCGGATCCTGAGGAGTCGGACTTGGAGTGGACGCCCTCTAGGGGGCGTAGGGGCTAGTGTAGGGTTTGAGAGCAGGTCTTTTGAGGTGTTCCATTTTTGGTAGATAGGGTACCCATGCTATCGATCTTTTTGACATCGATGGTGTGTAGTTAGATAGTACGGTGTGCATGTATATGATATGGATTGTATAAGATGGATATTGTATAAAGCTGGATAAGCAATAGATGTTTATTCTCCCTTGAACCCCTAGCAAATTATTGTCTGGGTATTTGTGACTTTCCCTGATTGATTTAAATCTCTAATAAGTTGAATTGGGTCGGCGATTTTCTAGGACGTCGCGATATTCGACCAAAGAAGTGTGTTACGTGCTCGATGGGATTCAGGGTGTGACAGAGATTCGCACGAAATGGCTGGCGCGAGTCCTAGCCAAACTGCAAAAAAAAGAAGAAGGGGAAAGCAGGGCCTTTGAAGGACTTACCAGCTGGGGTTGCTTCAAGGGAGTCGCTGGCCTGTCTACGGGCAACGGTGTGGCTGGTTGCTTCCTTTTTGAGACATGCAAGCTCTCAACTCTCCCTTTTCTCTCTATTTCTCACTCAAAAATCTTTCCAAGTCTCGCTCCCTCCCTCTACTCTATTTTTGCTCTCACTGTAGCTGGGTTTTCTCTTTACCCTTCGTCGGCTCATATAAAGGCCGCCGGCCACTAGCCTCTACCCCAGAAGCCGCTAATTTAAAGCTCTGCATTGGCCTACTCTCTTTCGTGGACTTTTGTGGTCAAATTTGGCCGGCGGAGTAGCTTCTTCGCGTTGTCCCAGCCAGTGGCCACTTGCAACAACGAGGGAGGAAGGAGGAGAGAGGTAGAGAGGCTAGGCTAGTGGGAAGAAAAAGGAGCAGGCTAGGCCGAGCTCAACTCGCACAAAAATAAGGAGGGGAAAAGAGAGCGGGCTAAGCCTATGAGGGGAAGAAAGAGGAGGACCAAGTTGAACCGGACTCGACCCGGCCCATTTCGAATTTTTTTATTAATTAATTTTAATTTTAAATTTTTTAAATTTTGATTTTTTAATTAATCAAAAGAAGAAGAATACATTCTAATAATGCAAAATGCACCTAATGTATATATGCAATGTAATTAATAAAAATATTTTTTTGTTTTAGGAATTAAAGAAAATTAACCCCCGAATTTTGTGTAATTTAATTGAGCAATTAAAAATAGGCATCAATAGTTGCATCTCTTTGAAAGTAAGCTCGCAGAGGTTGAACTCGCAGAGGTTGCATTCAAAGATAAAATGACACATAAATTTGGCCTGTGCATGTTAAATAAATGTTATTTTTGGTAGGATCACGGGTCTCGTTTTTTTATGATGTGATATAAGATGATGCATGCTAAAGTAAATAAAAACATACCTGAGGTTACTTGCCTCGCTAGGAGGGTAGAATAATTCCAGATAATTGGTATTGTGTATCGAGGACCTGAACTTATCTTTGGTCGCCTTGATAGAGGAAATCATTTGTCTAAGACCCCAACCTATCTTCGGTCGCTCGGCGGGGGAAATGGTTTGTCTAGGACCCAAATCTATTTTCGATCACTGTGACGGGGTTTGCTTTGTCAAAGTACCTACATCTAGTCAGAGATACCTGAAAAGGCTTGATATGAATAGAGGGGGATGATCCCATGTGCGGTAATTGCTTGTCAAAGCACCTGCATCTTGTTTGAGGTACTTGAAAAAACTTGACCGATAAACGTCTGAGTCGGTCTAGAGTGTCTAATGGCTTGGTGAACAAAGGGAATTAACCCAAATGTTCGATTTTGCTTGCTTAGTGCCCGAATCTTTCTTCGAGCTCATCACAGGGCAATGAAAATACCTGCTTAGTCCCCGAAACTTTCTTCGAGCGCATCACAGGGCGATGAAAGTGCCTGTTTAGTCCCTGAAGTCTTTCTTCGAGCACACCACAGGGTGATTACAGTGCATGTTTAGTATCCAAAACTTTTCTTCAGATGCACCACAAGGCGATAAAAGGGCCTTCTTGGTCTTTGAAACTTTCTTCGAGCACACCATAGGGTGATTATAGTGTCTGCTTAGTCCCCGAAGTCTATCTTCGAGCGCACCACAGGGTGATTAAAATGCCTATTTAGTATCCAAAACTTTTCTTTGGACGCACCACAGGACAATGAAAGGGCTTGCTTAGTTCCCAAAACTTTTTTCGAGCGCATCACAGGACGATTAAAGTGGCTGCTTAGTCCCCTAAGCCTTTCTTCGGATGCATCATAGGGCGATTAAAATGCTTGTTTAGTACCCAAAACTTTTCTTCGGACGCACCACAGGACAATAAAAGGGCCTGCTTAGTCCCCAAAACTTTCTTCGAGCGCACTACAGGGCAATTAAAATGCATGCTTAGTCCTCGAAGCCTTTCTTTGGGTGTACCACAAGGCGATTAAAGTTTCTATTTAGTATTCGAAACTTTTCTTTGGACGCACCACATGATGATTAAAGTGCCGGTTTAGTATCCGAAACTTTTCTTCAGATGCACCACAGGATGATAAAAGTGCCTGTTTAGTCCCCAAAACTTTCTTTGAGCGCACTACAGGGCGATAAAATTGCTTAAAGGTAATACCTAGCTAGTATCTCTGATCCTTGAGGGCATGTCTTCTGTTGGACATGTTTGTGGGGTTTCTTACCCGAAGGTTTAATGGTTTTCTTGGTGGGTTCTCGCCAACAGGTTTTGAAGAGACTTAAATAATGAACACTGGGGGTCCTTGCCTGAAGATTTAATGATTTGTCTGGTGGGTCCTTGCCAGCAAGTCTGGGGATTTTTGCCTAAGGATTTGATAATTTGCATGGTGTGTTCTCACTAGCAAGTTTGGGGGTCTTCGCTTGAGGAATTGATGATTTACGTGATGGATCCACGCCAGCAAGTCTTAAGCACCTAAGGGTTCTCACCCGAGGATTTGATGATTCATCTACTGAGTAATCGACATTTCTCAGGAAATACTGACCTTTCTACATCGCTAGGATGGTAAAAAGGGCTTTTCCAGTGCCTGAAATTTCGTGGTGTACCATTAGGGAGTAAGAAAGACTTCGAGACACAAAAGCATGTTGTGTTAATTCCACTTAGAGAACAAAATCGCCAATTTGGTATTTGAAGGGCCAATTTGGTATTTGAACTTCTTCTTGGATACCCTGTTGGAGAATAAGAAGAGACTTTGAGTCACAAAAGGACGTCAGGTCAATGAGGGGATACTGGCTACAGAAGTAGTCGTGTCGATCCCGTTGGGAGGACTCCAGGCTGTAGAAGTCGTGTCCATGAGAGGAGGACCCCAGGCTGCTGGGGCACGCCGTGTCCATTAAAGGGGAAGAACATTTGGGAGTTTTTGGGACATCTTTGGAGACACTCCAAAGGTTAGGCGCTCTTTGAGTCTTTGAGGACATTTTACCTGTCAAAGACAATTAGAGCAAATATACATGTGTCGCAAGTACTTAAAATTTCTCAGGCTAATGGATTATTAAGACTAAACTTAACTTGGGCTCTCCCAAGCCCTACCAATTCGCAACTTAAGGTTTAAGTTTTTAACATGCAAAAGTTTTCATGCTTGGAGTCGTCACTAATCTATTTGTGGTAGGTCAATTAGAAACCTAAATAAAACATAGGAAGATATGTTTTATTCCTACGAACCAGAGATTCTAAGCTTAGGGACTTAGTTACGCTAGATCTAGTCTAACGCCTTTTCGGTACATTTTCTTTTCAAAAATGTTTATGGATGCAGTTTGGATCCATTTTAACTTAGTCACTAGCATGTGAGGTGATCATGCGGGTGTGCAAATTACCAAAATAACACCCAATAATCAAAACATTAAATAAATTGCAAGAATGAGAGAATTACTTACCTCGAAGCAATGTAAGCATCTGCATTATTAGCTAGAAAATTAATCAACAATCCTAATATGATTTCTAATTAACAAGCAATTCACTCAATATTTTTTAGGATTTTCACTTATTTAAATTAAAGCTAACATATATGTAATGACGTGCAAAAATTAACATGTGATTAATGCAGCCTAACATGCAAACTATATGTTATGCGACAAAGCAACCTAATTCTAATGACCGATAAATGATTTTTTTTGGTATTTTCAAATGAAATTTGGAATTAAAAATTACTCAAATTAATATGCAATCTATCATAGAGAAAATGATTTGATCTATCCTAAAGTGATTCTTTTTTTGGGGATTTTTATTAAAATTCGAAATAAAAAATTACCCTAAAATGAACCGTCGAGATCAGGACAATATCTAAATTAAACTAGGAAATAAATTACTCTAATTTCTAATTTAAATTAAAAAGTCATCCTATCGACTTATTCAAAGAATGTTATTCTAAACCTATCCTAAACATGCATCATTATCTTCTAATAAGATCAATTCAAATCCTAACTAATCTTTTTTGAGATTTTATTTTTAAAGGAAATAAATCAAATAGATAGATAATCACCACGATCAAAACCAGTCTACGCAATCCGCAATATTTGTTCTTATCAAATTTGAATTAGGAAGGAGAATCGAGTTAATGGTCATATCTTATAGATATCGACGGAGAGCCGATTATTTAAAATTTGGAAAGCAGATAAAATCAATTATCGTATCCAAGTGGTTATGGATGAAATAACGATTTCCGTATCACCGCATATCGTACCTTAGGGATAAGGTCAAATAGTCGTCCAGATATGTTGCTAAATTAGGAAATTATCCTAATTTGGGGTGTTTTGAAATATCGCGGATATCACATGCATCATCCTAAAATATCTAGCAATCCACAAAAATCACGCAAATTTAAACACGTAAAATTGGGAATCCAACTATTTTAAAAAATATTAGATAAGAACCTTACCTAATTTCGCGGATTACTTTCTAATTTGAACTCGTGGATCGGGACGGGGTGACCGGCAGTGGTGGGCTGGCGACCACGACGACACTGGTGCACGGCAAGGCTGAGCATGATGATGCCTTGGTTGTGTAGACTCTCTGCTCAGTGGGGGCTACGTTGGTGTTGTTGAACATGACCAAGAATTTGCAAATATCGGTGAAACAAGCACACGAATTGAGAAGTGGATAAGGAAAAGAGAGAGCTTTTTCCTCAACGTATCATGGAAAAAGAACTCCTGTGGGCGTCGTTATTCTGTGTCGGTTCTCAAAAGAAAACCAATTGTGATTTTCTTTTCTCCACTTCGTATGTCTCCCCAAGAGAAGACCTCCAAGTGAATTCTTTAATCCAACTTCCACTAAAGCTCTTTTGACCATCGCTTGGAATTTTCTTTAAACCTGCAAAGGCAAAAGAACAATTTATCATGGAGAGCACAAGGGGCGCTTGGTGTGCACAAGGGCAGCAACGTTGTCGATCACGGGAAGGAGCAGCTGCGAGTTTCTCGGTGCAGGATCACGATGGCTTCATCGTCACAATGCGTGCTGATGCAACAGACGATGTGGTTGAACAGGACCGTTGTGACTGGGAAATCATTGAACTTGCTAGACAGCGAGGCACGGACTCATGGCAGTGCTATGAGTCACTAGCAGCTTGTTGATCTAGGCGTCGGTGTTGTGGTAGAGACACAACAAGGAACTAGCCGCTGTACAGAGGCGTCGTAGAAGAGCAGTAGCAAGATGGCGGCATTGTGACCCCAGCTCGAGAGTGGCATGGGAGCGATGGCAGGATGGTGTGGACGATAACGGCATTGCACGTGCGACCGTCTTCTCTTCTTACTCTTAATCTCACGGGTGTTTCTCGCTCTCTCTGAAAATTTTGATCTTTGAAAATTATGGGAGCCCCCTTGATTATGACGCATAACGACATATTTATATCGCAACCTAGGTTAACTAACCGGGCTTCCTAGTCCTAATGGGCTTAGACTTAGGTTTTATCATTTAATTTTATTTTAATTCTAAATGGGCTAAATTAATTCGGGCTGATTTAAGCTTAAATTAAAACAACCAAAGCCTTTTAGACTTATGAATTTTGGCCCCCAATCCCTTTAGTGGGCCGAGTGCTCAAGCTCGGTTTACAAGATGAATTTTCAGCTTTCTTGCCATTGCTGGTCTGATGCGGAATGCAACTAACCTATATGAACTTAAACTATATGCTATGCAATTTTAATATTTTTATTTAGGGGTTAAAATTTAATCTCTAATTTTCTATACAAATTATTATTAAATGGTCGATCGAAATTTAGGTGTCAACGATATGCATTCATCAAGGATATAGCAAGTTAGGCTATTCTAGAATGTGCATTGCAAAGCTCGCTGGAGCTGTAGATAACTCAGTTAAAGCTCATGTGTGATGATTTTGCCATGTTTGCATCACCAAATATCCACCGGGGGTAATTATCAATTGAGACAATTTTCACTTGAAAGGTGGACTTCTCAAGATGCCGAACAAGAGACCTTTAGTTGGAAAGGAGTTTCCACTCACTCTCATTGAAAAATGATTGTTTGTCCCGACCGTTTATGTGGGAACATTGAAAATACTTAATCTGACTATCGTCACATCAGTAAGGGTCTGAGTTTTCTTACAAGCGGTTCGATCTTACCAATTTGAGAGGTTTTTATCAGGATCGTAATGCAGGCTTTGTCAATGGCTTAACAAAGAAGATTGTCCGAGTTGAGGCCATGAAAGAAAATACTCCAAGATCATCTCCGGGTTTACAAGTCAAGAACCCTGCATAATGAGATAGAAGTAGTCTTGCTTACACTTTTTCGAGCGATATTTATAAACATTTGAAACTCTATATTAATTTAGTGTCCTTGTCAAAAGAGACTCCATGAGAACGTAATGCAAGCTCGGTTCATAGATTGAGAAACGAAATGATCGTTAGGCTAAAAAATATGTGTATAACGGGTGAGAGTTGGTGATCATCTTGGTGTTGTCACTAATCTTTCTCTTCACCATTGGGATCTTCTTTGCAAACTCCCCTGGGTAATTCCAAACTTTGGTTTTTTTGGACTTTGTTCAACAATTACAAATTTGCTTGGGGATATAAATTTCTTTTTTGTTTTTTTTTTTGCATTGGCCTTACTTTTACTAGGCACATTAGTTTTTTATGCCCTTAGTTTTAAACATTTTTTTTTCATTTATGGGCATTGGCCTTGCTTTTATTAGGTACACTGCTTTTCACGCCCTTAATGTTTATTAATTCATTTCATCATTTTTTGCTGCTCTTTTTGTGTTGTAAAAAACTAGCCTGGACAAGTTTGAACAAAGCAATACCATTAAGCTCTTGGAGTTTTCATCTTCAGTCGACACTCCGGACTATAATGCTTGAACTTATAGTGACTTTTGCCTTGCCCCGATGTGAAAATAATCACCAACTGGGTTCGTACAAAACAAAATTGCCAGCTCAATTAGGCTAACAAGGGATATAAGTGTATGGGATAGAAGAAGAACTGCTCTTCGTCATCCTAGGGCATTGAAATCATCGTGAGAGTTCATCGGCAATAATAACAATCAAAGATTGATGCAAGTGAGAGAAAGAAAATTTCTATTCATTTTTCTTACCTCGTGCCGCTGACTTACTTCCAGTTGCCCAAGTGTGGGGTGGTTCTTGACAGAGGTAATTTAAAAAGAATCTCTATATGTATGGGCTCAAAATGGTTAAGTAAAGGATCTCTGGTAGTGTATAGGTCAGAGAAATGAATTGTCTCTCGTCACTTTGGCTACCGTACCTTATGCGAAAAATCCCTTTACCTTTTAGATATGGAATCTTTTCACTTGTCTTGTCGGGGATTAGTACATGGGGATGTGTATAGACTAAGGATTTCCTTTTGTCATCCCGACACATCTCAATTAGCATACCCGAGCAATTCGACACCATTTGTCGAATTGTCATCTTGACAAATTTACATATGGAATTAGTGAATTAAACATGTAAAATTACTGTGAAAAATTTCTTTCTAAATACATGTGATGCATTTGAGGAGGGGAGAATTAAGCATCTATTTGCTATAAATGTTTTCTCTTTCTACTTTTATGAGAAAAGCTTTAGGGAAAGAGATACTTACCTGCGCTGTGGCGGTGGTGCGGCCACCTGGCGAGGCAAGAGAGACTATGTTAATGAATGGCTCTTTTAGGGATAGAAATTGGGAATGATACAACATTACTCTTCATGTCTCCTTCCATTTGAGTTTAAGTTGGCAATTCCTTGAGCTTTTTCGAATGTCAACGATCTCTGTCGAAAATAGCATCATGAGCTCATGTCAAAAATGAAATGATCGAAGGTGATTTTGAATGATACAAAGTTACCCTTCCTCCATCCTGTCGCGTAGATGCGACTTCACCTTGGCTTGTCCTAAAGCTTGGACGAAATCCTCTGTAGCCAAGGACATCTCTAACTAGGTAACTTTTCCTCGACACATGTTGTGTTAATGCGATTCCAACATGTTGAAGAGCTTCTCGTGAATCATCCGATTCCTGACCATGCAAGGCATGTACAATTGCCTGCGTAGGGATCTTTGTAGCAAAACTAATCTTTAACTTTAAATGTCTTCGACTGATATAGCATCGTAATCTTTTCCGATGACTACCGTTGAGACTTCCATGACTGTCAGGATTAGGATCGGTGCTATCTTGTCATATGCAAAGTCCTTTCTAGCTACTTGTGCTGGACCTTTACTCAATCCGTCTAATATAAAATGAAAGGACATGTCATTTCTATGCTAAAGTGGTTGAACTTTAAGAACGAAGTACACCCTTTTTGCTGGATTGGGGGATTCTGACATTCCATACCCCCTAGTCTACTTTTCCAATCAAGGACTCTCGTTTTCTCTCAAAAGGGGTGATCTCTTCTTGATTTGCTCCTGACTTTCTTGTACAAAAGGATGTTCCGCCCATCATGGAGTTAAGGAATGCTTAGCACTCCCTCAGGCTCTTTGAGATTGATGTCTCACACTAGTAATAATGAGATTTGCCCCATATTTCATCTTGAAGGTTAGATGATCTTCGCCTGGCTTGCCCCAATCGGATTAGTCAGTCTGTAATCACCACCAGGGTCTGACGTGCTCTTCAATTTGTCACTATCCTTGGGACTTGATGTGTCATTTTCAAATGCCCCTTCGTAATAACAAATCAAAAGGGAGTATACTCTGAGACACAAAGTAAGCGAGTTAGAAAAACAAACATGGCTATGAGCATGCATGTCTTTCTACCACAATTCTTTCTTTGGTCCTTTTGAAAAACAATAAAACGTTCGTTTCATTTTCAAAAGTTTAGAAATAAGGAAGCATGAGAAAGCCCAAGCATCATAATAATTTCCTTTACATGGCTAGATATCATCAACGAACCGATTTGGAATACCTCATCATGCCCTCAAAACACTGTCATTATTAACTTTTTACAACAAGTGGATTTACAACCTCAGAAGAGATGGAGTTTCTAGAAGACATTTCTTTCAACAGAAATGACACCAAGAAAAAACACAAGACACAGGAACGGCCCCTTTTCAAGGGCCCATGCAAAAAAGGGGCAAACCTTGTCTCTCCGTCAATCTGGAATGAGAAAGCTTTATTGTCCAGTAAACTCTAGATTCAGCGCTTAAGAGTGTAACACTCATCAGTAGAATGCCCCAACTCACCTATATAATAGTCACACTTCTTCGACGGATTGTAGTTGGAGAAGTTTTCAGGATTAGGATGCTTTAGCTTGGTAGAAAGTAAGCCTTTTTTTTTTTCGGAGAATTGCCAGCACCTGAGATGGGAATCCGAGGAGTGGATTGAATTGCTTTTTGTTACTTTGCCTTTGGGGCGACTGGCGGCCTGAAGTCAGCTGCTATCCATCACTCATCTAAATTATCGGGGAAAGACGAGTGTTCTGGGTGCATGTGAAATCCACGTATGCTAGGAGCTCATTCTCCTTTTTCATGGCGAGTCTCTTGCTTACAAAAGCGCGGTCAGTGAACCACCCATCACGCAATCCCATCTTGATGCGTTTGCCTACCAGAACGAGTCGATTAAGTGACTCAGCAGTGGCACTAACCAATCGGTGTCTGTATTCATAAGGAAGAGACTTAATGAACAACTTTATTTATTCATGGTCAAGAAGCTCTGGGGTAATTGGAGCGGCCAAATTCCTCCACCTGGTGGCATATTCCTTGAATTATTCATTCTTCTTTTTCTCTATGCATTCAAGATCGTCACAAGAGAAGATGATATCGAGGTTGAATTGGTATTGCTTGGTGAATACATCGGCGACTTCATCCCAAGATTCAAGGCCGTTTATAGTCTTCGACATATACCATGTCAATGCTAACCTATCAAGCTTGCTCGAAAAGACTAGATCATGAGGGGCTCATTATCATCATACTGGGTCATTCGAATATGGTACATGTGTAAGTGGGACTAAGGGCAAGATGTGCCATTATATTTCTTGAATTTTGGCATTTTAAACCTTTTGGGCACGTTGACCCTTTCGTACAAAGACAGATCAAGTGGGAGAGAATTCTGCGGGCCTTGTAACTGCTTTAACATCTCTTCAACTTTCGCAAGGCGTTTGTCATGTTCCGCCGTTGGTGCGCTCACAAGCTTAGCCTTCTTGATCGTAAGTGGTAGAGGATCCTCTTCTAGCATGGGCATCTTGCCATTACCGGCCATGACTTGGTCATTACCAGTGGAAGAATGCGGTAGCACCACCTCAATTGATGCAGATGTAGGAATGAGTTTGCCTTGGATACACTCCACCTGTTTTGTGAGATTTTGGATTGCGTTGAGGACTAGCTTCATTTCGTTTTCCATGTTAGTGCAATGGTCGAGCGCACTTTCCTCGGCCATTTTTGTTTGGCAAATGGGTATAGTTCGTAACTACTTGGTCAAGAAGTAGCAATGAATGAGTATAAAAACCTCATTAGGTGTCAATCCATGACTTAGTCTAATCCTATATCTTCATACCTTGTTTAGTTAGGTACTTTTCCTCTCTTGCAAAAAAAAAAAAGATGCAATTTTTTTATATTATTATATTTTTTTACAACGGCAACCTAGTTGCTGTCTTCGGGATTCGAAACCTGATCATTCTAGACTTATTCATTCCCGTATATCACCAGGACTAGGCACTGGTAGTGTCAACGAGGTGTGTTCTTTTTTATTTATTCACAATTTTTCTTTTTCTTTTTTTTGAAAATGACGAAAAATCGCATGGGAAAATAATGATTTATAATGTGCTTATAAAAATAAGGGCATGAATTGGAAGTAAATATTATGAAAAAGTTTTAGTGATTATTTCTTTCAAAATGACCATGGTATTAAATCCACAATGTAGACTAATCATGGACCAACTGAGACATCCGAAAATAAGTAAATTGCAAAGTGCAAGAATAGAAAACTTACTTTACCGAGAACCATGGAAATCACAGAAACATATACATGGAACGTGAGGTTCGATTTATGTCTAGACTGCTTTGGCAAAGTGAAGTTAAAATGATGTTTAACCGTCGCGATCTTGCGTTGGTGTTAGGTCCTTCTAAACTCGAATCGAAAGAAATACCTTATAGTAACGCAGATAGCGGCTAAAGATAAATACTTTACAATACCCAAAAAGAAAGGCAGCCTCTACATTGCGGTCTCGCGTTCGAGGTCGTATCTTTCTTAACACTACCATAAATTGCCTTATCGCAGCCCAGGTCTGGCGGCATGATTGTATGTGCAACAGTATAGTGATAAATTATTAAAACATGCACAAAAATTTATAAACAAGCATCGCTTCAAACTTTCAGAAATAAACATTCATTCACAAACTCCAAACCTGCAAAATAAAGGGTTTATAATCACAACACCCCTGATAACTCCCAACTACAAGAACATTTAACACTTTAATGTTAGGGTTATACCTGGATTTTTTACTGCCAAACAAAAAATATTTTTGAACAGGGTAAATTTCTAGTCTAAGTCCACTTAATCAAAAGCATGTATGGTAAAGTCTCTAGCGGAGCCGCCAGTCTGTCGCAACTGACTTTCTGTTAAAGGTCTCATATGGCATATGTGCTAAGTCTAGGTTTGGAACTTAACTTGAGCTCTCTCAAGCCCATACCATATCTCGACTTGTGATTTAGATTTTTAACCTGCAAGTGATTATTATCTAGGAGTCGCCACTAATTAGTTTATTGTGGGTCGATTAAACACCCAAGTAAAATAGTGAGAGAATTGCCTTGCTTTTATGAACTAGAGATTAAATGAATTTGGGGACTTGATTACACTAGTTAAGTAACTAGTGCTCTTTCGGTACCTTTTATCCTGTTCATTTTAAAAAAATATTTGATAGGCAGTTTGGATTAATTTTAGTACATCTCTCTTAACATGTGAGGTAATAAAGCGAGTGCATCATCATTAAATTAAAGATGAGCAGTCAAGATAAATACATAGCCTAAAGTTCTAATCCTAACTAGGGCGACAACATTCAACACATGGCAATTTATGCAATTATATATTAATTAGAAATAACATGCATCATAATAATACAACAGTAGTCAAAACAATAAGCAAAATCTTACTGTATGCCCTATAGGCTTATTCGATTTAGACATAATTATTAATCAAATAATTCACATATTTTAGAAAAATATTCAAAAATACTAATTTCTAAAATATTTCCTAATTCTAAAGAAATAAAAAAATTATATATTTTTTAAATATTTTTTAATAAAATAATAATATAATATTAAACCGGGTTGGGTTAGCGGATCTTGATCGCATCATAATCGACTTGGGTCAACAGACTCGACCTATATGCATTGACTTGGATCGGATCTCCCGATCCAAACTGGGTTGGGGTCAATCTGGGTCTTGAACCGGATCGGGCCTAATCAGGTAAAAAAGATGAAATAGGGCCGGTTCGACCGGTCAAACCGACCTTATATAGCCTACAGATCGGGCTCGGCTTAGACTGGCTTCTGCGTGCACAGGCACGTAAAAGCGTCG
This sequence comes from Syzygium syzygioides, assembly GCA_031216285.1. Classification (NCBI taxonomy): domain Eukaryota; kingdom Viridiplantae; phylum Streptophyta; class Magnoliopsida; order Myrtales; family Myrtaceae; genus Syzygium; species Syzygium syzygioides. The sequence continues at coordinate 26,306,255 of CM062243.1, read as the reverse complement.
ATTGGGCTAGATCCAAGGATTGGCCAGCCATCTCGCTTGGCTGCCTCGGCACCTGAGGCCGAGGCAGCTCCCGTTCAACCGGCCAAGGTGGGTGACCACAGTGGCCGTCAGCCGAGCTTTGACAAGGATTCTTCAAGCCCAAATGACGATCGGAGCTTGGCTAGTGGACTCAGGCCCATTTTTGGCCTTTCCTAGCCACCACTCAGCCAGGAATGGCCTTACGACTCCCCAAACAGGCTGGAGATCACCGGTTGAGACTCAACGAAAGTCCACTTCACTTAGGCATTTCGTTGAACATCTGGAGTGCGTGGCTGAAACAGGAAGTCTCTGGCATCTCTCGAGATCAAGGCCTACTCCGGCGGCCACGACTTGCTTGCGACGGCAAGTATATACCAGAAGTAGGATTAATATGGGTCGGGATTCGCACGAAACAGCTGGCGTGAGTCCTGGCCAAACTACACAAATAAAAAATAGGGGAAAATATGGCCTTTAAAGGACTTACCGGTTGAGGTTGCTTTGGGGGAGTCGCCGGCTAGTCTATGGGCAACAGTGAGGCTGGCTACTTCCTTTTCGAGACCTGGAAGCTCTCAACTCTCCATTTTCTCTATGTTTCTCACTTAAAAATCTCTACAAATCCCGCTCTCTCCCTTTACTCTATTTTTGCTCTCACTATGTGTCATGCCCCGAACCCTACGGCACGCGACAACCCTACTGAGGTCGATTCAGTGCGATGTCCCAAGTTGCCGACCCAAAACCCAAAACAGAGAACAATGCACACGCGAAAGCAACATAACACCCGTACAATATAAAACAACGTGACTAAGGATAGTAGTTATACAATAAATACAACTTACATTAATAACAGGGATTTACAATATTCATTACAAACAAAATATACACCAACCAAAAATGGGTCAACAGCCACTAACATAAAAAAAGGGTAGGTGTCTCGGGCGGTTAGGCACTATCTCTAAAAAGGGCTCCTATCAAAAAGTGTCAGCTCTACCTAACTATAGTCAAGACTAAACCATAGGGCAACCAGACCGGGTCGGATCCCGAGGACTCGAACGAATTGTCAAACGACTCGGACTCAGAATCCATCGAATCCAATTTGGACTTGGCCTCCACTGACTCCACCCTAGAATCATCCTTCGATTCTGGCTCCTGCTCCATAGGCTCCGACTCTTGCTCGGGATCAGACTCCCATTTCATCGGCTCCTCTTCCTCAGATTCGGTGTCGGGATTTACTAACTCCCCACCAGCTGGATGTGGGTCCCACTGGCCCAACCTGTCGAACGGGATGTCGAAGGTCTTAAGGGGCCCATAGAATCCAGTCTTATCCCGGTAGCACCAACCGAGATAGGGATAGGCCTTGAGCTGTGGTTCGCCTTCGTCGACCCAAACTATAGTATAATATCTAATAGACACCTTACCGTTCCAACCGGGGTACTCGGTCACCGAACGGTTTATACGGTCCGGAATCCCAAAATGAAGTAGTATTCCTGCCATCTCAAGGTCAGGGGGTCTGAAAAGTGGGGTTTAAACAACAATGAGAATAAATCTCAGCGAGTAGGCCCCCTAAACCTAAACTAGGCTAACATGCACCTCTCGGACAAGTATCAACTAAACACACAATTGAGTAATCACATGACTTAGCCCCTCGGCCCAAATCCAACATATAATTAACCCTATAGGTTAGGCATATAATAACAACAATAACAGTGCAAAACCCAACCATGACACACGCGCAATATCACTTGGCTACGACGCATGTCATGCACATGCTAATGCTCATACTCATGTCTCATGTCTCATGTCTCATCGATGCACTTTTACACACTTGCACACTTGCCAATTTTCCATTTATTCACCGACCTATGTAAAACGCATCAAGTCCGACGCACATAAAACGCATCAGGTCATTTACTCATCGATCGATCTCCAGCCCGCATAAAATGCATCAGGTTTGCCATCTTCCGGTAGTCCGGGCATCGTCCCGCGTAAAACACATCAGGACGAGTTCAATACCCCGCGTAAAACGCATCAGGGCTTTTTGTGATCACACGTACTCATACCACCAATTATTATATGAACCCCACGTAAAACGTATCATGGCGATTTAGGTGATCACATGCTCATGTTAATCGTACACACTCACATAATGCACATGTTATACCAATGCTTAATATGCACAATTCCTGCCCATAATGTCCACACCCGGCATTCGTGAAATTCACCCTAGGCACTCAATTTAATTTGGCCACATGCTCAATTAATGCCACGAATGCTCAATTTGCATCTTAATATGCCAAACGAACCAATTCAATCAACGTAGCCATGACACATAATTGACACATGAAAATACACAATTTAGCCATTACGAAATGCACAAGTCCATGGCTCACATGCCTCTCATCAATCGGCCAAATGAAGCACTCAACATGCCATTACAATATCAATTATCAATTACACCCAATTCAGCCACTATATAGGCAAATCAAGGTGTACTCAGCATTTCACAATTAAGCAACAATTAAGCCCTAACTTAGCCGAACGAGGTCCAATTAAATCCATAATGGCTAGCCAATAATCAGTCCACTCTAGGCCACTAATCCACCTCCAAATCATTACATTAAGCTCCCAAAATTCACCACATAATCAGCCACTACACGGCCCACACCTCGCACCCATATTAATCCACAAATTATCCCAAATCAAGACCACAATGAACAGCCACCAATCAACCCATTCTAGGTCACCAATTCACTTCCAGATCATCATCTTAGACCATTAAAATCACCACCAAATCAGCCAATACTTAGCCCACACATTGCGCCCATTTAATCCACCTAACGGTCCGAATTGAATCCACAATAAACAACCACCAATCAGCCCATTCTAGGCCATCATATCACAATTAAATTATCACACTAAACCACCAAAATAGCTACAAAGTCAGCCCTAATCGTCCGCCACTAATTAACCCCAAAATACCCTAATAACCCCTAAAGCTTGTCTAAAGTGCACATAATCCTAATTAGGGTTTAAGGTTTGTACTCACTAGGTTTCCTAAGCTCCAAGGAGGCTGAACAAGGTGGTGAAGGCGGCTGAGCAATGGCGGTACCACGCCAGATCAGCGACGATGAGTGGTGGCTCCTCAACGGCGCACGGCGATGCACGACGGGTGGTGGCGTCTTGGCTGAGCTAGGGGGCGGCGAAGGGGGATGATGGTGTTGGTGGTGGCCATGGGATGGGGAGGGAAGAGAGGGAATGGAGATCGAGTGGTGGTGGTGAGCGGCCGGTGGCGGCTCATGGCCGGCAGCGGCTTGGAGGCTGCTCCGGCGAAACTCCCCGCGGCCAAGGGAGGAGAGAGTGGAGAGGGAGAGTTGGCGTGAGCGTGGGGGAGGAGAGTGGCCACTGATGGTGATGGTGAGAATGAGAAGAGAGAGAGAGAGACATTGCAAGAGGTTTTAGAGAGAAAGGGTGAATGGGGGCTGGTGGCCAACTCCACTAATAATGTCTATCTTACCCACCCCACTCACAAAGTGATCTAAGGGCTAGAATTTGAACACCAATCACATCCATCAAGATCAAGGGCCAATATTGGTTTTAGACACAAAATATCTAGGGGCATTTAGGGAATAAGCAAGAGTGATGGGGGCACTAATGTCCAATGATTTTCGGCACTATTGAGGGCTAATTGGACCAATCAAAATCTCCAAAATTCGGAATTAAGGCATGGGGCTTAGGGGCAATTTGGTAATTTTCCATTTCCAGTCCAAAATTCTATTTTTCGATCACATCGATCCCAAATATGATTGGCTACACTTATACGACGTTGTCCTTGCAAAAATGGTCGCGTACGTCCGTGAAATTCGACACTCAAGTTCGGATTCAATTCCATGATCAATTCTACTCAAATGCGATTTTAGCATCTGTCACTAACGAGCGGCTGTTTAGAGGTTACGCGTATCGACTTAGAATACTCGAGTCATGAGGGTCTCAACTTCCAAGAGAACACGAGAATTTATCGCTAGTTCTGGAGGTCGTGATCGTTCGGAATGAGTTCAGGATTGTTTGCCATGCGTACTCTTGGTTGTGCGGAGTCACCCACGATTCGATCGTACGTCGTTAGCCAAAATAAATCCGTCACTCTTCTTGGATCAACCCACATTGGCACAAAATATTCCCTCGTTGTTTCTCGGAATCAGACTCGATTCGGGGTCGAGTTCTTAGGTCCACGTACCGTTTTCCTACTTAGCCATTTCCTATTGGTCAGTATCCCGAGAATGATCAGTTGCGGGTGAGACTTACTAAAACGAAATGAGAAATACATATCTATTTCATTGATCACGAAAGTGGGTCGAATTTAGAATGTTACAACTCTTCCCTCCTTACAAAATTTTCGTCCTCAAAATTTATAATCCAAACCCGACTACTCAAATAAATGGGGGTGTTGACATCGTATTACTTCTTCCCTTTCCCAAGTGGCGCCTTCTGTCCCGTGATGCTCCCAAATAACTTTGACCAATGAGATCGTCTTAATCCTCAAAACCTGTTCCTTCCTGTCCTCGATTCGCACCGGTCTCTCCACATACGATACTATGTTGTCCACGTCTATTACTTCATGATTCAGCACGTTGGTCAGATTCGGTTCGTACTTCCTTAACATTGACACATGGAAGACATTATGAACTTGCAACAAATTCGGCGGCAAGGCGAGACGATAAGCCAACGTTCCGATCCTCTCTAAAATCTCAAATCGGCCTACATACCTTGGACTCAGCTTTCCTTTCTTGCCAAAGCGAGACAGTCCTCTCATCGATGAGATCTTAAGGAATACGTGGTCACCAACCTGAAACTCCAACGGTCTATGCCTTCGGTCCGTATAACTCTTCTATCGGCTCTAAGCCGTCTTTAGTCTTTCCTGGATAATCTTTACCGTTTCCACTAATTATTGAGCCAACTCTGAACTTATTACACTTCTTTCTCCCACTTCATCCCAATACAACAGTGTTCTGTACGCTCTGCCATAAAGTGCCTCAAACAGTGCCATCCCAATACTCTGCTGAAAGCTGTTATTGTAGGCAAATTCAACCAAATACAACTGCTCTTTTCACTTGCCTTGAAAATCCAATACACATGGCCTCAACATATCCTCTAAAGTTTGAATGGTCCTCTTAGACTGGCCATTTGTCTATAGATGATAGGCCGTACTGAACTGCAACTTTGTTTCTAGGGTTGCTTGCAGACTTTTCCAAAAATTAGCAGTGAACTAGGGATCACGGTCTGAAGTGATCGACACCGGTACTCCATGAAGACGGACTATCTGCCGTACATATAATTTCGTATCCTTTCCAGCTCGAAGTCCTTTCGTACTACTAGGAAGTGCGCCGACTTAGTCAGTCTGTCCACTATCACCCAAATAGAGTCGTATCCCTTTTGGCTTCTGGGCAATTTCGTTACAAAATTCATCATAATATGCTCCCATTTTCATTCTGGGATTTCCAACGACTGCAACATTCCACCAGGTTTACAATGTTGTGCTTTCACTTGTTGGCACGTCAAACACTTGGCCACATGCTTGGCTACATCCACCTTAATTCCATTCCACCAATAATGTTGTAGAAGGTTCTGGTACATCTTCATATTGCCCGGGTGAATGCCATAATTGCTCCTATGAGCTTCCAATAAAATCTCTTCCTTAAGCTTCAAATCGTCGGGCACACACAAACGTCCTCGAAACTTCCAAATTTTGTCCTCGGACACTTGAAAGTTCAATTTCCTCTTAGTGCCATCCATCTCCAGAATCTTCTGAATCTCAGGGCCCGTAGATTGCAACGCCTTAATCTTGGTTTGCACCTCTGGTTCAATCCTTAACGTCGCCACCAAACTGGAGAGATGTCCTACTTCGAACTTAAACTCTCAGTCCCGCACTCCTTTCAATAAAATCCATTCTTTGACTATTAATTGCGCGATGCTCGACTTCCGACTTAGGGCATCCGTTACCCGGTTGGCTTTTCCAAGATGATACAAAATGTCACTGTGACATCTCGGATTTTGACTCAATTTTGAGATTTAATAAACGTGTAATTCGTCAGTGTGCTTGTAATAAAATCTCGCTCGGGAACTGATCACTTTCGGTTATTATTTTTAAATTTTGAGATTTCGCTAAAATCGCACTCGATCGAATTTGGCCGTTATTTAGACCCCGAACTTGGCAGTCGATTTTCGGGAGTTTCAGGACGAAATAAATTGGACGATGTCGATATTATTGTGGGTAACGTCGAAATTATCAGGAATAGTGAGAAAGTGAATTTTTTAACCGGATGCGAATTTGGATTGGTAGACCTCCCTCGTAGTGTATTTTGGATTATTTTATTTTGGCCATTTGCTCTATATTATTAGTGGGATTTTTCGTGGACTATTAGATCATTTTCGGAATTTGAACCGTGACCGTTAGGTCGGTTTTTAGTTCGAACCGTGTCCATTGGATCGCGTTTGAAAACGAAATTAACTTTTTGTTCTCTCTCCTCTCTCCTCCGCGCGCGCTCTCTCTCTCTCTCTCCCTCTCCTCTCTGCGTCTACCCCTATTCTCTCTCTCTCTCTCTCTCTCTCTCTTTTTCACCCCCTGCCGCGCACGTTCCTCCCCTGTAACGTCCCCTCAGACCTCTCTTCCCCATGCAAACTTCTTTCTCTCTCTCTCTCCCTCATGTCTCCCTCTGCATGCCCGACACCCTCCTCCTTTCTCTCTCTTCTTTTTTCCCATTCCTCTTCCTCTCCTCTTCTTCTTCCTTCTTCCTCCCTTGGCCCGACGAGATCTATTGCTGCTTTTGCTCGCCCGAGCTCATCGTCGACTGACCCGTCACCGTCGACCGCCTCGTGCCGCCGTCGTCCCGACCGGTTCGCCGCCTCCGCCCCGTCGCCGCCGACCCCCACCCCCGACTGCTCTCTCTCTCTCTCTCTCTCTCTCTCTCTCTTTCACCCCGGTTGATCTCCCCCCCTCCAGCTCGTCCCCGCCGACACTCGTTGCCGCCGCGCCGCCATCACCGCTACGTCGTTGCTGCCGCCGATCGTCGCTCCGGTCGACCAGCCAGCAAGCTCAGCCGGCCAACCGGCCAGCCACCGCTGCGCCCATGCCCGTTGCCCATGGTTGTGCTCGTGCCGTGCCCGTTGCCCGTGCCCGTGCCCCGTCGCCCGGGCGCGTTGCCCATCCGCTCGCTCGTGCGCCCTGGGCACGCCGCACGTTCGCCGCGCCCGTGCACCAGGCGCGCCGATCGGCCATTTTGCTCGCTTTGGCCAGTCAACGCGCCTGTGTGGCCCACGCCCGCGCCTAGTCTGAACTATTCACCCTGGCTATTTTGGGCCTGAGCCGACTTTTCCCGGGCCAAAACTTGGTAAGTGACTCCCTAAACCTTACCCAGTACATTGGGTATTATTAGACTAGTCTAGGGAATAATTAGTACCGGTTTGGGGTCTTAACGTAGATTGTGGGCAATTTTAGTACGTGTATAATTGAGAGATTAAATTATGAGAGTTATGGGGCTTAATTAATGACTAATTATGGTGGGCTAATTGATAATATTGTTGTGGCATTCGTGGGTGGGCTTGATGTTCGTATGTAGTAGGCGTGAATGACGGATTTGTGGGCAAGTGGGATGGGCTGTGATGTGAATTGAATTTGAACGTGAGTACTTATAGACTTGTCTCGGTTAGAACAGCTAGGGCGTGATTTAATTTGAGCATATTACATTTAATTGCGCTATTTGAATTGGATTAATGGTATACTTGACTTGGGTAATTGAGCGTGGCCAACTTGAATGTCTGGTTTGTGAATTGAGGTGGCGAATTGTGAATTGGACTGAGTTATGATTATGGGTTTATTGATGCAATCGGTGTGGAATTGATTTAATTGAATGGCGTGTGCTTGCTTATCGGTTCTAAGCCCGGATTGATTGGAGGGCTACGGACTTGGGACGTGTTGACGGCGGTTCGTGTGAAGGCATGAATGGCTAGTGTGCCAAATGGACACGGGCTTGAGATCCTGTTGACGGTGGCCCGTTAAAGGTGTGATTAGACCGGGACGTGTTTACGTCGGTCACTGGAATTAATTGAATAGTGTGGCTTGGGACGTATTGATGGCGGCCACTGGAATTGATTGAATGGTATGGCTTGGGACGTGTTGACGGCAGCCATTGGAATTGATCAAATTGTGTGGCTTGTGAGCCTGTGAGAATGGACCTGAGGCGCAGTGGCGCGGGTCGTGAAAAAGATGTTCGGTCACACATGCGATTTGAGTGTGTTTGGAATTGGCTAGTTGAGCGTGTGATTGAATTGATTGGTTGAAATGGGTTGGATTGATTGAGTGTGAGTGTGGATGGTACTTGAACGATTGTGTTATAATACCGGGATATTATTTCATTATTCTGATTAACTAATGTGCAATGTGGGTAGGTGATTGGATGGCGAGGTAAGTCCATTGATGTGAATTATATATATATATATATTGTCGGTTTGATGGCATGTACGACTTGTCTGGGTACGCATTGGCCTACGTAGGGTATAAGGGGTTGCTTATTGAGACTCGTTCTCACGGTTATTATATAATCATTTCAGATCCGTAACTATGAGTGATTGGAGATGCTGCAAAAGTATCTTGGAGATCGAGGACGGGTCAAGTACTCGGTATTTTGAGTCCCCCATTGTAGAGGAGTTAAGTGGCGAACCTTTGAGGAATGTGGTTCTGTTGTTGTGGCCTAACTTATGGATTGTCGTTTTGTGGACATTGTATGTATCTGCTAAGTGTAGAAATTATAGTTATTATTTTGTGCTATTGCTACCCATTGTCATTATTGATTGTCTAGGTTGTTTCTATTTATTTCTGCGCGTGCTAAATCTCTGATGTTTGGGTCGGGTCGGAGACGTGTCTGGGACGTCGCATTCAATGATCGACCATCGAGGGATGATTGTGCGCTCGTAGGGTGCGGGGCGTGACAGTCACAGTCATAGTCCTTCAGCAACTCCATCCAACGATGCTGTCTCATATTTAGCTCCTTTTGAGAAAATAAGTACTTGAGACTTTGGTAGTCCGTGTAAATCTGGAACTTCTCTCCACATAAATAATGCCTCCAAATCTTAAGTGTGAAAATGATTGCTGCCAGTTCCAAGTCGTGAGTCGGGTAGTTCATCTCATGAGGCCTTAACTGTTGCGATGCCTAAGCAACCACCCGTTCATGTTGTATTAGCACGCATCCCAGTCCCTTAAGTGAAGCATCACTATAAATCTCATATCCTCCCGGTCCTGAAGAGATTGTTAGCACTTGTGCAGTTGTCAATCTCAGCTTTAATTCCTGAAAACTTTCTTCACACTTATTCCATCCATTCAAACTTCGTCTTCTTCTTAAGCAACCTTGTCAAAGGAGTGGCTAATGCTGAGAATCTTTCCACGAATCATCGATAGTAACCTGCTAGACCTAACAAGCTTCGAACCTCAGTAACTATCGTCAGTCTCGGCTAATTAGTTATTGCCTCAATCTTAGTCGGGTATACGGAGATTCCTTCTTCGGAAATTATATGCCCAAGGTATGCCACTCGATTGAGCCAGAACTCGCACTTGCTAAACTTAGCATACAATGCATGCTCTCATAATGTTCATAGAACCTTTTTCAAATGTATCTCATGTTACTTGGGACTCTTTGAATACACCAAAATATCATCTATGAAGACAATGACGAAATTGATCTAAAAACTCCTTGAATACCCGATTCATTAAGTCCATGAAAGCAGCAGGGGCATTAGTCAGTCCAAACGTCATTACCGTGAATTCATAGTGCCCATACCTTGTCTTGAATGCCATCTTTGTGATATCCTCCTTTTGGATCCTTAACTGATGATACCCTGTCCTCAGGTCAATCTTAGAAAATACTAAGGCTCCTTGTAACTGGTCAAACAGGTCGTTAATCCTTGGAAGAGGATACTTATTCTTGATTGTCACCTGATTCAACTGGCGGTAAACGGTACATAGTCTCAACGACCCATCCTTCTTTCTTACGAACAAGACTGGCGCTCCGCATGGAGACGCACTCGTTCGGATAAAACCTTTGTCCAGCAATTTCTGCATATGAACTTTTAATTCTTTCAACTCTGACAATGACATCCTATAAGGTGGCTTCAAGATTGGCTCAGTCCCAGGGGCCAACTCGATAACAAACTCCACTTCTCTTTTTGGTAGCGATCCCGACAATTCTTGGGGGAAGATATCGGGAAAGTTGCACACCACTTCTATATCCTCTAGCCGAACTTCCCCTGTCGTCGAATCAACCACACTTGCCAGGTAACCTTGATATCCCTCATCCAACAACCCGGTTGCTTTTACTAATGAAACCCAAGAGGTCGAGGTTCCTCCTCGACTCTCTACAAACTCAAATCTAGGGTGTCCAGTTGGACTAAACCGAATCACCCTACTACTGCAATCCATCACAGCATTCTGTTTAACTAACTAATCCATGCCAACAATTACATCAAAATCATACATAGCCAGAACTGCTAGGTCTATCCTTTTTTTTCTATCACCAATCCTAAAAGCGGTAGCCCTTTCTATCACATCATGCTCAATTGCTTAGGCTCGTTCATAAATCTCATTATAGTCCCTCAAATTCAATGATATCACCTGACTACGGAGGTCCGGCTTCAATCCATCTCGGAACCTCCGGGCCCTATCCAATGGGTCCTTCACTATTTTTGGGGCAAGCTTGGATAACCTAGCAAACTCAATTTCATATTGGTCCACTGTCATCTGTCCTTGATGGAACCTCATAAATTCAGCCAACTTTCATTCTTGTGCCCTCTCGGAGAAGTACTTGCCTTTGAAGGGCTTAATAAACACAATCCAAATCTAAGCGGTACCAGCAGGAAACACTCTTCTTCTGGTGGCTTTTTACCAATCACTTGCATTTCTTTGTAGCTGGTATACTGCTAGAGTCACATTTTCCTCATCTATGCACCCCAATACCTCAAAAGTCTTTTTCCAATTCCTCTATCGAAAGTGACGTAACCTCAGGATCACCTTTTTCCATCAAACTTAAGGGGCTTCAACTTTAAAAATTGTTCAACCAATTGATACATCTGTCTATTCTCATTTCCTTGTTCTTAATCATGATTTTCATTATTACTATTAGCAGCAGCTGCAGCGATCTCAACAACCTGAGCTATAGTGGCAGTTCGCTCCTGAGCCTGCCTACCTATAAGATTACCAATTTCCTCAAGTGTCCTCATGACCCTATCCACTCGCGGGTCCATTGCTGCTTGGCTCTCAGAACTTGATTGGCCCCTTATACCCCTACCTCTCAAGCTCATCCTTACAGGTTTCTATCACCACTCACCTACCTGCCATAATTCCATTTAGGAATTAGAGACCTAGGCCAAACTACACCATTGTAAGGCCCTAGGCAAAATTTCAACTGTAATTACATAGCAGATAGGCAAACACGAGCAACATGCAGTCTCAACCAATGAGATTTGCGTACTTACCTCAGGTCCTATCGCACCTGCATTTTACGGGTCATTCATATAATCACTCTATCAATCAAGAAACCAAACAGTCCGGAGGTACACGTAACACGCAAGTCTCCCTATTGGCTACCCAAGGTCATCGCATCCTTATCACTCTAGGTTTTGACCGAATTGGACCGAACTAACCTTGCTCTGATACCAAATCAACGGGGGATGTCACGCCCCAAACCTTACGGCACGCAACAATCCTATCGAGGTCAATTCAATGCGACATCCCAAGACGCATCGCTGACCTAAAACCCAAAATAGAGAACAATGCACATGTGGAATCAACATAACACTCGTACAATATAAAACAATGTGACCAAGGATAGCAGTTATACAATAAATACAACTTACATTAATAACAGGGATTTATAATATTCATTACAAACAAAATATACACCAACCAAAAATGGGTCAATAGCCACTAATATCAAAAAGGGGTAGGTGGCTCGGGCGGTCAGGCACTATCTCTAAAAAGGGCTCTTATTGAAAAGTGTCGGCCCTACCTAACTATAGTCAAGACTAAATTTTGGGCAATTAAAAATAGGTGTCAACAATGTCTATGCCACGATGGTTGGCTTCATCAAATCTTCTTTTAGCGGACACTTATTTACAAAGTTAGATCCACATCTCTTGAGAGTCCGAAGTACCATCATCATGTGGATTGGCAAGCAATATTTTACTCAAATTATCACAACTTAAGTTAGTTTAGTTGTCTACTATTCAGTTGCTTTACTTGAGTTCATAACATGGAGATACATAGATATTACTTTTCCTGCCTTCGTGACTTGATGATAAAAATTCTATTAACTCGATATCACATGATTTGGTCATTGTATTCTTGTGGAAAATATGAAACTAAATATAAAGTGTTGTTTGGTCATTCTTTTTCTTCTGCTTCTGAGTTTGACTATCTTGCATGGACAAGAAGAGTTGGCCTCATTGGAAAGTGAATTTATGTGATCTGCTGCTTTTTGAATGTTAATTCTTGCCGATTTTCTTTGAAGGAAACTAAGAAAAACTTTTTGTACAAATTTGATGCCATTCTAATATCCTGTGTTTTTACCACAACAAGAGTTATCGCCCATGTCGATGGGAGACGTTCTAAATATCAATGAGTTAGAGCTAAAATATCGTCAGACCAACAAAGAGAGAGAAAAAGGCCTTGGCTCCTGTTTTCTGTAGAATTGTTGCACAAACCACTCGCCCTAGGTTTCCGAGATTCACGGCTCACGATATTATCCGCATTTTACTTTGTCCTCTCCCCTGGAGATCGAGCGACATATCAGGAAAAAATGGAGATGTCCAAAATCCAATATGCTCCCGGGTAGAGGCCAATATCTCCCGTAGAAATAGTCGTGACATGTCAGGAAAGTGAGCTAGTTGATTGAAGGTGATCCAATTGCTTCATGAATCGCCTATTTTAGATGCATCCACGCAAAAGAAGATGATCCAAGGATTAGTCAGCTACTGGGCATACTACAATTTCATATGTTCATTGGAAGGCTAGGGTGAAGAACAAAGGCTCACTTTCTAGTTGCTATTATTAGATAATGTTTGAATTCTGCTCTTTTCGTCTTGTTGTAATTTAATTGGATTGGGAAGTAATATTCTCTCCTAGCTAGGGCAAAATATCATTTGGGGTCCACAATCATAAGAGTTCTTAGAAATCTAACTGTTCAGTTGTTTCAAATGAGTTCATAAAATGCATCAATTAGTTCACAAACCTAAAGCACCATATTCATTTACATGACACGTTCGCACTTAATGTTGAATAAACATTAAATGTCCGTTTTTTATTAGTGCGTTATTTCAGCAGTTTTATAGGAAAATGAAATGTCAAGAGTCAGCAGTTACTCTTACGGGTGATAATGGGTTTTAATTTTGGTTTATGGCTATTAATAGAATTGCCTATAATTAAGTTTATTTCAGTTTTAGAAGGGCAGACTACAACTTATAAATAAATCATTGTATTGCTTGTAAGAATGATACAGAATAAAAAAAACCCTCTCTTCAGAAATTATTTTTTTCTCCACAAATCCATAGTTTGCAGCCGACAATTTTTTTACAAATTGGTATCAGAGCCGATGGGGAGTGTAATTAATAATGTGCCACTACCCCGATTAACGAAGGTGAACTATGAGAATTGGAGCATCCAAATGAAAGCTCTTCTCAGTTCTGTGGATTGTTGGGAGGTGGTTCAAGAAGGTTTCGAAGAACCAGAATCTACCGTAGGATATACGGCGGCTCAAAATAAGGCGTTGAAAGAAACGCGATCAAAAGATAAGACGGCATTGTACATGCTGTTCTGAGCTGTTGATGAGTCAGGCTTTGAGCAGATTGCAAGTGCGAAAACTTCAAAAGAAGCGTGGGACATCCTGGAGACTACGTACAAAGGAGCCGACCGAGTTAAACAAGTTCGCCTTCAAACTCTTCGCAACGAGTTGGAAGGCATGAAGATGAAGGAGTCGGAAGGTGTGTCCGATTACATCACGCGTGTTCAAACCGTGGTGAATCAACTCAATCGAGACGGAGAAAAGCTGTCCGATGCGCGGGTTGTGGAGAAGATTCTGAGGTCGTTAACCGACAGTTTCGAGAATGTGGTATGTGCCATAGAAGAGTCAAAGGATCTAGCAACGTTCACGGTCGACGAGCTTGCCGGTTCCTTTATGGCACATGAATATCGTAAGAAGAAGAAGAAGGAGGAGACACTTGAGCAGGCACTTCAAACCAAAGCATCGATCAATGACGAAAAGATATTCTATTCTCAAAAATTTCAAGGTAAATGGCGTGGCCGTGGTAGTCGAGGAAATAGTCGCGGTGGGAAAAGCCACGGTCAAGAAGGGTATCATGAGGAGAAGGGGCAATCAAACCAACATAATTGGCGTGGAAGAGGACGTGGTCGTGGAAGAGGCGGTCGGTCAAATTATTCCAACATCGAGTGCTACAAGTGTGGCAAATATGGTCACTATGCGAAGGATTGCAATTCCGATAAGTGTTACAATTGTGGAAAGGTGGGGCATTTTGCAAAAGAATGTCGAGTCGAGAAAAAGGTGGAAGAGACAACCAACCTAGCCACAGAAGATGAGGTGAAAGAAGGTTTTCTCTTAATGGCATATAACAAAGTCAACACCGACAACGACACGGTGTGGTACCTCGACACGGCTGCAAGCAACCATATGTTCGGGCATTTTGCAATTCCGATAAGTGTTACAATTGTGGAAAGGTGGGGCATTTTGCAAAAGAATGTCGAGTCGAGAAAAAGGTGGAAGAGACAACCAACCTAGCCACAGAAGATGAGGTGAAAGAAGGTTTTCTCTTAATGGCATATAACAAAGTCAACACCGACAACGACACGGTGTGGTACCTCGACACGGCTGCAAGCAACCATATGTGCGGGCACGAGCATTGTTTCAAAGAGATGCGAAAGGTTGAAGCTGTATCTGTATCGTTTGGAGATGGCTCGAAGGTTGAGGTCAAAGGCCAAGGTACGATTTATTATTTACAAAAGGATGGTTTAGTTGGGTCAATCCAAGATGTGTATTACGTACCAGACCTCAAGAGCAACATTTTAAGTATGGGGCAACTCATGGAGAAAGGTTATTCGGTTTTTATGAAAGACCGGATATTACTATTGAAAGACAAGCAAGGGCGTTCAGTCACTCAAGTTGAAATGGGGAGAAATCAGATGTACAAACTGAATTTGAGAAGTGTACGAGAAAAATGTTTGCAAGTCAATGTAGAAGACAAGTCGTCACTGTGGCATCTCCGCTTTGGTCACCTACATCATGAAGGCCTAAACAAGTTGGCAAAGAAGAACATGGTGCACGGACTACCGGACATAGAATATGAGGGAAAATTTTGTGAAGAATGTGTGCTCGGAAAGCATGCAAGAATGTCGTTTCAAAAGAAGGCAGAATATCGGGCTAAGCAACCTCTCGAGTTGATTCATTCCGACATATGTGGACCAATAACTCCTGAATCTTTCAGCGGCAAAAGGTATTTCATTTCTTTTATTGATGATTTCTCACGAAAAACTTGGGTTTATTTTCTGAAAGAAAAATCCGAGGCGTTCGAGGTGTTCAAAAAAATTCAAAGTGCTGGTGGAAAAGGCAACCGGTAGACATATCAAATTTGTACGATCCGATAGAGGTGGCGAGTACACTTCGACGGTTTTCATGGAGTATTGTGAGGAGCAAGGCATAAGGCGATTTCTAACCGCACCGTACTCTCCACAACAAAACGGTGTGGCCGAGAGGAAGAACCGGACCATTCTCGACATGGTTCGGTCAATGCTCAAGAGCAAGAAAATGCCGAAGGAATTTTGGGCGGAAGCCGTGCAATGCGCCGTCTATGTTCAAAATCGGTGTCCACATGCGAAGTTGTATGATCAAACACCACAAGAGGCATGGAGCGGACAAAAACCGACAGTCTCTCATTTCAAAGCATTCGGCAGTTTGGCCTACGCACACGTGCCGGATCAGCGAAGAACAAAGCTCGAAGACAAAAGCAAAAGATATATTTTTATTGGGTATGATGAGAAAACAAAAGGATACAAGCTATTCGACCTGATAAGCAAGAAGATTCTAGTGAGCCGTGATGTACGAGTTCATGAAGCAAATGAGTGGGATTGGAATAAAGCAACAGAGGGTATCATCAAAGTTGGAGAATCATCAACTGCTATACCAACAACCATACCGGAAAATTCTGAAACTATTGATGTTGAAGATGAACCGCGACAACCCAAAATGCGAAGTTTACAAGATTTGTATGATTCGACAAATGAGGTACACCTTGTATGTCTTTTGGTGGATTCCGAGAATATAAGTTTTGAACAGGCGGTGCGAGACAGGAAGTGGCAAACTGTCATGGACGAGGAGATTAAAGCAATAGATCGTAACAACACATGGGAGTTAGCAGAATTGCTGAAAGGAACTCAGCCCATTAGTGTCAAGTGGGTGTTTAAGAGAAAGATGAATGCTCAAGGAGAGATAGAACGGTATAAGGCGAGACTTGTAGCAAAGGGATACAAGCAAAAGGCGGGAATCGACTATGACGAGGTGTTTGCTCCCGTTGCAAGAATGGAGACAATCAGATTGCTCATTTCACAAGCGGCTCAATTCAAATGGCCGATATTACAAATGGATGTCAAGTCGGCATTCCTGAATGGTGTGCTTGAAGAAGAAGTTTATATCGAACAACCACCCGGGTACATGAAAATCGGAGAAGAAAAGAAGGTGTTGAAATTGAAGAAGGCACTTTACGGGTTGAAGCAAGCACCGCGGGCGTGGAATACTCGTATCGATACATACTTCAAGGAGAACGGGTTCGAGCAATGTCCCTACGAACATGCCCTTTATGTGAAGAAGAGTGGAGGTAATATGTTATTTGTTGCTCTTTATGTTGATGACCTCATTTTTATGGGGAATAATAATGAAATGATACAAAAGTTCAAGAGCACAATGACACGGGAATTCGAGATGACAGATTTGGGCTTAATGAAGTTTTTCCTTGGTCTGGAGGTAAGACAAGGAAAGACGGGTATCTTTGTATCCGAGGAGGCATATACAAAGGAGATTTTGAAGAAGTACAAGATGGAGTCTTGCAATCCGGTTTCAACACCAATGGAACCGGCTGCAAAACTCTCTAAGTTTGATGGAGGAGAACGAGTCGACGCAAGCAAATACCGGAGTTTAGTGGGAAGCCTTCGCTATCTGACATGCACAAGGCCAGACCTTGCATTAAGTGTCAGCATTGTAAGTCGGTTAATGGAGGAGCCAGTTTATTCACATTGGAAGGCGTTGAAGCGAATCCTACGGTACATCAAAGGAACAGTGTCACTCGGGTTATTCTATACAAATGCGGCAGATTACAAGTTGGTCGGGTACTCCGACAGTGATTGGTGCGGAGACTTGGACGATCGGAAAAGCACATCGGGTTATGTGTTTTTTATGGGTGACACGGCGTTTACCTGGCTTTCAAAGAAGCAACCGATCATGACACTCTCGACATGTGAAGCTGAATATGTGGCAGCATCTTTGTGTGTACGTCATGCGATATGGCTTAGAAATTTGTTGGGCAAGTTGGAGCAACAACAACTCGGTTCGACTATGATACGAGTTGACAACAAATCAGCAATTGAGTTGAGCAAGAACCCGGTGAATCATGAGAGAAGCAAGCATATTGACGTTCGCTTTCACTTCATCCGAGATCAAGTGAAGGAAGGAAGTGTGGAATTAGTGCACGTGGCAAGTCGGGACCAAGTCGCGGATATCTTTATGAAACCGCTACCGACGATACTTCTCGACAACTGCAAAAGATTGATCGGCATGAAAGATGGCAGAAGCATTTAAGTTTATGGGGGAGTCTTGTTGAATAAACATTAAATGTCCGTTTTTTATTAGTGTGTTATTTCAGCAGTTTTATAGGAAAATGAAATGTCAAGAGTCAGCAGTTACTCTTACGGGTGATAATAGGTTTTAATTTTGGTTTATGGCTATTAATAGAATTGCCTATAATTAAGTTTATTTCAGTTTTAGAAGGGCAGACTACAACTTATAAATAAATTATTGTATTGCTTGTAAGAATGACACATAATAAAAAAAACCCTCTCTTCGGAAATTATTTTTTCTCCACAAATCCATAGTTTGCAGCCGACAATTTTTTTACACTTAAAGTATTGCATATCTCTATACTAGATAAATGTCATCAATTTAACATAATCAATACATGATAAGATTGCGCAATAAAAGGTTATTTTCTCCTGGATCACATTATGAACGTGTCATTTTCCATGCACTTGGGTTCAGTGAAGTACAAGGGTAATCCATCTAGATTTTGCCCAGAGCATCTTGTCCTTTCTATTTTCTGCAAATAGTCACAAAGCAAAGTCGGAGTTTCTCCCTGTCACTTCTTGATAAAAAATTTTGAGTAGGCTTGAGAAACCTGGTTACTCGGACTATCCATGATGAGGAATCTGTTTCTTCCAGGACTGCTATTGAAATAATATTTCGCTGTTCCCAGTTTAGAAAACAAAGATCTGTTTTCTAAAAGTGCAAGCTGTCCAAAATCGCTCTTCAAATGTCCTGTTTGATATTGTTTCTTGCTATACATTGCCTTTTCTCTCGTACTCCGGTTTATTAGGCTCTATTTCGTTGAAGACGTCATCATATCGTCTAATATGTTACGGGAGGCACTAGTTATTTGACCTACTGTAAAACTTCTTGCAGAAGAATCCATTAGTCATTGAGTGCTTCGACTTCAATACTAGTGGGAACCATGATGCACTTGTAGGGTAAATCCCCTTTCTCATGCAATTTGTAGTACTTGGGCTTTGTGTATGTTAGTTTGCTTCTCGCTTATTACAGTAAACCTCAGAAGTCCATGGCAGACTTGGAGAAACTTCAAAAAGAAAGAAATGGTGCAAATCTTACTTTACCAGCTTATTATGAAGGCCATGAAAACATGTATGTCATTCTTAAATAGTTTAATATTCTTCATTCTGACGAACCCATTGGTCATTTTCAAGATGCACCTTGCAAAAGTTGCTAGTAAAGGAGATGATTACATAGGTCCTAAAGAATAGCATCACATAAAAGTTATCATCGTATCCATTCTTTTTTTGCCAACGACGTAAGTGTTGATTAAAACGTGCTAAGCTAATTTACACAATGCACTTAGAGCACATCTTTCTCAATATTCTCATGTTTTTTGCTCGGCGTCACCATCCTTGTAATCACTCGGCAAAAGAAAAAAAGATAAATGAACAGGAATGACCATAATCACAAACCCGCTCATAGCAATCACATGAGTGATGCTGGTGATCACGATCAAGATTGCTTGCAAGCCTTGTCTTGACGGATCTCTCAACCCCGATTACGACCCTAACAATGACGATGGCAAGCTCATGCTCGTGCCCCTATAATCACCCCTCGCGACACCAGTTATTTGTGAAATTCAAATGAAACCCCAACCCACCATTGGCACTGGCCCCAACGCTCGTTGTTAGCAACCGGCTATGTCCAAGTCGCATTAGCACCGTCAATGGAAAAAAAAAAAAAAGAAGTGAAAAAAGAAAACCAAATGCCGCCTCTTTCCATTGCATGACATCATGTCTAACTATCTTCTTGTTGGTTGCCTAATCTGCGACTTGAAAATAATAGGGTGATCTTGGAAAATTAGCATGTCTCTGCTCACTCCATTTGGAGAATTCAGCCTACTCCAAGTGATAGGAAAAAATTGATTTTTACTCATTGCAGACTGCTTATTTTTCTTACTTCATTCTTTATACTCAAACCGATGGGTATAAATAGTTGGACCGGTTGAACTAGTAGAATCGCAATTGGCCCATACTTCGGTTCAACCCCTGGTATTGTTTTCAAAACATTGCCTAAAATCAGACCCGGAATAGTTGACTGAAAGTCATCCATTCTATCTTGATAGGTGGATATATGCAAATCTTTAATTAAGAGCCCTCACCTTTGGTTCATATATCTATTCATCAAATTTCTTTAATGAATGACATCGTACTTAATTTATTAAAATACCATTCGAAGTAAAGTGCAAGTATATATGTAGATTATAACAATGGGGAATTGGACATGGTTACTTTGTACCTGCTTCGTCCTTTTACTGAGCGAGTGGATCCACAAAAAATATACATTTCAAACATGTGGAAGGTGAGATAGAGAGTCCTATGCAAACACACACTAACCGAACTTGCTCGATTTGATAACAGAAGAGTAAAAATGAAATTTACTACACTTTATGTTTTTTTTTTGTCACATACCATGCTTTGTGTAAAGGGCTATGTTTTTGTATATCCCTAATTATAGGAAACTTTATCGAACTATGCCTTGAGTCATTCGATCACAAATTATGGATCACCTACATGCAAATAAAAATATGGGTGATGTCTGTGTTATTTTGACTTATTACTTGTATTTTATTATGTTTAGCACATGAAATTGCACGTGACTATGTTGTCTAACCAAATTCGGCCCAACTTCTTGTGGCTCCATTTACCCCTCAACCTCATGTGATAATTGACGATAGATCAGATGTTGAAATTATAGTTCAACTTTCGGCTTGATTAGTTTGTTTAATACATTTTGTCATCCTTTTCTAGATCAAGGCATCATCCTCTATATTTTGAATAAAGATCACTAGTATCTTATTAGAGTTATAAACTTGGAAGAAAATAAACTTCTTACTTCTCCATGAACAAGAGAAGATAGTAACCATCGTTGAGCTTTACGAAAACTCATCTGGATCAATAGCAAATCGTCAATAACCTTGGTTATCTCGATAAGTAGCACCAACTCTATACTTGTCGTGCCCATCACGAAACAAGGGATGTACATGGTCGCAAGCACATCTACTAATTTTTTTTGAGTAATTAATTCTCTTAGCATACATTTAAAATAAGGTGCAAAGTTAATGATATTTATCCAAGTGAGATTTGTAAAGTTATTGTTAGTGTAACAGCCCGAATTTTGATATAATTTCCGGGATCAATAAAACTGATATTAATTCGCATTTCATTTTAGCCGGTCTCGCCCTGAGCTGATCACTCTCGGGATACTAACCGATGGGGCATGGCTAACTAGAAAACGGTACGTGGATCGGGGACCCTATCGTGAAATGGGCACCGATCACGAGAGACGTTGAGGGAATATTCTGGGCCAACGTGGGCCGATCGTAGGAAAGGGTAATGGATTGGATTTGGCCAAGGCCAACGATGTATAATAGGGACGCAGGTGATCCTGCAAGACCGAAAGTACACGTGGCCAATCAGTCCTGAACCTAAACCGAGCGATCGTGACCCCTGGAATTAGTAATAATTTCTCATTCTCTCAATGATCGAGATCATTACGACACAGATAGCCCTAGGTTGTTACGCGTAACTTCTAAACAGCCGTCCGTTAGTGAGAGACCCTGAAACTGAAAGTTTAGCGAGTTTTATTCACGAAATTGGGCCCGAATTTCGGTGTCGATTTTCGAAGGCTTAAGAGACTATTTTTGGAATTCTGACGTCATATTATGCCGGCCATGCACATTTGGGGCTAATCTAGGGAAAGATTGAAATTTCGACGAAAATTGGGAAAAATTACGATTTTGCCCCTGTGGGTGCCGGTAATTAATTCTGAGGCCGTTTGAGGTTATTTTTCGAGGCCGACGCCATTTTTGGGTGGCCACACATGCCGGGAGTCGTTATGGACAAAAACTGGAATTTCGACAAAAATTAGAAAAATAATATTATTTTATTCCCGGAACTTCGCAGTCGATTTTTGAGGGCTTAAAAAGTGGATTTTTCGATTCCGACGCCATATTGGGTTGGCCACGCATATATGGAACGCGTATGTGCGAAAATTGGAATTTCGCCCCTGGACCAGAAAATTACGAAAATGCCCCTAGGCCATTTTTAATTAATTCCGAAATTTGGATTTAATTTTTGGGATTAACCAAGGTGAGTTAGCTTAACTCAGGTCTGGTCAGCCCTTGGTTAGGGACAAATGACCATTTTGCCTCTAAATTATTGAATTAGATCAAATTTGGGCCATTAGATTAGGGGTAAAATTGTCCAATAGCCCAAAATTTTGACACTTGGCACCCTAGGCTCTAATCTTTGACTAAGATAAGCATTTTTCTCTCTCCTCTCTTACCAGCCACGATCAGACCAGCTTCAGCAAAATTTTCTTCTCATTTTTCCCCTTCTTCCTCTTCCGTTTTTGTTTTTGTTCTGTGCATTTCTGCATTTTCGATACTGTTCACGCCGGAACAGTACCAGCCGGAGCTATCCCCACCAAGCCAGCACCACCAGCAACCCTTTCCCCCTCTGTGTAGCCACCACAGCCCCAGTGTTTGCCCAAAATAGCCTTGTTTCTCTCTTTTTCTCTTTCTTGATACGCAAACAGTGACGCCGGAGCTTCGCCGGAGCTCCGATCGCCGCGCTGTCACCACCCGGACGTCCGACATCTCCATATATCGCCATCCAACCCAGTCCGTACAATGTCCCCGTACGGATTTTACTGTTCATGCCAGTACGGATTACTGTTCATTCGTCGGAAAATCGTCTCAGCCGTCGTCGGCACGTCGCCGGCCACCGTTTTCCAGCCGTCCGTACAAGTGTCCATATAATCGGTACTGTTCACTGGTACTGTTCACGGGTACTGTTCATCGTCCGTACGCCGTCGCCGCCCGGGAATTCCACCGCCGGTTGCACTGGTCACCAGTGATCGGCCGCCATTCCCCGTCGTCGTGACCTTTGATTAGATGAGTAAAATTCCTAAACCTGAATTAGGACTAATAGTGCGTTTTTCTGGACTGGTTTAGGTATTATCGGTACGTTTTAGACTGGCTTAGATAGATCAGTGTGTATTCCCGACTGAGTTGAGGATTGACCAGTGGAAATTATTATCGGGAAAAATGTTGTAAATCATTGAGGATTTATTGAGGAGAGAATTTGGATTAATTGACCAATTTAGGAGCTCGTTGGTGAAATTGCCGGGTATGTCCGGGTTGACTAATTGTATGTCAATTGTGCTTAATTGTAGTTGATTTTGTGTTGTTGTGTCATGTGTGGTGTGGCTATTTTTGTGTAGTGCGACTGGCCATTGTTTGGTTTACAATGAATTACTGATTTGTGAAACGCACGTAGACCACATGGTATTAATTGGGCCAATTAAGCATGTGTTGTGACAATGGGTGTTTGAATTTCATTGGTGCTCATAGTGCATTGCATTGCATAACATGGACATGCATTATGTATGCCTAGAGTGTGGCATGTGGTGAAATTATGCGAGAATGCGTGTCTGCCATGAGTGCGTGATCACCTAAATTATCCTGAAGCGTCATACGCTTGGTTCAGATAAAAATGAGTTGTGTGATCACCCATGGACCTTCGGGTCGTGACCTTCGGGTCCATACCGTCCTCATGCACTTTGAAGTAGGACGATGCCCGGTACATCCGGAAGGCGACCATCCTCATGCACTTTGGAGCAGGCTCTGGTTCGCAAGGAGAACAGTGTTGCGCCTCATGAACTTTGAAGCAAGCAAGAGACACTGGGTCAGATCGGTTGCTGCGCCTCATGTACTTTGAAGTAGGCTAGACGCACCGGGGCGTGAAAAATTGATGACTCGAGTCGTAATAATAATGAATTGGGCCGTTTGCCAGTGTGCCAGTGTGGGCCAGTGGGCCGGGAACTGTACGTGTCATGTTCACGACATTGGCATACATGAACATGCATGGACTGGCTTGCGAGAGTGTGAGAATCAATGCATAAGTATGTGATTGGCATATATGTGATTATGAGTGCCATGTATGTACTGTGATTATTATATATTGATCTGTCTAATCTGCAGGGTCTAAGAATCATTTGGTTATTATTGATTTGTGATTTAAGTATTTATTTTCCGGTCAGGAGATTGCATGTTAGCCTAACCTAGATTTAGGGGTTGAACTCATTGAGATTCGTCTCACGGTTGTGTAAACCGAAACATTTTCAGACCCCCAGCAATAGGATGCCGAGGTCACCACCTCTTTTTTGGAATACCGCATTTTATCCAACGGTCGTCGAGCATGCACCCCGGTAGAGACGGAGCAGAGCGTAGAAGTGGCTGTTTGATTATTCTCAACTGTTGGTGTTTCCTTTTTGGTTATAGTGAACATTGTAAAATGGTTTTCGTTGGTAATACCAGTGTATATATTTTATGAGATACTTGACTGCTATTTGGTTGTTCTACCTTGGTCTCATGTGTTATATTGTACGGGTGTATATATTTAATTATATACGTTGCTTCCGCATGTGTTTGATCTCTGATTGGGCGTTGGGTCGGCAATGCTTCCTGGGAGTGTTGCACCATAATCGACCATGACAGGATGTTGCGTTCTAGTGGGATATGGGGCGTGACAGTTAGGGCTAGTGCTATTACCTAGAGGGGGTGAATAGGTAACTTTACCAAAATTGTATGATTTAAATGTGCGAAATGAATATAGTCTAGGTCAACAACTTATATGATCAGTATCGGATGGATTCGTATAATAAACTTGTATATAAATTGTTGTCAGATGATTGCGTCTGATGATTAAGACGATGTTCTGATGAACTTATTTGACAGATATGTGTACAATATAATGTCAGCAATAATAAATAAAAGGTTAGGGATAGAGAATACTGCACACAGATCTTTATAGTGGTTCGACTTTATTAAGCTTACGTCCACTCTCCACACCGGCAACCCGTTGGCTGTATTTCACTATTGAATCACTAGATGATTACAAGAGCCGTGCTTCTCAGATGATAGATAACACTATCACGTACACTCTTCACTCAAGTAATTTTTTTTCTAAAAACATAACGTGGAAAATAGTAATCACAAGTATGTAAGATCGAAACTCTATTCAAACTTTGGAATTCTCGATTCTGGTTCTCTTATCTTGTACGATGTTTGCACTCCTTTTATACTCCTCTACCTCAATCTATCCGTTGGACAGTCTTTAGAGGATTAATCCCCAAATCAACCCGTTTGAGATTTTTCCCAAAATAGGATGCATAGCTGTTAGAAAAAGACCATTATCTCCGAGTGATTTGATCGCCCATACAATCAAATCAAGGTTTTCATAAGTGTAGTTCTTCATATTTGAGGAACGATCTTATGATTACCAATTAGAATATCTTAAAATATCAATTTGATTATCCTGCATAAACATGCTAAAAATAACACTCATTGAATCTGATGAGTAATTTTGAGTATGATGACAAAGTCCTTTCATCGGCTAAGTCTCATAACTCAGTATTCACCTGCATCAAATAACTTAAGTGTAATTTTGGTTAGTAATAGATTGTTTTGTCATTCCTCAAAACTCATTAGGGGTTTTGCTCAACAATCTCCCCATTTTTTATGATGACAAAACTATCTATATGTGATGTAAACAAAATATAGTCTATTCAGATGATATAACTTTCCAAGCATATAAAACATTGTTAAGCTTTGAAATATAGCAGTTCATATTTTGCTACTCCCATACTTCATATTCATATCACTTGCATTAACATCCATTCTTTATAATACTTCTCCCCCTTATTGACATCATCATAAAGGATAAACATCATAATTAATGTAATAAGAGAGTAGTATGCAAAGTTCACATAATTACCAAGAGTCAAACAATCATTGCAAAGTTCACATAAAGTCAAACACATAAGTGAGATTAACAAAGAGTTTAGAAATGGTAAGTTGGAAATATATGATGTCAATTTTGCTGATTTTCTGGAGGGGCTGAGGGTCCGACAGGTTCAGATGATGAAGTTCCAAATGGTGCATATAGGAAAGGTACTTGGACAAGATGGAAACTGGAAATTTGGTTTAATCGTTGCTCAATGTGTGAAGAGAGCTGATGAATCTAGCTTGCAGTGTTAATACCTACAATTTGTATATCAGTTCTAACTTGAGCCTTTAAATTGTTGAATCTGGCTGCCATCAAGTCCTTGATTTCCTGAATTCCCCCTTTGAGTTCATTGCGAAGTTCCCGAACTTCATTTTGAAATGCAGCTTGTCTCCATCTTAGATCGGTAATGGCTACATGGTCTGACATGGAAGAGGAGATGTTGTATCCAGAAGGAGTATGAGTGTTCTAAGCATCAATAGACATTGCTTCCTTCCCTTTGCCTCTTGGTGGAGCTTCAGATAGACTATTTTCACAATTATTGCCTTCAAGAGGAAAGTCTGCAAAAGTTGTTGCCAGAGGAGCTGCGTCTTTTGCATTCTGATCATGGTTATTGTCTTCAACATCTGAAGCATTTTCTTCTTCAAACTCCTCTTGCATGTGATCATATTAAGCATTTTCTTCTTCTTCAAACTCCACCCGCATTTCAGCTTCATGATCATGTTCAATCTCTCCCTGTCTCTTAGAGGGTTCTTTCTCAGCATCTTTTTCAGCAGTGGCCATTTTCTTTTACTGATTTTCCATGACTACTTTGTTGATAATGTCAGTAAGTGAATTCATCAAGTAGTCTTCCTCTTCTTCCAGTTTCTGAATTTCAAGCTGAGTGGCAGCATATTTGTCTGCACGGGTTTTGTACTTGGCATCTTGAATAATTAGCCATTGCATAAATCTTGACTCCTCAAGGCTTCTTTCATCAGCTTGAGACTGTTCAGCAGATTGGTCATCAGAAATCTGCATTTTATTAGAATCACTAGCCACAGCTTGAGTTCTTTTGGTTGGTCTGTTAGTTCTGGAGACTGTCGACTGCACTTTCCTCTTTCTTACTAAGGGCTCAATTGATTCCTCCTCATCAAAATCATGAAAAATATTGACAGAGTCATTGTGTTGTGTACTCATCACTTTTGCATGAATAATCTTGCCCCTCTTATCCTTCCAATTTTCACCATCAAATTTATATCCGATTTTAGTCATTATGAGTTCTCCAACGGTCATAGTTTGAAGAGGTTTACCTTTGAGTTTTGTTGGAATGGAAATTTTCAAATACTCAAATATATCGGTGATCAAAGCTCCATAAGGGAGTTGACCTTTACTCTTCTTAACTGTTCTATACATTTGAAGGAGAATCATATGTGATAGACATCAGATTGAATTGCCCAAATCAACTTGGCCTCATAGCGAGAGATATCAGATTTGGAAGAACCTTTGGGTCTGAGACAATTGATGATGATTTTGTGCAGGACAATTGAATTTAGAGGAAAAAGAGAGTGAGATATATGAGATGTGGAGCCTCTGATGAAATAAAAGTCACCGGACAGAGATTGATATGCCAAATCTAAAGTAATAGGAATAAGAGAGAATTCTATATGTTTTACTCCCAGAATGGTAGCGAAATCAAAGGCTCATAACTTGTAATCTTGTTGAAAAACAAAGAACTCAATTTCAAAATGAGAAATGAATGACAGATTTGAATAAAAGTAAGTCGTACGTTTTGGGTAGACTTTGTAAGGGAGAGAGCATATTCTTTGAAAATCAAGATGTTCAATCAGACGCTGAATTTTGATATTGAAATTTTCAAAGAAGCTGAAGTCTACAACTCTATTATTCATTATTCCTCTTTTTAGAAGAGAGTTGTAGGCAACTTGATGAATTTTGTTTCTAAACAAGCTATCACTTTTCTTGTCATCAGCAGGAATTCCAGAAATTGGTAAAAACTTAGCAAACAGTTTTTCATCATTATCCTCCTTCCTACTATCAATGTTTATGCTTTTCTCCAAAGTCTACCATTCCTCTTCACCAACGAATTTTTCTATTTCAACATTCAAAAGTTCTCATACTTTCTCTTTTCCTTTTCGAGAAACTCTTTTCTTTGTAGTCATAGGAGTTTCCTCTACATTAGAGGATTCTCTCAGAACTATTCCCTTTTCAGCAATAGGCGTTCTTCTAAGTCTTATACCCTTCTCATATTCCTCCATAACTTCATGCTCAGACAGAAAACCTAAGGTTTTACATATAGCATTTACCTTACTTTGGTCACTCCAATTTTCTCAAAGCACTCTAAGGGTTTTTACCAGTTGTCTTGCCATAACAAAAAGATCATGTTCTTGAACAGGTATACGTAGAGATTTGTTACCTACAGAAGACTCTTGCTTTAAGCCCGAGTCAGAGATATCGATTTTCTCTGCTTCTCCTTCTTTGCCTGCTTTGGTGAACATTCTTGCGATTCTATTTGATCGTCTGGAACCCTTGATTCCTTTCTTTGATTCAGTGGTTGATTTCGGTGCCATTGAAAAGATTTTTGAGTTTTCGAAGTGAAAGATGAGATCTTTTAGGGTAAATCGTGTTTTTTGGAGATCTTTAGGATTTCAGAGAATGGAAATAGTGTCCAAAGAGAGAGTGTGAGAGTGAGAGAGAAGATAAAAAGTTTTTAAACCGAGGAGTACTATATATCGGTTTTTATAAAACCTTTTTGGAAACTGTCAATTGACAGTTATGGAAATTTCGGAAATTATATTCCAAAAATTTTGGAATTATAATCCTCAAACGATATCAATCATGGCAACTAATATATGAGATATTCAAACAATTATGATATTTAAAATATATGAGATATACATACCTTTTATAAGATGAGTTGCGCGCCAAAATCAAACACTTCAAATATATGCTTGAACAAATAGTCATCAGATGCAATGAAAGTTTGTTCTGCATATCTCAATAAAGTGGGTTAATGATATTTAATTTATCTCTAATAAGCTCAAAACTTTTCTTCTCTAAAGGTTTTGTAAAGATGTCAGCTCATTGTTGTTTAGTGTCTATAAATTGAACAATTATATCTCCTTCTAAAACATGATCACGGATAAAATGGTGCTTAACATTCATATGCTTAGCTCTGGAATGCAGAATAGGATTCTTGGTCAAATTGATAGCACTGGTATTGTAACACTTGATCTCCACAGTTGAGTCTTTGACATTGAAGTCTTTCAATTGTTGTTTCATCCAAAGAATTTGAGCATAGCAACTACCAAGTGAAACATATTCTGCTTCTGCTGTTGAAAGAGTTATAGTTTGTTGCTTCTTTGAATACCATGAAACAAGCATGTGTCCTAATAATTGACACGTTCCTGAAGTGTTTTTCCTGTCTATTTTGCAACCAGCATAATCAACATTAGAATATCCAATAAGAGTAAAGTTTGATCCTTTAGGATACCACAACCCAAGTGTAGAATTGGTGCTAACATATTTGATAATTCTTTTGACTGCAGTAAGATAAGATTATTTTGGTTCTGATTGAAATCTTGCATACAAACAAGCACTAAACAAAATATCTGGTCGTGAGGTAGTTAAATATAAGAGAGAACCAATCATGCTTCTATATAATTTTTTATCTACTGGCTTTCCTTTTTCATCCTTGTCTAATTTAATGAAATATGACATTGGAGTATTAGTCTTTTTGCAATTTAATAAACCAAACTTTTTCGTAATTTCTCTAGCATACTTTTCTTAACAAAGAAAGGTACCATTTTTTGTTTGCTTAATCTGTAATCTAAGGAAGAAAGTTAATTCTCCCATCATACTCATTTCAAATTCACTTTGCATCATTTTAGAGAAATTCTTACACAATTTTTCATCCGTAGAACCAAAAATGATATCGTCTACATAGATTTGAACAATTAAAATATTTTTACCTTTTGATGAATAGGGTTGTCACGCCCCGAACCCCGACGGGCTCACGACATCCCTTCGATGGCCGTAATGAACGTGACGTCCCAGGACGCGTCGCCAACCCAAATGAAACAACTAACAATAAAGGCAAGCGGAAGCGAAATAGAAATAACCCAGACAATACATAATGACCAAAGGATAACATTTGTACAAATCAATATACGCATGACAAGCTTGGCAATCACCTACAGCATTCCCTATACACAACATCAACCCTTGGCTACTAACTTCAAACCACGATCATAAAAGAAAGGGGCAGTAGTTCGGTAATCCTAATTTCACTATTCACAAGGGGCATCCAAACAGGGATGAAGCATCAATCTCCAATACCATCCCCAGCCTCCGAACCGCACGTGACGATTGTTTGTCACTCAAAACCTGAAAATGTTTAACAACGGGAATGAGATAAATCTCAATAAGCAAACCCCTAAACCCCACATAGGCCAATGCGTACCCAGACGAGTCTCAACATGCAACCCAACTAATGACATGTTAGAAATCACGTAACGTACTTACCTCGCCTCGATTCCTACGCCAACTCTGCACATTAATCATGTCACTATAATGCAAAAATAACCCCAAGCACATATCACAATCATTCGAATGCCATACATACTCGCGTTCACCCGATTCAACCCAAACACATTTCACATGCGTATCCATCTAACCTTCTCACAACCCGGGTCAACACCCCTCAGGTCCTTTCTCACTGCCCGCGTCAACATGCCTCAGGCCCGTTCTTACAACCCGCGTAAACACGCCTCAGGCTCATTCTCACACGACTCGCGTAAACACGCCTCAAGTCTAATCTCATAGCCCGCGTAAACACGCCTCAGGCTTATTCTCACTGCCCGCGTAAACACACCTCAGGCCCAATTTTCTTTTCAATGACCCGCGTAAACACGCCTCAGGTTGGCAGCCCTCCGATCAATCCGGGCTTTTCAAGCAAACATATACGCCACTCAATTCAATTAATTTCACGTCTTTCACGGGATCAAATATCACACAATCATTCTAAGCGATCACAACACAATTTGCCATGCTCAAGCCAAAAAGGCCACGGTTCTACCAATCGTAGCATTTCAACAAACATCTACGATCACTATAGAGCGATCACAACCAATCATTAATTCATCACATATGAACACAATTCAAGCATTTGGACCGCACGGAACCATCACACACGAAATTAATATTCTAGTCTCAATGGCCCTTCATATAATCACACTAAGCCTCAACTCACAATAGGCGCATTATCCCCATCACGAATCACCAACACGAACTACCGTCAAATGATCATTAAATCCTGCACGAAAGACCGACGATCTCGACATAAATTACAGCACTAACGACCTCTAATCCTACCACAAAATTCAGCCATAAAGCATCGCGATTCAGCCCATACTTCGGCCCTCCACTCGCCCCAAACCAGCCTATAACTCAGCCACCCAATCGCGCTAAACAGCCACCAAAACCACATCGAACAGCCCATGACAGGCACTATATTCACTATATTCAGCCCACACACGAACACACGAACCCTTAAACAAGTCTAGCATTACCCATCATCCTAAGTCGGGATTAGGAAGTCGTTTACCTTGACTTGAGCAAGAAAACGGGGTGGGGCCACTGGGAGGATCGCCGGGACAGCGGTGGCGGCGACTCAGCGGCAGCAAGGGCGAGCAGTTGGACTCACGGTGGTGAGAAGCAGCGGCACCGGCGAGTGGCAGGGACCTCGCCGGAACAGCAACAGCTCCGGTGACGGCTGGGCAGCGACGACGGCGGCTGGACAGCGATGTCGACGGGAATAGGGGCGATGGGTGGACCAAAGAGGGCGAGCGAGAGGCAAAAACGGTAGTAACTGAGGTACTCCGTGGAATAGGTAGGGGCAGGGGCGGCGACGGCGCGACGACGAGCTGCTGGGGTGGACGGCAAGGCAGCAGTGGCGTCGGAGGTTGGACGGGTAATGAGCGGCGAATCTGGTCGGCCTCGGCTCCGACGCGACCAGAGGTCGCGCGAATAGGAGGGGAAAAGGAAGAGGAGGGGCGACGGCGGCGGCAAGGGAGCTCTGGTCTAGGACAAGTTGCCGACAGCGACGGCGACGGAGAGATGGGCGAGCGTGCAACCGGCGAGCTGGGACGGTGGAGGCTCGGCCAGAACAGGGGAGACAGACGCGTTGTCGCCGGAGCAGCAGGGGCGACGGCGGCTGGGAGGGAAGCTGGGATGGTGGCGACGAGCCGGTGGGGGCGATGGTGGCAGGAACGGTGGCGTGGGGTGGTCGCAGGCGAGGCAGAACAGGGGAGGCGTCGGGATGAAGAGAACAGGGGATGGGAAGGGAGAGGGGGAAGGGTCGTAGCGGCGATGGCGCGGCCAGCGATGATGCAGCGACTGGCGGGGCAGCGGTGCCAGGCAAATGGTCCAGCGAGCAGTGGCTGGGGTAGCGGCAGTCGGGCGAGCGAGCAAGCAGAAGCAGAAGCAGTAGCCAAGAGGACCAACGAAGAAGAAGAAGAGAAGAAAGAAGAGAAAAAGAAAAGGAGGAGAGAGAAGAGGCAAGTCTGATGGACAGGTGGTGGGGACGCGCGCGGAGGAGACGTGTACGGCAGGGAGGAGAGAGGAGAGAGAGAGGGAGAGAGAGAGAGAGGGAGGGAAATAATAATAATAACAAAATAATCTTTCTTATATTAAACGCAAACCGATGGCCCAAATTCAAAATCGAAAACGATCTACTGGTCTAAAATAAGCCTCGCATATAAAAAGGGACAAAAGCAAAATTAATTAAGTAAACTACAACGAGGGAGGTCTAGTAGTCCAAATTTGCACTTGATCAAAAACTCTCCTTTTTTCCATTATTCATGATAATCTCGATGCTAGCCACAATAATATTGACATCGTCCAATTTATTTCGTCCTGAAACTCCCGAAAATCGACTGTCAAGTTCGGGGCCTAAATAACGGTCAAATTCGATCGAGTGCGATTCTAGCGAAATCTCAAAATTTAAAACAATAACCGGGAGTGATCAGTTTTCGGGCGAGATTTTACTATAAGCACACTGACGAATTACACGTTTATTAAATCTCAAAATTGAGTCAAAATCCGGGATGTCACAACTCTTCCCCCCTTACAAAAATTTCGTCCTCGAAATTTACAATCCAACCCAACTATTCAAACAAATGGGGTACTGGTGTCGCATCAACTTTTCACTTTCCCACATCGTATCTTGGCTGTTTCAATTGATTACTAAACCAACTTGGGACCCATGATGCTCATCTCACCCACTCATCCCAACAAACCAGTGTTCTGTAAACTCTACCATACCATGCCCCAAACGATGCCATTCTAAAACTTTGCTGATAGCTATTGAAATAGGCCAACTCAACTAAGGGCAATTATTCTTTCCAACTTCCCCTAAAATCCACTCCACATGCTCGCAGCATATCTTCCAAAGTCTGAATCGTCCTCTCAAACTGGCCATCCGTCTGCGAATGATAGGCCGTGCTAAACTGTAACTTTGTTCCTAATGCCGTATGAAGACTTTTCCAAAAAGTGGCAGTAAACTTAGGATCACGGCCCAAGGTGATCGTCATTGGTACTTCATATAGACGGACTATGTGTCGAACATACAAATCGGCATACCTTCCCAAGGCAAAAACCCTTTCGTGCTGGTAGAAAATGTGCTGACTTTGTCAACTGATCTACTATCACCCAAATTGAATCATGGCCCCTCTGGCTCCTTGGTAAACCCATTTCCACTCGAGAATTTCTAATGGCTGCAATATTCCACCCGGCTTTCAATGTTGCGCCTTCACTTATCGGTACGTTAAACACTTAGCCACATGCTTGGCCACGTCCACTTTCATGCCGTTCCACTAGTAATGCTGTCGCGAGTTCTAATACATTTTTGTACTACCCGGGTGAATACTATAATTACTACGGTGTGCTTCAGACAAAATCTCCTCCTTGAGTTCCGCATCACTGGGTACACAACCATCCGCGGAACTTCAAAATCCCATCCTCGGATACCTGAAAGTCCAATTTCCTCTTTGCGACATCCATACTCAGAATCTTTTGAATCTCTGGGTCCGTCGACTGTAAAGCCTTGATCTTAGCCCAGATTTTCAGTTTAATCCTGAATGCGGTATGCAGACTCTAAATATGACTCGCTTCACACTAAAATTCTGAATCCCGAATTCCCTCCAATAGGGTCCATTCCTTGGCCATCATATACGCGATGCTCGATTTTCAACTCAGTGCATCCGTTACCTTCTTAGCCCTTCCGGGTGATATAAAATATCGCAGTCGTAGCCCTTAACGAGTTCCATCCAATGGCGCTGTCTCATGCTAAGTTCTTTTTGCGAAAACCGATACCTTTAAACTCTGATGATCTGTATAAATTTGAAATTTCTCCCCACACAGGTTATGCCTCTAAATCTTAAGAGCGAAGTCAATCGCGGCTAATTCCAAATCATGAGTTGGATAATTCAGCTTATGAGATCTCATTTGTTGCGACGCGTATGGCACTACTCTCCCACGTTGTGTCAACACACATTCAGGTCCTCTTAGCGACGCGTCACTATAGATTTCATATCCTCCCAGACCTAACGGGACCGTCAACACTGGCGTGATCGTCAAACTCTGTTTCAATCTTGAAAACTCCTTTTGCCCATTCAAATTTCATTCCCTTCTTTTGCAGCCGAGTCTACAGCGTCGCTAATACAGAAAACCTTTCCACGAAACGTCTATAATAACCCGCTAGACCCAAGAAACTCCGAACCTCGGTTACTATTGTCGGCCTCAGCCAATTCGTGACGGCTTCAATTTTTGCCGAATCCACTACAATCCTTTCACCATATATCACATGTCCTAAGAACGCTACTCAGTAAAGTCAGAATTCGCGCTTACTGAACTTAGCGTAGAGTGCGTGTTCTCTTGAGGCCCGTAGAACATTTTTCCAAATGTAACTCACACCCGGCGGAACTTTTAAGTATACCAAGATATTGCCTATGAATCACGATTATAAACTGATCCAGAAATTTCTTAAATACCCGATTCATTAAATCCATAAAGGCTGCGAGGTGTTCATCAGTCCAAACAGCATCACCGTAAACTCATAGTGTCCATACCTCGTCTCAAATGACGACTTTGGCACGTCCTTCTTCTTGATCCTTAATTGGTGATAGCCAGTCCTCATATCGATCTTAGAAAACACCGACGCCCCTTACAATTGATTAAATAGGTCATTAATCCTTGGCAAAAGGTACTTATTCTTAACGGTCACCTGGTTCAGTTGCCTGCAGTCAATGCACAACCTCAATGATCCATCCCCCCCTTTTTTTTTTTGCCTCACGAATAGCACTGGCGCTCCCCATGGAGACGCACTCGGGCGAATGAAGTCCTTATCCAATAACTATTGCATTTGGACTTTCAATTTCTTCAATTCTGACAACGACATCCTATAAGGCACTTTCGAGATCGGTTCTGTCTTTAGGGCTAACTCAATTGCAACTCCACTTCTCTATCAGGTGGCAATCCCGGCAATTCCTGAGGAAAAACATCGGGAAGATTACACACCTCGACTATGTCCTCTAGCCTTAGTTCCGTAACCAACAAGTTAATCACAAGATAGTTATCTTTCGATACCTCAAAGACCAAACTCAATCCATCCAATTTCGATCCACAATCTCCCAAAAACAAATCACATCGGTTCTTTACAAAATCTGAAATCTCCAAGTGATAACTCATTCCTTCAATTCTTGTCAAAATCTATCATTAGTGATTCCAAAATACAAAAAGAAAACTGATTGCGTCAATGTACCATGAGCAATTATACATCTTACACGATCGTTCGACCCCAAAAATCTCCAAAAATCACTTCTAATACACCAAATATCTTTACACATCATATTTAAATCCTTAAGACAAGTCCTTCGCCTCCTTTCTAGCCACGACTTACACTTTTCTTTACGCCCCTTGTCGATTCTGATCATTCGGTGGAGCAGCTCCCGCTTGGTGTCCTACTCGTGGTTGCCAGGGTTGCATCGACGACCTAACCCATCGGTTGGGGCAATTTCTCACTTGGTGTCCTCGCCCGGCACATCCAAAGCATACTCCACCCCTACTCGGGCAAGGTCCATTTCCATGTCTTCCCCTACAAAGTCGATAAGTCGAATTCGAATGGTGAGCCGGCTTCCCGATATTCTTCTTAACGGGAGGGATGAAACGACTATTTCCCATCATTGGCCTCCTTCCATCTTGACGATCATCCCTAGTCGGGGCATACCGCGATCCAGGGGCGGCAGCCCGACCTATCAAATCACGTTCAATTGCCTGGGCCCGATCATAAATCTCATTATAGCCCCTCAAGTTCAATGAAATCATCTGACTGCGAAGGTCCGACTTCAGTCCATCTCGGAACCTCCTGGCTTTGTCCTCTGGGTCCTCTACCATTCTTGGGGCAAACTTGGACAGCCTTGCGAACTCGGCCTCATATTGGTCTACCGACATCTGACCCTGGCGAAGCCTCATGAATTCTGCTAATTTCTGCTCTCGGGCATTTTAAGAGAAATACCTGTCATTAAAGGTCTCAGTAAAAACAATCCAATTCGGGGCAGTACCAGCGGCGAATACTTGACCTCTGGTGGCCCTCCACCAATCGCTTGCATTGTTCTAAAGCTGGTAGACTGCTAGTGTTACCTTTTCTTCCTCAGTACACCCCAGCACCTCAAAAGCTTTCTCTAGCTCCTCTACCCATCTTGGTGCAGCCTCGGGGTCACCTCTCCCATCAAACTTCGGGGGTTTCAACCTCAAAAACTGTTCTACTAGCTTGGACATCGGCCTGATCATATTTACTCGCATTATACTAGGATTCCCACCAATCACATTATTCCCCTGATTTCCATTATTCCCAATGATCTCACTGGCAGCTGCAGCAGCGACAGCAGTGCTCCTTTCCTTGGTCTGTCTACCTGATAATAATCCTGCTTCCTCAAGTGTCCTCCACATTTCGTCCACTCTGTCGTCCCCCACAACTCTAGCTTGCAGAGCTATACGACCTCGACCTCTACCTCGACCTCGACCGCTCATCTTACTAGTTCTCACAAAAGCTCACCTGCTAAATTCCACGCAGGAATTAGAGACCTAGGCCAACTATACCAGTCTAAAGCCTTAGGGAGTGAATCACCATAATAATTCACTAAACAAACAGTTAATCACAAACAATACCCAATCACAACTAATAGAGTTCGTGCACTTACCACAAGTCCTGACGCACCTGCACCTCACATATTATTGCATAATTTCAAGCAGCAACCACAATCACACTATCTAGAGTACACATGGCACACAAGTCTCCCTAACTGGCTACCCCAAGGTCATCGCTCCTTATCACTCCAGGTTTTGACCAATTAGTATCGAGCTGTCCTTGCTCTAATACCAAATCAACTGGGATGTCACGCCCCGAACCCCGACGGGCTCGCGACATCCCTTCGATGGCCGTAATGAACGCGACGTCCCACGACGCGTCGCCGAACCAAACGAAACAACTAGCAATAAAGGCAAGCGGAAGCGAAATAGAAATAACCCAAACAATACATAATGACCAAAGGATAACATTTGTACAAATCAATATACGCATGACAAGCTTGGCAATCACCTACAGCATTCCCTATACACAACATCAACCCTTGGCTACTAACTTCAAACCACGATCATAAAAGAAAGGGGCGGTAGTTGGGTAATCCTAACTTCACTATTCACAAGGGGCATCCAAACAGGGATGAAGCATCAATCTCCAATACCATCCCCGGCCTCCGAACCGCACGTGATGACTGTTTGTCACTCAAAACCTGAAAATGTTTAACAACGGGAATGAGATAAATCTCAATAAGCAAACCCCTAAACCCCACATAGGCCAATGCGTACCCAGACGAGTCTTAACATGTAACCCAACTAATGACATATTAGAAATCACGTAACGTACTTACCTCGCCTCGATTCCTATGCCAACTCTGCACATTAATTACGTCACTATAATGCAAAAATAGCCCCAAGCACATATCACAATCATTCGAATGCCATACACACTCGCGTTCACCCGATTCAACCCAAACACATTTCACATGCGCATCCATCTAACTTTCTCACAACCTGGGTCAACACCCCTCAGGTCCTTTCTCACTGCCCGCGTCAACACGCCTCAGGCCCGTTCTCACAGCCCGCGTAAACACGCCTCAGGCTCATTCTCACACAACTCGCGTAAACACGCCTCAAGTCTAATCTCATAGCCCGTGCAAACACGCCTCAGGCTCATTCTCACTGCCCGCGTAAACACGCCTCAGGCCCAACTTTCTTTCCAATGACCCGCGTAAACACGTCTCAGGTCTTTTCTTGTCTTTCTCACCACACCTGCGTACCCACGC
Source organism: Syzygium syzygioides (assembly GCA_031216285.1). Lineage (NCBI taxonomy): Eukaryota > Viridiplantae > Streptophyta > Magnoliopsida > Myrtales > Myrtaceae > Syzygium > Syzygium syzygioides. Next base: position 26,268,116 of record CM062243.1, on the reverse strand, counting down.
CTCAGGTTAGCAGCCCTCCGATCAATCCGGGCTTTTCAAGCAAACACATACGCCACTCAATTCAATTAATTTCACGTCTTTCACGGGATCAAATATCACACAATCATTCCAAGCGATCACAACACAATTTGCCATGCTCAAGCCAAAAAGGCCACGGTTCTACCAATCGTAGCATTTCAACAAACATCTACGATCACTATAGAGCGATCACAACCAATCATTAATTCACCACATATGAATACAATTCAAGCATTTGAACCGCACGGAACCATCACACACTAAATTAATATTCTAGTCTCAATGGCCCTTCATATAATCACACTAAGCCTCAACTCACAATAGGCGCATTATCCCCATCACGAATCACCAACACGAACTACCGTCAAACGATCATTAAATCCCCCACGAAAGACCGACGATCTCGACAGAAATTTCAGCACTAACGACCTCTAATCCCACCAAAAAATTCAGCCATAAAGCATCGCGATTCAGCCCATACTTCGGCCATCCACTCGCCCTAAACCATCCCATAACTCAGCCAGCCAATCGCGCTAAACGGCCACCAAAACCACGTCGAACAGCCCATGACAGGCACTATATTCACTATATTCAGCCCACACACGAACACACGAACCCTTAAACAAGTCTAGCATTACCCATCATCCTAAGTCGGGATTAGGAAGTCGTTTACCTTGACTTGAGCAAGAAAACGGGGTGGGGCCACTGGGAGGATCGCCGGGACAGCGGTGGCGGCAACTCAGCGGCAGCAAGGGCGAGCGGTTGGATTCACGGTGGTGAGAAGCAGCGTCACCGGCAAGTGGCAGGGACCTCGCCAGAACAGCAACAGTTCCGGGGATGGCTGGGCAGCGACGGCAGCGACTGGACAGCGATGGCAACGGGAATAGGGGCGACAGGTGGGCTAAAGAGGGCAAGCGAAAGGCAAAAACGGCAGCAACTGAGGTACTCTGCGGAACAGGTAGGGGCAGGGGCGGTGACGGCGCGACGGCGAGCTGCTGGGGTGGACGACAAGGCAGCAGTGGCGTTGGAGGTTAGATGGGTGGTGAGCGGCGGATTTGGTCGGCCTCTGCTCCGACGCGACCAGAGGCCACGCGAACAGAAGGGGAAAAGGAAGAGGAGGGGCGACGGCGGCGGCAAGGGAGCTCCGTTCTAGGACAAGTAGCTAACGGCAACGGCGATGAAGAGATGGGCGAGCGTGCAACCGGCGAGCTAGGACGGCGGAGGCTCGGCCAGAATAGGGGAGGCAGACGCGTTGTCGCCGAAGCAGTAGAGGCGACGGCGGCTTGGGGGGAAAAGCTGGGATGGTGGCAACGAGCCGGTGGGGGCGATGGTGGCCGGAACGGCGGCATGGGGTGGTCGCGGGCAAGGCAGAACAGGGGAGGTGTCGGGATGAAGAGAACAGGGGATGGGAAGGGAGAGGGAGAGGGGTCGCGGCGGCGATGGCGCGGCCGGCGGCTGGCAGGGCGGCGGCGCCAGGCGGACGGTCCAGCGAGCAGTGGCTAGGGCAGCGACGGTCGGGTGAGCGAGCAAGTAGAAGCAGAAGCAGCAGCCAAGAGACTTCATTGACTAATGCTAATTAAATTGAAATTCAAACCTTTAACAAATGAGACTTCATTGATGATGAGATTGTCAATTCTGACAGTTCCAATTCTGACAGTTCATTTACCAATTATTTTTCCTTTATTGTTGCCTCCAAAGGATACACTTTCTCCTTTAATTCTTTCTAACTTAATGAATTTTAGAGGATCTCCGGTCATGTATCTTGAGCAACCACTATCAAGGTACCACTTGTTTTTTTCTTTTCTTTGCTACCTGCAAAAGATAAGTAACTCACTTTTTCTTTGGTACCCAAATTTTCTTGGGTCCATTTTGGCTAGGATCAATCATTCTTAGAATATCTTTTTGAATAGGTCTCCAAACCTTTGGACAGTCACTCTTAAAGTATTTGAATCACCGCAATTTATACATCTTTGTGAAGTTTGACCATAGAATTTTACAAACTGCTTTTGAAAGTGATTTCTATAATCAAATTTAAAGGGTCTTTTCTTTAGTCTTTCTTTGACATTCAGAAAATTATTTTTCAATTCAATATTTTTATCGAAACCCAGACCTGATTTATTATAATAAGGAATTTGAATCGATAAAATATGATGAAGATTTTTAGAACCCATTGAGAATTTCTTAGTTATATTAGAAATGTCATTTTTCAAAAGTTCTTTTTCATTAGAGATGCAATCAAAACTTTCCTTAGAAATGTTTTTCATATTAGAAACTTCCTTTTTCAGTGAATTATTTTCCTTTTCAAGAAAATCTTTATTTTTCTTGATAAGATTAAATTCTTTTTGCAAAGAAATCTATCTTATCCTTTTGCAAAATATCTTGCAGTTTTAAAAGATTATTTTCCTTTTTTAAACATTCGATTGATTCATCAATTTTCTTGTTTTGAGTCGTACTTCTTAGAGACACAATTTCCTTCTTTAATATAGAAATCTTTTTTAAGGCAGTTTTATTAACAGATATTAATTCATCAATATAATTTGCAACTGCTTGAGGAATATTTGAATTACTTACCTCATTTTCTTCATCAGGACTTGATTCTGAGTCTGATTTTTCCATCAGACAAATATTAGCAAACTCTTGTTCGCTTTCTTCATCCTCTGAATCACTCCATGTATTAGCTTTGAAAGCCTTCTTATATCTTTCATATTTTCCTTTGTTCTTCTTGAGAAGGGGACATTTAGGCTTTATGTGTCTGTTCTTTTTGCAGTGGAAACATATCACATCTTTGTTTTCGGCACTGGAACTCTTCTGAAAATTTAGTGTGACATTCGGAATTTCGGCCCATTTTTGTAATTTATAAAACGTGTAATTTGTCAGTGTGCTTATAGTAAAATTTCGCTCGGGAACTTATCACTCTTGGTTATTATTTTTAAAATTAGAGATTTCACTAGAATCGCACTCGATCAAATTTGGCCTTTATTTAGAGCCCAAACTTTGGTGTAGAATTTCTCGGAGTTTCGGGACGAAATAAATTGGACGATATCGATATTGTTGTGGCCAGCGTCGAGATTACCAAGAATAATGAGAAAGTGAAATTTTAAATTGGGTGCAAATTTGGACTAGTAGACCTCTCTCGTATTGTGTTTTGAGTTATTTTATTTTGACCCTTTTGTCCTATATTATTATTTGAGATTTTTCGTGGGCGGTTACATCATTTTCCGAACTTGAATCGTGACCGTTAAATCGATTTTTAGTTTGAACCGTGTTCGTCGAATCGCACTCGCGCACCATTGACTTTCTACTCTCTCTCTCTCTCTCTCTCTCTCTCTCTCTCTCTCTCTCCTCTGCGTCGCGCCACCCACTCCCGTGCTACGTCCTTTCGCGCATGTCTGTCCTTCTCTCTCCCTCTCTCTTTCTTTCCCTCTCTCTTTACCCCTGGTCGCGCACGTCCCCCATGCAGACGTCCCCTCCACACCCATGCAGACCCTAACACTCTCTCTCCTCATTCCTTCTTTCCCCTTTCTCTCTCTTCTTCTTCTTTCCTTCTTCTTCCTCTTCCTTCTTCCTCTCGCGACCCCAACTACTTCTGCTTCGCTTCTACTCGAGCTCGCCTGACTGCCGTATGCCGCCGCGGTCGCCAGCCAGCTCAACCGTCGCGCTGCACCGTCCGCCAGCCGCCACCCCCAACCGGCTGGTCTCTCCCTCCCTTTCGCGCCCGGCTTGCTGCTCGAGCCCGTCACGCTTGTCTCGGCCCAATGCTGCCTAACCAACCATCATGCCCCGCTTCGTCACCCAGCTCGCCGCCGCTGTGGCAGGTCGTCGTCGCCCCAGCCCAGCCGAGCCGTCGTTGTCGTCGCCCCAACTAGCCAGCTTGCGCCCGCAGCTCGCCGGTGCTGCTTAGCCGCTCGTCGGCCGACCCCACGTTGCCAATCGCCGCAGTGCTGCCCGTCATCGCCGTTCCTCTCACCTCAGCTGGCAACCCCTCCTCCCACACATCACTCTCGTCCTCTCATTTCCTTCTTATTTAGCCGTGAAAGGCCAATCTCGCCGGAGGAGTTGCACCGTCGTCGGAGCCGATTCACCGCCACCACCACCTCGCCCAGCCATCCAGCCGTCCCACCTTTTTCCTCTCTCTCCCATCCGTCGCGACCAGCAGCCCCTTCGCCTAGGCTCGCCATCCGCAAGCCACCGTCGCACACGTGCCGGGAAGGTCGCCCGTCGCCGCCACTGCCTAGCCTTCCTCGTTGCGTGTTCAACCCCATTTCAAGCTTAGGACTTCAGGTGAGTTTGACCCTAAACCCTCATTAGGATGATTTGCATTTCTAGATGGATTTTAGGGGTTAATTAGGGTAATTTAGGGGTTAAATTATGGAGATAATTAGGGGCTGTTGTTGTGACTGGTTTGGCGGATTAGTGTGATGAATTAATGGAGGTTTAGTGGCCCGAGAGGCGCTGTACATTGGCTGGACAGATTTGGATCGGAATGGCCCGAGTTCGGGTTGAAATGCGGACTTTAGTGCGCGTCTTATTTAGCTTTGTGGTGGCTGATTAAAGTGGCGTTTTGGAGAGTTTAATGGAACATTTTGAGGATAATTAATGGCCTAGAATTAGCGAGCTAGTGGCTGTTCATGACGGGATCGTATTGGGCGAGGCGCGATTGATTTGAGGTTTAATGGTGCAATTGGCGGAATTATTGGATAGACCGAGTTAGTGATTAAATTGTCCTTGATTGGGAGTAATTCAGTAACGCCGTGACATGCCTAGCGTGACTAAGAACGAAGTAGCTTGACGGGCCTCGACTGCGTGGATTTAGGTTGAGCAAATTGTATGACTTATACGTGTGAATTTCGTACCATGCTAGAATACTTGATTTGTCTTCACGGTTGTGTAGTATGTTGGTTGGGCATAGTGAGATGTGGAATGAGCATATTGCATGGTAAATTGAACTAGTGGCGTAGTGGTATTAAATGCTCATTGTGAAATGTGTGAATGCACAAGTGTGATCGTTGTAGTCATGGGTGTGTGTCACGAGCATTAGCACGGCATGTACATTTACAAGTGTGCCCGAGTGACATGTGCATTGTAATCACCTAAAATGCCCTGATGCGTATTACGCGGGGTTCAGATAAAAATTAGTGCATGTGAATGTGTGATCACAATAAACCCTGATGCATTTTACGCGGGGTAGTGAACCCATCCTGAGGCGTATTACGCGACACGATGCCCGATTTACGGAAGATGACCAACCTGAGGCGTTTTACGCGGGTAATGTGTCATGAGCCTGATGCGTATTACGTGGGCTAGAGATTGATCTCGAAGTGGTGGACCTTATGCATTTAACGCGGATCGGAGGAGAAATTGATAAATGGCAAAGTACTAGCATGCCAGTGTGCGTTAATGCATTGATGAGACGTGAACATGCGTGCGAACATGAGCATATGCATTACATACGTCGGAATCGAATGATATCTGTGTATGTGCCTCGATCTAATTCTACGTTACTACTGTGAATATATGTTTTTAGAATACCTAACCTGCAGGGTCAAGTAAGATTAGATTTAGGCCCGAGGGGCTGAGTCAGTTTTGTTTTGAATCGTGTGTTGTTTAGTACTCGTCAGGAGGTGCACGTTAGCCTAGTTTAGGTTTAGGGAAGTACTCATTGAGATTATTCTCATTGTTGTTTCAACCACATTTTCAGACCCCCAGCGTTGAGATGTCCGAGGTTTCGATTCGTTTTGGGATTCCGTTTCGGGTAGAGCGAACGAGGACGATACATCCCGTAGGGAACAAGGAGTCATATGTTAGGTATTATTCTATAGTATGGGTGGACATGGGGGCGACACATTACCAGACTCACGAGTACGTGGCGTGGTGCTTCAGGGACGGCCTCGGAGAGTATGGTCCTCTCCGAACTTTTGACGTCCCGTTCACCGGGCTGGGCACGAGGTATCCCCGGTGCCCCGATGGTGAGGTGACGGACCCTGGGTCTTCATTCGAGGAGGGCATGAGTTCTAATGGCATGCCGGTAGAGTACAAGATGGATGAGATCGAGCCGGTGGACATGATGTGGATGACGGTGAGCCGGAGCCAATCGAGGAGGACCCCGTTCTGGAGGCCGAGCCGGAGGACATGGTCCCAGAGGAGGAGGCTATAGAGGTCGAGTCAGAGTCGAACTCATCAGGGTCCAAGGAGGAGATGCCTAACAGCTCTTCATCTTCGGAGTCTTCTGATTCCGATCTAGACTGGGCACCGTAGGGCTTAATGTTTGCCTTAGATTGGTAGGGCTAGTGCCTTTTTGACCAATGCCCCACTTTTAGTAGTAGACTGACCCCCGAGCCACTTACCCCTTTTTGTTAGTAGTGGCCTCTTATCCGCTTTTGCTTTTTGGTGATCGGGTTGTATATGGATATTGTATTTTGTTTCCCCATAGTAAAGCAAGTGTCTATTTTGTAACCTCGTTATTCTTATGTGGCTATCCTTGGTTTGGTGTTGTTTTGTTGTTCGGGTATTTGATTGCTTCCGCATGTGCTTTTAAATCATTGTGTTGGGCGTTGGATTGGCGACGCGTCCTGAGACGTCGCACTCGAAATCGACCACGGCAGGGATGCTTGCGCGCCGCAGGGTTCGGAGCGTGACATCCCCCATTGATTTGGCATCAGAGCAAGGTCAGCTCGGTCCGATTCAGTCGAAGCTTGGAGTGATAAGGAGCGATGGCCTTGGGTAACCAATAGGTGGACCTCGTGTGCTAAGTGTACCTCCTGACTGTCTGTGTCTTGATTGATTGGTTGCTTAAATTGACCCGTGAAGTACAGGTGTGGCAGGACCCGAGGTAAGTACGCGTATCTCCTTGGATGAGATGTGGTACTGTTGTGTGAGATCACATGTTGAGTGATTGATTGCTGTAGCATTAAGTCTCCTGCCTAGGACCTTAGACCGGTTTAGCTTGGGTTAAGTCTCTAATTCCTCTGTTGGAATTATAACAGGAGGATGGACATGTAAGTTGGAGAGACGAGTAACCCAGGAAGAGGTAGAGGTTGAGGCCGAGGTCGTGAGCAGGGCCATGTAGAACCGCAAGTAAGGGTTGCGGAGCATCCGAGGGTAAATGGAATCCTAAGAGCCCTCGAGGAAGCTGGAATTCTGGGAGGTAGATTGACCCAGGAGAGAGATGCCACTATCACCGCTGCTGTTGAGGCTGCCATTGCTGCTGCCAATGGGGCTAACAGGAATAATGGAAACAATGGAAATAATGAAAATCAGGGGAATCAGGAGAATCCCATCCCAGGGCCGGTAAATGTGACCCGACCAATGTCAAAGCTGGTAGAGCAGTTTCTGAAGTTAAAGCCGCCAAAGTTCAATGGCAAAGGTGATCCTGAGGCTGCATCCCGTTGGATAGAGAAACTGGAAAAGGCCTTTGAAGTGCTAGAGTGCACTGAGGCTGAAAAGGTGACATTGGCGATATATCAGCTGCAGGACAACGCCAATGATTGGTGGAGGGCCACCAAAGGACAGGTTTTCCCCGAAGGGATCGCCCAAACTTGGGCTGTATTTTCTGAGAACTTCTAGGGAAAATTCTTTTCGGAGAGCGCCAGGAAAAGAAAGCTGGTAGAATTTATGAGACTCCGCTAAGGATCAATGACTGTAGATCAGTACAAGGCAGAGTTTGCGAGGTAGTCAAGGTTTGCGCCAAGGATGGTGGAACACTCGAAGGATAAGGCACGAAGGTTCCGGGATAGATTGAAAGCTGATATTCGCGGCCAACTAATACCGGTGAATCTGAAAACTTATGAGAACTTGTATGAGAGAGCTCAGGCTATTGAGCGGGAGCAAGTAGACAGAGCGGCCGCATCTAGATCGCGGTTCGCCTCGACTAGGGACAACCGCCGCCTAGGGAAGAAGCCGATGGCGGGAAATCGGTGATTTGTTCCACCGATCAAAAAGAATATTGGAAAGCCGAGCCATCAGCAAAACAGATTTGGGGCTTGCTTCAAATGTGGAAGTATGGATCACTAGATTAGGAATTGTCCCCAGCAGCGCCCCGCAGGACCCCCGATGCAACAACCTCGAATTGAAAATCAGACTGGAAATCCACCGCCGGCTAATGGAAACAGGTCGCCGGTACAAGGAGGTGTGTATGCCATGGCGCGGAAGGAAGTGGAGAATGCGCCTGGGGTGGTCACAGGTATGGTTTCTCTGTGCAAGCATGTCGCATATGCGTTGTTTGATCCGAGAGCGTCACATTCGTTTATATCTGCTCAGTTTGTTGAATTGGCTGGATTAGATCCTGTTCTATTAGAAGCACGATTATGTGTGACTACGCCATTAAAGGATAAGATATGTATTTCGTTAGGATGCCCAGATTGTGAGATAGTAATTGGTGGCGTAGAAAGCAGGATAGACTTAGCAGTTTTACCCATGTATAACTTTGATTTGATAGTAGGCATGGATTGGTTAGTCAAACAGAATGCCGTAATGGACTGCAGTAGTAGGGTGATCTATCTAGCCCGACTGGACGCCCTAGATTCAAATTTGTAGGGAGTCGAGGAGGGGCCTCAATCCCTTTGGTTTCGTCAGTGGAAGCAACTAAGTTGCTGGATGAGGGCTGTCAAGGTTATTTAGCTAGTGTGGTTGATTCGACAGCGGAAGAAGTGCGGCTAGAAGATATAGCAGTGGTGTCCAACTTTCTCGATGTCTATCCTTAGGAATTGCCAGGATTGCCACCGGAAAGAGTAGTGGAATTCGTCATCGAGTTGGCCCTTGGAACTGAGCCGATCTCGAAGCCGCCTTATAGGATGTCATTACCGGAATTAAAAGAGTTGAAGGTGCAAATGCAGGAACTTCTGGACAAAGGTTTCATCCGACTGAGTGCGTCTCCATGGGGAGCGCCAGTATTGTTCGTTAGGAAGAAGGATGGGTCATTGAGACTGTGTATCGACTACCGTCAGCTGAATCAAGTGACGATCAAGAATAAATATCCTCTTCCAAGGATTGATGACCTGTTCAACCAATTGCAAGGAGCCTCGGTATTCTCTAAGATCGATCTGAGGATAGAGTATCACCAGTTAAGAATTCAAAAAGAGAATATTCTGAAGACCGCATTCAAGACGAGATACGAGCACTATGAATTCACCGTGATGTCGTTTGGACTGACGAATGCTCCTGCTGGTTTCATGGACTTAATGAATCGAGTATTCAAAGAATTTTTAGATCAATTCGTTATTGTCTTCATAGATGACATTTTGGTATATTTAAAGAGTCCCAAGGAGCATGAGGCACACTTGAACAAGGTCCCACAGATGTTAAAAGAGCACGCATTATATGCTAAGTTTAGCAAGTGCGAATTTTGGCTGAATCGAGTTGCGTTTCTATGGCATATAATTTCCAGAGAAGGAATCTCTGTGGACTAGCAAAGATCGAGGCAGTAATGGATTGGCCGAGATCAACGACAGTTACTAAGGTTCGGAGTTTCTTAGGATTGGTAGGTTATTACCAGAGATTTGTTGAAAGATTCTCAGTGATAGCCACTCCACTGACAAGGTTGCTTAAGAAGGAGACTAAGTTTGAATGGACCGAAAAGTGCGAAAAAAGTTTTCAGGAGCTAAAGCAAAGGTTGACGACGGCGCTAGTGTTGACGATTCCTTCAGGACCGGGCGGGTATGAGATTTATAGCGATACTTCGCTCAAAGGATTGGGATGTGTGTTAATGTAACATGGAAGAGTAGTTGCTTATGCATTGCGATAGCTAAGGCCTCATGAGATGAAGTACTCGACCCACGACTTGGAGCTGGCAGCAATTATTTTCGCGCTTAAGATTTGGAGGCATTACTTATGTGGAGAAAAATTTCAGATCTACACGGACCATCAGAGCCTTAAGTATCTATTCTCGCAGAAGGAATTAAATATGAGACAAAGACAGTGGATGGAACTGTTGAAGGGCTATGATTGTGACATATTGTATCATCCCGGTAAAGCCAACCGGGTAGCAAACGCCTTAAGTCAAAAGTTGAGCATCGCGCATTTATTAGTCAAAGAATGGACTTTGTTGGAAAGAGCGCGGGACTCATAATTTAAGTTCGAGGTAGGACACCTCTCTAGTCTGATGGCGACATTAAAGATTGAACCGGAAGTACAAGCCAAGATTAAGGCATTGCAGTCTACAGACCCTGAGATTTAGAAGATCCTAGAGATGGATGACACTAAGAGGAAACCAAACTTCCAAGTGTCCGGGGACAAAATTCTTAAGTTTCAATGACGGTTGTGTGTGCCCGATGATTTGGGACTTAAGGAAGAGATTCTATCGGAAGCTCATAGGAGCAGTTATAGTATTCACTAAGGCATCACAAAAATGTACCAAAATCTCCAACGGCACTATTGGTGGAACGGAATGAAAGCGGATGTGGCCAGGCATGTGGCTAAGTGCTTGACATGCCAACAAGTGAAGGCACAACATTGTAAGCCTGGTGGGATGTTGCAACCGTTGGAAATCCCAGAATAGAAATGGGAACATATTACAATGGATTTTGTAACGGGATTGCCAAGGAGCTAGAGGGGACACGACTCCATTTGGGTAATAGTAGACAGATTGACCAAGTCAGCGCACTTCCTGGCGGTGCGAAAGGACTTCAAGCTAGAAAGGTTGGCAGAGTTATTTGTGCGACAAGTTATTCGTCTTCATGGAGTACCAGTATTGATCACTTCGGACCGTGATCCCCGGTTTATTGTGAATTTTTGGAAAAGTCTGCAATTGGCCATGGGGAATAAGTTGCAATTCAGTACGGCCTATCATCCACATACGGATGGCCAATCTGAGAGGACTATTCAGACCCTGGAGGATATGCTGAGAGCATGCGTGTTAGAATTCCAAGGCAAGTGGGAAGAGCAGTTGCATTTGGCGAAATTTGCCTACAACAACAGTTTCCAGCAGAGTATCGGGATGGTCCCATTTGAAGCACTTTATGGCAGGGCGTGTAGAACGCCATTGTGCTGGGATGAAGTAGGAGAAAGGAATATACCAGGTCCAAAGTTGGTCCAACAGTTGGTGGAAACAGTGAAGATTATCCGGGAAAGGCTAAGGACAGCCCAGAGCCGTCAGAAAAGTTATGCGGACCGAAGGCGTAGACCGTTGGAGTTTCAAGTTGGCGACCATATATTTCTTAAGGTCTCACTGATGAGAGGGCTATCTCGGTTTGGCAAGAAAGGGAAATTAAGTCTGAGGTATATAGGCCCGTTCGAGATTTTGGAAAGAATTGGGACGTTGGCCTATCGTCTCGCCTTGCCACCGAATTTGTTGCAGGTTCATAACTTCTTCCACGTGTCGATGTTGAGGAAATATGAACCGGATCCGACCCACGTGTTGAATCACGAGGTAATAGACGTGGACGATAGGGTGTCGTATTTGGAAAAACCAGTGTAAATCAAGGACAGGAAAGAACAGGTTTTGAGGAGCAAGGCGATTCCGTTGGTCAAAGTTATCTGGGAATATCACGGGACGGAAGGCGCCACATGGGAAAGCGAGGAAGTGATATAACACCAATACCCCCATTTGTTTGAGTAGTCGGGTTTGGATTGTAAATTTCAAAAACGAAATTTTTGTAAGTGAGGAAGAGTTGTGACATTCTGAATTTCGGTCCATTTTTGGGATTTATAAAACATGTAATTTATCAGTATGCTTACAGTAAAATCTCGCCTGGAAACTGACCACTCTCAGTTATTATTTTTAAAATTAGAGTTTTCACTAGAATCGCACTCGATCGAATTTGGCCTTTATTTAGAGCCCAAACTTTGGTGTCGAATTTCTCGAAGTTTCTAGACGAAATAAATTGGACGGTGTCGATATTGTTGTGGCCAGCGTTAAAATTACCAGGAATAGTGAGAAAGTGAAATTTTAGACCGAGTGCGAATTTGGACTAGTAGACCTCCCTCGTAGTGTATTTTGAGTTATTTTATTTTGGCCCTTTTATCCTATATTATTATTTGGGATTTTTCGTGGGCGGTTAGATCATTGACTCTCTCTCTCTCTCTCTCCCTCCTCTGCGCCGCGCCACCAACTCCCGTGCTATGTCCCTTCGTGCACGTCTGTCCTTCTCTCTCTCTCTCCCTCTCTCTTTCTTTTCCTCTCTCTTTCCCCTCTAGTCACGCACGTCCCCCCCATACAAACGTCCCCTCCACGCCCATGCAGACCCTGACACTCTCTCTCCTCTTTCCTTCTTTCCCCTTTCTCTCTCTCTTCTTCTTCATTCCTTCTTCTTTCTCTTCCTTCTTCCTCCTGCGACCCCAACTGGTTCTGCTTCGCTTCTGCCCGAGCTCGCCTGACCGCCGTGTACCGCCACCGTCGCCAGCCAGCTCGATCGCCGTGCCACACCGTCCGCCAGTCGCTGCCCCCAATCGGCTGGTCTCTCCCTTCCTTTCGCGCCCGGCTTGCTACTCGAGCCTGTCACTCCTGTCTCGGCCTGCCGCTGCCCAGCCGGCCGTCTTGCCCCCCTCCATCGCCCAGCTCGCCGCCACTGCCGCGAGTCGTCGTCGCCCCAGCCCATTCGAACCGTCGTTGTCATTACCCCAACCAGCCAGCTCGCGATCGCGCCCGCAGCTTGCCGGTGCTGCTCAGCCGCTCGCCGCCCGGCCCCACGTCATCAGTCGCTGCCGTGTCGACCGTCGCCGCCGTTCCTCTCACCTCAACCGGCAGCCCCTCCTCCCACACATCACTCTCTCCCTCTCATTTCCTTTTTGTTTGGCCGTGAAAGGCCAATCTCGCCAGAGGAGTTCCGCCGCCGCTGGAGCCGATTCGCCGCCACCACCACCTCACCCAGCCATCTAGCCGTCCCACCTTTTTCCTCTCTCTCCCATCCGCCACGACCAGCAGCCCCTTTGCCTAGGCTCGCCGTCCGCAAGCCACCGTCGCACACATGCCGGGAAGGTCGCCCGTCGCCACCGCTGCCCAGCCTTCTTCATTGCGTGTTCAGCCCCATTTCAAGCTTAGGACTTCAGGTGAATTTGACCCTAAACCCTCATGAGGATGATTTGCATTTTCTAGATGGGTTTTAGGGGTTAATTAGGGTAATTTAGGGGTTAAATTGTGGAGATAATTATGGGCTATTGTTGTGGCTGGTTTGGCGGATTAGTATGATGAATTAATGAAGGTTTAGTGGCCCGAGAGGCGTTGTACATTAGCTGGACAGATTTGGATCGGAATGGCCCGAGTTCGGGAGAGTTCGGGTTGAAATACGGACTTTAGTGCGCGTCTTATTTAGCTTTGTAGTGGCTGATTAGAGTGACGTTTTGGAGAGTTTAATGGAACATTTTGGGGATAATTAATGGCCTAGAATTAGCGGGCTAGTGGCTGTTCATGACGAGATCGTATTGGGCGAGGCGCGATTGATTTGAGGTTTAATGGTGCAATTGGCGGAATTATTGGATAGACCGAGTTAGTGATTAAATTGTCCTTGATTGAGAGTAATTCGGTAACGCCGTGACATGCCTAGCGTGACTAAGAACGGAGTAGCTTGGTGGGCCTCGATTGCATGGATTTAGGTTGAGCAAATTGTGTGACTTATACGTGTGAATTTCGTACCGTGCTAGAATACTTGATTTGTCTTCACGGTTGTGCAGTATGTTGGTTGGGCATAGTGAAATGTGGAATGAGCATATTGCGTGGTGAATCGAACTAGTAGTATAGTGGTATTAAATGCTCATTGTGAAATGTGTGAATGCATAAGTGTAATCGTTGTAGTCATGGGTGTGCGTCACGAGCATTGGCACGGCATGTGCATTTACAAGTGTGCCCGAGTGACATGTGCATTGTGATCACCTAAAATACCTTGATGCGTATTACGCGGGGTTCAGATAAAAATTGGTGCCTGTGAATGTGTGATCACAATAAACCCTAATGCATTTTACGCAGGACGATGCCCGGTTTACCAAAAGATGCTCGATTTACCGGAAGATGACCAACCTGAGGCGTTTTACGCGGGTAATGTGTCATGAGCATGATGCGTATTATGCGGGTTAGAGATCAATCTCGAAGTGGTAGACATAATGCGTTTAACGCGAGTCGGAGGAGAAATTGATAAATGGCAGAGTGCTAGCATGCCAGTGTGCGTTAATGCATTGATGAGACGTGAACATGCGTGCGAACATGAGCATATGCATTACATACGTCGGAATCGAGTGATATCTGTGTATCTGCCTCGATCTAATTCTACGATACTGCTGTGAATATATGTTTTTAGAATGCCTAACCTGCAGGGTCAAGTAAGATTAGATTTAGACCCGAGGGCCTGAGTCAGTTTTGTTTTGAATTGTGTGTTGTTTAGTACTCATCAGGAGGTGCACGTTAGCCTAGTTTAGGTTTAGGGAAGTACTCATTGAGATTATTCCCATTGTTGTTTCAACCACATTTTCAGACCCTCAGCGTTGAGATGTCCGAGGTTCCGATTCGTTTTGGGATTCCGTTCCGGGTAGAGCGAAGGAGGACGATACAACCCGTAGGGAACGGGGAGTCGTATGTTAGGTATTATTCTATAGTATGGATGGACGTGGGGGCGACACATTACCAGACCCACGAGTACGTGGCGTAGTGCTTCAAGGACGGCCTCGGAGAGTATGGTCCTCTCCGAACTTTTGACATCCCGTTCCTCGGGCTGGGCACGAGGTATCTCCGATGGTAAGGTGACGGACCCTAGGTCTTCACCCGAGGACGGCATGAGTTCTGATGGCGTGCCAGTAGAGTACAAGATGGATGAGATCGAGTCAGTGGACATGATGTGGATGACGGTGAGCCGGAGCCGATCGAGGAGGACCCCGTTCTAGAGGCCGAGCCGAAGGACATGGTCTCGGAGAAGGAGGCTACAGAGTTCGAGTCAGAGTCGGACTCATCAGGGTCGGAGGAGGAGATGCTTGACAGCTCTTCATCTTCGAAGTCTTTTGATTCCGATCCTAACTGGGCACCGTAGGGCTTAGTGTTCGCCTTAGATTGGTAGGGTTAGTGCCTTTTTGACCAATGGCCCACCTTTAGTAGTAGACTGACCCCCGAGCCACTTACCCCTTTTTATTAGTAGTGGCCTCTAATCCACTTTTGAGTTTTGGCGATCGGGTTGTATATGGATATTGTATTTGGTTTCCTCATAGTAAAGTAAGTGTCTATTTTGTAACCTCGTTATTCTTATGTGGCTATCCTTGGTTTGGTGTTGTTTTGTTGTTCGGGTATTTGATTGCTTCCGCATGTGCTTTTAAATCATTGTGTTGGGCATTGGGTCGGCGACGCATCCTGGGACGTCGCACTCGAAATCGACCATGGCAGGGATGCTCGCGCGCCGTAGGGTTCGGGGCATGACATTTAGCTTCTTGGCTTTTGATGGCTTAGAATTCTTGAATTGTTTCTTTTATTTATTCAACTTCACATTCTTTGTCATCTTTCTCAGTTTCTTGACCATTAAAGCCAACTCTTCATCTTCATCTTCATCCGAATCTATATCTATGTCATCAGAATCAATGTTAGCTTTTAAAACAACAGACTTTTTACCTTTGGGTTCTTTAATTTCTAAGAACTTTTCAGTTTCATAGGATTGAAGAGTTCCAATAAGTTTGTCCACCGTGAGTAGTTTGATCCCATGAGTTTCTCGAGTAGAAACTTTAATGTTGTTCCATTCTTTTGAAAGAGCTCTCAGCAGCTTGTTCACCTTCATAGGTTCTGAGATGGGATTGTTTTGGAATTCAAGCCCATTTACTATCTCAGTGAATCTGCTTTGCATCTTAGAGATTGTTTCACTTGATTTCTGAGTGAAGGACTCGTACTGCCTAAGGAGAATGTTGAGATTTGTCTCCTTGACTCTTTCTGTTCCTTCATAGACAAGCTTGAGACGATCCCAAATTTCTTTGGCAATTTTGAGATTTGCAATTCATTTGTATTCAACACTTGCTAGACCATTGTATATAGCCATTCTTATCTTTGCATCCAGATGGATTCTTCTGGAAATTTCCTTGGCCAAGAGAGGTAAAGCTTGAGGTCTAATTTGTTCTCTAACTCCTTCAAAAGAAGGTGTCTCATTTTTCCCTTTTGAAGTTTCTGGGGATTTCGTTTCGTTTGGAATGATTCCATGTTCAACGATATCCCATATGTCTTGGTCTATTCCTAAGATGAATGTCTTCATCTTGTTTTCCCAGACACTATATTCAATTTCATTAAAGTAAGGCGATCTGTTATTATGACCTGACTCAACATTACTAGCCATCAAGAATCGTTAGCTCAGAAATAAAATAACACTTCAAAGAAAAATGAGCACTCGGCTCTTATACCAATTGTTAGGGCTAGTGCTATTACCTAGAAGGGGTGAATAGGTAATTTTACCAAAATTGTATGATTTAAACGTGCGGAATGAATATAGTCTAGGTCAACAACTTATATGATCAATATAAGATGGATTCGTATAATAAACTTGTATATAAATTGTTGTCAGATGATTGCGTCTAATGATTAAGACGATGTTGTGATGAACTTATTTGACAGATATGTGTACAGTATAATGTCAACAATAATAAATAAAAGTTTAGGGATAGAGAATACTGCACACAGATCTTTATAGTGGTTCGGCTTTATTGAGTCTACGTCCACTCTCTACACTGGTAGCCCATTGACTGTATTTCACTATTGAATCACTAAAAGATTACAAGAGCTGTACTTCTCAGATGATAAATAACACTATCACGTACACTCTTCACTCAAGTAATTTTCTTTCTAAAAATATAACGTGGAAAACAGTAATCACAAGTGTGTAATATTGAAGCTCTATTCAAGCTTTGGAATTCTAGATTCTTGTTCTCTTATCTTGTATGACGTTTGCACTCCTTTTATACTCTTCTACTTTCAATCTATCCGTTGGACAGCCTTTAGAGGATTGATCTCTAAATCAACCCGTCGGAGATTCTTCCTAAAATAATGTCATGCCCCGGACCCCACCGAGCTCGCGACATCCCTACCACGGTCAATCAATCGAACGCAACGTCCCAAGACGCGTCGCCGACCCAAAAGAAAATACGCAAGCGGAAGCATGAAAAATAACCCAGACAAATAAAACATGACTAAGGAATAGACATCAAAATTTAATAAATACCCAACATTAAAAAGTATTCAATAATACAAATTGGCAACCCGGCTTCCAAAATTAGCCACAATTTTCAAAAGAGGGCGGTGGTTAACAAGCCTATCTTCTCTACAAAACGGTACTCAAAATACAGGGATAATTTGATCTATCCTTCAATCCCTGTGGTACTCCAGCGGTCTCTTCGAATCGGTCACGATCGCGGATCTGAAAGTGGTTATGTAATAACCGTGAGAACAAGTCTCAATAAGCAACAACCTAAACCTAACCTAGGCTAATACGTACCCAGACCAGTCTAACATGCGAACTACCAGTCGAAACAGTTAATTGCACACGAAAGGCTTACCTCGCCTTGAACCGCGTGCCAACCCTGCATATTAGTCCAAACATGATAATGCAAGTACAAACCACCACCATATCACAACCACCAGCATACACACTTCCACTCGAGATCAGTCAATCCAAACAAGCACCCAACCCATCCAACCAATCATCCACACGCACCATCAGTCAATTTGATCAACATCCACACGCTTAACCAGTCAATCCAGTCACACGCAGCCAGTCAATTCAGTCACACTCAGCCAGCCATTTTAATCACACTCAAATCACATGTGTGACCGAACATCTAACCCACGACTCGCGCCACTGTGCCTCAAGTTCATTTTCACTGGCTCACAAGCCACACAATTCGATCAATACCCATGGCCGCCGTCAACACGTCCCAAGCCATAACAATCACTCAATTTTCCAGTGGCCGCCGTCAACACGTCCCAAGCCACGATATTTCGAATAATTTCCAACGACCGACGTAAACACGTCCCGGTCCAATCACACCTTTAACGGGCCACCGTCAACACGTCTCAAGCCTGCATTCTAATCGGCCCATCGACCATTCCTGCCTTCACACGGACCGTCGTCAACACGTCCCAAGTCCGTAGCCCTCCGATCGATCCGGGCTGACTCTCTCACAGGTAGGTACACGCTACTCGATTCAATTAAATTCACGCTAAACAACTCACATTCACTACTCAGTCCAATTCACACTTCACCACTCCAATTCACAAACCCGACATTCAAGTCAGTCACGCACAATTATTCATTCAAGCACTCCACTCTAATCAGTCTAATTTAACTAAATTAAAACACCACTTAATCTAATTTAATCATAAAGTAATTAAACTAAATACACGCCCTAGCCGTTCTAGCCCGAACTGGTCAATTAAATACCCAAAATACTAAGTAGGGTTTAGGGAGTCGCTTACCAAATTTTGGCCTGGGAAAAGTCGGCTCGGGCTCAAAATGACCCGAGTAGGAAATTCTGACCGGGCGCGGGCGCGGGCCACACGGGCGCGCTGACCAGCCAAAGTGGGCACAATGGCCGATCGGCATGCCTAGTGCGCGGGCACGGCGTGCCCGGGGCGCTCGGGCGCGCAGATGGGCTACACGCCTGGGCAAAAGGGCACGGGCATGGGCGACGGGCACGGCACGGGCACGGGCGACGGGCACGGCCACGGCGCTAGCACGAGCTTGGCTGGCCGGTTGGCTGGCCGGCCGGGCTGACCGGCAGGGTTGGCCGGCGAGGCTGGCTGGCGGCGATGGCGACCGGCGGCGACGGCGATCGGCGGCGACGGCGGTGGCGACCGGCGGACGGCTGAACAGGGGCGGGAAGGGGCTGGCCGGGAGGGTGAGGGGGAGGGGAAAGAGGGAGGGCTGAGTTGAGGGGGGCGAGGGGCTGAGGGGCGGCGGCGGCTGGCGGACGGGCCGGCGACGGCGCGGTAAGGCGGCGACACGGGACCGGGCGGGGCGAGCTGGTGAGCGGCGGCTCGGGCTCGGGTGCAGCGGAACAGGGGGGAAGCCGAGGAGGGGAGAGGCAGGAGGGGTGGCGGCTGGTCGGAGCCACAGAGGGCGGCGGCGACGGTGACGGCGATAGGGTGGAGGCGGCGGCAGCCAGGCGCGGCTGGGGCGGCGCCGGGCACGGCGGCAGCAACGACGAGCTCGCTGCTCGCACGCGGAGGACAGCGAGGGAGAGAGAGCAGTCGGGGGTGGGGGCCGACGACGACGGGGCGGAGCAGGGGCTGGCCGAGCGGCGCGGCTTGGCGGTCTGGCAAAGGCGGCGTGCGACGGCCTGGCGAGCTCGGCGGCGGTCGGCGAGCACGGGACGAGGCGGAGGCGGTAAACGCGGGGAGGACGAACGCGAACCAGAAGAGAAAGAAGAAGAAGGAGGAGGAGGAGAGAGAGGAGAGAGGAGAGAGGAGAGAGAGAGAGAGAGAGGGGACAGGAGGGGATGGGACATGCAGAAAGTGGGGGGAGAGGACGTGCACGGGGAACACGCGCACGCAGGGGGGAAAAGGGGGAGAGAGAGAGAGAGAGAGAGAGAGGGGTGACGTGCGCGGGGGATGGGAGGGAATCGGCAGAGGGAGAGAGAGAGGAGAGAGAAAGAGAGAGAGAAGTTCAAACTTTTAAATTTAAGCGCGAACCAATGGACACGGTCCAAACTAAAAACCAACCTATCAGTCCCGATTTAAATTCGGAAAAAGGCTTAACGATCCACAATAAATCCCGACAATATTTTAGGGCATACTGCCAAAATAAAATAACCCAAACCACACTACGAGGGAGGTCTACCAGTCCAAATTCGCATCCGGTTCAAAAATCCACTTTTCCACTATTCCTAACAATCTCGATGCTGGCCACAATAATATCAACACCGTCCAATTTATTTCGTCCCGAAACTCTCGAAAATCGACTGCCAAGTTCAGGGTATAAATATCGGCCAAATTCGATCGAGTGCGATTCTAGCAAAATTTCTATTTTTAAAATAAGAATCCGAGAGTGATCAGTTCCCGGGCGAAATTCTATTATAAGCGCACTGACGAAATACTCATTTTATAATTCCCAAAAATGGGCTAAAATCCGGATCGTTACAAATAGGATGCATAGCCGTTAGAAGAAAACCATTATCTCCGAGTGATTTGATTGCCTATACAATCAAATCAAGGTTTTCATAAGTGTAGTTCTTCGTATTTGAGGAACAATCTCGTGATTACCAATTAGAATATCTTAAAACATCAATTTGATTATCCTGCATAAACATGCTAAAAATAACACTCATTGAATCTGATAAGTAATTTTGAGTCTAATGACAAAGTCCTTTCATCGACTAAGTCTCATGACTCAGCATTCATCTGCATCAAATAACTTAAGTGTAATTCTGGTTAGTAATAAATTGTTTTGTCATTCCTCAAAACTCATTAGGGATTTTGCTCAACAATTATTTTTTTAAATCAATGGACATTTGAGAGAAAATTAAAGGAGACAATTTATTGCAACAAAAGACAACTCAAAATTTTGATCAATATTTATTAAAGCAATTGAGATCGCTTCACAGTTACATACCTCACTCCCAAAGTGCACGAAGTAGGGATTCAACGGAGTGGGAATTAATGTGGAGCTAAGTGCAGTAAAAAAATAAAAAAAATGCAAGAAAAATGCAAATTTCATTGAAGTGGTCAATTTTGAGGAAAAGAAAATCGTGTAGTAAAAAGTAAATATAAACATAGATTATAAATGTCGACCGTCCTAAGTGGCATGGTTGGCCTAACGCTAACGTGGACAATTTTTAACATTTTTTTTTGAATTTTTTGTTCTTTTTTTTTCTTTCTTTTTCTTTTTCTTCTTGAAGTCCAGCAAGGGTCTTTGCAATTTTAATGAAAGGACTAACTTGATAATATATATATAAATTAGAGATCAAATTGGCAAAAAAAAAAGAGTACATGGATAATATTGAACAAATCGAAAAAGTAGAGGCACTAGCGGTTCCATTATCCCTAAACTTTTCACACAAGTTTTATGAAAAAAAAATTCTAAAAGGCTTTGTTATACACTATGGGGTGTATTGCTTCAGATTCTTTTCCTATGGTTGTGAGTGGTCAGATACTTCCTACTTTAGTAATTGGAAGTCACTAGTTCAAATCCTATCAATTACATACAAATCGCTTTGAATTAAAACCACATGCATAGGCGAAATGCCTGAATTTAATAAGTTCGTGACGCTTGTAAGTTGTTTCATGAAGCTCCAAGTAACCGAGTTTGTACGTTTGTATCACCTGAATTATCAATAAAAAAATGATCAATCATGAAACTCATCGTCTCTACGATTCCTTGTTCAACCAACTAACCTCGTTGATGTCGGTGAAAACTATTTGCTTCATCGATTGCTTGAGTTCAAGAGATATTTCAGATGCAAGGAACCGTGGTGGCTGGTGATCCAAGGCGAACGGCGGCTTCCAGCCTACTGAGAACAACGGAGAAGGAATCAGTTTCGAGAGCCCCAAAAACTGATTCCCTTGTTCCTCCTCCTCCCCATGTGACAGAAACTGATTCAGTTTTGAATCTCCAGCTCATTAGCTTCTAGAGTCTCCTTCGGATTCGCTCACCTCATCAGCTTGTTTCACCACTGATGTTCCCTCACCGACACAAAATCTCTTCATTCTGTCTCCATCTTTGCGGAGAGGACCAAGTAGCCTTGCTAGTGTGTGCGAGTGTGCAAGAGAGAAAACTAGACTGTGGGCTGGGCTAGAAGAAATAAGAAAACAGAATGGGATGGAAAAAGGTTGAGCGAACTGGGCTAGACGCGCGGCCTGAATAGGCCGAAAATTAGCTGAAAAATGGGCCGGAAATGAAAGAGAAGGGCCGGGTTGAACCAACCCCCCGATTTTTATTATTACTTTTACCCATTTCTTTTTCTTTTTCGAATTTTTTTATTTGTTTATTAAATTTGTGGCCCCATTTATTTATATGTCCACGCTCTTTATTATTGTGCAATATTATTTTTTTTGCCATTTATTTCATTTTTTTATTTTTTATTTATTTAATGAAAAATGAGGTGTCAAGACAGACCTCTTTTGATTCTTAATGTGGACGTGAATGAAATCATAGACTTGGTCGACCATTCAAGACTAAGTTGAAACTACTAAAAAGATTGTAGGCTATAATTTAATATTCATACCGATATGTCACGAATAGAAGTGATGGTACAAGGTAATCCTCCTTCTCTCCCATTAAATATGACCTCGGAGAAGATCAAAATTTACAAGTTGTGTCTATTTAGTTGGCTAAAACATGATAGGCTCTCGAGTTATGTTGTAGTCTGAGCCCCAAGTAAGTTTTAAGTACATATAACTCTTAGTTTCCTAAGAACAAAGACACCCAAAATTTTATTTTTTTTACAATAGTTCAATGTAAGGGTGAGCATGGTTCGAGTGGGCAGTTCCCACCCTAGAATCGAAACCGTTTATTGGCTTCATGGATCCACCCGTGAACTAAACTGCTTGGTATGTCCCATTCTCGAGTGAGTCCATAGAATCAGTCCCACCAAACTTAATGCGACTCCTAGCCGTGACGTCCCTGCTTAACCAAGTCACCTGCAACAAACCCAACGAGTTCTAGAGCTCCACCGTGCCTACAGTAGTGGACCTCCATTAGCATTATTAGACTTGTTGGTATCATTTGACTAACACTTTGTAGGTTTTTGGCATTATTGTGGCTCTGCTGGCAGTAGCCCAATTCTTCCCAACGTTCCTAATCTCGACGACGCAAGTCCACTAATACCAATGTCTGTTGCCTGCACCCTCCTGACGGTTCGGAGAGGAATTGGAACCAAGATTGAGATTGAGAAGATCTCCCAAATTATACCATTCGATGCAAACTTTCCATCTTGGTTTTTGTCCATCAAAATTCCCCTTCCATTGCTGCATCAATTGCGATTTTGTCCTTGCAAATTGGAAAGAAAATTTTTTTCTTTCTCATTTTTGGAGTTGACCGATTAACGCTTACTATCAATTTTTCCTTGTCAAAGTTGTTCCCATATCCATCCATTGAAATTCTCTCCATTCAGATATCTCACTAGCCCATTCACAATTCTTTCCTCAAAATTCTCTCCATTCAAATATCTTTTGACCATATCTGTTGCACTTTTTCCAACTTTTGTAAATAATCAAATCCAATCAAATCCCGAGCGACACATTGCTTGTCCTAGTTCGTCCAACACTCAAATTTCTATTGATCCTCGGTCATTCATTATCTTGTGTCCATCTCAATACCCATATTTGACATTATCACGACCAAATTTGATGCAAAATTATATGCTTTGTGACATCCACGATTCGGATTCCGAATTGACCAAGGGAAATGGCTAAGGAATCGGTCTGCGGACCGATCCAAGGGTCAGTCATGGACCAATCAGTTTGGTCGGAATGAGTAACTAAGGGATCGATCATGGTTTGATTGAAGGATTGGCCATGGATTGGCCAAGGGATCGGCAGTGAAACGACTCCCCAATCACGCAAGTTGATTAGAGTGATTGGACTATGGATTGACCGCTCAACCATAATGGTCGACAGTGGGACGATCATGCATTGAGTTGATTGACTGATGGTTATGGATCGATGTTGCGCGGGCATGCGTCAGTCGCGGGTGATTCCGCTTGGCCATACACAGGTTGCGGGCAACCATGGACTAATCCCGAGCAGTAGTATGTCAATCACGAATCGATTCCATGCGACTACATGACAACCGAGGGTCAACCATAGATAGTTGATGCTCAAACATGGACCAGTTGCGAATCAGCTATGGATCATTACGATGAGTCGAGGTAGGTCATGGACCCGACCAGGAGCCCTGCCGCTTGGATGCGGGCCAGGCCTTATGCTAGCTATGCAAGCCAAGCCCTATGCTCGGCCGTGGACCAGTCCTGTGCCGATCAGTCCGGCCACGAGCCAGGCCCTACGCCTGGTCGTGTACCAATTCATGTGCTTGATACATGTGCCCAACCTTGTGCCTATGTAGCCTAGCCATGTGCTTGGCCCTGTGCTCAATCAGGCTTGGTCGAACAGGCCTTGCGCTTGGTTCGCCCGGCTGATCCGGCCTTGTGCAATCCGGCCCGGTCATTGGCTCGGCCATGCCTGGTCATGATCGAGAATTCTCCAACCCCGAAACTCGGTCCAAACGGGATGGTCAATCGTGAATGGATACGTGAACTCTCATTTATCTTAGTTGTCCCTTAAATTAGCAATAATGATTTGAGTTTAGTGTTCAATAGGAGATGAACCATTGGACTAAGTGTTTGGCACCAATAATTGAGTGTTCTTGAAGGAGAAAGAAGGCCACACGCCCTCAAGGCTTGATGAGCAAGAAGACAAGTTGACTTAGTCAAGTCAATAGCTTTATTAGCAATTTTTCTTGCAAGTTGGCCAATAATGGAGGCTTATCTTGCAAGACACTAATGACAGAGCCTAAGCTTAGGTGTCCTTTGGAACAACAATGGAGGGGATGACTCATCTAGCCAATAATGGATTGTTGTGAGGAAGCCATCAATAATTGAGTGAGCTAGGCACCCCATGCCCAAATAAAAAGATCAAGGGCAAGTCAAGTCAAGAAAGGCCATAATTAGAGCCTTAGTCATAAATGGTTTAATAGGGCATTATGACTCTAGATTAGAGACTTGGCAACCAAGTTAGAAACACTTGGTCCAAATCAAAGCTTTCAAGACAAGCCTTAAGACTTTTAGGCCATCATCATCATGAGTTAAGACTTTTGGCTCATCTTCATCATTAGCCTTAAGAAAGATTGCCAATAGGATCTACCATATAAGTAGAGGTGTCCCCACTTGGTTCTTCTTTTTCTCACACCGTCACCACCTCCCTCATGCCACTCTCTCTCTCTCTCTCTCTCTCTCTCTCTCTCTCTCTCTCTCTCTCTCTCTCTCTCTCTCTCTCACCACTCCCTCTCTTGGCTACTTGACCCCACACTTCTTTTGTCTTCATCAAACAATGCTAGGACCACTTCTTTAGTCACTAATAGTAAGTAGATTCCCTAATCTCGAGATAGAATGTTAAGATTCGTTGTTGACTTGTGTTTTTACCCAATCTGTCATAGGAACTTACTTGATGTTTGCTTGAGTGTTTTGTTTTTTGTAAGACGTAAGCATGAGTCGAGGCACTACTCGTCCGCAGAAAAGGGAACATATGTCTTGTATGCATGTTATGGCGTTATGGACCAGACCTTGCTTGGTAAAGGTTCGATATTGAGGCTTGTCGAATCCGAGCTAAGTTTGATCCTAGTTCAATGCTTGGCATGTCATTGAGTCCATGATTCATTCCTCATGGTTTTCCTTAGATTTGTAGGATGGCATCCCCATCGGTTCGTTTTGGCACCCTAGTGGAGTTGGTAGTGCATGTGCTTGATGTCATCGAAGCGGACAAGGGTCGAGCCTACCGTAAAGTCATCTCCCAGGTCATGATAGATGAGGGCCTAGACAATTCCGTTCCTCACACTTATGAGACATGGTATATGTGAACCAAGGGTGGCCTGTTCAGTCCCCTTCGCGAGTTCAACAGGCCATTCGGGGGAGTCAACGGTCCTGCGCTCGGTGATGTTACGAACGAAGCTTAGGTAGCTGGCCTAACATGGGAGGAACATTACCTTTTTGGGGACCCCTTTTTGGAGCTTTTAGTGGACACCTACGGTAGCGAGTTAGGTGTATCCTGGCTCTGCGATCCAAATATGTAGTAGTGGATATGCGTGCGGATATTGGCCCGTAGAAAGAAAGGGCGTGTAAACATGGCTAGCATGTAAAATGAAGCTATCATGTAAATATAAGTGTGTTGTGTGATGTTTTTCCTAATCCCAAGTTGTTTGATTGTACGGGGATGGAATATGCTTCTGCGTGAACGTAACAAAAGTTAAAAATGAACGGGATGGTGACGCGCCTGGGATGTCGCGAAAATAACCCCCACGAGTCATGATTCCAAGTAAGGGCGTGACATGCTATTGGTCATGAAATACATAAAAGGCGAATACACAATATTACCGGTCTGGTCCGGGTGGGCGGTTCCACACCTGGAATCGGATCGGTTCCCTCAAGAACTACCAGTTATGGACCGGTCTGATCCGGTTTTAAGCGATTCCTGATTCCTTTGCACACCCCTAGTTTCATGTGCTGCTATGTTTGAGAAGAGGGAGTGAGGAAAATTATGGGAGAAAATTTCAGAATTTTAGCTTTCCCAACAAAATTTTAATATTTTCTGCATTTCCCACCCAAAGTTTCATATTTTTCCATTCTCTTCATTTCCCCAACATTAAAAAAAAAACATCTCAACCATCACTGAGAATATGATTAATATGAAACGTGATGAAGTCATACTGGAAAATCAAGTCGGAAGCATAGTAGGCCTAAGGTAAATTGGTGTAACCATGTTACTTATTTTAGGTACTTCTGCTAGTCATAATCCCACATATTTCTTTCAAATATAATCAATACCACATTAACATAATCCAGAATTGATCATGGGGCTGTTATCCCATAAATCATTTGTCTTATCCAAAAAATATATTGAATAAGTGAACATAGATTTCATACAAACAATGGTCTAATTCCCTTAAAAAAACATCAATTTTAATTCGGGTCTCAATTTTGGCCTAATTTTTTTTTTTGGTTTCATAAAAATACACAAACTTTCGATTGGTATCTAAATCTAACTCCTGTCAAGTTTTGTATAGTGATGTTATTAAAGATCAGATGCGTCATTCCTCGTGTTTACCTTGGACCAAAATGGTTTTTTCTTTACTTATTTTTTGTCCTTTTTTCTCCTCTCACCTTCCTCATTGCCGCTGCGGTTAGGCACCACACCTCTCACGGCCATCTTTTCCTTTTTGTTCGTTTTTTTGTTCCCTCTGCATATTTTGCACATTCAAAGCATTTAGCTTTCAATTGTTGTGTGTGCTTTCATCGATTCAGTAACTCTGCAACGTGAACTGCCATTATTGGGTTCATCCTGAAGCTTTCCTCGAGCGACTTCGCTCGTTGACAAAACTTGATGGTTTCCTCTCCGCCACAGAAGCGAGTTGTCTTCATCTTTCTCATTTCCCTTAGATAGTGTAAGCGTAACATCAACTTAAGTTAGAATATTTATCTTCTTTTCATTATTCAATCTAATTTTTAAGCTTTATTTTATGAAATCCAATCCTTAAATTTTAAAAATTCAAGTGAACATTTATCCTTTTGTTAAAAATTATAATACTAATGATGTTAGCAAATATGGAAATCGACTTATACAATCAAGTTTGCCATTAGTTTTACAATTGGTATCCATGTGGCAACCGCGTAGATTTCTCTTCACAATTCTCATCTATTTTATAATGGAAAATTGAATATCGATACTAAGCAAATTAGGCTGGCCCACTCCATAATGGTGCCAAACTCAACCGTTGTGGCCACAAGATCAACCACCACTAAACTCGACATCACTGCATTAGACGACACCACCATCTGAACACCAAGACTATCACCGAACTTCGCTACCTCTAGCACCACTACTATCTCACCCACTAGACATAGCCTCCACTCTCGAAAAAATTGATCACCACCAACAAAAACTCCGCCACCGCCACTACCCTCACCATCCCAAAAACCCAATGATTCTTCCTCATAGGTCTGTCACATCTTTGATACGAGGTTGCGACCTCGAATTGCAAATCCAAAATTTGCAAGGGATTACTTCATTTTTTTTTCAAACGATCAAGTAGTGTTCGAGCTAGCTTTTGCACATCTTAACTGGTCCATCTTGCCATGCAATCTTAAAGGCACTTTCTCCCACATCATTATGGTATATTCAGGATTTTACTCCTAAAATGCTCTCATCAAGACTTGAATTCAAGACTAGAATAAGAGAAGCAAACTCTCTAGACAGCTAAGCCTACACGATGTCACTGAATTACGTCCTTTGGCCAAACAAAGGAAAGTCGTTTTCATTGTTTTGCCGTTTGGAAGGAGCCACAATTCTTGCAAGTTTCTTAGCGGGTTAGACAATGTGGCCAAGACCACAAGTTCTAGGGCCCTGGGCTACACGTTTAGCCCAATAAAAATAAGAGTAGGCCCATTTAGAATTGAATCTAATTTTTTCTATATTGATAGGTGAATTTAATTTGGTACTTGAAAATGATCAATGGGAACTTTATGCTAGAAGGACCATAATACTTAGTTTGCTTCCGAAACCGTGTAATCTCAAGAGACTCATTCGAGAAGGAACTAATTCCATGCGAATCTCTTTAGTGTCTCAATCCCTTAATGTAATCTCAAGAGACTCATTCGATGTGTTCATGTAAACTAAGACTGTGTTTGGTCGACCGGATAAAAGTCAGGATGGGATATGTTTTATCATATCCTGTGTTTGGTGGTGGTCCAAGATAGGATAAGGTCGGATATAGACTGGATATAGCCTAGATAAAAAAATCCGAGGGGGGAGGTAGGATAGACCCGGATAGGATTTTTAATGCTTATTTTTCCAAAACACCCTACGCTCCACTCGCCGTCATCTTCATCCCCACACCTTGTGCGCTTTCACCAAAAAAATTTCTCGACTTTTTTTCCTTCACCAACTCCTCTGGACCCGTGAATAGCAAAAAATAAAAATAAAAATTATCCTATCCGACTTTAAATTCGTAGTTCACCAAACAGTGGACAGGATACGAAGAAATCCTAGGATTTCTTATCCTATCCTATCCAATCATATCCTATTTAGAAATTCGGATAACCAAACGCAACTTTAGGGAATAGCGAAGAACCAAAAGTAGAACCAAGTGTGAAATGTAAA
This sequence comes from Syzygium syzygioides, assembly GCA_031216285.1. NCBI lineage: Eukaryota > Viridiplantae > Streptophyta > Magnoliopsida > Myrtales > Myrtaceae > Syzygium > Syzygium syzygioides. Next base: position 26,239,354 of record CM062243.1, on the reverse strand, counting down.
TTAGGAGTTAGTATGGAACCTATGAGTTTTGCAGGGGATTAGAAGCTAGGGGAGTTTTGAGGAGAAAACAATTTCTATGAGTTCGGATTTTGCATTCTGGTTTTTGGATTATAAGCCCGAACAATCCAAAATATAACTAAAGAAGAAGCAAGAAGCTCAATTAGGGAACACAAAATCACGAGCGCTACTCTTTTAAGTTATTTTGCATTACCATGTGTCCTTTCTTGTTAAATAGACAAACTTATTAAAATCGTTAGTGTATAGCAGTGTTACTTGTGATATTTGATATTTATATAAGGTGAGGTATTCTTCTTGCTTTTCTCACGAGCACAACTAGTTGTCAATGATTTTAGTTTGATTTTGGTCTGACATCTTTTCAAATTGAACCCCATAACTAGCCGATAAACTGATGGCCTTTTATACAAATTCCTTAGGAAAATTGCCAAATTTATCTTAAATCTATTGTATAAATGCTAATTCAGTTCTAAATTTTTTAATTTTGTTAATTTAGTACTTTGTGTGAAATTTCAATGTCTTGTAACATTCCGAATTTTCGAACCATTTTTGGGATTTATAAAACGCGTGATTTGTCAGTGTACTTATAGTAAAATCCCGCCCGAGAACTGATCACTCTCGGTTACTATTTTAAATTAGAGATTTCGCTAAAATCGCACTTGATCGAATTTTTGTCGTTATTTAAACCCTGAACTTGGCAGTCAATTTTCGGGAGTTTTAGGACGAAATAAATTGGACGGTGTCGACATTAATGTGGCCAGTATCGAGGTTGTCAGGAATAATGGAAAAGTTAGAGTTTTTGGACCAGGTACGAATTTGGACTAGTAGACCCCTCGTAAAAATTTGGTTTCATTAATTTGGCCTTTGTCCCTTTTTATGTGCGAGGCCTATTTTAGACTGATAGACCATTTTTTGTTTTGAATTTGGACCCTCGATTTACGTTTAATATAAGAATGATTGTTTATTTTTAAATTACTTTTCTCTCTCTCTCTTCACGTGCGCATGTCCCGCCTGCGTCCCATCTCAGCCGATCCCTCTGCACCCCTACCCCCACCTGCTCCCTCTCTCTCCTCTCCCTTCTTTTCTTTTCCTTTTTCTTTTTCCCCTTCTTCTCTTCCTTCTTCTTCCTCTAGCTTCCCCGACTGGTTCTGGTTCACTCCTGCTCGAGCTCGCCCGACCACCGTGCGCCGCCGCCATCGCCGGCCAGCTCAACCGCCGCGCCGCACCGTCCGCCGGTCGCCACCCTCGACCGGCTGGTCTCTCTCTCTCTCTCCCTTCCGCGTCTGGCTCACTGCTCAAGCAGCAACTGGACGCCGCTCCGCCCGACGCCGTCCCTCTCGCCGCCAGCTGCAGCCCGTCACCGGCGCGTCGCACCGTCCACCAGTCGCCCTCCGCCACAGCCCGACCGTCGCACGCCACGTTGTCCGGCAGCCTCGCCGACGCCGCCATCCTCCCATCCCAGACGTGCGAGCTCGGCTCTTCGTCGTGCTCGGTGAGGCCCGGCTGCTATCTAGCCGCCAAGCCAGCTCCCCAGCCCCTCGCCGTCGACCGTGCTGCCCGACCGCCGCCGGTCCAAGCCCTCAGTCCCTATCTCCCTCTCCCCTCAGCCACCCCGCCACCACCCTTCCCTCTCCTGTTTCCTCTCCCCCCCGACGCCCCCTGTTGTGGTTGTCCCCGACGCCGTCGCCATCGTGGCCCACCGAAGCAAGCCCAGCCGACCAGCCGCCTGAGCCGTCCCCGAGCCCACCTACCCCGCCGTTCCCGCTCCTGTTCATCGCCGCTGTTACTGTTCCGGCGAGCACTGTTCACGCCAGTCACTATTCATCCGGCGGCACTGTTCATCCGGGCCCGTTACTGTTCATCCAGTCCATTTTTAAGCATAGGACACCCGGTGAGTTTGACCCTAAACCCTAATTAGGCTAATTTACATTTCTAGACGGGTTTAGGAGTTAATTAAAGTAATTTATGGGTTAAATTGTGGAGATGATTATGGACTATTATTGTGGTTGATTCGGTGGATTAGTATGATAAATTAGTGGAGGATTAGTGGCCCAAGAGGCACGATAAATGGGCTGGACAATTAGGATTAAATCGGCCCGAGTTCGGGAATGTTCGGGTTTAATATGTGGATTATAGTGCGTGTAGTATTTGGTCTAGTGGTGGCGGATTTGGATGATATCTTGGAGAGTCTAATGAGATATTTTGAGGATATTTATAGGCCCGGATTAATTTGGTTGGAGGCTGACCATATCGTGATTTGATTGGACAAGACGCGATCAATCCGAGGTTTAATTGTGTAATTACCTGGATTGTTTAGGTTGGTAGATTAAGTGGTTGATTTGTACTCGGTTGTGATCAATTATGTGAATTTGTGCATGGGTAGTGTGTGTCAATTGGATGCTATGGCTGATTTAAATTGACTATCTGATTTGGGCATGTTGATTTGTGAATTTGAATATGCACGATGCAAGTTAAGCATGTTACATCGTAATTCGCGCATGTGGATGCCCAAGTGTGAACTTTATGGCCAGGGGTGTGCATCTCAAGCATTGGCACGGCATTTGCATTCACAAGTATGCCCGAGTGACATGTGCATTGTGATCACCTAAAATGCCCTGATGCGTGTTACGTGGGGTTCAGATAAAATTGAGGTTTGTGAATGTGTGATCACAATAAGCCCTGAGGCATGTTACGCGGGGTAGTGAACCCGTCCTGAGGCGTGTTACGCGGGACGATGCCCGAATTACCGGAAGATGACCGGCCTGATGCGTTTTACGCGGGCTGTGTGTCATGAGCCTGCGAGCTAGAGATCGATCTCGAAGTGTGGGCCTGATACGTTTAACGCGGGTCGGAGGAGAAGTTGAGAAATGGCAGAGTGCTGGTATGCAAGTGTGCGATAATGCATTGATGAGGCATGAGCATGAGTGCGAGCATGAGCATATGCATAACACGTGTTGTGACATAGAGATGCGCGTGTATATGCCGTGATTAAATTCTGTGCCGGTATTATTTCCATTTAATGAATGCCTAACCTACAGGGTTAAGTAAGTTTTAGATTCGGGCCGAGGGCCTGAGTCATATGCAGTTTAGACCGTATGCTGTTGTTTAGTACTTGTCAGGAGGTGCACGTTAGCCTAGTTTAGGTTTAGGGAATTACTCGCTGAGATTTATTCTCACGGTTGTTGAAAACTGACTTTTCAGATCCCCGACCTTGAGAACGACAGGCGTACCGATGCATTTTTGGGAGAAGCCCCTGGCTAGTTGTAGTGCCTGAACCCCGAGCCACTTACCCCTTTTTGTTAGTAGTGGCCTTGAACCGCTTTTGATTTTTGAAGTTCGGGCTGTAATTGATTATTGTGCCTGGTGCCCAGTACCAACACAAGTGTAATTGTTCATGTTGTTTGTTGAGTGGCTATCCTTGGTTATTTGGTTCAAAACTGTTCGGGTGTTGTATTGCTTCCGCATGTGCTTTAAATTTCTGTGTTGGGTTTTGGGTCGGCGACGCGTCCTGGGACGTCGCAGTTGAATCGACCTCTGCGAGGGATGTGCCGCGCCGAGGAGTGCGGGGCGTGACTGTCTTCTGTCCAATTACCATTGGAAATCACTAACCTAATGGTCCATGTAGGTTGTTGTTTCGATTAAAGTTGTACATGTTAGCATGTTGTGTAGGAGGGCCATCAATAACTGGGTGTCATGTTGGCAATTTTTAGCGGCAATTGGCCTGAAAAATTACATTGAAATTTTTGGCAAAAATTTAGAATTACATTAATAAAATTGGAAAGTTTAGGACTAAATTTGGTTTCCGTATAATAGGTTTAGGATTGATTTGGTAATTATCTCATAATTCCTTATATAGTAATATAGCTGACTTACTTACAAAATTGTTTTTTTTTTAACTGCAAAACGGCATTTTATATGAGATTCACAATATCTTTTTGTATGGATTTACAAATACTCTTTATGTGTGAAAAAGATAGTATTCACAAATTATAACTCTTTACCATGTTTTTCAACCTTTTATTATATAAATGCTATAATTCTCCTGAAAATTGTTGAACTTTTCTATTAATACAATTAACGATTTTCGGCAAAGAGACCCGATTGCACCTACTTCGGAAAGAATGAGTAAGGGGTTTGACTGAAATTAGAAGGTGAGAGCTGGAAATCTCGGGCAGAAAGCCAAAGGAACTCGGCCCTCACGTTTTCTTAAATCCTGGAGCATCACCGGACAAATTGAGGATCTCCTCACTTAGTTTTACACCAAAATTCCTCGTCTGCAGATCTCCCTCCACCCCACTCATTCTTCACGGGAACTCAAGTAGTGCCGTAACACAAGCAACACTTTTGGCAACTTTAAAAGGAGAACGCCCATTGGCATCGTAAAGAAGGAGCGAACAAGGAAATAGTAAAAGATAGGAAAGGAAATGGATATGGATATGGTGGCTCAGCAGAATGTGAAAAGGGACAAGAAAGAGTGGGGGAAGGTCGTGGGATGAGGAAAATAAGAACAAAGATGGAAGGGAGTGGGAGAATCGGTGGAGGTGCACAATCATTCACATTCACGCTTTCATATCCATTCTGTCTCATCTTGCGCACCAGAAGCAGAGAACAGGCCAGAACGAGCAAGCATTCATCGTCCACCGTCGTCCTCAGTTTACTCTGATCGTGTTCAACTCGGTAGTAGCCCAAAGTTATCTTCTCTAACCACGAAACCGATTGGTAGATTACGTGCACACGTCTAAACCCCTGTTTGTCGATCCTAATTAGCTGTTCACTGCTGTTTCTGTTGAACTTCGGAGGCGCAGTTCTGATGCCACTTGTTGAATTGTGCGAGTGAAGCTAAACTAAAAAAAATATTTATTATAAATGCACACGCTTGTATTACACTTAGCTCACTCACAAATCTCTCACTTCGATAGACTCACCTCTCACACTTGACTTGTACATCACTCTCCGTTCTCAGGTATGACATCCACCAAAATGCAATTTCTTCCATGGTGCATTGTCAACGATGATTTTCCATCTTATGAACCCAATTTGTGTGATAAAAAATTTCACGGGGATTCACTTTGGTTGGATGGCGTTAATAGCATTGCTTCTTCGGACTCGACTCCGGAGACGTTGCAGTAGAGAATTCCTGTGACATTCCGAATTTTGGCCATTTTTAAGATTTATTAAACGTGTAATTCGTCAGTGTGCTTGTAGTAAAATCTCGCCCGGGAACTGATCACTCCCGGTTATTGTTTTTAAATTTTGAGATTTCGCTAGAATCGCGCTCGATCGAATTTGGCTGTTATTTAGACCCCGAACTTGGCAGTCGATTTTCGGGAGTTTCGGAACGAAATAAATTGGACGGTGTCGATATTATTGTGGCCAACATCGAGATTGTCAGGAATAGTGGAAAAGTGGATTTTTAGATCGAGTGCGGATTTGGACTAGTAGACCTCCCTCGCAGTGTGTTTTGAGTTATTTTATTTTGGTCATTTACCATAGATTATTATCGGGATTTATCGTGGACTGTTAAGCCTTTTTCGAAATTTAAATCGTGACCGTTAGGTCAGTTTTTAGTTCGAACCGTCTCCTTTGGATCGCGTTTGAAAACGAAAATTTACTTTTTGTTCTCTCTCCTCTCTCCTCCGCGCGTGCTCTCTCTCTCTCCTCTTTGCGTCTGCCCCTCCCTTCTCTCTCTCTCTCTCTCTCTCTCTCTCTCTCTCTCTCTCTCCCCACTGCCGCACACGTTCCCCCCCCCCTTGCAACGTCCCCTCAGCCCTCTCTTCCCCATGCAAACTTCTTTCTCTCTCTCTCTCCCTCATGTCTCCCTCTGCATACCTAACACACCCCCCTTCTCTCTTCCTTTTCTCTTTCTTCTTCCTCTCCTCTTCTTCTTTCTTCTTCCCCCTTGGCCCGACGAGATCTGCCCCTGTTTCTGCTCGCTCGAGCTCATTGTCGCCCAACCAATCACCGCCGAGCTCGTCCATCCCTCACCACTCGCCACGCCTGCCGTCCGCCGCGTCGCCACCGCCTCGACCCCCCCCCCCCACACTCTCCTTCTCCTTCCCTTGGTTTCCTCCGCCGAGCTGAGCCCGCCCCTGCCCAGCTCAGCCCACCGCCGTGTCCGACGCAGCCAGGCTCCGCCGGGCCGCCGGCCGACTAGTCCGGCCTCACCCCATCGCCGTGCCGTGCTACCCCGCCGCCGTCGCCGCCCCCTCCCAACCGTGTCGCCCAGCTCGGCCTTGGACGGACTACCCCGGTCATGGCCGAGCCTCTGTTGCTCGTCGCCGGCCAGCCAGCCGGCCAACCAGCCAGCTCGCTGACCAGCCAGCAAGCTCACCGGCCAGCTCGCCCAGCCCCCCGACCAGCTGCTGCCCGCCGCCATGGCGTCGCCATCGCCGTCGCCGTCGCCGTCGCCGTCACCAACCAGCCAGCTCGCCGGCCAATCATGCTTGGGCTCATCAGCCGAGCGTTCCCGGAGCCGTGGCCAAGCCCGTTGCCCGCGCGACAAGTCGCGCGCCAGTGCCCGTGCCCGTTGCCCGGGCGCGTTGCCCATCCGCTCGCCCGTGCGCCCCGGGCACACCGCGCGTCCGTCGCGCCGGCGCACCAGGCACGCCGATCGGCCATTGTGCCCGCTTTGACCGGTCAGCGCGCCCGTGTGGCCCACGCCCGCGCCTAGTCCGAACTGTTCACCCAAGCCATTTTGGATCCGAGCCGACTTTTCCCAGGCCAAAACTTGGTAAGTGACTCCCTAAACCTTACTTAGTACATTGGGTATTATTAGACTTGTCTAGGGGATAATTAGTACCGGTTTAGGGGCTTAATGCGGATTGTGGACAATTTTAGTACGTGAAATAATTAATAGATTCAAATGTGAGAATTGTGGGGCTTAATTGATGATTAATTATGATGGGCTAGTTGATAATATTGTTGTGGCATTCGTGGGTGGGTTTGAGGTTGGTATGTGGTAGGCGTGAATGACGGATTTGTGGGTAAGTGAGATGGGCTGAGATGTGAATCGGTTTTGTACGAGGGTACTTACAGACTTGTCTCGGTTAGAACGGATAGGACGTGATTTTAATTTGAGCATATTATGTCTAATTGTGCAATTTGAATTGAATTAAAGAGTATGCTCGATTTGGGGAATTGTGCATGACCGACTTGAATGTCGGGTTGGTGGATGAGGTGGCAAATTGTGGAATTTGACTGAGTTGTGAGCTTGAACTGTTTGATATAAATTGACGTGAAAATTGATTGAATCGAATGGCGTGTATTTGCCTATCGATTTTAAGCCCGAATGGATCGGAGGGCTACGGACTTGGGACATGTTGACGGCGGTCCGTGTGAAGGTTCGACTGGCCAGTGTGCCAAATGGAAGCGAGCTTGAGACGTGTTGACGGTGGCCCGTTAAAGGTGTGATTGGACCGGGACGCGTTTACGTCGGTCGCTGGAATTGATTGAATAGTGTGGCTTGGGATGTGTTGACGGCGGCCATTGGAATTGATTGAATAGTGTGGCTTGGGACGTGTTGACGATGGCCACTGGAATTGATTGAATGGTATGACTTGGGACGTGTTGACGGCGGCCATGGGAATTGATCGAATTGTGAGGCTTGTGAGCCTATGAGAATGGACTTGAGGCGTAGTGGCGCGGGTCGTGAGAAAGATGTGCGGTCACGCATGCAATTTGAGCGTGTGATTTGAATTGGCTGGTTGAGCGTGTGACTGATTTGGCTAGTTGAACGTGTGATTGGAATTGGCTGGTTGAACGTGTGACTGAATTGGCTGGTTGAGCGTGTTATTGAATTGGCCGGTGGGATTGGTTGGATTGATTGAGTGCGAGTGTGATAGTACTTGAATGATTGTGTTATATTACGGAGATATTATTTTATTATTCTGATTAACTAATGTGCAGAGTGGGCAGGTGATTGGATGGCGAGGTAAGTCCATTGACGTGAATTATATATATGTTATCGGTTGGATTGCATATACGACTTGTCTGGGTACGCATTGGCCTACGTGGGGTATAGGGGGTTGCTTATTGAAACTCGTTTTCACGGTTATTATATAACTATTTCAGATTCGCGACCATGAGTGATTAGAGACGCTGCAAGAGTACCTCGGAGATCGAGGACGGGTCAACTACCCGGCATTTTGAGTCCCCTTTTTATAGAGGAGTTAAGTTTGCTGCTATTGTCCCTTTTTTAAGAATTGTGGTTCTGCTATTGTGGCTTAGCTTGGGGACTATCCTTTGTGGACGTAATATGTATTTGTCAAGTGTATGAGTTATAGTTATTATTTCATGCTATCGCTATCCCCCTTGTCATTATTAATTGTCTGGGTTGTTTCTATTTGTTTCCGCACATGCTTAATCTATGATGTTTTGGGTTGAGTCGGCGACATATCTAGGACGTCGCATTCAATGTTCGACCATCGAGGGGTGGTCATGCGCTCGTAGGGTGCGGGGCGTGACAATTCCTAGGGAAAAGCAATGCTTTAAATTTTCCCTAAGCGTTAGATTATCTCTTTTTTTTATTTATTATTGTTTGAGTTCTTGACCGTGTCCTTCTAGATGTTTACCTGATCTCGGAGGCTGCCTAGGTATATCATACCATTCACAGATCCAAATAAATCGGATGCATTGCTCTAAATTAAGGCCACAAAATGCTGGACTTAAGTGGTTCATGACGCTTGCAAATTGTTTCATGGACGTTTAGGTAGCCGAGTCCTCAAAATTTTGTCCCTTGGATCATCAAAGAAACAAAAATTGATCAATCTCGAATAAAAATATCATCAATCGCAAGGAAAAAAATTCCCCATGCATTTACATCACTTATCAAAATCATTAATCACAAATTAAAACCTTTGATTAGGATTGATTTCATGTTGACATGAATTGTGAGGCAACATGTAAACCTCTAGCTTCTATAAAGTGCTAGTTCTTCCCTGTCAACAGCGACTGAGAGTCAAATCCCGATTTTGACCCGGGGGGGGGGGGGGGGGGGGCGGGGGCGGCGGGGGGGTGGAAGGGTGGTGGCGTGCATCAGAGGTCATCCGAGCTTTTTCCCGGAAATTTCCACAAAGTTTCAAACACAGCACGACTTCAATACCTTTCTAGGTTAACACATCATTTTCTCTCTCATTCCCTCGTCTACTTTCCTCTTCTCAATCCCCTTACTTCCCCCAACAAAGGGAATACCCTAACTGGTCGTGGTCATCATAAATGGACAACAAAAAATGGAATCCTGACGTGTGAATCAACACCCAATCACTCGTCGAATTGGACTCCATCTCTGTATATAGCGACGAACTCCACCAAGAATCCCAGAACGCACGCAAAGCTTCGAGCTTGGTTCAGCTCCGATGCCATTGGTAGCCCTCCAAAAGGAAACCCATTTTACGTCCCTTAGCGGCACGCGCGATTGTCCGACGTGGGTACGTTTCATAAAGTCGGATAAGACCCTTGTCGTTTTGATCGAGACTTCTCAACCGACCCCACGCGTTTTGCGACAACTTTCTCCGCAGGCAGTTTCTGCGAAATGAGTTTTTCAGACGAGGGGTTCTAGAGGGGGATTGTGGGTGTGAAACGAATCGGCGGCGGAGTTGAAATTGGAGTTTCCTTCTTGTTGTCCTCATTAGGGGTGAGCAACTTGGACCGCCCAAACCGGGACCGGACCAGACCGGACCGAACCGACGAGTTTGGTCCGGTTCTCGGGACTATCGGTCCGGTTCCTGGTTCCTAAACACGGAACCGGTTTCCGGGCGGTCCGGTTCCCGGTTCTAAGGGGGAATCGGATCGGACCGGACCGATCGGACCGGACCGACTATTTAATATATATTTTTATTATTTGTTTCTTTAAAAAATTAATAAAATGTAAACTAAACTCCAAGTAAACTTCATTATCATAAATTCATTGATAAAAATTGGTAAAATGTAAATTAAACCCTAAGTGAACTTCATTAACATAAATTTATTGAAAAAATTAGTAAAATGTTAACCAAACCTTAAGTATTTGACAAAAAAAAACTCCAAACTCTAAGTAACCGGTTCCATTGGACCGGAACCGGAACCGGACCGGACCAACGGTCCGGTCCGGTTCCCGGTCCTAAAATCAACCGGTCCGGTCCGCGGTTTTCAAAATTGGGAACCGGTTCTCTCGGTCCGGTTCCCGGTTCCACCTTGGAACCGGACCGGACCGGGAACCGCTCACCCCTAGTCCTCATCTTGACTTGAGTAGACTTTATTTCCTTTCTTCGAACAAAAAAATTTAGTCTGCCTCTTGAGCTGTGGCCTTTTTGAACTCATGCAAATGACAAGAACTACATGCAGCAACAAATTCAGTCGGAATGCTTGGAACCAGTTTATTCAAAAGGGCTTCTAATCTAGACAGTCTAACTAAGCCTTGCACTTATAATACACCATTACGTTGTTCATTTCTCAGAAACAGAGAATTTTTAACTATCTGAGTCGTGTGTCATTCTTACAAAATCTGATTTTTGGGTTGCTGATTAAGCATGGATACGATTAGTGTATGTGGGAAGAAGCTAATACAAATCAAGAATATTGTTGGAAACGGATGCGAAAAAGCAGAAGATAGAACACAGAAATTTACGTGGTTCGATCACGAAGTGATCTACGTCCACGGGCGAGGCAAGACAAATTCCACTATGATCAAAGAGAGTACAAATTTCAGAAGTCGAAACAACGACAAAACCTAATGGCTCACGAAAACTCTCTGAAACAAAATTCTCTCTACAGTACAATGAGAAAACCTAGCTGCAGTACAAAATAGGGTTCCCGATCGGCCCAACCCTTCGCGTCGCGAACTAAATCTCAATTTTCGGGTCGCACAAAAAATATGTCGGGTCGGGTCGTAAACCGGACCAAGTACATAAATTCAAGACATATTTAACAAATATGATACTTTTTAACAAACTGAACCAAACCGATTTTTCGGTTCGGTTCATATTCAATTCGAGCGAGATTTGGTTTGGTTCAAAAGTGCACCCTTAATGGTTCGGTTCGATTTTTCAAGAAATCGAACCGAATCGAACCATTTACACCCTTAGCTCCCGGTGCTCTTTCGACTCCGGTGGCCAATGCCATAATCAGTTTCTCTAGCTAACATAGTCTGCAAAATTAACCATGGAGACAACGTAGTTGGCAGCGTAGCTTGGGACCAGCTGTCTAGTTGTCTTGCCTGGTCTCACTAGGGGTGAGCGGTTCCCGGTCCGATTCGATTCCAAGGTGGAACCGGGAACCGGTTCTCAATTTTGAGAACCGCGGACCGGACCGGTTGGTTTTAGGACTGGGAACCGGATCGGACCGTCGGTCCGGTCCGGTTCAAGTTCCGGTCCAATGGAACCGGTTAGTTAGAGTTTGGAGTTTTTTTTTTGTCAAACACTTAAAGTTTGGTTCACATTTTACTAATTTTTTTCAATAAATTTATGTTAATGAAGTTCACTTAGGGTTTAATTTACATTTTACTAATTTTTATCAATGAATTTATAATAATGAAGTTCACTTAGAGTTTAGTTTACATTTTATTAATTTTTTTAAAGAAAAAAATAACAAATATATATATTAAATAGTCAGTCCGGTCCGGTTCCCCTTGGAACCGGGAATCGGACCTCCCGGAAACCGGTTCCGCTTTTAGGAATCGGAACCGGACTGATAGTCCCGAGAACCGGACCAAACTCGTCGGTCCGGTCTGGTCCGGTCCTGATTTGGGCGGTCCAAGTTGCTCACCCCTAGGCCTCACCATAAAGGAAAAACATAGAAGAAAAGGAATGGCAGCGATCACAAACCCGCTCACAGAGATCGCATGAGTGATGCCGGTGATCACCATCAAGACCGCTTGCAAGCCTTGCATCAACCGATCTGTCAATCCCAATAACGACCCCAACGAGGCTTGCAGTCACGCCCCTCTAATCGCCAACCTTAACCCTAACCTTGTATATTTAAATCCAAAGTGCATCGAAGGGAATTCCTCTGCATCTTCTAAAACTGTCTAATCAATGATCTCTGTGACAATTACAACGTCCGATTCATGACCTATCTTTCCCTTCAATCGTTCCTCTTTCTCACTGTATTTTGTTTTTGTGTTGGTATCTCTCTGCAAATTGAAAGCAAGAAAAAGAAGGAAAATGCGACTTTTGATTATGTTACTTTTTCTTTTTTCTTTTCTCTTTGATAAAAATCATCTTGTTTTAAGTTTTTTTTTGGCTCGTCATCTTGTTTTAAGTTTAAAATCATCAATTTTATTCTTTTTACTTTTATAATAATAAAAAATGTCAATTCAGCTTACCACGTGAGCACCATTTGCCACGTAAACTAGTTGGAGAAGATAATAGTGGCCATGGTTGTTCGTCAAGAAAGAATACGTGCTTTTTTGACATATATAGAAAGTGAAATCATTTTTAGTTCTCTGATGTAAGAACATGATGCTTTCTGGAGTTGGCCCAATCAGTTACGTGAGAACTTCAAATGACACTCCAACCCTCCATGGCCATTGGACCCAACTCTCTTTGTTAACCACTTGCTCTGTCCAAGTCCACATAGGACGATCAATGAAAAAAACATACGAAAATGAAAAAGAAGTGCCGTGTCTCCTTCCACGCCATCGAGAATGAAGAAAGAAAGAACCAAAGACGTTAAGGTCGTTGCCGTCGGCTAGTTGGAAACGACCCACTCCGTATGGGCTTGTGTTGAAATTGTGTTTAGGGGAATCGAGATATGTGGTGATATCTGTTCCTCTTCATCATTTAGTTTCCCTCTAATATTACACACTAGTTCACAACTCATTAATTTCATAATAGCAACTTGTGTGTTGATAAAGTGAATCCTCTCCCTTACCGGCCCTCGCTCGTGGCCGGTCGCCATGGCTGGCGACTGGCCATAGATCCAAGCAAGGGGAAGAAAGAAAAAAAAAGGAAAAAATATTAAAAAATTTAAAAATTATTAAAAATTATTAAAAATTATTTACGTCAGCACTGGCCATCCGTCCTACGTGGCACGGTCGGCGTCCACGTCAGTAATTCTTGCCTAAATTCGCCAGATGAATTGAATTGGTACCAATGTGATAAGGTTTAGGATTAAATTGACCCAATTAAAATGTTTAGGACTTAATTGGTATCAATGCAATACGTTTATGACTTTTTGGTATTTTTCCCGTTGTTCTCAATATAAAAATGGCCTCGTGCCATCCCAATGCAGTTAAGATGAATAGAAAAACTACATTAAAGAATCAACAATCTAAGCAAAGAAGTATTATATGGAACAAAATTATAAACTTAACAATTTTACAAAATTTAATCCATCAGAAAGTACAAAAAAAGTATGGTTAATTGATGATTAATTGATTTTCAAATATAGAAGGATATTTAGTTGATTAACAATAAACATAGAAGGTGAAGAGGAAATGAGAGAGAAAATAGGTAGGGTAAATTAGTGATTGACCTTGTTTCCGAACATAGAAGGTTATTTGAATCAATTAATTATATATCACAAGCTAAAGAGGGGGTAAAAATAGCCCCACCCTATTTATTTTATTTAAAATAAAGCAAAAACATCAAAAATTTTACTTAGTGTAATGTTGTACTTTAATTTAGAATTTCTCACATTTAGACGTAGCCATTTTAAAGAAATTCTCTTTTAATCTAAGGATGACACAGCATCTACTAAGCTCTAAAAAGCACCAGCTATCAAAATAAGTGGTGGATGGTACAAATATCAAAACAATTACCAGCTATCTATGAAGTACACAGCATCTTTTAATTTGTAACCTCTACTTATTGCTATCTTGCGAAATCATGAAATGAAAAGAAATTTTTTAAGCTTTGAAATATTGAGAAAAAGTTCTAAATGATTCTGACCGTCAATATTTAAAAAAGAATCGACAATTGTTAAACCAGCGTGAAAGAAAACAAGGACAACAGGAAAAAACGAAGGCATGGTTTCTTGAGAACAACACATAGACCTGTTGACTGCTAATTGTGTTTCTTGATTTCTGTAGCAGCACATGGCCAGTCCAATAAGTCGGGCTTAGTATTTGCTGCAAGAACTCATCAAAGAATCCCTTCATCCTCTAGCCATTCCAAGTCGAAGCTGAAGGTATTGAAACATCTTCCTCGATTACAAATTCTCTTCAATGAATATTCAGTTCCCTGCTGTTTTCTTCCCCCCACTCCCCCCCCTCTTCACTTGTTTTTTGCGTAATGCTGATATGTTCACTTATACTCTGGTGTTATCAGGACTGGTTTTGGCCTGCATTGCCCTTCATCCATCTTGCAGACAAGTTAGCAGTGAAGTCAAGGAATCTCAGTTCCTCTTGCATCCCACAGTCAAGCCACTCCTGGTATGCATGTCATTATATATCTACTTTTCGTGTGCTATGAGAGCTTGTTTCACTTTCAACCTCTTTGTTTGAAAATTTGGCTGTATTGATTTTACCCTAAAAAACCCAAAAGCGGAAAAAAAAAACAAGGAAGAAGAAACAAAATGGGTGAAATTTTTCCATCCAAAAGAATTACGTGGCAATTGACATAAACAAATGGTGCTTACATGTATGCTAAAGCGTTTTTTTTTATGATTAAAAAAGTAAAAAAATTGATTTTTATCAAAGAAAACATAAAAAACAAAAAACTAGAAGCAGTGAGAGAATACTTGCTTTTCGTTTTCGACATATTTAGAAAGTAAAATCAAGTAAAATCGAATTTGAACCTACCATCAATTTGACCCCTCGGATGTAAATACATGATTCTTTGTCTGGATTTGGCCCACCATTTATGTGAGAACTCCAAACGACTCTCCAACCCACAGTGACCACTGGGCCCCAACTCTCTTCATTAGCAACTTCCTATGTCCAAGTCGCAATGGAATGATCAATAAAAGAAAATGAAGAAAGAAGGACGTTAAGGTCAATCGCCGTCAACAAGTCAGAAACAACCAACTCCGTCACTGCTTGGGTTGAAAAATGTCTTAAGGGGGATGTCCCCCTTCATCACTTCGTTTCCCCCTAATATTTCTCGACTAATCAACTTCTTAATTGCAACTTTGATGACGAAGTCGTGCTTTTACGTTGCCTTGCTTTGTTTGTCATTGTCCGACAGTCGTTTGCAATAATTTATCTGGATAAATGGGACAGAATCACGTGATGATTTCTGTTCTCATCAGTTTCCACTAATATAATACTTTTCTCAGTTAATAATATCTTAAGTGCAAGTTGTTTGTTGATGAACAATGTGCATATGCACTTGTGTTGTATGCGTGCGTGCTTACTTGTGAGAGAGAGAGAGAGTGCGGACCATGCAACTTTACTTAAGTCAAAAAGTAGGAGTCAGTGGTGCTCAGTATAGAATTGGGCCTAGCACCGTCCCATTACAATTAAGATGAAGAGAAAAGCTACATTAAAAAATTAACAATCTGAGCAAAGTAGCATTTTATTGACCAAAACTACAAACTTAACAATTTCACGGAATTCAATTCATCCGAAATTACAAAAAGTATGTTTAATTAATGATTAATTGATTTTCAAACATAGGAGGATATTTTAGTCAATTAACAGTAAACATAGAAGATGAAGAGGAGATGAGAGAGGAAAAAGTATGGTAAAAATGATGAAAATGAAAAGAATTAATTAAGGAGTACACGGCATCTTTTAATTTGTAACCTCTACTTATTGCTATCTTGCGAAATCATGAAAATAAATAGAAATGTTTTGAGCTTTAAAATATCGGGAAAAAGTTCTAAGTGATTCTGACTATCAATATTCAAAAGAATCGACAATTGTTGAACCAGTACGAAAGAAAACAGGGACAACAGGAAAAAACAAATGGAAAAAATTTAGCCTTCAACTGCACATGGCAGAGCAGTAACGTGTTGCTTGTCCACGTAAGATCATCTGCAAGTTCTCCCCGTAAACCAGTAACTTGTTACTTTTGGGTGCACCGAGTGCAGTGAGCCATCGAGGAGCAACCAAGTTTTTTTTTTTCTAAGCAAACTGTACGTTCTACGTTGCTCTTGCTGAAATCCCTCAGTCTCTGTTTATTTACATTGCTCTTGCTTCCGTAACTCAACTCAAGGCGCGCGCTCTCTCTCTCTCTCTCGTTTTGTTTCACTGTTCTAACTGATTAGTTCTGTTCTATTTTCAGTTTCCTTCGCACCCATTTGTTTAAGCGAATAATAAAAGGAGGCAACGAGAAGAGTAACAAAAGAGGGGGAAAAAGGAAATTCTAGAAATTAAAGAAGAAATTATGTGTGAGGCATTTGTTAGCTCCGTTGCATCGAATTTAGTGTCAAAACTCGGCGAGTGCTTGATTGCTCCCATTGGACGCCAATTTGGATACGTGCTGCGCTACAAGAAGTACGTCAAAGATCTCGAAAATGGAGTCAATGAGCTGAAGATTGCTCAGGAGAGGGTGGAGCACTCCGTCGATGAAGCCATGTACGACGGAAAACTTATACACAAGGATGTTGAGAATTGGCTGAAGAGTGCGAAGGAGGAGACTGACAAGGCAGATAACCTGTTAAAACGTAACGAAAGTGCAAAAGATGCTTGCTTCCGTGGGTGGCTTCCCAACCCCGTGGTGCGCCATCCAATTGGCAGGAAGGTGAAGAAGATGACTTCAGTCATTCAGGGACTCCATGGAGAAAGCAAAAATAGTATCTTCCAGAAGGTCTATTATGAGAATACTCCCATAGGAATCGTCACTGCTACCACTTTCGCTGCAAGATCTTTTCATAGGAAAGAAGATGTCATGGAGTCGAGGGCATCAATCACAGAGGATGTAATTAAGGCTATAGCTGATGACAAGGTCTGTGTGATTGGGGTGTATGGACCAGGTGGGGTCGGCAAGTCCAAGCTTATGGAGGACGTCGAAAGGCGAGTTAAGGAAGAGCAGCTATTCGATGTGGTTGCCACGACAAATGTATCACGCAATCCAGATCTAAAAAGAATCCAAGGAGAAATCGCTTATGCACTGGGTCTGAAGCTAGAGAATGAGGAAACTGCTCGTGGGAGAGCAGATCTTTTGTACAAGAGGTTAAAGAAAGATTATGAGAAAAAGATTCTCATAATTTTAGATAATTTATGGACAAAGCTAGAGTTGAAGGAAGTTGGAATCCCTTGCGGATACGATAATAAAGCAAGAGGCTGCAAGTTATTGCTAACGTCTAGATACCGAGATGTTTTGTATACTGAGATGGGGTCTGACCAAGAATTCCGACTTAGTGAGTTAGAGCATGAAGAAGCACGAATACTTTTTGAAAGGATAGTGGGGGACAAAGTTAACGACCCTCAATTTAAGAGCTTGGTGGATAGAGTGGCCGAGAATTGTGGAGGCTTGCCTCTTTTGATTCTCTCGGTGGCAAAAAGGTTGAGGCGTGGAGATTTGCCTGAATGGAGGAATGCTTTGACCAATAGAGAAGGGTCGAGTGTAAAATCAATAGTGGAACAAAATTACAATGACCTAAAAGATGAGAGGATCAAATCATTGTTCTTGATTTGTGCTCTAGTCTCTGGGAGACCTTCCATGAGGGATACCCTCATCTACTGCATGGGTTTGGGTTTATATAAAACAATCAGCAAGACCATCGAAAACGCTAGAGATAGGTTGATTGAGGATCTACATCGCCTGCTAGACGCTTCTTTGTTGCTTGGTAGTGATGACCTGGAACACTTAGTCATGCATGACTTATTTATTGACGTGGGCATCTCTATGCATGACAAATTTATTGACACAGAATGGAAGGCCTTGGTCGGGAGAAAGGATTCTGGGTTTAAAGAATGGTCAAAGTATGATCTCAGAAAATGCACTGCAATGGCCTTCAATTATGTTGACATTGATGAACTTCCTGAACAATTGGACTGCCTAAACATGAGGATTCTTCTGTTATTAGAACACAACCGATCTCTCAAAATGCCCGAGTCATTTTTCGAATCTATGGAGAAGCTCCAAGTCTTGGACTTGACTGGCTTATCTTTTACCTCTCTACCTTCATCGATGGAGTTCCTTGAAAACCTCAAGTCACTTTGTCTTTATGGATGCCATCTAGAGGATGTCACTGTTCTTGGAAAGCTGAAAGGATTGCAGTTCCTAGGTTTCTCCGATTCTACAATTGCTCGGTTGCCCAAAGAAATAGGTGAACTAACAGAATTGAGATTTTTGGAATTTAGTTGGTGCACCAGTCTCAAAGTTATTGAACCTGGCGTGCTTGGAAGCTTGGTTAACTTAGAAGAATTGTACATGGAAAACAGTTTTGATCAGTGGGAGGCCGAGGATGAAACCCCACGAAGCAACGCTAGCCTGGCTGAGCTCAAGAACATGAAAAAGTTGAGCACTTTATACATTGACATTCCTCATCCAGCCAATCTCTCAAGAGACCTGCCATTTGGGAAACTGAACAAGCATAACATCCAGATTGGGGGCACTGAGCATTGGTGGGGTGATCGCAAAGAATCTAGAACTTTAAAGATCAAGCTGGATTCCGAAAATCTTCTCCGTGAAGTGTGGATGCAGGAGTGTTTGGGGAGAACGCAAGATCTCCGCTTGGATGGATTGCAAGATTGCAGAAATAGTATTCATGACTTGTGCACCAAAGGTTTTCAGGAATTGAAGCATCTTCACGTAGAAAATAACCTCTCATTTCAGTACGTTGTTGATTCCACACAGTGCCCTACATTTACAAGATTGGAATCGTTGGTTCTCAAGAATTTAAACAACTTGGAGAAGATTTGTCGCGATTGTCTTACCCCAGAATCCTTCAGCAAACTAAAAATTGTGAAAGTTGAAAACTGTGGTGAAATCAAACATTTGTTTCCAATTGATGGGTTGCTGAGCCTGAATGAAATTAAGGTGGTTGGGTGTCCCTCCATGGAAGCATTATTTGAACCGGTAAGTCTTAATGCTGAGGAAAGGCAAAAGCCATTGGTCCTCTCTGCACTAAAAAAGGTGGAGTTGTTGAATCTACCAAAGCTGAGAAACATTTTGAAGAGTGACTGCGGAGTAACCTTGGCATTTCCAAGTCTGATGGAAGTGAACGTGAGGTGTTGTCATAGTTTGCCATATCTCTTCTCAAGTGCCACGGACAAAACTCTTGATCAACTTGCGGTGCTTGATGTTTCCCGTTGCAATAACCTACAAGGCATAATTGCGATGGAAGAAGGAAAAGGGGAAAACGTAGAGACATTGAAGTTCTGTCAACTAAGCACACTCAAGCTTGGTGACCTTGAGAATTTGATTAGTTTCCGCTCAGCGAGTTGCACTCGTGATAGGTTACATCCTCTATTTGATCATAAGGTATCATATCCTGATTTATCTCATATGTTATTTTACTCTTAATTTTGTGCTTTGGCCCTAAGCAATTTTGGGTATTTTCCGTTTATCTCCGTACGTTTGTAGCTTTCATTTCCAAAGTTAGAAGAGCTACACATCGAGGGAGTTCAACAGGAAGAACTATGGATCGATAAAATCCTTGAGGAGTCCTTTTGCCGTCTAAAGGTCCTCAAGGTGAAGCAGTGTCACAACCTAATGAATGCGATTCCTTCATTCATGTGGAAGAGGCTGCTACACTGTGTGGAGTCCTTGACTGTTGAAAAGTGTCCACGTTTGAGAAACCTTTTTACAATGTCTATGGAAAAAAGTTTGGGAAAACTCCAATATCTTGGTCTCGGTGGTTGTGGAGAGATGGAGTACATTGTTGCCAGAGAAGAGGAGAAACCTGAAGAAGCAGTCGACAAAATTGTGATTCCTCAACTTGTCACTCTGTATCTTCATAACATGCAAAAACTCAAGAGTTTTTGCCAAGGGAAGCATATTTCAGAGTGGCCCTCCTTGAAAGAGTTTACCGTCGAAGATTGTAAAGCTGTGGAGGTGATTCTAGGAGACGTCAGTTGTAGAAATCTAGAGGACAACGTTCCGATGGAGCAACCGCTTTTACTCGTCGAAAAGGTTTGCACTCGTTCTTCTTTAATGACATATCTAGTTTGTTGTCCTTGATGATTATGCTAACTTTTATCATTTTCTTTCACCAATCTTTGACCTTAAACAAGGAATATCTCAAAGCTACTTCTTTAATACAAACATATTGACATGTATATCATAACTTTTTCATAAGTTTCAAAAACTGAATATTTTTTTCCTTTCCTTTTCAAATCTTAGACTAATGTGACGTTTCCTTAATATTGTAGCTGAAGTACAAGTATTAATGAGAGGCTAAGTTTCAATTAGCAACTTTTAACTAATCTAGAGCCTAGACGATGCTCAAGCTGTTGGCACAAATTTAAATCTTATTCAACGTAAGATCAAGGGTAAATGACACTCTAAAACTTGTGTTGGTTCGCCACTTAAGTCTAAAATTTTTTTACATACGTTTAAGTGGCAATATTTGCACACTCCATGCAATTCAAGACTTGTTAAGTCCGTCCCTTTTTTATAAATAAAAATCTTTGTTTTTTATTAACGAGGGCCAACAACCCTCGCCTCGGTCACAACAAGGCCGTTGCCATAGGGCCAACGGTGAGGGCTACCCCTCCCTATGAGCAAGCAATGGCCTACCACAGCCCTTGCCATATTTGGGTGAGGTCAAGCGCGCTCACTCACGTGGTGGCAAGGAGGCAAGTCCGGCAATTGCTGGTGGCCTGGCGAGGATGCTAGGCACTCTAGACATGGCCCATGTATCGGTTGTGGCCCTCGCTAGTGCAAAGGCCCTGAGACAACCTTCTCTCTCTCTCTCCTTGTTTTCTTATATGTACTTTTTAATTTTTTGTCACTTTTTAAAATGTGGCATCACCATATTAGGTCCACATGTTTACAATTAAAACAGGAAAATTCGATAAAAAAAATGCCATGTATACTTTCCGTCCTCTTGAAACTAATGTGGGCCGAAAGACTCAAATGTTGCTATTCATTCCCAAAGATGCCCCCGAATTTCGGCATAATAAAATTCCATACCAAAAATTTCAGTCATTCGACATAGATAATGTTTATATGCAGGTTCTTTTTCCAAGCTTGGAGGAGTTGAAGCTTTCGTCCATGTGCCAATTAAAGAGGATATGGCAGAATCAACTCCATGGACAGTCCTTCTGCAAACTTGCATCCCTCACTGTTGAACTTTGTGAAAATTTGTCACATGTTTTTCCATCAAATTCAATGGATAAGTTGCAGAGCCTACATAAAATTGAGGTGGTCGGGTGTCCCTCCTTGGAAGCATTATTTGAACCGGTAAGTCTCAGCTCTGAGAAAAGGCAAAAGCCATTGGTCCTCTCTGCGTTAAAAAAAATGAAGTTGTTGAATCTACCAAGGCTGAGAGACATTTTGAAGAGTGACTGCGGAGTAACCTTGGCATTTCCAAGTCTGATGGAAGTGAACGTGAGGTGTTGTCATAGTTTGCCATATCTCTTCTCAAGTGCCACGGCCAAAACTCTTGATCAACTTGCGGTGCTTGATGTTTCCCGTTGCAATAACCTACAAGGCATAATTGCGATGGAAGAAGGAAAAGGGGAAAACGTAGAGACATTGAAGTTCTGTCAACTAAGCACACTCAAGCTTGGTGACCTTGAGAATTTGATTAGTTTCCGCTCAGCGAGTTGCACTCGTGATAGGTTACATCCTCTATTTGATCATAAGGTATCATATCCTGATTTATCTCATATGTTATTTTACTCTTAATTTTGTGCTTTGGCCCTAAGCAATTTTGGGTATTTTCCGTTTATCTCCGTACGTTTGTAGCTTTCATTTCCAAAGTTAGAAGAGCTACACATCGAGGGAGTTCAACAGGAAGAACTATGGATCGATAAAATCCTTGAGGAGTCCTTTTGCCGTCTAAAGGTCCTCAAGGTGAAGCAGTGTCACAACCTAATGAATGTGATTCCTTCATTCATGTGGAAGAGGCTGCTACACTGTGTGGAGTCCTTGACTGTTGAAAAGTGTCCACGTTTGAGAAACCTTTTTACAATGTCTATGGCAAAAAGTTTGGGAAAACTCCAATATCTTGGTCTCGGTGGTTGTGGAGAGATGGAGTACATTGTTGCCAGAGAAGAGGAGAAACCCGAAGAAGCAGTCGACAAAATTGTGATTCCTCAACTTGTCACTCTGTATCTTCATAACATGCAAAAACTCAAGAGTTTTTGCCAAGGGAAGCATATTTCAGAGTGGCCCTCCTTGAAAGAGTTTACCGTCGAAGATTGTAAAGCTGTGGAGGTGATTCTAGGAGATGTCAGTTGTAGAAATCTAGAGGACAACGTTCCGATGGAGCAACCGCTTTTACTCGTCGAAAAGGTTTGCGCTCGTTCTTCTTTAATGACATATCTAGTTTGTTGTCCTTGATGATTATGCTAACTTTTATCATTTTCTTTTACCAATCTTTGACCTTAAACAAGGAATATCTCAAAGCTACTTCTTTAATACAAACATATTGACATGTATATCATAACTTTTTCATAAGTTTCAAAAACTGAATATTTTTTTCCTTTCCTTTTCAAATCTTAGACTAATGTGACGTTTCCTTAATATTGTAGCTGAAGTACAAGTATTAATGAGCGGCTAAGCTTCAATTAGCAACTTTTAACTAATCTAGAGCCTAGACGATGCTAAAGCTGTTGGCACAAATTTAAATCTTATTCAACGTAAGATCAGGTGTAAATGGCACTCTAAAACTTGTGTTGGTTCGCCACTTAAGTCTAAAATTTTTTTACATATGCTGAAGTGGTAATATTTGCACACTCCATGCAATTCAAGACTTGTCAAGTCCGTCCCCTTTTTGTAGATAAAAATATGCATTTTTTAATCATATTTTCAGTCCTACACAGCTATTAATGCGGTGACGGAGCTTCCTTGAGGACAAAGGGCCTGTTTCACTATTGCCACATGGGAAAATTTGAAAAAAAAAAAGGACTAAAAATTAGAAAAAAAGAAGAAGACGATCATCAGTAATATGAAAACAGAAAAAAAAGAAAAAGAAAAGAAAATAATTCCTAAGAGAGACCACTATTCAAAGGGGGGAAAGGCTGCATAGCGGCAATACTACTTCCCTCGCTGCCGACGCGGGCCAACAAACCTTGCTAGGGTCACAGCAAGGCCGTTGCCCTTTGTAGGGCCAACAGTGAGGGCTAGCCCTCCCCGTGAGCAAGCAATGGCCTGCTATTGCCCTTGCTAGATTTGGGTGAGGGGAAGCGTGCTCACTCATGTGGTGGCGAGGAAGCAAGTCTGGCATCTGTTGGTGACCTGGCGAGGGTGCCATGCTCTCTCTCTGTCTCTCTCCTTGTGTTCTCATATGTACTTTTTAAATTTTGTTGCTTTTTTTTTAATGTGGCATCACCACATTAAGTCCACATGTTTACAATAAGAAAAAGGAAAATTCGATAAAAAAAATGCCATATATACTTTCCGTTCTCTTGAAACTAATGTGGGTTGAAAGACTCAGATGGTGAACCGGAACAAGTTTTACTACTAAACGAAAAAAAAAAGTTTTAGTTCTTAAATAGGCCACAAGTTTAGGACTCATTGTCATTATTCCTATAGTCAATTGTACAGATTGTGACAGGATAATCGTTCCACAAGTCCTAAGACTTATTTATGAAATGCAATCGAGTCATAAGTTTTTTAAGTGGTGCAATGAAGTCCTAAACATTTATCGAAAAGTGCAATCGAGTCCTAAATCTTTAGGTTGGTGAAGTCCGAAATTAATACAAACCAATGCAATTTTTGGTTGCCACATAGAAAATCTGAGTCATTGTGCAATAAAAGAACTTGATTACGCTTTTTCAAAAAGATTTAAAACTTAACCAAACCAATTTGAAAGGTTTAGGACTTGACTACATTTCATACATAAGATTTAAAACTTCCAATGCACATTTAAAACTCCAAGTAGTTAACATGCTACTTTTCTCTTTGGGGTCAAACCTAGTCAGATTAATCAAATGCTAAACTAGGGAGCTTCGGTGTTAAATGGAATCATGGACTCCGCTAATCTGTATTCGCGGCTCCACACGATCCAATATTTACTAAGCATGGCAAGAGAGTGACTGCTACATGCATAATATGCAAAAAACTCAATTGCATGGATAATCATAATAATGGCAATTGCCATATCAATTGACATAATAATCTTGATAACTCCTACTCTTTTCAAATTTCGATACACTGGATTTAATAAATATCACAACATTATTCAAAGAGAAAATTATACCAAACATAGGGTGGCTCCAAATCAGCAAGCGTGGCGACTGAAGTTTCAATAGGCATGAATGCCATATATCTTCAAGAGCGTATCAAATTAGAACTGCAAGTGTAGCAACTAAAATAAATACCATAGCATTGGCACTTGGTCTAGAATAGTTGCACAACGATAAGACGTACTCATAGCAAAGTTATGATATCAATTAGTGTTGAAGAGATCTAGCTGAAGGCCAATTGATGAAGAATAGATCTAGATTAGATACCAACTAATGTCGCATGAAAGCATGTAGAAAGTTAGGTTTAGATTCGTTGAAAGTGGAGGAAAATCATATCATAAGAAAAGAGGGAGAAACTAGAGAGAGATGAAAGAGATAGAAAGGCCAATTCATGCGGGAAAAAAGATGCATCAAATAGGCAAACTTATTAATCAATCAATTCAACATTAGATCTAAAGAAAATTATTTGGTGGGTCTATATTTATTGGCAACTTAAATAAGAGAGAAATAAAAAAATCAACATCCTAAATCTTCGAAAATTTTGAATAACTGAAATAAATAAAGAAACAAATCATCTAGTGGTTGGAGAATCCCATCGAGCATCAATTGAACATGATATAACTGCCCTAATAACTTTTCATTCAATTGTTGGATTTCTTTCTTGGTTATATGTTGTGTTTTCTTGGAGTCTATACTTTGTAAGAGAAATTTTGTAGTGCAAGATCCATGAAGTATTGATTTATGCTAATTGATTTGTTTTGTCGATATCAATTCCTAATAATGCACAAGCTATATTTTTTTTGAATGGTTCAAAGGAATGGGAGAGTGCGTTGGCTATTGGTATTTGTGTGTTGTGATGAGCGGAATCTAAGATAGGCCAAATTTGAGGTTTATGGGAAATATACATTATGCTTGTCTAACTACGGTGCTTATAGGTTACGCTACTGCTCAAACATAATGCTTGATATATATTAGATAAATATATGCTTTCCTAATCTTTTTTTTTCCTTCATCTTCTTTATCTTCAACCTATGGGCAATCGGCCAGAGGCGGGGGCCGGCGAGGTAGCCCTCGCCGGCCGCTGGCGAGGCTGACCTCACCGTTGTTGGGCGAGGTCGACCTTGCCCACCCCTGGCGAGGTTCGACCTCGCCAGTTGCCGATAAGGGGTCGTCCTCGCTGTCGCTGGTGAGGCTCAGCCCCGCCGGTAACTAGCGAGGTCGGCCTCGCCCAGAAGCAGCGAAGTTGAGCCTCGCCAGTGACAGCGAGGACAATTCCTCGCCGGCAACCGGCGAGGCTGAGCCTCGCCAGCAAGGGCGAGGACGACCCCTCGCCGGCAACTAGCGAGGTCGAACCTCGCCAGGGGCGAGCAAGGCCGACCTCGTCGTTGCTGTTGAAGATAAAGAAGATGAAGGAAAAAACAAAAAAGAAAAGGAAAGAAAAAATAAAATAAAATGAAATTCGAAAAAATAAAAAAATAATATTAAAAAATTAGTTCGGGGTAAAATTATCGTAGGTGTACCAGTTTGAGGTTTTTTATAGTCAAAAAAATAGTTCGGGGTAAAATTATCATAGGTGTACCAATTTGGGATTTTTTGTAGTTGAAAAAATAGTTTGGGGTAAATTTGTCACAAGTGTATCAATTTAGGATTTTTCGTGGTATTAACCCTTTTTTAAAAGATTCAAAGGAATGGGAGAGTGCGTTGGCTATTGTATATTTGTGTGTTGTGATGAGTGGAATCTAAGATAGGCTAACTTGAGGTTTATGGGAAATATATGACTCGTTAAATGATTATGCTTGTTTAACTAAGGCGCTTGTGGGTTATGCTACTGCTCAAACATACTGCTTGATATATATTAGATGAATATATGCTTTCTACTAAAAAATAATATGACAGGAGAATTGATTTTAGGAGGCGGCATATTCTTTCTATTCTATCCATAATGTTTATCCAATGATTTCCCTTCTCTTAAAATTATAGTCTTCTCTTTTTTGAGTGGAACAGAGAGTTGGCTCTAATTAATTAAAATGAAAAATAACAGGTTGAGTTTCCTAATATGGAGTCAATGAAGATCTCGCACATGGATAACATGGAGAAGATATGGCTTGATGATCTTGCTTCAAATGCCTTTAGCAAACTCAAGACACTAGTAGTGGAGTATTGCGAAAAACTTTCATCCATATTTTCATCTTATATTATGCTCACAAGATTTCAAAACCTGGAGAAGATAACTGTGACCGATTGTGGGTCTTTAGAAGCGGTATTTCACGTCCAAGAGTTCAATTTTAGCGAAGCTCATTCTACGAGCACTTTTCAATTGAGAGAATTAGTTTTGATGCGGCTCCCAAAAATGAACCACGTGTGGAGTGGACTTCCTCAAGGTGGTCTTACCTTTGGACGCTTGCAATCAATCAAGGCTGTCGAGTGTGAGAGGCTCAAAAGTTTATTTCCAAGCTCGGTGGCAAAAAGTATGACACAACTCGAAAATCTTTTAGTAGAGGATTGTGGGGTGGAGGAAATTATTGCAGAGAAAGATAGAGTAGGGATGAATGCAGGCGATCCCTTCTTTCCACGATTAACCGACCTGAGACTACTTGAGTTGCCGGAACTGAGGAGCTTCTACAAGAATAGTCATACTTCAACATGGCCAATCTTGAAGGAATTGCGAGTGAGACATTGTGCCAAGATGAGGTCATTCTCATTAAGTACAACTACCAGCGAGAACCAATCTGCACTCTTTTCTTTTGAAAAGGTACCGTCCTTAATTCTAGCTCTCTGCCGTTGTCTTCATTGGTTTATGTGCATTGCTCTTGGTGCTTTGTTATTTTAAGTAGGAAATTGAAATTGTCAAACATTTCATGCTTCTTAATACCCACCTAAACAAACCTGTGAATTGCTTAGAAATTTGAAGATTGATTGTAGTTAATTATCTCCTAGCTCATATTCTATGGAATATAATTTTGTGATCCCAGCTTTTGCTTTACAAAAAAAAAATTATTGAATTAACTGGAATAGACAGTTGTGCTTCTCACGTGCCGCTCATGTCTTATGGTTGGGATTTACTATTAAATTTAATTTGAACAGCCTTGTCCGCCAAAACTAAAAAAATTATATTCGTTTGGCATATTGTTAGCTTAGCTATGGGACAAAGTTTCATGATAATGAAAATGGATGGTAATTGTTAAGTTCCGTGGATAACTTGCTTAAACTTTTTTTCTACATTCAAAATTACCAACTACTATTATAATCTATCAACATTTATTCTTGCGGCTCACCAACATATTTGAAATTACTAACTTTATTTGAATTTACCGAACTCAATTTTACTGGTGTACCAAGATCACTCACATTAAGATACAAACGGATTTTAGTTACTTGCCAACTTTTTATCCTGTTAGGTTTTAAAAGCACCAATGTGTCCAAAATTACAAACTACTTTAATAATCAACTAATATTTATTCTTGTGACAAATCAACACCTTTCAAATCACTAACTTTAATTTAAAATTACAAACGTTAATCTGATTGATGTACCAATATTTGTCAAGTTAAGAGACCAACTAATTTTAGTCGCTAAACCACTTTTTATCTTGTAGATCTTGAAAAGTACTAATATTTCTTTATACGTTCAAGATTACCAACTACTTTAATAATCTACCAACATTTATTCCAATGGCTTTCCAACGCTTTTGAAATTACTAACATTTATACGAAATTACCAACCTTAATTTGAGTACTATATCAGTGATATACCAACATGGAATTAGGTTTCGGCTTTTACCCCACTGAACGCTTAGAACGTCGTTTTGTCTGGGGATATGTACTTTTGTTTTGTTTCTTAGCTTATTTGACATTTCATTTTGCTATTGTAAGAATGAACAATTTGTCTTAATTATTTACTCTTTTACCACCAATTTTTGGATATATAAGCTCTATCTTGCTTTATCGCATTTTCGCCCATGTCCCATGTGTTCAATTCTTTTTTTCGTTTTTGTCAATCATCAGTTCAATTATATTGCATTTTTCTCGGAGTTATAGAAAGGTGAAGCCATGCACTACTTATGATCTATAGTAAAATAGATATGAGAACTGCAGCTTAGAAAATAGAGGGCAACATATTAATGCGGCATCTCACTATTGAAATACATCTACTTAATATAAAAGTAACATGATTTGGTGAAACAAACAAGTTTCGTTTTAAGTTTTTTTCTCACCAACTTGTTGAAATCCATATGTTTTTATTTTACGTTTTAGATTTAATTAGTTGACAATTGAAATACTTGAAGCATCATTAACTAATGACCTTGTTCATCGAAATTCCCAAAACATATTGCGCTTGAACTGGGCACACGACTAACGGCAATCATCTCTCCCATACATCCCTTGTATAATGGTCATTGATGCCTGCTCTTATGTCTCCAACAATTTTTTTTTGTTTAAGATAAACTAAAAGCCTACAGGTTATTTTCCCTCTCTTTTCTCTAAATATGGGAGGGCATTTTAGTCATCAGACTTTTGGTGGCCTAATTAAAGGGATTCCTACCGCAGGTCATTTCGCAGCTGGAGGGATTGACATTAAGGAGGGAGGATGTTGCGATGCTGCAGCATCACACCTTTGTCAATCTCAGAGAGCTGTCTTTGTCATGCTACCACGATGAAAATGTGAGTTTTCCCTCCGACTTCCTTCGATGAGATATTCCCGGAAGATGCATCTGGACATGGGGGAGCGAGTTTGAAGGCACTTGGAAATCTGAAGCGGCTTTTGCTGATTAAGCTTTGTAACCTAAGGCGAGTCTGGAGAGATGGCTCCTTGATGGCTGAAATCCTCAAACAGATTGACGATCTGTTCGTTTGGCAGTGCCCTAGTTTATCGATCGTATTTCCATCCCCAAATTCATTCCAGAGATTGACGGAATTAGAAGTAGATGATTGCACTGGTTTAGTTCATTTGGGGACTTGCTCAGCAATGCCAACTCTGGTGCACCTTACTCGGTTAATCCTAATCGATTGTGGTGCAATGGAAGACGTGGTAACAGATGATGGAAATGGAGTAGAGGAGATCTCTTTCCCCAAGCTGGAACGACTGATACTTGATCGATTACCAAGCCTTGAGAGCTTCTCCCCCGCGAATTGCGCCTTCATATTCCCGTCATTGGTGTGGATTACTGTGAAGCAGTGCCCCAAGATGAATACATTCTGCAAGGGTGCCTTGAGGACACCAAAACTAAATGGAGTATACCTCTCCTTCAATAGAGATGATGAAGGGCGTTGGGAGGGGGACCTTAATACCACCATCCAAACCTTACCGACGTGAAAGGAATCCACTCCGTAATCAGCAAGTCAGGTAAA
This sequence comes from Syzygium syzygioides, assembly GCA_031216285.1. Classification (NCBI taxonomy): domain Eukaryota; kingdom Viridiplantae; phylum Streptophyta; class Magnoliopsida; order Myrtales; family Myrtaceae; genus Syzygium; species Syzygium syzygioides. The sequence goes on along the minus strand of CM062243.1, from coordinate 26,209,828 downwards.
TCTGTTTTCCTAATCATGTCTGCCCAAACCTGGTGTCAAAAGGAAGAAACTTGCATTCTTCTTCGAGTTCTATATTGGCTCATATGAAGTCGGTCTTTCTTTAAAAATGTTTGACTGGGTTTTAAAGGAATCGTGACATGATTCGAAAATTAGGGGCTTTTTGGGCGCTTACTCACCAATGCATTCTAGCTGTTTGATGAATTGCTTAGCATAACCTCTGTCAGTGTAGCTTTGAAGATTATGAGGTTTTGTTATATAAGGCTATGTGCTTTGCCCACTGCTCTGGTTAATGTTGAGGTGTGTCAGTAGTTAGACATGTCTTACTAATGATGTTTGTTTCTTTTAGGTGTCATGCTCGCTCGGATCAAAATGGTTGCTTTTATTTGCTAGAAAATGTTTCCTGTAGTAAGATGTCGAAGCAAGCTTTTTGCAACTTGGTGTTAATGCCTCTTGACATGGCATCTCTGTGCCGACATTAGTGTTCATGGTGGGCAGGTGCTTCATTGAATGTCTCTTTCTTTTTTAAGTTTGGGATGTCTTCTCTATGACATTTCCTTGATAATGGTACTGGTGTAGCAGAATGGTTGGGCAAATAATCAATTGAACGTGGGGGTGCTCTATCCTTTATCGAATTGTATAGATATTTTGTATGAGTGTTGGCTTTTAGGCAGAAGTTTCTTTGGAGTTGGACTATTTGCATGATGACAACGGCGGCCATACATTAACCAAAAGAGGAAGAAATCCAAGAATCCAAATAAGCACATGTCCTTCAAACAGCGCACCATAGCCTGCATGGAGCCGTTCACGCTAGATGTTTTCATCTCTAAGCGCTTCGTCTCTGCTTCACTCACTCACAGGGTCACGTGCAAGCAGGTCGCTGTTGCGGATACCAATTCTAAGGACATCAGAGCCGTACTCAAGTCTTGATCGGAAACACCCGGCGTGTTTAGCCATAGGCCCGATTTTGGCAGACCAGGCGAGGGAAGCTGATGTGTACACTGCTTCCTATACTCCAAGAGAGAGGGACAAGTTTTAAGGAAAAATCAGAGCAGTAGTTTAGTCTCTAATTGATAGTGGCATCGATATTAAAGTTTATATTGATTGATTTTCCCTCCTTGAGCATGATCTTGTCTATGTGCACAACTTCTAGTTGGAATATACTGACATCTTTGATATTGATTTGAGAATACGCAGGATGGTAAAATTGGTTCATTTGCTGGTTAAATATAGATAGTGGTGAATGTTTGTTCAACACGAGCAGAATCCGATTTTGTTTTCGCTTTGTCGAAATATTTACCTTCTGGATTCTTGAACGAGCATTGTGATAGCTATTATAGCTTCATATATCTTTCTCTAATTTTACTTGGTGACGATATTGACTCCAGCTTTTGAAACATTATGGATGTCCATGCCACGATGATTAGTTCATTCAATCCTCTTTTAGCAGACGATTAATTACAAGGTTAGGTCCACAGGGCTTGATAGTCCGAAGTACTGTCATCACATGGATTGGCAAGTAATATCCTACTCAAATATTCATTATTTAAGTTATTTTAGTCGTTTACTGTTCAACTTGAGTTCACAACATATAGATATACATAGATATTACTTTGCCCGCCTTTGAGACTTTATAATGAAACCGATTGGTAGAGTATGTGCGCATGTCTGAACCCCTGTTTGTTGATCCTAATTAGTTGTTCACTGCTGTTTCTTCATTGGGTTTGGTAGTCCAGCCGCGGACATTGCGTTTGTAATGATCATGGATTTCTCTACATTTACACCTAGACGATTATGATGTTGCGCACTTGGAACACCTCAAGCTCACAAATATATCCGAAGGCTCTCAGTTTAGAGGACAATTCAGCCACGCTCCCAAAGCAGTATTTAATTCACTGAGAACAAAGTAAATGCAAGCACCAAGGTAAGGAGAACTCTAGGCCATCAAAGGATGAAGCATCAATTCGCAACATATGAGCAGTACATTGAAGAACAACATACAAATCACTCCTACGCAATCTCAAATTGATCAATTAATTCATCATTGTCATCTCTGAGGCAAAACGTCGAACAGGCGCTGAGCATGAAGGGTGAGGTGTTATACACACATGAATTCCTATCAATTGGCTGAAGATGACAGAGAAAGAGATGTTCTCGGTGTGTGCGTTGTGTTCTTGCTTCGCTCAGTTCCTCAGCTCTCGCGCGCGCACCAAACTTCAGAGAGTGCGTTGTGGTTGTTGTTGTTGTGAATGAATTCTGCTGCAGAGCGTGAAATTCATCAGCTCTGAAGGAATCTCCACTGCGTTAGACGACAGAGAGAGAAAGAGCATGCGAGAAGTTCGATCGGTGGTGGTGATAAGAGTCGTCGCTCTGCTCCGTTACGGCCGAGGCTGCGGTGGTTAGCGACGGAGATGTGACGGCGGCTGTTACTGATCGGAGATGGTAGACGATCAAGTTGACGGTGATGGAGCTGAACTATATATAGGTTGATTAATGCATATTTAGTTCAGCACTCAGTTGACTTTCTTAGTTCAACTTCGTGTTTTGAAAAAAATAAAAAAAAAAATTAAAGGAAAAGGTGAAAATAAATAAAATAAATAAGAATAGATTGCATCTCCATCGAAAAATACATCTAGGATTGCATTTAAGGGAACGGAAGCAGATTGCTTTACATTTAGATAGTATCATTTAGATTCTTATTTCTTTATATCATAGTTCATTTTAGGGAAATAATTTATTTAGTATTCATACAGTGCCCCGCGTTTGCATAATTGTTTTTTATGCGGTTGCTTATCTTGGAAAGTTTATATTGAGTTTCCATTTATAGCTCATGAGAGTCGCCTTGACAATAAAGTTTTATGAATTTTACCCAATATGATTCCGGTTCTTTATATTTTTGCACCTTTATTTTTTTTGGTTAATATTTATTATTGCTTACTTGTTATTTTTATTGCTCCAGCGCTATGCATGATCATCTTTCACTTATTAGAGGATTTAGGGAAACAAAATCGATGAGACCGAGTGAAATTTTTTTAATGAAAGGTACTGAAAAAGCATTAGATTAATCTAATGTAATCAATTGTCAAACTCATGAATCTTCAGTTTGTAGGCCTGGCTTTCTAACTAACTCATAATAGGTTAGTGGCGACTTCTTAGTCTAATCTTGAATGAATAATTAATTGGAAAGCTAACTTGTGGTTGGTACAGTTTGGGAGAATCCATGTTAGGTGTAAGCCCCACTTATCCTCTTGAAAGCCACGGCAATTTGCACTTAAAGTACTATATATATCTCCGTACCAGTTAAATATCCGCAAGTTACAGGAGAAAGAACTCCAAAATTTAACACAATCATACAAGTTTGAAACCCCCCCCCCCCCCAAAAAAAAATGCATTACAAGATTAGCAGCTGTAAAAAAATTGGAAGCGAATGAACACAAAGACGATATATCACCTGAGAACGCCAAGGATTGCTGCCACATACTGCCATGATGTAGCGTCTGATGGTCCTCTCCTGATGCTACGACCGTGCATTGGCTATGGCTATGGCTATTACACTAAAATATATTGATGAAATTTATTCTGGCAATGAACAGCATAGCTAATGAAGAGAGAGTGATTGTTGAGCGTACATCATCTTCCTCATTGGCTTAAAAACATGAGATCAAAATTCAATACAAGAACCTTAAATCCATTCCGCAAGATGAAGATATTCACCTGACCTGCATGTCCTCGTGTCTCTAAAGTAAAAATTTAAGCAACTTCTAAAATCTGCAACATTCACGTCATCATTATATTTAGGACAGTCCAAATAGGTGAAGTAGAAATACAAATTCAAAAGGAGGTGCGAGTGGAAACAAACCTCCAAAGGAATGAGAGGAAGCGAGCATGTTGCCGATCAAACCGATACACTCTTCTACCACCTTTTGGGAAATTATATAACCAAATTTGTGGACACTTGATTGAATTTCGAGCAAGAGATTTGCTAATCCGCTTGTATATATATAAAGAAAATTTTTTGTAGGTTTTCAATTGTGATTTTCTTGTACTTTTTTTCCAAGCACAACCCATTGAAAAGTTATGTACGGCACACAACCTATGTTTCAAGTCTATTATAATCCATGCTTTTTCTTTTTTCTTTTGCTTAGGATTTAGATCACGCCAAAACTTTAATATCATTGTAATAGCACTATGGACTATTATAAATATGGACTTATCAACTATCCACGCCTTTTGCTTATGCGTGGGTGGCCATGGACTCAAAACAGTAGTTCCATGTCTTGCTATGTTTGAGACGAGGGAGTGAGAAAAATTATGGGAGAAAATTTGAAAATTTCATGCGTTTTCTTTCTCTCAACAAACTTTAAAGTTTTCTTCATTTTCCACCCAAACTTTTGTTTTCTCCATTTCCTTCATTTTCCAAACACTAAAGAAGTAGGTCTACCACTGTCGCGACCTACCTCTTGAGAGCCGCCGCGGGAGAATAGGTTTAGAGGTATTATGGGATCCTCCCTAAGTCCATACCTCGAGTAACATTGGTTATTTAAATCTATGTGTTCGATAAGAGCCATCACTAGCCACGATTAAGGGTCGGCTAGAAATCCTAATCGAGATGCAGGAGTGTCATTTCGAAAACATATGCAACTAGAGATTTTTAGGAATCGGAGACTTGATTACACTAGTTTTTCAACTAATTCCCTTTCGGTACCTAAACTTGATTATTTGCTAACTATAATGTCATGGCAATCTTTCACTAATCGAAAATTTAAAAATTCCGTCCTAACCATTCTAAAAGAAAAAAACAACAAACAATGTATTTAAAGTGCGTAATCAAATGAAATCAAAATGGAAATTTACAAACAACGACCTGGTATCGTTTCTAAAGGAAAAAGCAATAAAAAATTCCTAAAGTAAAGCCCTAAAGGCTTATTCAATTTTAGCTACAAATTTCATTCAAACCTAAAGTGTTTATTAAAAGCCCTAAGCTAAGAGAATTCTGCATTTTTTTTTCACTTTTTTATTTTTTTAAATTTTCTATATTTTTTATTTTTTATTTCCAGATTTTATTTCTTTTTCTATTTTCTATTTCTTTTTATTTTTTCTTTTATGCTGGTCTTCTTCTTCCCCAGACCTGTATTGAGAGAGCTTCTCCACCGAAACATCACCAAGACCGTCGGGAATCCATCACCACCGATTCTCTAACCCTCGCCGTCGGCCATCTATTCTGGCCACTGCTGAACTTCCATTGACAACAACTTACAGCGACCGTCGTCCCTCATCACACACCGGCCACAAAATTAAATTCCAGCAACCAAATTCCATTTTACGGCCAACAAAGTTCCGGCCACAACAACAAATCCTAAATCTAAACAAACAAGCAATCACATGTATGAAACAGAGATAGAAAACTAACGGTAGCGGCCTCAAACTGCGGGCACATCTCCAGCGAGGGGAATGAATCTGGTAAAAATTTCAACCATGGCTGACTCGGAGAAACATTAATATGCCAGAAAAATCACAAAGAAACGTAGAGTAGTGAGCGAATAATCATTTTAGAACAAATCAAGCATGAACCGTGATTCAAAAATACGTTTTCATTCACGGATTGATTGAACACTTCATTCACGCATTTCATCAAACAGCCAACATGCAGTTCAAGAAGTACATTCCAACATGAGATTCCATGCAATTCTCAACTCAATTGTGATGCATAATGACCTGAATCAACATATTTCATATCAACTCCATCTCAGTTCATCGAAACTCACTCAAAATTTTCACAATCGAATTCGGTGTTCTAAGCCTCCAACATCTCATTCAAACATTTTAGCGAACAGTTGACGTACGATTTAAAACATGAATTCTAGACTCGGTTTCAGTGCAATTCTCGACTCAACGTTGATACATCACACTCCAAATCGTCATCATATTCTATGGCTCAGCTTTAATATCACAGGATTTGTCCACAATCTCATCAATTCATTCCGATACTCTCAAACTCAATGAACGGCTAAAAAAACAGGACAGAACAAAAAGCATATTTGAGGAGCTCGCCTGGACAGAAACGGAGATTCAATCGGCGACGGCAAGGGACGTCCGGCTATGATTCCTCTTTCTCAATGGATGAACTGCAAGAGAATTTCCTGTTATTCCCCCACCACGTTGGTTATCCTCCCATCCTGTCCTCTAACCAACTCCCGCTCAGCCCCTTCTACTGCAACATCCCCTGAACTTGCTCCCATCACCTCACCGTATCTCTCTCTCTTTGCTCCCTCCGGTCACTCTGATCACAAACGTGAGCTTATGCTTGTAGAAGATGAAGAACACTAGTGAGGATGGGCCACCGTCAGTATAATGGGCCGTGAAGGAAAAGAAAAGAAATGGGCTAGAAAAAAAACAATATCGGTTGGGCCAAGTAAAAGAATGCGGGTGGCTTGGGAGATGAACCGCCCCAATAAAAAGGCCGAACTGAACCGGACCGAGTTGTGCGAAAGGGCCAGGTTGAACCGGCCTTTTCTCATTTGAGACGATCCCCACCCTTTTTTTTTATGCTTATTTTTTCTAATTTTTGCTATATATATTTTTTTGTAATAATTTTTTTTTCTATTTATGGTACTAGCGGTTACATTATCTCTAAACTTTACACACAAGTTTTACGAAAAGATTTTTCTAGAGGATTTGTTATACATCAGGGTGTATTGCTTAAGTTTCTCTATTATGATTGTGTGTGGTCAGAGACTTTCCAATTTAGGAATTAGAAGTCACTAATTCAAATCCCACTAAGCACATATAAATTGCTCTGAGTTAAAGCCATCTGCATAGGCGAAATGCCTTAACTTGATAAGTCCGTGACACTTGCGGGGTGTACATAAACCTCTAGGTAGCCGTTGGGTCTGCACGTTTGTATTTCCTGAATTATCAATAAAAAAATGATCAATCAGGACTTTCAAATCATCTATCACAAAATAATAATAAAAAATTACCAACCCATCCCAAAAAATTAAATCACTAATTAAAATTATCAAGCATGAATAAAAAATCTTCAATTATGAATGATTTCAAGCTAATAATAGAGGTAAAATGTAATCCTCACGGTCCTACCTATTGCTTAGCTCCTCCGTCTCCACAGTTAGTCAATCCGACATTTGACCTTTACCCAAGCTTTTTCTAAGAGATTTCCACAAAAATTTCAAACATGGCACAACTTTAATAAATTTCTCAATTAATTCATCATCTTCGAAGCATACTACTCAATATTTCACGAGAGTTACTGGTAAAGTAGAGGATTACGTGGCTCTTAAAGAGTAGCATTCTGTAAAAATTAATTGCCACTACGGATACCTTGACACCAACATAAGTATCGCAATTCGATTCCTTTTTGTCCGAAGACCCAAGGGCTGATGATAAGGTCTTTTAGCTACAGACCAATTACTTGAGAAAGTCTATAGGCAAAAAACCAGTTCGCGACCATATATGTCTTTGAATGAAACTTCTCGATTCCAAGTTGTGATGAGTCGATAAAGTTGTGATTTTTTGTAGCCTTGTTTCGTTTGTCTTTGTACGATATGCAATTATTCATCTATGCAAGCCTCGGACAAAACAGGAGTCCTGAATTCTGCCCTCATCATAGATACAAAATATCTTCACTTTGATTGGCATGGCCACGTGATCCAATTAACATCCTTAAGGCCTACAAGGTGGTGGATTGTTGTACAATCTCATGTTAATGAGCACAGGGTAGTACTATGTGATGGTAATTTTCCAACGAGCCAGTAATTTTTTTAACGAGTGCTACTAATTTGGTACTGATAGAAATTTTTTAAGAAGATCGAGTGGCAAAGAGCCAGGAGACCATCGAGCATCTAGCCTTAAAAGCATTTGCCTATAGTCATGGCCGTCATACTTTACTCGCAGAATTCAACACTTTCTAGTCTAAGCTCAGTTCGCTGTGGTCGAGATCATTCTAGCTGGCGAATTGTGTGACCTGCACAAGGCCGTCATGCTCATAATAGGAAATTTTTCTTGGAATCTCCTTCATGAATGGATAATTAGATAAACTATAATTAGACAACAAGCGGCCGCCAATTATCAACTCCACAAAGCACATGTGCAACACATTCATAGTGAAAAAAAGAACAAAAAGAAAAGAAAAGAAAAATACACTCAAGAAGATCAAGAGGCAAGAACATCAAATATTAATCCCATCAGTTTTGTTGATACCCGGAAGTATTGGGTAATCAAAACAAAAAACCAAAACAAACGAGGAGTAATGAGGGATTAAAAGGACTGTCGCAACAAAAGGTAAACGCATAATAAGATAGAAGTGAACTACTGATGGATAGTTAGATTAGGTCTTTCTTCAAGTTTTGGATGATGGTGGATTATCATATCTCTTGACATACAGTAGAGAGTAGATCAAAATGTGAATCCTCCCTCTCAAATAGCAAAGGCCCCAATTCTGCGTACATGAATGCTAAGCACACCACAAAATAAGGACACGGCTTGCTGCACACCCGATAACACCGTTGAACTAGAAGAACCCTAGTGCAGGTTGCCAGTTATTCAAGGACGTTGACGTGTACTCTTGTCAAAATCGTGTCAATTCTTACCAGACGATATCTGTGGATGTTAAAGATACGGTGCTCTACCCATTTGTGACGCAAACACACAAGTATATAGAGAGACACAAGTGCAGTGGACAACCAAAAATAAAATGAAAACTATCGATGCCTGCACAAAATATAAATTTACGGCATCTTTCTATGTTTGATGATTGATATGCTGGCAACTAGTCATTTTAATCTTCAATCGATAACTTTCTAAATTTGCATAACCATTCTTCTTAGACTATTCTCCTTTTTTTAGAGTAAACTTTCAGCAACTTATATTAAAATTTGATTTTCTGTCTTCTCATGCATATGAAATTTAAGACATGACGGCATATGGCGTATGCATGAATGGTTGTTCTCTATTATTTGTGTCTTCAATGCCGGAGTGTTGCTGAATTGCCTTATGACTCATTTGTACTGCAGAAAACACTTCTAGGAGAGTCTTTGCATGCGCATGTTAATGCTATTTTCTTTTTGACTTGTGTGCTTCACATGCGGCAATCCCATTTGCCAACAATTCTGCCATAACACTTCAGCTCATGCCAAAACTAACATATATACTCCTAATCAAGTTTCAGGCGATGTGAGAAACCTGAACTAATATAGTTAAGTAGCTATAATTAAGATAATTAACTGATTCTAGGAGATTTCTGCTTGTCTGCGTTTCCTTTGACACACACCACCCACACCCCCCCCCCTCCCCGGCCCCACAATTTCGAGCTTGCTTAATGGTTTTTGAACTTTGATCAATGGATTCTTGCACAATGATACAATGGCAGTTGTGTTCTTGACGAAAAGAGATGGAATGCTTGAGGAACTTGGGAGGACAGAAGTTATATTAAATAGGTTGGATCCCACATGAATTGAAAAGATTTCTTTAGCTTATCACTTTGACTGTTCAGCATTTGGTTATGGATGCAAAAGAACTTATATACTACATACTTTTACTATGTTTATGAATCAACCAATTTTTCCGTTTTGTCCTGAAGTTGGGATACATAAAGATAGATGCTCATCTCTTTTCTTACCTTTGATGTTCAAGTGTGATAGGACGACACTTTTCCCGGGGTGGATTGGCTTTAGCTGTCTTGCAGTCTGCATATTGTTATGTCCCTGGAATCGTTAAAAGCAAAATGGATGCATTGAACTATCTCATGTTTGCGCAAGAGTCCATACGTGAAATGGCAATTAAGTAATCATGACCTGCAGTTACCCTTGCAATCGTATGCTTATTTGGGAAATATTTACTAGTCCTTTCAGATGACTCGGATTTCTATTTGCTTTATGTCTTGGACCATTTCAAGACATAAAGCAAATATGACTCCATTTCTTGCCACCTCGGACCATTCAAGCAAGGCAGGAATCGAGGCATTTGAGATGAGGGTGATGCTGAAATTGACAAGGGAAAGGATTAAACTTCGTGCAATTAAAAGGGGAAAGAATGAATAAGGTTTTGACTGAAATTAGAAGGAGGGGGAGCTGGAGATGTCGGGCAGAAAGCAAAAGGAACACGGTCCTCACGTTTTCTTAAAATACCTGGAGCATCGCCAGACAAATGAGGATCTCCTCACTTAGTTTACACCAAAATTCCTCGTCTGCAGATCTCCCTCCACCCCATTCATTCTTCACGGGAACTCAAGTAGTGCCGTAACACAAGCAACACTTTTGTCGATTTTGTAAGAGGAGAACGCCAATCAGCATCGTAAAGAAGGACCGAAAGAGGAAATGGTAAAAGATAGGAAAGGAAGTGGATTTGGTGGCTCAGAGCAGAGTGTGGAAAAGGACAAGAAGGATGTGGGACGGTCGTGGGATGAGGGAAATAAGAACAAAGATGGAAGGGAGTGGGAGAATCGGTGGAGGTGGGCAATCACTCACGTTCACGCTTTTGTATCCATTCGCTCAATCTTGCGCATCAGAAGAGGAAGAGACTCAGGCCAGGGCTTCCGTCGTCCACCGTTGTCCCCGGAGTCGTCTAGATTCCTCAGTTTACTCTTTATCGCATTTAACTCGGTTGTAGCCCAAAGTTATCTCCTCTAATCACGAAACCGATTGGTAGAGTATGTGCGTATGTCTGAACCCCTGTTTGTTGATCCTAATTAGTTGTTCACTGCTGTTTCTTCATTGGGTTTGGTAGTCCAACCGCGGACATTGCGTTTGTAATGATCATGGATTTCTCTACATTCACACCTAGACGATTATGACGTCGCGCACATGGAACACCCCAACCTCACAAATAAATCCGGAGGCTCTCAGTTTAGAGGACAATTCAGCCACGCTCCCAAAGCAGAATTCAATTCACTGAGAACAAAGTAAACGGAAGCACCAGGGGGAAGGAGAATCTAGGCCATCAAAGGATGAAGCATCAATTGGCAACATACGATCAGTACATTGAACAGTAACATACAAATGACTCCTACGCAATCTCAAATCGATCAATTAATTCATCATTGTCATCAGCGAGGCAAAACGTCGAACAGGTGGTGAGCGCGAAGGGTGAGGTGTCGTACAAACAGGAATTCCTATCAATTGGCCAGGAATATAATATGAGAGACCCAACTAAAAATTGCTAGAGAGGAATCGACGAATATGGGACCAAATAATAGACAACAATTGAGATAATAATTTGAAGCTTTCGGCAAAAGGCAATACAGAACAATCGTACGATGGGAGTCTCAATGAATCGACCGTATCCTATCTTGGAGAGATCCGAACGGTTACTTGCTAATAATGAAGACGAAGCTAAAATGATTGGGCTCACAACACTTCCGAGAGAGCATGTGACTTTTCTTTTTCTTGAGGCTGGGTTTTCAATTCTCTCGTCCATCATTAGGTTCTCAATTTTTGGCTTTTGCTGTCTTGGAGTCTTCAGATTGTAATGTCCCTGAAATTCTGGAAAAACAAAATGAAAGCGTTGGACGATCTTATTTTCGCAAGTTAAATGGCAACTATTGATGGTCATTTAATATTGGGGGTCATAATCTATATCTATATTACTATTCGGAAAGGGAGATCCCATTATCAAAGGTAATAATCTATCCACATTCCGATCGTGCCCATGTTTAATGTAGATGGAATATTTCAATAATTTGAATGGCCATGGTTACAATTTTGAGTAAGATGTTCGTAGTTTCAAACAACTTAACACATCCATAGCTCGATTGCCATCCAAGTTTTTTTCCTCACTTTTCAAAAAGTTTATTGCGGGCATTATTTTTTAAATTAAGATTATACTCATATCTCATGTCTCCTAAATTAAGGTTGTACTCATATCCAATGTTTTTCCATGCACATAAGCATGTGCCGTAATTTTTCATAAAAAGAAATGATGATTCCATTTATTCATATGAGTATCGACATATACTAACTAATTACACTGTAAGGCACTTCATGATATACCAAGTTGAAAATTCAAAAGAAATTATATTTTTAGAATCTTATCACACGGAAGCAAACTCACAACATTGTGATTATGTTATTTAACTATTACTGCAATAGGACTCCGTCCATTTACACGAGACAAATATAAGATGGAGAGAGAGAGTTTTAATAGCGAATATGAAATTTAAGGCACGTGACGTGTCGATCCGTATTATGAATATGAAATTCCAACACATAGGACATGTTCGATCCATGTCATGACACGAGCTCGAGCATTACCATAAAAATTCAATTAATTAAACATACAAATTTCAACAGAGGCAACAATGATTTCAGAACGATTTTGTAGAACATAGCATGAGCAATAATTATCTAGCTCCTCTCTCTCTCTCTCTCCACAGCGACAGAGAGTCAAATCCCGACATTGACCTCATTCATCAACTTTTATTTGAATTCGGAGGTCACAATCCAAGCTTTTTTCCCGGAGATTTCCGCGGAATTTCAAACGCATCATTCTCTCTCTCTTTCTCTCGTGCCCTCCGTCTACTTTCCTCTTCTGAATCCCCCCACCTTCCTCAACAATGGTGGATCCACACACGTGTGTCATCATCATCACATAACGATATATCGCAAACGATGGAATGTCGAATTGGGGGTGAATCACCACGTAGTCACGCGTCGATGGAGAGAGAGTGGGTGCGACAATGTCGGTGATGCTAGGGGGGGCTTTTTCCAAAGAGAGACGAGGAGTGGCAGATTGTGGGTGGGTATCGAATCGGCGAAGGTGTTGATGAAACTGGAGTTGATCGAGGGTAGAGAGGAAATGGGGTTGTTGATTTTCGGATGTGAGAGGAGGCAACAATGGCGGGCACAACGGCGCCGTCGACCACTTCCTTCTTCCGAGCTCTCGCGGTCAACACGCTCTCTTCTCTCCAATTGAGATTTGTGTCCCTCGCCTGTTCTTGTGATTATCTGCGCTGTCTTCAATGTGACTGTCGTAATATGCTCAGGTGATACGCTTCGTTTTCTTCGGACCTGAGCCAATGTTGTCACTTGTCTGTATTTTATTCTTGTTTTTATGAGCGAAGCGACGATTTGGCCAAGCAAACCTCTCTTTCCATCGGAGGATTGTTTGCAGAAAAACTGAGAAGCGTTCTTCCCAATGTGGATTCTGCGCAAACCTCGCTACTTGAACTAGTTAATGTTAAATTATCTCAAGAACTTCTGATTGTGTGGTCCCAACATGGTCGTCTAATTGGAATTTTCTTCTGGTTTTCCTCATTAGACTTGACTTGAGGAGATTTCTTTTCTTTTCTTCGAACCAAAATCTGAATCTGACTCTCGAGCTGTGACCTTTCGGAACTCATCCAAATGACAAGAATTACATGCCACAACAAATTTAGTGGGAACGCTTTGCATCAGTTTTTTCAAAAGGGCTGCTAGTTTAGACACAGTCTAGCTGAGCCTTGCACTTGCACACAGTACACTGTTCATTTTTCGGAAACAGAGTTTCTATCTGAATTATGTGTCGCCTTACGAAATCTAAACTCGGTGTTGCTGATTAAGCCTAGGTACGGATAGGATATCTGGGAAGGAGCTAATACATATTAAGCATATCATACTTTCCAACAACAAACTTCGTGCATTGCTTAAGGTGTTCTCGTGAGCATCGATCTTGAAATCTAATGCCCATAGTTTGTCTGATGTATTTTATTGTCTGTGCTGCAGTTATCCATGTTTGCTTCAAAATCATTGGATCGTGATGTCGTGTCAAAGGTGAGAAACTTCATTAGCATTTTCAGCGGACTTGTTGTGTATCTTGTTACTAGTATGTAGTTTTTCTATTTTGTCTGCATCTTACATTCACATTCACCTGGGATCTTCTTGGTTTTTTTTTTTTTGATTTGGTTGTCACAGAAGTATACATTTTCTTCATCTTCGTCTTCTTTCAAAGTAAAATTTCAACTACATATCTTAAAACTTGGTTTTCTGTCTTCTTATGCTTGCACAAATTTTGGACGTCACAGCAGATGATGTATGCATTTCTGGTTGATGCCTGTTATTTGTGTCTTCAATACTGGTGTGTTGCTGAAATTAACCTTATGACTGGAAGACTCATTTGTGCTGCAGAAAACACCTCTAGGACAGTCTTTGCATGCACGTGTTATGCTATTTTCATTTTAACTTGTGTGATACATATTTGGTAAATCTCATTTGCCAAAATTTCTGCCATAGCAACTTCAGCTCATGTCAAAACTTGCTTATATACTCTTGATGAAATTTCAGGCTGTGTAAGAAACCCGAAGTAATATAGTTAAGTAGCTCATAATTATAATAAATGACTGATTCCAGTAGATTTCCGCATGTTTGTGTTTCCTTCTTCCTTTATGCCCAAATTCGAGCTTGCTTAAAGGTTTATGAACTTTGATCAATGGATTCTTGCAAAGTGATCCAATGGCAGTTGTGTGCTTGAGAAAAGAGATGGGATACTTGAGGAACTTTGGTGGACAGATGTTATATTAAATAGTTTGGATCCGGCCTGGATTGAAAAGATTTCCTTAGCTTAACACTTTGTGACTGTTCAGAATCTGGTGTGAGTTTTCCATGTATAGCAAGGTATAACTTATTCAGTCTGGTCCACTACTTACATGTCTAGTCCCCCAAATGCCAGCTCCATTTCACTCCAGATTAGAATTTCAGTAACTTGCCTTATTTCGTGGACATCTGCAATGTAGCACACATTTACAGAGCTCAAGAATTGGTCGCGACTCTCTTATCGGTGATCGGTCTCCAAAACAGATACTCCAACAGCAACCTTCTCATCATTTTCTGACGTGCATGTTTTACTAAAGAACAGATGGGATATTAGTTAAAAATCATGGAGGTCAACATTCATTCTTCATGTTTTATCCCCGATTCTCTCGGAATACTAAATTCTGATGATGTTTTGCAGTTTCCGGAAACCGATAAGATCAGAAATTGGCTGGTCCCATACAAATGAAGCTCCATGCAAGCTCTTTCAGCTTTTCTTGATCATCATCTTGCACAGTGGCAAAATTCTGAATCAAATGACTACTTGTCCTGTGGGAATTTGCTTACTACCGTTAGTATTGGATTTGTCCTGTAATGCTACCAGCGCACGCAGCATGGACTGCCATTTTCTTGGCAATTTGGCATGTAGGAATAAATCTCTTCAGCCATTCGACAGTAGCTAAAATTATGCTCTAGCTTTGCGAGATAACATCCTTCGCAGAACTTTGGTGAGCGCGAGTGACAGTTATTTCCTTAAGGCTAGGTTCTCAATTCTGTCATCCATCACTATGAGCCTGGCATTCACTTTAGCATGATTAAATTAATGGTTGTTGCATGTAGATGCGGGAGGAGCTCTGTACCACAAGTTTTTCTTTTTTTTTTGGTTGGAAAAAAAAATTCATTACTAACACGTTGCCGAAATGCAACTGAGTCTGGAGTCGATACATATTGATTCTATGTCTATGTTGCTAAAAAAAAGAGAGGTCCTGTTTTTAAAAGTAATAATCTATCTAGATTTCAATTATGCTTGCGTTTAATGTCTATGGCATAGTGCAATGATATGAATGTGACAATCAAAATTGTGTGCAAGATGTTTGCAGTTACAAATCTAACAACTTAATAAATCAATAGCTCATCGACATCCAATTTTCTTCTCACTCATTGGTCTACTTTGAATTGAGAGTTTATTGTGGGTACTATCTTTTAAATGTTTCGCACACAAATAAGCATGTGCCCCATATTTTCCATAAAATCGAATGGTAATTCCAAGCCATTCAAATGAGTATTGGCTTTTGCTAATTGGCTATACTGCAAGGCAATTCAGGGTGCAGTCAAATGAAGTAACACTTTCAAAATCTCATCAGACATGACTAGAAAAAGTTCAATTATTGGACATTCAAATAAGGGTTAATATCACAAAAAACTCAAAACTGATATACCTGTAATAAATTTACTCTCAGTTTATTTCCGTTAAATTTTACTGTCAAATTATTTTATTAAATGACATACGGCAGTTAACTAATGTAACGGTTTTATGTTTTATCCTCCGTTTATCACAGATGTATCAAGTATTAATCAAATTTAACGAAAACTAATGAAGGATAAATTTATCACAAATATATTAATTTGAGGTTTTTAGTTGTTAAAAAATTAGTTTGAGATAAAATTATTATAGGTGTGCTAGTTTAAAATTTTCGATGATGAAAAAATTAATTTAAAGTAAAAGGATCATAAGTATATCAATTTGAAATTTTTTGTGATATTATTAAGCCTTCAAATAAAAGCATACAGCAATGATTTCAGCAGATCGATCTCGTGAAACATTGACGCTTTTGCTGGCTCTTGCCTCTCCACCGCGAGAAGTCAAGCGCCAGAGGCCATCCAAGGGTTATTTTTTACCACGGAGGTTTTTTGACGAAATTTCAAACACCAGCACGACTTCAGTCAGCTTCTGGGTCAGGGCCAAACCACCATCATTTCCTCTCTCGTTCCCTCCCTCAGCTGCTTCCCTTCCCTCTTCTCTCAATTCCCCCCCACACCGCTTCCTCGACGGAGGCGGATCCACTCCGCACGATGCTGGTCGTGGTCATCGATACGTGGATAAGAAATGGACCGTGGGAACGTGCGAGTCGACACCCGATCGCGCGTCGGATCGGGGCTCTCCATCGCCTCTTATGTATAGAGAGCGACGAGCTTCACCAGGAATCCCCCAGAACACGCGCGAAGCTTCCAGCTTGATTCGGTTCCCCGACACCATTCGCGGACCCTCCCCGAAGGAAAACCGATTTTGCGTCCCGTCGATGTGCGCGCGATCGTCCCGACGTGGGTTCGTTTCGTAAGGCCGGGTAAGGCCGTCGTAGGAGTTCCGATCGAGGCGTGGCGACCGACCCCACGCGCTAAAGGCAGAGAGAGAGAGATTGGGTTGCGACAATTTTCACCAGAAGCGGTCTAAGTGGCAGACGAGGGGTTTTAGAGAGGGATTGTGGGTGTGAATCAAAACGGCGAAGGAGTTGAAATTGGAGTTGATCGAGAGAGAGAGAGGGAGGGGGAGAGAAAATGGGGGGTTGCTTTTCGGATGTGAGAGGAGGTCAACAAGCGGTGGGAGGGACCCAATAGAGGCCCATAGTAGGAGTAGGAGTTGGAGGAGGAGGAGGAGGCAACAGTGGCGGGCACAACGACGCCGTCGACCACTTCATCCGAGCTTGTGGTCAGCACGCTCTCTTCTCTCCAAATTGAGGTTTGTGTCCCTTGCCTGTTCACTGTCGTAATATGCTGCGGTAATACGCTTCGTTGTCTTCAGACCTGAGTCAATGTTGTCGCTTGTCAGTATTTTGTTCTTATTTTTTCTAGCGATATGATGATTTGGCCAGAAAAACGTCTCTGTCTATCGGAGGATGGTTCACAGAAAAACTGAGAAGCATTCCTCACAATGTGGATTCTGCTTAAACCTCGCTACTTGAACGAATTGATGTTAAATTATCTAGAGAACTTCTGATCATGCAGTCCCAACATGGTCGTCTAAGCGGAGTTTTCTTCTTGTTTTCCTCATTAGACTTGACTTGAGGAGGTTTCTGTTCTTTTCTTCGAACCAAAATTTTAGTGTGCCCCACGAGCTGTGACCTTTTGGAACTCATGCAAATGACAAGAATTACATGCCGCGACAAATTTAGTGGGAATTCTTTGCATCAGTCTATTCAAAAGGGCTGCTAGTTTAGACACAGTCCAACTAAGCCTTGCACTTGTACACCATTATCCTGTTCGTCTTTCAAAAGCAGAGTTTCTATCTGAATTATGTGTCGCCTTACAAAATCTAAACGTAGTGTTGCTGATTAAGCATATCCTGCTTTTCAACAACAAACTTCGTGCATTTCATATGGTGTTCTCATGAGCATCAATCTTGAAATATAATGCCCATAGTTTGCATGATGGGCTTTATTGTCCATGCTGCAGTTATCCTTGTCTGCTTCAAAACTACATGATCATGATGTCATTGTCATGTCAAAGATGAGAAACTTCATTAGCATTTTCAGCGGACTTCTTGTATATCTTGCTGCTAGTATGTAGTTTTTCTATTTTGTCTGCATCTTTGCTTTCACATTCACCTGGAATCTTCTTGGTTCTTTTTGATTTGTTTGTCACAGAAGGGTATAACTTCTTCTTCTTCTTCTTCTTCTTCTTCTTCTTCTTTAGTTTTTCTATTTTGTCTGCATCTTTGCTTTCACATTCACCTGGAATCTTCTTGGTTCTTTTTGATTTGTTTGTCACAGAAGGGTATAACTTCTTCTTCTTCTTCTTCTTCTTCTTCTTCTTCTTCTTCTTCTTCTTCTTCTTCTTCTTCTTTTAAAGTAAAATTTCAACAACATATCTTGAAACTTGATTTTCTGTCTCCTTGTGCTTGCAAAAATTTAGAATCGTCACATCATTTGATGTTTGTGTTTCTGGTTGATTCCTGTTATTTGTGTCTTCAGTACTCGTGTGTATTCGTGGCTCCAAAAGAACTCAGCACATCTGTATTCGTGGCTCCAAAAGAACCAATAATTGTTATGCATGGCAAGAGAATTTGCTGCTACATGTATTAAATGCAGATATCTTAATTGAACTGACATGGAATCTAAATTCAATGGTGATGTCATTTTACTACTACAAAAAAATTTGAAGAGCCTTTTGCTAGGTGCATGACACATATGTTAGCAACTAATAATATAGAATGAAATGCATAGCAGGGTAATTCAGAATCATAAAAGTTGAACGGAAAAAAGATGCTGGCTACATTTACTAAATAGTTCAAAGAAATGGCAGAGTATATTCGCTGTTGTGTATGTGGGTTGTAATGAGTGAAATCTAAATTAGCTTAGATTGGAGGTTTATGGGAAATATATAATGCCTAACTAAGGAGGCTATGGATTATGCTACTGCTTAAACATAATGCGTGATATGCATTAGAAAAAAAAATGCTTTCTACTTAAAAATAATGTGCCGAATGGATTTCAAGGGGTCGCGTTTGCTAAAAAGATGTATCTAGTCTTCTGTTCTTTCTAATTTATCAATAATATATATCCTATGATTTTCCTTATTCTTGAAAATGAAGTTCTCTCTTTTTTGAGGAGGACAGAGAGTCGATTCTAATGAATTATAATGAAAAATAACAGATTTGAGTTTCCTAGTATGGAGTCGATGTGCTTCTCGCACATGGATAACGTGGAGAAGATATGGCCGGATGAGTTTGCTTCAAACGCCTTTAGCAGGCTCAAGACACTAATAGTAGAGTATTGTGACAAACTTTCATCTATATTTTCATCTGACACTATTCTCACAAGATTCCAAAACCTAGAGGAGCTAACTGTGAACGATTGTGGTTCCTTAGAAGTGATATTTCACGTCCAAGAGCTAAGTATGAGTGGAGCTCATTCCACAAGCACTTTTCTATTGAGAGAACTGCATTTGGAACGACTTCCAAAACTGAAGCATGTGTGGAGTGGGCTTCCAAGTTCTGTGGCAAAAAGTATGACCCAGCTCGAAAGACTTGTAGTACAGTCCTGTGGGGTAGAGGACATTATAGAAGGGGAAGACGGAGGAATAGGGATGAATGCAGGTGATTTCTTTTTTCCGCGTTTGACCACCTTGACATTAGATGAGTTGCCGCAACTGAGGAGCTTCTACAAGAATAATCATACTCCAACATGGCCACACTTGAAGGAATTGCTAGTGAGACATTGCGGCAAAATGAGGTCATTCTCGTTCGCTTCTGAAATCCAAAGCTGCCAAGGTAGTACTACCCACGAGAACCAACGTGGACTTTCTCTAGAAAAGGTACAATACTTAATTCTAGCTCTCTACCTTTGTTATTCCTTGGTTCATGTGCATACCTCTCGGTGCTTGTTATTTTCAATTGGAAATTGAAATTATCAACCATTTCTTGCTCATTGGTGCTCACCTAACCTCACTTCTGAATTAGTTAAAAACTTGATGAACGATTCAAGTTAATTATTTCCAGCCCATACTCTTTGAAAGATATTCTAGGGATCCTAGTCATTACTCTGGAAAAATAAACATTTTATTGAATTAACTTGTATAGACAGTCATGCTTTAATGATCTGCTCGTATCTTATCTAGTCCAGTTTGTTACTGGCACATCTAACGGCTGAAATTTACCTATTTAATTAAGTTGACCTTCCTTGTTTATTAAAATCTAAAAATTTTGGTATTATGTTCGTTTGGCAACTTTGCTATTGTTTTGTAGCTGTAGTTATTGATGCTATGCTGGTACATCATGATCATGGTTGGTAACTGCCATATACCGTGGGTAACTTGCTTTATCTAGCCACGTGTTAGTAATTTATCAATAGGTTTTGACAACTACCAACATTTATCTATGCTTCAAAATTACCAACAATTACTTTTGTGGCTTATGAATGCCGTGAAAGTTACTAACTTCTGTTTTAAATTACCAACTTCAATTAATTTAAGTACCAATCATATTAAAATATCTACCAATTATAATCACTTACCATTTTTTTATAATCTACCTACATTTATTATTGTGATTACCAACAATTTTGAAGTATTAATATTTATTTGAAATTACCAACCATAATTTGACTAAGATACCAGCATTCGTCACATTGACATACTAACTAACTTTCACCACTTACCAATTTTTTATCTTGTTAGGTTTTAAGAAGCACAAACACTTTTTTGTACTTCCAAAATTACTACCTACTTTAATAAAATTACCAACATTTATTCTTGTGACTTAGCAACGTCTTTAAAATTACTAATTCTTATTTAAAATTACCAACCTTAATTTGGGTGGTGTACCAACATTCATCATATATAAAGATACAACTGAATTCAATCACATGCCAACTTTTTATCTTGCTGGGTTTTGAGAAGTACCAACATTTATTTATATTTCCAAGATTACCCACTACTTTTATAATTTATCAATATCTATTCTTGTAACTTACCAACGCCTTACCTACTACTTTTATAATCTACCACTATCTATTCTTGTAACTTACCAACGCCATTAAAGTTACTAATTCTTATTTGAAATTGCCAACTTTAATTTGACTGGCATAACAACATACGTCATATTAACAGACCCACTTCTATAACTTACCAATCTTTCATTTTGTCAGGTTTTTAAAAAGTATAACATTTTTTATACTTCCAAACATATTTTGATTGAATTGGGCACACCATTAGCAACGAACATCCCATTTACAGTGGTCATCATGCTTGGCCGTCTGGCTCCAGGAAGGTTAAACATTAAACAGGAAAAAAGCGTACAATATGGACTTTTGGTGCCCTAATTAAACTGATTCCCATAGGTCGTTCCACACTTGAAGCGCTTGACATTAGCGAGGGAGCACTACAAAAAAACACGAAATTTGCGACGAAATTTTTTCAGTCGCAAATTTGCGACGGAATTTGCAACGTATTAAATTTTTTGTCGCAAATTTGCGATGAAAATTTTCCGTTGCAAATTTGCGACGGAAAATACATTCCGTGGCAAATTTTGTCACAAATTTGCGACGGAAAAAATTTCGTCGCAAATTTCCGACAAATAATGATACCGTCGCAAAATCCGTCGCAAATTTGCGACGGCAATGTCAGTCCGTCGCAAATTTGCGACGAAAACACCCGTCCGTCGCAAATTCGTACTTTATTAACCCGTGACATTGCAATCACTATCTCTCTCTTGCTCTCTCTTGCTGTCTCTCGCTCTCTCTCGGTCTCTGTCGCTTTTCTCCCTCTTTCATATATCCAAAATCAGCAAAATCCGCGCACGCACGTATTAATCTCGGCGAAGCTTTTGTACCAGTAAGTGCAAAATTGCTAGCTTCATGACTATTCGTCGTTGCATTGTAATTTTTTTTAATATATATTTATGTTTATTTTTTTTCCATATCTGCATCACCGGTGTAATGACCGGCGACCGGCGATACCTCGCCGGCCTTCGGATGTGCAGAATGGCCATGCCGTTTTGCGACGGAACCGTTTTTCAGCTGTAAATTTGCAACGGATTATAGTATCCGTCGCAAATTTGCGACAGAGAGCGGTTTCCGTCGCAATCTCCGTCGCAAATTTGCGACAGATAGTGGTTTCCGTCGCAAATTTGCGACGGAGAGCGTTTCCATCGCAAATTTGCGACAGAGAGCGTTTCCGTCGCAAAGCGTATTTCCGTCGCAAATTTTGCGACGGAGAACCGTTTCTGTCGCAAATTTTGCAACGGATACTCAAATCCGTCGCAAATTTGCGACGGTGAGTGGTTTCTTTGCGACGGATTCTAGTATTCGTCGCAAATTTATGACGGAATTTTCATTTATTCGTGACAAATTTGCGAGGGATGAATTCCATTTCCATCGTACATTAAAAATTATTAAAAAATATTGATTCTTATGTGATTAATCTTTTTTGGGTTTGTGCCTAATTGAAGGTCTCACAATCCAAGTGGACTTTGCAATTCTCATCAAATTCATCACTTTGTCCTACTAATATTTCAGTCAAATATTTAGGTAAGTCTTCTTTACATTGTAATTTTTTCTATTTTTGCAATTTCATATTAATTGTTGCGTGAATAACAAAAATTATAATTTCCAAAATTTTATAGTTTTAATTAAGAACAATAGATATGATATTTTGAATATTTTACCAGAATTTTATATTTTAATACAGACACAATGCAAAGAGAAAGGGCTTGGATGTATAATAAGAACTTACCTGGACGTCAAGGATTGACAAATGAGTTTCGTACTGGGTTGGAACTATTTTTAGAATTTGCTAGTAGTAAATATGAGTTTATGGATGGAAATAAGTTAAGGTGTCTGTGTAAAAAGTGCGGTAATGATAAATTTCTTGTGTGTGATCAAGTTAGAGAACACCTTACTAGATTTGGGTTTACTCCGAACTATTATAATTGGACTTCCCATGGTGAATCATTTATATCTGACGAAGGATATGGAAGAAGTGACCAATTTTCAGTTAGGGAAGAATGTGGCTATTATGAGCAATTGAACCCATACGAGAGGATGGTGATTGATGCAGCTAGTTGTTATTTTGTCCCAGAATCAAATCATGCAAATACTAGTTTTACTCCTACACGTGAACAAGTGGGTACTAGTCATGCTTCACAATTGGAAGATATAGGAGTAACGGGTTTTGAGGAGAATGTGTATAATGAAACTTTTCAATCTAATCAGTTCTGGGATGTGTTGAAAGCGGTAGATGAACCTCTATGGGCAGGTTGTGAGGACCACAGTAAGTTATCGGTGACAGCCCGACTATTAAATATCAAGGCAGAGCACAATGTGTCTGCAGATTGCTTCAACTCTTTTGTTGAAGTAATGCGTGAATTATTACCTCGTGATAACAATATGCCAAGTGATTTTTATGATATGAAAAAACTGGTGGATAACTTAGGTCTTCCGGTTGTAAGAATTAATGTATGTAGTAGGGGTTGTATGATATATTGGAGAGATGATGTAAATGCAGAATCTTGCAAATTCTGTAGCCAACCTAGGTACAAGATTAACAGGAGGCCGGGTCGTAATCAGAAGCGTAGACCATGCAAGCAAATGTTTTATCTGCCATTAATCCCCAGATTGCAAAGGCTTTATGCATCTAAAGCCACTGCTGAATACATGACTTAGCATGCAAATCATGAAACAAAAGAGGGTCTAATGTGTCATCCTTCAGATGCGGAGGCATGACAACATTTTGATAGAACATACCCTGAGTTTGCAATGGTGCCTCGGAACATCAGGTTAGGTCTATGTGCCGATGGATTTGCTCCATTTGGGAAAACAGGAAAAAGTTATTCATGCTGGCCAGTAATCTTAACGCCGTACAATTTTCCACTTGGTATGTGCATGAAGACACCTTATATGTTTTTGACATTGATCGTGACATGGCCATAAAATCCGAAAAAGTTGATAGATATTTATATGCAACCATTGATTGAGGAGTTACAACGGCTATAGGTTGAAGGTGTCCCGACGTATGATATTTCTACCGATCAAACATTTGTAATGAAGGCTGCCCTTCTTTGGATGATAAATGACTTTCCAGCTTACGGAATGTTATCTGGATGGAGTACAGCTGGGATCTTAGGATGTCCGATATGTCTGGAGAGGTCAAAGTCATTTAGATTAAAACATGAAAAGAAGCCTTGCTATTTTGACTGTCACAGATAATTTTTGTCGGCAAGTCATCCTTTCAGAAGGAATAATAAAGAGTTCATCAAAAATAGGACTGAAAGAACGCGTCCATCATTGAGGTTGACCGGCGAACAAATTTGGGAGCGTGTACAGGACTTTCCAACCGTTGTTGAGAACCCGCACGGCACGACTTTTGCGTATGGAAGTTCACATAAGTGGACAAAACGCATTATATTTTGGGATCTACCATATTGGAAGGCGCATCTTATTCATCATAATCTTGACGTCATGCACATAGAAAAGAATGTTTTCGACAATGTCATAAATACTGTGATGGATGTCGCCGGAAAAATAAAAGACAACTTGAACGCAAGAAAAGATATGAGAGATATTTGCGATCGGCCTATACTAGCTGTGGATGCAAGCAGCAGGGGATCAAAACCGAAAGCAGTTTATACATTGGATAAGGAGCAGAGGCGAGTTGTTTGTCAATGGTTGAAATCTGTGCGGTTTCCTGATGGATATGCTTCGAACCTCGGGAGATGTGTTGATTTGAATGAATGCAAGTTGACAGGTTTGAAGAGTCATGATTGTCACATTCTGATGGAAAGACTAATTTCAATAGCTTTGAAAGAAGTTCTACCAAACTTTGTATGGGGCGCCATTACAGAATTAAGCAATTTCCTTCATAATATTTGCTCGACAGTGTTAAAAGCATCGCACATGGAACAACTAAAGAGAGATATTCCAATTATTCTTTGCAACTTAGAAAGGATATTTTCTCCAGCGTTTTTTGATTCGATGGAGCATCTGTTAGTTCACTTGCCTTATGAGGCCAAAGTTGCAGATCCCGTCCAATTTCGATGGATGTATCCATTTGAGAGATAATGTTTTTTTTAAATACAGTTCAAATTAGTTTATCATATAATATGTTCCGATAAGCTTCTTTCTATTTCAACTAGATTCTTATATCATTTGAAGAAAAAAGTAAAAACTAAGGCACGTGTTGAAGCTTCAATTTGTAATGCATATATTGTTGAAGAAGTGATAACATTTGCATCATACTATTTTGAGCCGCACGTTCAGTGCAAGAGTTGGAGAGCAGGCAGAAATGATGAGGGCCCCATTGATCCTAATTGCACGGCATTCTCTATTTTCAATTATCTGGGTCGACCAAGCGGCGCATGTCGGTTTCGTTACTTATTAGGCGAAAAATTTCATGCAGCCCATACTTATATTTTACTGAACTGCCCAGAAGTCGAGTCATACTTCAAGTGTAAATTTGCAAATATATGTTTTGCGTGTCAAATATTTGCTAATAATGATATGGTTTTTAATATTAGGATTTTCCAAACTTCAATGTCTGGACTACAACCAAATGAGTTTGACCGTTTGTGCGATGAACAATTTACAACATGGTTCAAGACATATGTAAGTTGCCTATGGATCAAAACCAAGTTATTAAAATTATATACATCATTTAGTAAAATATATATTATTGACTTTGCATGTGTAACTTTAGGTTTATAGTAATTATGATGAATTTGAAGGGCAAGGATTGCTATATTATCTGTCATGGGGTCCACAGTTAAAAGTTCGAAGTTGGCCAGCATATTTCATAAATGGATATAATTTTCATACTCAAGAATACGGAATAGGAAAATCCACAATGAATAGTGGTGTGTCTGTTCGGTCATCCAATGGTGACAGTTGAAAAGATGATTTTTATGGCTTGTTGGATGAAATCATAGAGATAGAGTATCCTGGACCATTAATGATGCATGTTGTGTTATTTAAGTGCACGTGGTTTGACTCCGTCAAAGGAATGAAGGTGCATACGAAGTTTAATTTGATTGAAATAAATCACAAGAAAAGGTATATGAAGTATGAACCATTTGTATTGGCACAACAAGCGATTCAAGTATGTTATACATCATATCCTAGTTTGAAACGTGACAAAGCTGATTGGTGGGCTGTATGTAAAATCAAAGCACGGAGAAAAATCGAGGAACACTGGAAGGATAGAGCCTACCAACAAGAGGAAGTGTGTAACACGGTTGAAATTGAGGAATATAACATACCAACTTTACGAGATTCGTGTGGAGCAATGATAGATGTGGATCCAACTGAAATTTGCGGATTAAATGTACAAGAATGTTATGAATCTGATTTTCAGACAGATGACGAAGACGAGGACGAAGACGAAGACGAAGACGAAGACGAAGATTAAAATTTGTCACAAAACACTACAAATGTGTAATTATTAATGCTACAAGTGCTATTTTGGTTGTTATCATTATTGTTCTTGTTATTATTATTATTGTGCTTTTTTTATTATTGTTATTGTCGATTATTCTTGCTATTTTAATTTATCGTCCGAAATTTTATCCCTAAATGCCGACAAGTCAAATATTATTAACGTGCCGTAACATTTCCGATATTCTAATTTCCATTGCAAAATTTGAGATGCCAAAATTTTGGACTGAAAAAAAGATGTAGCAAATTTAGGACCCTAATCAATGAGACGCTAAATTTTTGACAGAAAAAAGACGTCACAAATTTACAATGATTATTTAGTATGTGCAAATTTGCGATGGACTCAAAACCTGTCCATCACAAATTTTCAACGGAATATACTGGTTCATCGTAAATTTTGCTATGGATTTTCTATCGTTCGAAATTTGCGACGGACTTAGATCTATCTGTTGCAAATTTTGCTAGGGAATATTTACTGGTAGAAATTTGCGACCGACTCAGACCTGTCCGTTGCAAATTTTGCAAATTTTTATCCATCGCAAAACTTAAACTTAACCATCGCAAATTTTGCGACGGACTACAAACTGATCGTTACAAATTTGCGACGAACAAGAACATGTCCGTCGCAAAATTTGCGACGGACAGGAACATGTCCGTCGCAAAATTTGCGACGGAAACAACTTGTCCGTCGCAAATTAATTTGCGACGGACACGAACAAGTTCGTCGCAAAATTTGTGACGGACACGAACATGTCCGTCGCAAAATTTGCGACGGACACGACCATGTCCGTCGCAAATTAATTTGCGACGGACACGAACATGTCCGTCGCAAATTTTGCGACGGACACAACTCGTCCGTCGCAAATTTGCGACGGACACGAACATGTCCGTCGCAAAATTTGCAACGGACACGAACATGTCCGTCGCAAAATTTGCGACCGACACGAACATTTCCGTCGCAAAATTTGCGACGGAAACAGCTTGATTTGCGACAGACACGAACAAGTCCGTCGCAAAATTTGCGACGGACACGAACATGTCCGTCGCAAAATTTGCAACGGACACGAACATGTCCATCGCAAATTCAAGAGTGAATTTCAAACCATGCGAAATTGAAATATTTACGACGGAAGTACTTGTCCGTCGCAAATTTACAACGGACACACCCTGTCCGTCGCAAATTTGAGAGTGAATTTCAAACCGTGCGAAATTTGCGACAGACACACTATGTCCGTCGCAAATTTACGACAGACACACCCTGTCCGTTGCAAATTTGAAAGTGAATTTCAAACCGTGCGAAATTTACGATGGACAAATTTAGTCCGTCGCAAATTTGACGAGGGAATTTTTCCCGCTCGAACTTTGCGACGGATTTTTAATTTCCGTCGCAATTCTTTTTTATCGGAATTTTGCGACGGACATTCAAGGTCCGTCACAAATTTGCAACGGATATGCTAGGTCCGTCATAAATTTTTGTCGGTGAAATATTTGTGACGGACCAGCATGTCTGTCGCAAATTTTGCGACGGACATGCTGGTCCGTCGTAAAATTTCCGACGGACATGCTGGTCCGTCGTAAAATTTGCGACGGACATGCATGTCCGTCGCAAATTCTCGAGATTTGTACCCGACTTTCTTCTTCCTTCCTTCCCCTACTCCCCCCTTCCCCGACTCAGATCTGCCCAAAAATTGCAAAGATCCGTCGCCGTCGCAGCTGTCGACGTCGTTGTCGCAGCCATCGCCGTCGCCGCCCAGCCGTCCCCCGTCGCCGCCGCCGTTGCAGCTCCGCCGCCCAGCCCCGTAAGGCCCCCTCGCCTGTCGTCGGTCTCCCTCATGCCGCCCCCCGCCCGTTGCCGGTCTCTCTCGCGCCCGCCCCGCACCCCCCCGCCTGTCGCCCGCCCGTCGCCGGTCTCCCTCGCGCCCGCCCCGCACCCCCCGCCTGTCGCCCGCCCGTCGCCGCGTCGCGCCCCCGCCCCGCCTCTGCCGTCTCCCGTCGCCCTCGCCCCCGCCCCCGCCCCCGCCCCCGCCGTCTCCCCTCGCCCCGCTCCGCCCGTCCCCGCCTCCCGCCCTCGCCCCCGCCCCACCTCCGTCGCCCTCGCCGCCGGCCACCCCCGCCCTCGCCGCCCCGCCCCCGACCGTCGCCCTCGCCCCCACCCCCGCCCCCGCCCCCACCCCCGCCCCCGCCGTCGCCCTCGCCCCTCCGCCTGCCGTCGCCCTCGCCCCACCCCCGCCCTCGCCCCCGCCCCCACCCCCGCCCCCGCCCCCTTGCCCTCGCCGCCGGCTAGCCGCCATCGCCGCCGTCGTCACCACCGCCCCGCCGGCCAGCCGCCGCCGCCGCCGTCGTGACCATCGCCGCCGGCCAACCGCCACCGCCGCTGTTGTCACCATCACCGCCGCCGCCCTCGCCGTCACCCACACCCGTGCCGGGACTGCCACTGTCCATTCCGCCTGTTTTTGTTGTCCTTGAACTAAATAAGTCAACTCTCTAATCCCTAGTTAGTATAATTAGGTAATTAGTCGGATTTGGTTAGGGATTATTTAGGATTACTTTTCATTGGCTAAATTACGGGTCGATTTCACGATTGCATGTGGCTTTGATCGATAGTCGACTGGTTAATTTGTTTATTATGTGGATGATTAAGCGTTAAATGACGATAGGATGATTGATTAAGCGTTTTCATAGAAAATGCTTGAAAATTAAATAATTCTATAAAAAAATCATGGAAAATTATGGAAAATTTTAAAAACGGTATATGCTGACAACAAATATGAAATTTGACCATAAAAGTTTTTTAAAATTTTTAACAAACTTAAATTTCATAATATCACAAAATTGCAAAAATTAATAGTGCTCACCCATTTTCAGTGAAATTGAGATTTTTTAACGTTCTGGGAAAAAAATTATTAAAAAATTTAAAATTTCCATAACCTGATAAAATGGCTTAACATAAATGTGGTCACCCATTGTGAGGAAAATTTTTTTTTTGTGAAGAAAAATTTAAAAAATTTAAAATTTAAAAAAAATGCACAGAATTGCCCAGAAAACATGTGGCCATCAACTTGCAGCGAAATTTAAATTTCTTTAGATGGCAAAAAAATTAGAATTTCAAAATTTCAAAAAATTTCACGGAATGGCTTATAATACCTGTGGCCACCCACTTTTAGTTATATTTAATTTTTTTAACGTGCCCTAAAAATTGTTAAAATAAAGAAGGACTAAAATTTGGGAATCTTTACCTAATAGTTTAGACTACCTGTGGCCACTCAATTTTAGTATGGAATTTTATTTTTCACGGAAAAAATTTTATATTAAAATTAATAATTTAAAAATTCTTAAAATTTTAAAATTTGCAAAACTTTACAGAATGTCTTAGAATATCGGTGGCTACCAACTTTTAGTGAAATTTTTTTTAGTTCCCAAAAAAAATTTAACAATAATAATAATAATTTATTTCTTATAAAAATTTACAGAATGACTTAGAATATTTGTGGCTACGCACTTTCATTGAAATTTAAATTTTTGTACATGGTAAAAAAAATTTAATGAAAATGCATGCGATTCATATAGTGATGTTTGATACCTGTGGCCACCCATATTGTGCTCATACATTGATGTTTCATATGAAAATGAATGGGATTCATAGTATATTTGTTTGTAGGAAATTGCACGTCATAAGCACTCGACATTGGCTCATTTCAAGGAAACTTTTTCTCAGTCTTTCCATCAAAATGGTAAGCTTCGTCATGTACATTATTATGTGTTCGTAATACGTGTCAATGGTTCTTTACATATTCGTATAACCTTCCTACCTATCAGTTTAAACGTATAGGTCACATGTCTAAAAGACAAGGCTCTTCCTCGTCCTCGTCCTCGTCCCCGTCCCTTTCCTCTACTCCTGTCCTGGCATCTAACCCTCAACCACAATATGGTCCGTCACAATATGGCCACGTTGGCCCTTCCTCCCACACTCAACAACATGTTATGGGACTTCACCACATGCCAACTGAACGTTCTTCAGTTCAATCTCCTGTAACTCCCCCTCCTTCCGTTCCACCCCAGGATTCGGCGGAACAATCGAATATTGATGGAAACAGAGGTCAAGAAGATAACCGATTCTTCATATGCCCATTTGGAGATTCGCAAGTGCTTCATTTTTATTTTAGTATATGTCATATTTAGGGCTTTAGATATTGATGTTAATTGAATTATCCATGTTGCACAATATTCGTATGAATGCAGATTCACGGATGCTACGTCTGTTGTGAGGGAACTGAACAAAATAGTAAGAAGCTTCTAGATGGGAGAGTATATTAATTACAGAAGTGTTCCACAAGAAGTGAAAGAAATGTGGTGGAATGAGTTCAAGGTAGGTTTTACATATTTTATTTTCTCACCAATTAAGTTTGATGTAGTATATTGATGGTCAAGAATGATGTCAAGGGACCAGAACAGCTCTGTAGTTTTCGATACCTAAAGGACCAGATATTTTTCCCGACATGAACTTTACAAAATCTGTCTATATGTGTCTGGTGCATGGTTATGGATATGTGATCATCATAATAATTTTCAATTTGTGTTTTTATTTATTGAAGCGGAAGTTCCCGTGGGACGAAGCGAAAGACAATGAAGTGAGAAGAATTTTTGATAAGAAAATAAGTGATTTTATGCGAAATGTTATGAATAGAGCGAAGAGCAAGCAAGCGAAGCCGTCTTTCTTTACAGCTAACAATTAGGTGGCAATTAACACATTTTGGGCATCTGAACAGAGTCGGCAACTCTGTGAGCAGAATAAGAAGAATCGATCTTCTAGTTCTAGTGATGGGTCAGACAACATATGCTGAGGGCTCTATCAACATTGCGGAGCATCGCAAACGACTGGTAAGTTTGTTAAATGAGTTATAAGTTAATTTAATTCAATTACTCAAGTTTACATTTTGTAGGCACGTGAATTGGGGACGGAACCAACATTTGCAGCTACATTTGAACGCACATTTCAAAAGAAAGACAAGACATGGACTGGCGATCGAGCAAAAGCTGTTAAGGTATGTAAGGTTATACTTTGGCTTATATGTAAACTATAATGCAAAACCGTGAATGCTTTCAATATTTATGGTATATATATAGTGATTTTATTTTCATCTACATTGTTAATGTAGGAAAAATATGATGATCTTTTAATGAGCAGTGCTAGTGGTAGTGATGATTGTCCCGAGTCCCGGCCACCAGTTGATAATATGGCATTATGGATGGAGGCAATGGGTGGGGCGAAAAAAGGGAAAGTATTTGGGCTGGGATCGTTGTCAAGGATGTACATGCCGAATAATCCTGGAAGTTCATCAGCCGCTGGGACTGGTCGAAGGAAGTCACAAGTAGATGAGCAATTGAACCAAGAAGTGGATTGTCTGAACAATTTACTTGTTAAAAAGGATGAACGAATATATAACTTGGAAGAACAAATGAGAATTGTTATGCAACACCTTAACCTTCAACGCAATGACGAGCCTTCTGTACCTCCAGCCAATCCAATAGGTGATGACCAACACATTCATGCCGAGAATGCTAATGCTGATGCTGATGCTG
This sequence comes from Syzygium syzygioides, assembly GCA_031216285.1. Taxonomy (NCBI): domain Eukaryota; kingdom Viridiplantae; phylum Streptophyta; class Magnoliopsida; order Myrtales; family Myrtaceae; genus Syzygium; species Syzygium syzygioides. Next base: position 26,177,817 of record CM062243.1, on the reverse strand, counting down.
ATGCTGATGATGATGATGATGATGATTTTCTCCAGTCTCCCTAGTTAAAATTTTGGGTAAGCTTGCTTCATAATCTTGGTTTTTCATAATTTCACTCATATTCATATGTAAGAACATTTATGTTCGTCCTGAAACGTATTTTTGTTATTTTACACCTAGTTCCACATCCATGCGTAAACGTTGTTTTTATATTCTTGACTGATTTATGTATCGACATTTCCTCAGGTTTTGACAGAGGTGACTATTTTTGGTGTCCTGCCATCGTAACAAAGCCCCCTCTTCTTCTGTATGATTTTTTTGCGTCTTCTATGGTTGTCCCTTCTATTAGTTCATGTTTTGAATATATTGTAAGATTGGATATTAAATAGCATCATGTCAGACTCTATAACTTTCCTTCTGTTATTTGTTTCAATTATATGTCATTGTGGCTAATTTGTCAGAATTTATGGTTTGTTCGTTTTTCTATTTCAATTATATGTCATTGTCTCCTTTGATTGATATGGACAATAATTTATGGCCGAAATGATGTAAAAATAACGACGAATATTTTAAGTCAAATTTTGCTATTATTAAAGTTTGTCGCTAAGTTGCGATCAAATTCGCGATGAATTTTCTAATGATTTTGCGACGAATTTTGCAACGAAATTTGCGATGAAATTTGCGACGAATTTGCGACGGAATTTTGCGACGGATCATGTCCGTCGCAAATTTGCGACAGAATTTGCAACGAATTTGCGACGGAATTTTCCGACGGATCGTGTTCGTCGCAAATTTGCGACGGAATTTTGCGATGGATCGTGTCCGTCGCAAAATTTGCGACGAAAGTTACGACGAATTTGCGATGGAATTTTGCGACGAATTTTGCGACGTATTGTGTCCGTCGCAAATTTGCGAACAAATTTTGCGACGGATTGTGTCCGTCGCAAATTTGCGACGGAATTTTGCGACGGATCGTGTCCGTCGCAAATTTGCGACGAATTTTGCGACGGATTGTATTCGTCGCAAATTTGCGACGAATTTTGTAACGAATTTTGCGACGAAATTTGCGACGAATTTTGCGACGAATTTTTTCCGTTGCAAATTTGCGACGAATTTGTGAATTTTCCGTTTCAAAAATTTGCAACGCCCGAGTAGCGACGGAATGTTTTTCTTCGCAAATTTCGTCGCAAAAAACAAGTTTTTTTGTAGTGGAGGATGTTGTAATGATGCAGCATATGCAGCATGACATCTTTGGCGATCTCAAAGAGCTGACTTTGGCTTACTACCCTGATGGAAATGTCAGTTTTCCCTCTAACTTCTTTCTCCAGAGATTTCCCAATTTAGAATATCTTACTGTGGAACATAGTTCCTTCAAGGAGATATTTCCAGAAGATGCGTTTGCACATGAGGGAGCGACTCCTTGTGGAGGACTAGTTGAGAGGGAAAAACCTCTCAAGGCATTTGGAAATTTGAAACAACTTTGGCTACATAACTTGTGGAACCTAAGGCGTGTCTGGAAAGATAACTCCTTGATGGCTGAAATTCTTAAACAAATTGAAGATCTGTGGGTTTGGCTGTGCCCTAGCTTATTGATTGTATTTCCATCTCCGACTTCATTCCAGAGTTTGACATATTTACAAGTACAGAATTAGTTCATATGGGGACTTGCTTCGCAGTGATAAGTCTGGTGCACCTTACTCGGCTAATACTAAGAAATTGTGGTGCATTGGAAGACATGGTAACAGATGTTGGAAACGAAGTACATGAGATCTCTTTTCCCAAGCTGCAACGGCTGACACTTGATAGTTTACCAAGCCTTGAGAGCTTCTCCCCGGCGAATTGCGCCTTTAGTTTCCCATCATTGGTGCGTATTATTGTGACACAATGCCCCAAGATGATTATATTCTGCAAGGCTGCCTTGAGGACACCAAAACTAGATAAAGTACTCCTGTCCTACCAATACGATGAAGGGCATTGGGAAGATGACCTTAATACCACCATCCGAACTGTATCGGGAAGAAAGGATCCGCACAGAATTGAGTAAGTCAGGTAAATGCTTTTTCTAATGACAGATTTTATTGTAGAAATCATTCCGGAGCAGAGTTCTCCCTAGTCTAATCAAATCCCAGGTCTCCCAAACAGTACCACAATTAAAAAATTATCCTCATCAAGTCCTTCGAAGACCCGAATCTTTTTATTCTTTCTAGTTTCTACATTCCTAACATGTTTAGTCCACCAAAGGCCAGATCCATTTCACTCCTTTTAAAACTTTAGTGATTTTCCTATTTCATCGACACGTGTAACGTAACACGAATTTACAGAGCTCAAACATTGGTCGCAACTCTCTAATCAGTGATCGGTCTCCAAAAAGCTGTCCAACCGCAACTATGTGCCACTCAGTATCATGAACCAAGTCCTTTATATGTTACCCTTAATTCTCTCGAAATAATTGAATTCTAATGATGTTTTGCAGTTGCTGGAAACCGATAATATGAGAAATTGGCTTGTCCTATAAATAAGAAGTTGAATTCGAGCTCTTCAGCTTTTATCGATCATCTTGCACAATGGCGACATACTCAAGGATTGCTTGGACCTCTTCTTTTTATAGTTCCTCTTAACTTTTGTTCTGATTTAAATGAGAAGGTATCCAAGATGGGGACTTTGCTTAATTATCGTTGGGATATTTCATTGGATTCGCAATGTAATGATCCTAGCACACATCGCCATGGACTGCCATTTACTTGGTGATTTGGCATGTAGCAATAAATTTCTTCATCCACTCGACTGTAACTAGAATGACTGCTCTAGCCTTGCGGGGTTTGCAACTCGCTAAACTCTTGGGAACGCATGAGACATTTATTTCCTTCAGGGTAGGTTCTATATTGTCTCGTCCATCACTATGAGACTGGCATTCTCTTTAGCATGACCATGTTGACGGTTTTTGCATGCAAATGCAGGAGGAGCTCTGTACCACAAGTTTGTTATCGGCCTATTTCGTAGACTCTTTTTTTTTCAAATATAACAGAACTTCTTTTCTTATCGATCACCTGGTTCTTTTATCTACTGACCCATGTATCAACACTGTGAGTTTCCCCTTCTAGATACGTGAACTGTACTACCGGCCTTTTTGTTAGATACCAAGTGTGCTTTAGCGAAATTTGGCAAAGGTCGGGCCTTAATATCATGTGGAACTGAAATCATTTGAGGTGGTTTGTTTGGAATGCTTATTGCTTTCGGAAATAAAGAGTGTTGACACCTAAAATTTTTGCAACGGATTGAGGTATTTATTGCATAGAAAATTAAGGATCCAACCCCTACCCAAAAATATTATTAAATTGCATAAAAATATCAGGAGGATTTTTTTGGCATTAATAGCAATAAGCCCATATGATTGCATTCTAATTGGACTAACAAAAGTGATTATGAACTTAATTGGATTAATTGAAATTCTAGCCAAAAATATTGTGTGGGTGAGCTAAATTTGGTAAGTAAAATTTTCTTTGATCTAAATTGGAAGTGATAAAATTTGCATTGTCAATTTTCCGTCGCACAAGGAGGAGCACATGTTTAATCTTTGGGGGAACAATCTACACGTAAATAAGCAAGGCCAGAACAGAGAAAACGGACGTTCCTATTTCAGTCGAGCCCCGCCGTTGCGTTTTACCAATCTCGTCGCTGCTGCCCATCACTCCGCCTTGCCCCGATGCTTCACCTCGATCTGTTCCGCAACAACGAACAGTTTCCAGGTGGCACCATTGACGCCGGCAACATCCAGGTGATGTCCAGCGAGGTCAAAACAAACTTTGGCAGCGCCGCCCGTCTCCTTGCCGCTGCAACTCGCCAGTTCAGCTGTGCTCCAGCAAGCTCGGCGAATTTACAGCAGTTTCCCAGCAACCCAGCCACTGATTAGGTGCTATCCAGCGCTAGCTGCTGCCTCGTCGGTCCATCGAAGGTTCCCAAGCCTCCCTCCGGTGACGCCAAGTGGCTCCGGTGTGTGACCCCCCAGCAAGTTCAAGGTTTTCAAGTGAAACAGCTCAGCGCCAGCACTCCCTCGAGTCTCCCAAAGACACGCAACGCTTTCCCATAACAGCCCAAGCCACGACGTTCCCTGCTCCGCGGCAGCATGCTCTCTCCGTGAAGTAATCCAGCTCTAACAAATCTCACCATCAATTCCTGTGTTTTCTTGGCCTGGTTTACAGGTTCCTCAGCGAGTTCTGACCACAATTAATAGCCCCCCACCGCACCTATAGGCTTTTAGAGCAAACCTTCGACGTCTTTAACGGTCAAAGTTTAGGAATTATACTAAACAAATTAAAAATTTATGGACCATACTGAAAATTAGGTTAAAGTTCAAGGACTAAATTGAATAAATTAAACGTTCAAAGACTACATTATACATTGGATTAAAATTCAGGAACTGTTTGCATCATTATCCCATAAAAGAAAAAAGATCAACAAATTGAGCATAAACATTTTCTTTTTCATTTTCAAGGTTCTGTTTCACAATTGATAGAAAACTTAAGGCAGACCTATTTTGATTCTTAATAAAGACGTGAAATATTAAACACTTGGTCGGCCATTAAGACTAGGTTGAAACTATCAAAAGATAGTTGACTAAATTAAATTCTTATCCCCATTTGTCACGAATAGAAGTGATAATCTGAGATGATCCTCCTTTGTCTCCCGCTAAAAATGATCCCGGAGAAGATTAAAATTTACAAGTTGTGTATATTGGGCTCGGCCCAAAACCTAATAGGCCGACAAGTTATGTCTTAGTCTGAGTCCAAATTAGGTTTTAACTACAGATGACTCATGGGACCAAAGTGGCTCAAAACAGGATTTTATTTACAGTAGTTCCATGTGTTGCTACGTTTGAGATGAGGGGGTTGCGGAAACTTGCTGGAGAAAATGTCAACATTTCACCTTTTTCTTTTTCAACAAAATTTTAAAGTTTTCTGCATTTTCCACCCAAACCTTCATTTTCTCCAATTTACTTCATTTCCCAAACATTTAAAAGTAACTCTACCATTGCTAATAAACGGCAGCTAACCTTTACCAATTGATACATGACCCCCTCTTTTGAGAATCACTATGAGACTTCTTCTGGTCAAAAAATGTCGGACTAGGTTTTTTTCACCTCATATGTGCACTCAATAAATGAACTCTTCAAATTGTACTTACAAATGCCGAAAAAGAGAAAAGCATAATCTTTGGTGGGCCATAGATATGTTTGTATTGTAGACATTCAAGCTTTTCATTTTTTTTTTTGGAACCTAAGGGAAGTGATCACACCAAGCGCTCAAATGATTTAAGTGAATTTCGTTTCTTGTGAAAATGACTAAAATAAGCTTCACATGAGTCTACACTGGTCAAACAAAATAATCTTGTTATCAATTACAACCATAGTGGAAGTTCCTATCTATGAGCTATCCATTAGCTAGATGCTTTCAAACACAGAGTAATTAATTAATAAATTTATTTCAGCGTGCACACTAGCGTGAGAAAGTGTGTATGGAGATGAAGAAATTATTACATAGGCCCTTACGATTATGTTTTGTCTTGTACTAATCATTGCATAAAAAAAGAAATATCCGTGTCTCTTTCCACACATTTGTAAGCGAGAAAGAGGAATCTTATGGCGTGCTTATGTGAATTATTGCTGATTAATCAAAACTTGTCCTTATCATATGGGAAGGGTTCAAGGAAAATATCTTAATTTATGGGATCACACCACTCCGTAGTTTTTGCAAAGTCTAATCAGTAAAGAATAATGCCTTTTGGTTGAGTTGAAGAAAATAACTCAAAAGACCTTGACCATAATTACGAACCGTCCATTAGCTATATATTTTCAAACATAGAGTAACTGATTAATAATTTGGTTTTTGTGCACACTAGTGTGAGAAAATGTGTATGGCGATGAAGAAATTATTATAGAGGCCCTGACGTCTATGTTTTGTATTGTACCAATCATTGCATAAAAAAAGAAATAGCAGTCTCTGTCCAAACATTTGTAAGCGAGAAAGAGGAATCTTATGGCGTGCTTATGTGAATTATTGCTGATTAATCAATACTTGTCCTTATTAGATGGGAAGGGTTAAAGGAAAATGTCTTAATTAATGGGACCACACCGCTCTGTAATTTTCGCAAAGTCTAGTCAATAAAGAATAATGCCTTTTGGTTGAGTTGAAGAAAATAACTCAAAAGACCTTGACCATAATTACGAACCGTACATTAGCTATATATTTTCAAACATAGAGTAACTAATTAATAATTTGGCTTTTGTGCACACTAGTGCGAGAAAATGTGTTTGACGATGAAGAAATTATGATGGAGGCCCTGACGTCTATGTTTTGTATTGTACCAATCATTGCATAAAAAAAGAAATAGTAGTCTCTTTCCAAATGTTTATAAGCGAGAAAGAGGAATCTTATGGCGTGCTTACATAAATTATTGTTGATTAATCAAAACTTGTCCTTATCGGATGGGAAGGATTTGAGGAAAATGTCTTAATTTATGGGACTACATCGCTCCGTAATTTTTGCAAAGTCTAGTCAATAAAGAATAATGACTTTTGGTTGAGTTGAAGAATATACCTCTAAGGACCTTGACCATAATTTTGCCAGTAAAGGAGATGATTACGTGGATCTTAAAAAATTACATCATTAACAAATTTAATTTCTACAACAAACATCTTGAAACTAACGTAAGTATCGTTTGTTTTTTGGCCAAGGACCTAAGTTTTGATTAAAGTAAAACGTCTTTGAGTAAAAGACCAATTATTTGAGAACGTCTATTAGCGAAAGACCAATTTGGGACCACATTTCTCTCTTTCGCTGAAGGTTGACCATAGACCAGCTTGCCCTCGTGCAAGTTTCAATTGCAAAGACCTTGTGATTTTTTGACTTGGTATTGCTCTAACTCCATTCTTGACTAAACATTTCTCCAATATAACGAGTACTGGTGCCGCATACATTTTCAACGCCACCGTCGAGGTAAGCGTGGTGTTGCTACAACCATCACCGTGAGGCGCTCACTGCTCCTTTTGACTCCGGATGTTGAAGCCATCATTGGTTTCTCTACGGAACATAGGTACCTGGCCAAACCAGCCCAGATGTTCGGCAGAGTGGGTAATGGCTATGTACCCATACCTATCTTCAGACAGGGTTAGGTCTTCTTTAACCCGTGCCAACGTACACAAACTTGTAGAAAACACATAAGCACTACAAATATACAATTTCGAGTCAATAGCAATAACTTGTAAATAAACGGTACAACTAAAGATTAGGTATGACTAAAAATTTAAAGATGATAAAAATAACTTTTTGACTGTCCTATTATGAATCAGGGAATGTTATACTAGAAACGAAGGGTTTTGTGGGATCTTGTGTGAGCTCCATCTTCACTAATGAGTATTTTACTAGGAAAAAAGGACAAAAGAGCGAGGATATGACTATTACAAAATTTTGTTGATAAAATCGGGTGTTAGAACCTTTAGCTTCTGTTAAATCATATAGTGGTGATTGGTTCCTGGTCTTGTTCAGTCCCACCCAGGACCGGACCAGGAGGACCAGTTCTCAGTTTTTGAAATGGGGAACCAGACTACCTGGTCCTGGAGCCGGTGGACGCTGATTAGAGGAGCTACATTTATGAATTGGTGGAGGTCAAGCTGTGGTCTTTAGCAGCTTTGAATTCTCGTCTTCCCGAGGATATACTGCAACACCGGCTAAATGGACAGAGCGGATTTTGCTTGATAGTCATGTATATCATCGTTTAAAGGAAAGAACTGTCCCGGTGTTCTTCAACGATTTCAAGTTCCTGATTTGCATTACATCAACTGCCAGGACAACGGAAAGCTATTTCACTTAAAGGACCACAAACGTGAAAAATCCAGTCTCATGAGTCATGAAAATGACTCAAAGTTTGAAACCCCCAAAGCAAAGACGCACTGCAGGAGCAATGAACCTATCGTTCAACTCATTCGTTAAACGTCGAATGGGCGGTATTTACAAATCAATAAATTAAGAGGGCAGCCTTTATTATGTCATCCTGTGCTTTAAACAATAAGAAGCTGTATATATGCATCCTCATCTGCCTAAACTTCATCGCCAACAATATGAGAGATTAACTGACGTGCCTGTAATTACTTGACTATTATTTTTGCTCCATTATTCAAAGTAATCGATGAACCTGCTGGCAAATCTGGAACCTTAGCTGGGTTAAGAAGCCAAGATCATCACGAATCGCTCATTCCTAAAAAATTTAAATCCGGTCAGCCCACAGGTTCTGCAAAAATCAGTCTGGTCCAGGAGGTCTAGTTCCCATATTCCAATTTTATGGGACCGGGAACCGGACCAGCACTCTTAGGAATTGCTTAGAACCGGCTGGTCCGGTCCGGTCCAGTTCGGGAGATTCCTGGTTCGGGTGGTTCCCGTTGCACACTCCTAAAATCTTATAAATAAAAAAGGTGCGTGTCTATTTGTCTTAAAATAGGCAACTGATTTGATGCATTTGTTGAAATATAGAACATAATTAATGAATTTATTTTATCGTGCACACTAGTGAGAAAATGTGAATGGACACGAATAAATTATTACATAGGCCCCTACGTTTATGTTTTGTATTGGACTAATCATTGCATAAAAAAGAGAAATTTTAGTCTCTTTCCACACATTTGTAAGCGAGGAAGGGAAATCTTATGTCGTGTTTATGTGAATTATTGCTTATTAATCAAAACTTGTCTGTGTTATATTGGAAGGGTTCGAGGACGTCTTAGTTGAAGGGACCACACCACCATAATTGTTGCCTTGTTTTATTTGTCTTTGTACGATGGTCATTTGCAATAATTTATTTGGACAAGTAATTGATGAACTCTGTCCTCATCATTTCCCTCTAATATCACACATTTCTGGACTAATCAATTTCCTTAATTGCAAGTTATTGATGAACAATGAGCATGCGAGCTTGTCCTTTAGCAACTTTGCTATAGTCAAAAAGTGGAGTCAATAGTGCTCGTTATAAAAATGGCCAACCAATTGCTTGCCTTTTAGCCATTAGTAACTTTTCTATTGATTTTACAATCACCGAAATTAGCATCCGAATAAACATGAACAGCAAAAGATGAATTCCTTGAATACCACTCTTCTAAAGATGGTGTATCTCCAAATTATCTGAAAGAACGTTTTTTTGGCAATCAGTCTACCAAACATTTGGCATGCGTAATTATAAAGAGAGTAGGAAAGAAAGATGCTCAACCTATTTATAGTGGCTAAGTCCATACTAGCGCTTACTTTATTCCTGAAACCGTTCTACTATACTTGAAGTCTTGTACAAAGGTTGGTTTCATAGAGCCAATACTCCTCTACAAACACGGTGTACTCTTTTATCTCTCTGACGAGTTTCATCTGTCAAGAGGTTGATTTGTGAAAAGAAGAGAGAGTTTCTATATTTTGATGTACACTCATGCCCAAGACAACGGGTTACCCTATTTATATGGAAAAACAAACTCAACTAGCCGTAACTAACACTTCAAAAGGCTAGTTTTTTGACCGTTGAGGATTCTGGATATTCGTAAAAAATGGTCGGACACCTACTACATTGGGCGAGCGGAATTTAAATTTGAACTACAGTGCCAGGTATCCGGCTATTACTTGGCTAGGTACCGGACCTATTTTCAGATAGGGACATGTCTTCTTTAACCCTTGCCGACCTCCACAAACTTTTAGAAAACATATTCATATAGTTTGTAACATTTACAAATAAACAAAAGTGAGTTTTGGAATCATCAAAATTAAATTATGGTTAACAGTGACAACTTGTAAATAAAATATGCAACTAAAGTTTAGGTATGATTACCAAAAATTTAGATACGATAAATGTAACTTTTTGGCAGTCTAAGCTTCTGTATGAATTGGCGAAAATAAAATCTAGTATGTTAAAATAACCGCTGAGGGTTTTGTGGTTGTTTGTGTGAGCTTCATCTTCACTAATGAGTAATGATACTAGAAAAAAAAACGATAGAAGAGCGAGGATATGACTATCTACAAAATTCTGTTGATAAAATTAAGTTTTTGAATCTTTCGCTTCCGTTAAATCTTATTATATGAATTATTGACTTTCAAGCCTTTTTTTTTTGTTTTGTTCTTGTTTGTGTGTATTTGGATTTAAGGGAAATGATCATGGTAAGCACTCACATGATTTAAGTGAAATTTATTTATTGTGATAAGGGCCAAATTAACCAAAAGAAGCTTCGCATGAGTCGACTGGGTAAAAAAAAAAAAATAGGCTTATTTTTTCAACAACATGGAAGATCCTATCAACAAGGCGTCCATTGGCTAGATGCTTTCAATAAATAAATTTATTCTATTGTGAATATCGAAGATGTGTATGGCAATGAAGAAATTATTAGTTAGGCCGATTATGTTTTTGTCATGTACGAATCATAGCTTAGAAAAAGAAATATTAGTCTCTTTCCCCACATTTATAAGCGAGAGAGGAGAATTTTAAGGCGTGTCATGTAAATTATTGCTCACTAATGAAAGCTTGTCCTTATTTGATGGGAAGGGTTCGAGGAAAACGTCTTAGTTTATGGCACCACACAACAACACACCACAATTATCACAGAGCCGGGTCATTAGAGAATAATTATACGACGCATACTAGTCAAAAGTTGCCAGTAAAGAAGGTGATTTATGTGGCTCTTTAAGAATAGCATAATTTAAAAAATTAATTTCCACTATGAGCACCTGGCCCTCCTACGAGATCCAATAGCATGGTTAATGGAAAAAAAATGAAAAAGAAAAAGAAGCATGTCACATGTCTGTCCTCTTCATCATTTCCGATGGATGTTATAAACTATTTCTCAACAATCAATTTCTTAATTGCAATTGTGTTGATAAAGTTGTAATTTTTGGTTGCCTTGTTCCGTTTGTCTATCTGTCCGATGGTGATCGATTTGCAATTGTTTATCTGGGCAAGTTGGACAGCACCTAATCAATTTCTTAATTGCAAGTTGTTTCTTGATGAATTAATAACATTGGATGAAGAGAGAGAGAGAGAGAGAGAGAGAGAGAGAGAGAGAGAGAGAGAGAGAGAGAGAGAGAGAGAGAGAGAGAGAGTTTGGACAATACCGAGGTATGGTTTGTTAAGAACATCATATTGTCTTGTTGGCTTCTAATTGTGTTTCTTGATTAGCTGACGGTCCAAAAAGTCGGGCTTAGTATTTGATCTAGGAACAGTTTTGACTCCCTAATGCACACTTGCCCTGTAGCAACTTCGCTCAAGTCAAAAAGTAGTGTTCACTATAGGAAAGGCCAACCAACTGTTGATCCAATTATCAGCGGGGACTGTTCTTTAATATTCACCATAAAAGTGATTTTATATTTGTAGTGAATCAAGAATGCACATGCATATAAACCTTCTTGTTTTTGGTCCATGTGCATTGACCTTTTTAGAATCTCCACCCTTGCAAGTGTTTTCCAACAATAAGTGTGGACAAAAAGGAATGGTAGGTTTCTAAATATTCAATGCATTTTAAGGAACGGGTTTCTACGTGAATTGCACATGGTGCATCTTTGATAAATGCAAACAATTCTAGTTTGGCCAATCATCGAAGTTCTTAGTTGCATCTGATATTTCTATCAATTGCTGAAGCTTGACCTTCGCAATAATTGGTTTGAAAGTTTACTTATGCTATCCAATTTGCCTACGTACTAGTTTCAATTGCAAAGATATTGTGATTTTTTCACTTACTTATGCCTCATAACTCCTTTTTGGATGAACGTTTCACCAACCTAACGAGTGCCGGTATTGCATATACTTTCAAAGTGTTTCAAGAAATTAAGATTTTTATCCATATTTGATCCTCAATAGATACATTGTGGATTTGTTCAATTTTTAGGAACCATAAACATGAATTTTCCTATTTCTCTTCCTACAAAAACACTTTCCAAAAGTATTTGATAAGTCCCGGTGTACATAAATTTGGTGATTTGCAGTCATTCATGTAAATTAATCTGTCTTTAAAAATTAAAGTAATGCATGTCTTTTAAAATATAAATATTTGATGAGGAAAAATCAGCTTTTTCTTTTTTCTTTATTAGGACGAGAAAAATGACAAAAGTTCAGGCTCCGTAAAATACTATATTAACATCACCAATTAGGTAACCCACCAGTTTTTTGATAACTTTACAAGTGACTCGACTCCACCATGGCAACTAGGCCCCAACGCTCTTTATCGCTAACTTGCTATCTCCAAGTTGCGATAGCATGTTGTTCCGTCTAGACTGGTGCACTATTGTAGGAATGATTTGCATGCTCTTGATTCCTTAGCAACGGTATTGTCGATTGATGGATCGTCAATTTTTAATTCCTATGTGTGATTCGAGTCAATCAATCGACATCACGTGTCATGTACTTCATTTACATTCTGCCGATTGAAAACTCATGAGAGATGAGCTCATCAGGTATTCTATTGATAGATTTCGTGGGTTAAGTGTATTATCATGATCTAATTTGGGTCATTAGCTTGACCACATTTGGTCCAAAAGATAAAACACAAAAGAAAAAGATATAAAAGAAAAAGATTGGCTGCAATCACAAATCGACTTGAAAGCCGTATCAACCATCAACTGAGCTTTCAATCCTGATGATAACGGCAAGCTCATGCTAGTGCCTGAGTCACCCACCCTAACCCTAATCTTGTAGATTCAAATACGAAGTGCATTGAAGATAGCTCCTTTTTATCTTCTAAATCATCTGATCAAAGCTCTCTATTCTAGTTATAATGTCCGACTCATAATATTTTTCCCTTCAGTTGTTCCTCTTCTTCAGAGTGATTTTGATTTTACGTATGTAATCTCTCTTCAAATTGAAAGGAAGAAAGAGAAGGAAAATGTGAGAATTGCTTTGCTTTAATCTTGTAGATTCAAATATGAAGTGCATTGAAGGTAGCTCCTTTTTATCTTCTAAATCGTCTGATCAATGCTCTCTATTCTGGTTATAATGTCCAATTCATAATACTGTTCCCCTCAATTGTGCCTCTTCTTTAGAATGATTTTGTTTTTATGTATGTAATCTCTCTTCAAATTGAAAGGAAGAAAGAGAAGGAAATTGTGAGAATTGCTTTTGCTTCAGGATTCTATTACTTTGTTTTTTCTTTTCTTTTCGATAAAATTCATTTTTTTGTGAGTTTAAAATCATTAATTTCGATTTTTTTTACTAACAACGCCAAATCAGCTTAACAATTAAGTGCCTTTTGGCATGTAGTGCCTTTTGGCATGTAGGCTACTTGGAAAAGATACTAGTGGTCATTTTTGTCCGTCGAGGAAGAGTACGTGTGGCATTTAGGACATTTGGAAAGTAAGATCTATTTTCTCCCTTCACTATACATACGTGATTTTCTTTCTAGACTGTCATGCCCCGGTCTCCACCGAGCCCGCGACATCCCGTTCACGATCGATCGTTTAAACGCGACGTCCCAGGACATGTCGCCGACCCAAAAGAAATACGCAAGCGGAAGCATGTAAAATAACCCTGACAATAAAAACAAGACTAAGGAATAGACAACGAAATGTAATAAACACCAAACATTTTAAATCCTTCAATATTACAAAAAAAGCAACCCGGCTTCCAAAATCAACCACAGTTTTCAACAGAGGACAGTGGTTGACAGGCCTATCTTCTCTACAAAAGGGTACTAAAAAAATTACATGGTAGTTGATCTATCCTTCAATCCCTGTGGTACTCCGGCGGTCTCTCCGAATCCATCACGGTCGCGGATCTGAAAGTGGTTATACAATAACCGTGAGACATAGTCTCAATAAGTAACAACCTAAACCTAACATAGGCTAATGCGTACCTAGACCAGTCTAACATGCGAACTACCAGTCATACAATCAATCTCACATAGAAGGCTTACCTCGCCTCGAACCACGTACCAACCTTGCATATTAGCCCAAACATGATAATGCAAGTATAAATCACCGCCACATCACAATCACCAGCACACACACTTTCACTCGAAATCAGTCAATCCAAACAAGCACCCAACCCATCCAACCAATCATCCACACGCACCAGCAGTCAATTCGATCAATATCCACACGTTCAGCCAGTCAATCCCAGTCACTCTCAACCAACTAATCGAGTCACACGCTCAATCAGCCAATCAGTCACATGCGCAACCGCCAATTCCCATCACACGCTCAACCAGCCAATCAGTCACACGCTCAACCAGCCAATCAGTCGCACGCTCAACCAGCCAATCAGTCACATGCTCAACCAGCCAATTCAGTCACACTCAAATCACATGCGTGTCCGAACATCTTTCTCACAACTCGCGCCACTGCGCCTCAAATTCAATCTCACAGGCTCACAAGCCTCACATTTCAATCAATTCTCATGGCCGCCGTCAACACATCCCAAGCCATATCATTCAATTCATTTCCAGTGGCCGCCGTCAACACGTCCCAAGCCACGATATTCGAACAATTTCCAACGACCGACGTAAACACGTCCCGGTCCAATCACACCTTTAACGGGCCACCGTCAACACGTCTCAAGCCCGCATCCAATTGGCACATCGGCCATTCAAGCCTTCACGCGGACCGCCGTCAACACGTCCCAAGCCCGCATCCAATTGGCACATCGGCCATTCAAGCCTTCACACGGACCGCCGTCAACACGTCCCAAGTCCGTAGCCCTTCGATCGATCCGGGCTTAATCTCTCACAGGCAGGCACACGCCACTCAATTCAATTAAATTCACGCCAAATCACATCGAATCACTCATACCCAACAATCAGTCTGAAATCACAGTCGCCACTTCATTCACCAACCCGACGTTCAAGTCGGTCACACACAAATATCCACTCAAGTACTCCACTTTAAACAGTCTAATTTAACTCAATTAGAACATCACATAATCTAATTTAATCATAAAATAATTAAATTAAATACACGCCCTAGCCGTTCTAGCCCGAAACTGGTCAATTAAATACCCAAAATACTATGTAGGGTCTAGGGAGTCGCTTACCAAAATTTGGCTAAGGAAAAGTCGACTCGGGCTCAAAATGGTCTGAGTGGGAAGTTCTGACCAGGCGCGGGCCACACGGGCGCGCTGACCGGCCAAAGCGGGCACAATGGCCGATCGGCGTGCCTAGTACGCGGGCGCGGCGAACGCGCGGCGTGCCCGGGGCGCTCGGGCGCGCAGATGGGCCACGTGCCCGGGCAACGGGGCACGGCGATGGGCACGGCACGGGCATGGGCTTGGCCAGGGAGGAGCTTGGCCGGCCGGTTGGCTGGTCGGCCGGGCTAGCCGGCGGGGCTGGTCGGCGGCGGCTGGCCGGCGGCGACGGCGACCGGCGGCGAAGGCGGAGGCGGCGGCGACCGGCGGCGGAGGCGGAGGCGGCGGCGACCGGGGGCGGAGGCGGAGGCGGCGGCGACCGGCGGCGGAGGCGGCGGCCACTAGTGGTGAGCGGCTGAACAGTGGACAGGGAGGGGGTTGGCCGAGGGGGGGTGAGGGGGAGAGGAGAAGGAGAGGGCGGGGCTGAGGGGCGGCGGCGGCTGGACGGGCGGACGGCGCGGCGACGGCGCGGCCAGGCGGCGGTGCGGCCAGGCGGCGGCGCGGGACCGGGTGAGACGAGCCGGCGAGCGGCGACGGCGAGGGGGCTGGCTCGGCTTGGGCAGGGAGGACGCCAGGGGAGGGGAGAGGCAAGGGAGTGGCGGAGCTCGGCCTGGGGAGGGGCAGCTACGCCGTCGCCGGAGCAGCAGGCGGCGGCGAGCTCCTGGCGGCCCGGCGAGCTGAGCTTGCGGCTGAGGCGGAGGGCCGAGAGAGAGAGAGAGGGGGGGCAGTCGGCGAGGTGGGAGCCGGCGGCGACTGGGCGGAGGCGACGTGGCTCGGTCGGGGCGACGGCGGTGCGAGGCGGATGGCGGGGCGGCACGGCGACTCGGCGGGCTCGGGCGAGCCGACGAGGCGAGCAGGGCAGACGCGGCCAGAGGAAGAAAAGGAAGAAGAAGAAGGAAAAGAAAGAAGAAGAAGAGAGGGAAGGAGGAAGAGAGAGGAGAGAGAGGGTGACAGGGGGAGGGGACAGAAAAGAAAGAAGAAGAAGAGAGGGAAGGAGGAAGAGAGAGGAGAGAGAGGGTGACAGGGGGAGGGGACAGACTGCATGGGAGGGGAGGGGCAACGTGCACGGCAACTAGGGGGGAAAGGGAAAGAGAGAGAGAGAGAGAAAGGAAGAGAGAGGGAAAGAGAGGAAAGGAGAGAGAGGGAGAAACACGCGCGGGGAGAGGGGGGTTTCAGCCGAGAGAGAGGAGAGAAAGGGGAAAAAGAGTTTAAATTTTAAATTCAATCGCGATTCAATGGACACGGTTCAAATTAAAACCGACTTATCAGTCCCGATTAAATTTCGAAAAAAATGCCTAATAATCCACGATAAATCCCAACATTATTCTATGGCATACGGCCAAAATAAAATACCCCAAACCACACTACGAGGGAGGTCTACCAGTCCAAATTCGCTCCCGGTTCAAAAATTCACTTTTTCACTTTTCCCGATAACCTCGCTACTGGCCACCATAATATCGACACCGTCCAATTTATTTCGTCCCGAAACTCTCGGAAATTGACTGCCAAGTTCAGGGTCTAATTTAACGACCGAATTCGATCGAATGCGATTCTAGCAGAATTTCTATTTTTTTAAAAACAAGAACCCGAGAGTGATCAGTTCTCGGGCGAAATTCCATTATAAGCGCACTGACGAATTACACGTTTTATAAACCCCAAAAATAGGCCAAAATCCGAAATGTCACATAGATTTTTTTTTTTTTTGGTAAGGATTTTCTTTCTAGATTTCGACCTGACATTACGTAAGAACTTCAAATGACACTCCAACCCACCATGGCCACTGACCTAGTGCTCTTTGTTAACAACTTGTTATGTCCAAGTAGGGTCAATGAAAAAAAAATGAAAAATGAAAAGAAAAATAAGTGCCCGTGCCTTCGAGAATGAAGAAAGAAAGAAAGACGTTGAGGTCATTGCCATCTACAAGTTTGAAATGGCCGATTCCGTCCGGGCTTGGGTTGAAAATGTCCTTTGGGGGATCGAGATACCTGGTGATATTTGTCCCTTTTCGTCATTTCATTCTAATATTACACACTATTTCTCTACTAATCAATTTCTTAATTGCAAGTTGTGTTGATGAAGTTGTGGTTTTTTTGTTGCCTTGTTTTGTTTGTCTGTGTCTGTTGGTCATTTGCAATTATATATCTGGACAAGTTGGACCGAACCACGTGTTAGCTTCTGTCCCGATCATATCCCTCTAATATTATATATTTCTCCACTAATCAATTTCTTAATCGCAAGTTGTTTGTTGATGAACAATAAACATGGGTATTTGTATTGCATGAGAGAGAGAGAGAGAGAGAGAGTTTAGACAATGCCGAGGTTGGGTTTGTTGAGAACAACACATTGACCTGTTGGCCGTTAATTGTGTTCCTTGATTTGTTTGGCAGCACATGGCTTGTGAAATTGGATACAGCTGCCAGTCCAATAAGTCAGTCTTTGTATTTGATCTAGGAACGGTATTGACTACCTAATGCGAGCTTGTCCTGAGTCAGTAGTGCTCATTATAAAAATGGCCAGCCACATGCTTGCCCTTTAGAAATATTGGTCTTTATATATTCTTGGCAATCATATGTGTTTTCCTCTCTCTCACTCTCATCGGCCCGTTGCAAGAGCTAAGCAAAGAATTCCTTCATTCTCCAGTCGTTCCAAGTCGAAGCTGAAGGTATTGAAACAACTTCCTCTATTACATTTTCTCTTCCATGACTTTTCAGTTCCGTGCTGCTTTTTCCACCACGGTGTCCACTTGTTTTGGCGTTATGCTGATATGTCCACTTAATATCAGGACTGGTTTAGCCTGCGTTGCCCTTCATCCTTCTTGCAATCAAGTCTGTACCCCAAAAATCTCAGTTCCCCTTGCATCCTTGCGGTGAAGCCACTCCTAGTATGTGTGTCATTATATATCTACTTCTTGTGTGCTATCGGCGCTTGTTTCACTTTCACCCTCTTTGTTTGGTAATCTGGTGTGTTGATTGAACCCTAGAAAGAGCATAAACGCAGAAAAAAAAGAAGAAGAAACAAAAATGGGTGAGATAATTGCAATATAAACTCATTTCAAAGGCACCAATATTTGTCTCTCTAAGCTTTTATACTTCTTTAAAATGTCGATTGTATGTCTCTCTTCTCAGACATTTCGGCCTATTACAATTGATAGGAAAAGTATGATTTCTAGATATTTAAGACACTAAGACTTATAAAAGCAAGAATAAAATAAATTTTTTTTAAAGGTAATAAAAAGATATCATTTTTTTGGTTGATTTTATGATTGTGGTTGAAATGAAAATATATTATAAAATATGAAAAAATAGTGTAATAATGAAAACTTGCAAATAGTATCAAATGATCTATTTGACTTAGTCATGGAAAGTTGAGGGACTAAATTAAATAAATTGAAAATTTAGAGACTACATTGAACATTTAGGAATAGTTCGGAGACCACATTATACAAATTGAAAGTCCAAGAATGACATTTCATATTGAGTCAAAGTTTAGAAAGTTTTAATGTCAATTTTCCCTTTTCAAAATTATCATTACATATATTGCTTATTACTTTACTCTTTATATTTAGACTGGTCGCTGTAAATAGTTCTACCGATTGAATCGGTAGAATCACATATCGGCCCTCACTCCGGTTATGCTCTTTTTAAAAACTTGCCTATAATTAGAGACTAGAATGGTTGACTAAAAGTCCTCCGTTTTTTTCTTGGAAGGTGGGTAAGTGAAATTCTTTAATTTAGGGCCCTCACCCTTGGTTCATATATCCATACATCAATTTCCCTTTACAGACAACCCCGCTCTTAATTTATTAAATTTTTATCTGCTTTATTTGAAGTAAAGCGCAAGTACATACGTAGATTATACATATGACAAATTGGACATCGTAGCAAGTGTATTTGTAGATTATGGGGAACTGGAAATTGTTTCTTTAAACTTCCTCGTCCTTTTACTAAGCGAAAAGATTCGCAAAAAAAAAAGTTTCAAACGTGTGGAAAGAGAGATCGAGAGAGAGAGAGAGCTAGTCTTATGTAAAAACATGCCAACCAAACTTCATCGATTTGATAACAAAAGAGTAAAATGTAAAATGTTCCATATTTTCTGTTATCCTGACTTGATGCTTGTATTTTATTATGCTTAGCACATGGAATTGTACATGACCACATTATCTAACCGAATAGGGCCCAACTTGTTAGGCTTCATTGACCTCACGTGATAAGTGATGATGGAACAAACGTTGAAAATTTAAATATGATCAAATGTAACTTTTTGATAGTTTATTTTATTAATATGAATTGGAGAAAAAAGAATCTAGTATGTTAAAATAACATATCATGTAAAAACCGAGGGTTATGTGGTGACGTGTGTGAGCTTCATCTTCACTAATAAGTATTGATACTCAGAAAAAAAAACAAGGATAGAAGAGCGAGGACATGACCATCTTACATAAATTTGGTTGACAAAATCAAGTTTTTAGAACCTTTAGCTTCCATTGAAGATTGATATGTACCTTTTTTTATTAGTGGAAGTTCTTATAACAACAGCCGAATAGTATGATTTTAATTAATGGGTCGTGTTAAGAAAAATGTATATGTACCTTTTTTATTATATATATATGGTCAAATAAAATGGGCTTATCGTCAATTATAACAACAGCAGAAGTTCCTAAGAATGAGCCGTTCATTAGCTATATATTATGAAACACAAAGTAATTAATAAATAAATTTATTTAATTGTGCACACTAGTGTGAGAAAATATAAATGGCAATGAAGAAATTATTACTTACGCTCTTACGATTAGGCTTTGTAAGCGAGAAAGGGCAATCTTAGGGCGAGCTCCTGTGAATGATTTCTTATTAGTCAAAATTCGTCCTTATTAGATGGGAAAGGTTCGAGGAAAACTAGTCTATGGACCACACTGTACCATAACTTTCACTAACTCTGACCATTAGAGAATAAAGCCTTTTGGTTGAGTTGAGGAAAATAATTCGAATCATACTATTCAACATCTTGCTCAAATTGCCCGTAAAGGAGATGGTAATGTGGCCTTTGAAAAGTAGCATCACCTGAAAATCAATTTCCGCTAGAACACCCTGACTCTAACATGGGTATTATTCTTTTTTGGCCAACGATAAGCTTTGATTAAAACATCTTTTAGCAAAAGACCGATTTGCGACCATAGCATTAATTTATTAATGGATGAAGAAATCAATTAGACATTGAGGTCGCAATAGCATGGTCAATGAAGAAAAAAGAAAAAAAGAAGTGCCGTCTCTTTCCACGCCATCAGGAATGAAGAAAGAAAGAAAGAAAGACGTTGAGATCTTTGCAGTCAACCAGTCGGAATTCCATCTAAGCTGTAGTCGAAAATGTCTTGGGGGATGTCCCTCTTCGTCATTTCCCTGTAATATTACACACTATGTCTCAACTAATCAATTTCTTAATTGCAAGTTTAGTGCTGATAAAGTTGTGATTTTTTGTTGTCTTGTTTTGTTTGTCTTTGTCCGATGGTCGTTTGCAATTATTTATCTGGGCAAACGGGATAGAGCCACGTGATGACTCTGTTCTCATCATTTCCCTCTAAAATACACTTCTCAACTAAACAATTTCTTAATTGCAAGATGTTTTTTTTATGAACAATGAACGTGGGTATTAATGTTGCACGTGAGAGAGAGAGAGAGAGAGAGAGAGAGAGAGAGAGAGAGAGAGAGAGAGAGAGAGAGAGAGAGAGAGAGAGAGAGAGAGAGAGAGAGAGAGAGAGAGAATTTGGACAATACCAAGGTATGGTTTCTTGAGAACAACACATTGACCTGTTGACTGCTAATTGCGTTTCTTGATTTCTGTAGCAGCACAAGGCCAGTCCAATAAGTCAGGCTTAGTATTTGCTGCAAGAACTCATCAAAGAATCCCTTCATCCTCTAGTCATTCCAAGTCGAAGCTGAAGGTATTGAACTTCCTCGATTGCAATTCTTTTCAATGAACATTATACGTGAACATTATATGTGAAATTCACATCACATTTTCAAAATTATCATCACACATATTGGTTTTTTTTCTTAATACATTATTTTTATTCAAAACCCATAATTATAAACAGTTGATCTGGTTGGACACGGTGAACCGCGTGCCGATCCTTACTCTAGTACTGTTCTCAAAAACATTGCCTTTGACCAGAGACATCGGATTGGTTTGACTTTAAAGCCGCCCATTTTTTCTTGTAAGGTGGGTAGGCGAAAATCTTTAATCAAGGGACCTCAACCTTAGTTCTTGTATCTATGCATAAAAATTTCTTTACTGGACGAGCTCACTCTTAATTTATTGAAAGATTCATCCGATAATACCAAAGTAGCGTACAAGTGTATATGTAAGTTATACCAATTGGGATTTGGACATCGTTGCTATAAACCTGCTTTGTCCTTTATACTAAGTGAGAGGATCCACGAACGGATTAACGATTTGGAAGTGGAGAGAGAGAGAGACCTATTCATAACTCCGAGCGATCTCACTAGCTATATATTTTCATACATAAAGTAATTAATAAATAAATTTATCTTATTGTGCACACTAGTGTGATAAAATGTTTATGGGGATGAAGTAATTAATAATGAAATCTTAGTCTCTTTTTGCACATTTGTAAGCGAGAAAGGGGAATCCTATGGCGAGCTGATGTAAATTATTGCTCATTAATCAGAAGTTGTCCTTACTAGATGGGAAGCGTCGTTTGAGGAGAACGTCTTAGTTTATAAGACCACACCACACCTTAATTTTCTCAAAGCATGGTCATTAGTGAATAATGCCTTTTGGTTGGGTCGTAAAATTAATTCGAAGCATAAGTTGCCTGTAAAGGAAAGGATTACGTTGCACTAAAGGAATAACATCATTTATATAATTAAATTCCACTCTGAACACACTCATCTCTCACATAAGTAACTTTTTTTTTTGGCAAAGACCTAGGTGTTGATTAAGACGACTTTTGAAAAAGGCCAATAAGTTTATTAGCAAAAGACCAATTAGAGACCATATTTCTATCAATCGCTGAAGGTTAACTATTGCAATAATTGTTTCGAAAGTTTCCTAACGCTATCCAATTTGCTCTCCTAGGAGTTCCAATTGCAAAGACATTGCGACTTTTTGACTTGGTTATGCTTCGTAACTGCCTTCTTGGTGAAATGTTTCTCCAATCTAATGAAAATTGGTATTGCAATATACTTTCAAATTGTTTCAAAAAATTAAGTTGTTTTCCACATTTGACCCCCCCCCATATATTACGCTGCATATTTGTTCAACTTTTAGGAACCATGAGCACGAATTTTCCTATATCTCTTCCTACGAAAACACTTTCAAAAAGTGTTTGATAAGTCCCGATGTACATCAATTTCAATTGGTGATTGACATTCATTCATGTGGATTAGTTGACTGTAAAAGTTCAGGTACTCCATGATTTTTATAAAAAAAATTATTAGATAAGGACAAATCAAAATTTTCATTTTCTTTACCCTTTAACCTATTGTATGGTTGCTAATTTAATTCTAAACTTTTCAAATTTTTTTTTCAATATAGTCCTAAACCTTTTGATGATTTTTCAATATAGTCTATTCAGTTAATTTTTTTCGGAAATCGCTAAAGTGAATGATTTTTTATTTTATTTTTTATTTTTTCTGAATTTTTCTATTTTTTTTCCTATCCTTTTCTTGTTTTTTTTTCCTTCATCAGATTTCTGGCTAGCACTTGTAGTGAAAGAAAAAGAACAAAGAAAAGTAAAACGAAAAAATAGAGGAAGCTCGAATAATTTAAATAAATTGTAAAAATCGTCCATGTCAATGTCGATCGTGTCGTGTAGGACGGTTGATGCTGACTGGTTTGTCGTGTCTATGATTTCTGACCACAAAGATCATATGAGTGATGCCAATGATGACCACCGAGACTGCTTGCAAGTCTTGACCCCGACGACAACAAAGGCAGGCTCCCAATTGCGCCCCTCTAATTGCACACCCTAACCCTCACCTTGTATATTTAAATCCATAGCGCATTGAAGGGAATTCCTCCGCATCGAGAGTGAAGAAAGAAAAAAAGACTTTAAGGTGGTCGTCATTGACCAGTCGGAAATAACTGGATTCGCTGGGGTTGAAACATGTCTTTAGGGGGATCGATATACCTAGTGATATATGTGCCTCTTTGTCATTTCCTTATAATATTTCTCAACCAATCAATTTTTTCTTATAGTGAGACGAGTGGATAAGTTGTGATTTTTTGTTGCCTTCATTTTGTTTTGTCTTTATCAAATGGTCATTACTTATTTATCCGGGCAAGTTGGACAGAACCACGTGATGAATTCTGTCCTCATCAATTCCCCCTAGTATTATACATTTCTGAAGTAATCCATTTGTTAAGTGCAAGTTGTTCGTTGATGAACACGGAACATGAATATCTATTTTGCATGAGAGAGAGAGTTTGAGTTTGAACATTGTAAAAAATTACCTCGCGCGGTCCTATTACTGTAAAGATGAGTAGAATAGTTACATTAAAGAATTAACAATCTAAGCATATTTGTATTTATGGAACAAACTTAAAAGCTTAAAAGTATTACAAAATTTAATCCAGCATACTTTAAAAAGAAGATGGGAGAAGCAATGCTGCTAGTGAGAAACGAAAAGTATGGTTAATAAACCATTAATTGATTTTCACTCAAAGAAGAATATTCTAGTCAATTAATAATAAACATAAAAGGTGAAGAGAAAAGATGAAGAAGAAAAAAGCAAGTTGAATTGGTGATTGGCCTTATTTCTGATCATAAATTGATAATAAAACGTGTGTATCAAGCTAAAAGAGCGGTGGAAATAGCCCCCACCTCTTTTTTCGTTTAATATAAAGTAATGATATCTAAATTTTTATTCGGTGCAATGTTGTCGTTTAATTTAGAATTTCCCACATTAAGAGGTAGCCGGTTTTAAAAAGATTGTCTTTTAATTTATAGGGGAGATGGCATCTGCTTATCTGCTGTACGCTAAGAATTGATTGTTATCCTTCACATAGAAAATATTAACTGGCCTTCATCAAGCAGCAACTATGGGGGAAGAGATGAGACAAAACCCTAATCACCCACCCACTCCCACACCCTCCCTTCGTCGCCTTCCCCACTCCTTCTGGTCCTCCTCCTCCGACTTCGAGTTCACCATCTCTCTCGCCCCGCTCCTTCTGCACCCTCTGCGTTTCTACAAGGGCCAGCTCTCCCCCCGCCTATCCATGGTCCTTACCCTCCTCGCCTCCCCCTCCACCTCCGACTCCGCCACCACCTCCTCCGACCAGATCTGACCGAACGACGCCGACGACGGCCATGGACGAGCGTCGCCGTCGCTCAGGAGTCGCTCCTCCAGATCTGGGTATGGAAAACTCCAAATCTGGAGAGCAGCCCGTCGCCGGGCTCGGCTCCCGGTTGGTGGGGCCGAGACGGGTGGCGAAGGTCTCCAACTTGTTCATTTTCGGCGGCCCTTGAGACCCACAAGTCCACAACGGCCCCCCAACTGCAGAAAATCGTTGTTCGCCTTCATAATTAGACGGGAAATAAAACAGCTGGGAAAGAAATCTGAAAAGTGGGCCCACTCAGAGAAGTGGCGAAGTTCAGGAGCAACCAATACTTTTCTAGTTAAATCCAGACGGTAAATGATACAAATATCCAAACATGTACCAGCTGTCAAATGTCATTTGTTCACTATTTTGTAAAAAGGACTACTTGCTTTCCTGCAAAATCCTGAAAATGAAAGAAATGTTTTAAGCTTTAAAATATTGACAAAAAGTTCTAAAAAATTCTAACCGTAAATTCTTAAAAGAATAGACAATATGCATGTAATGTTTCTCCTCATGCTTTGGATTTAAATTGGAACGCACTTGAACTTTCTCTCACAAACACTTTGAGAGCGTGGAATTGTGATGGAGACTGCAAAATTTGTTGGAGCCCTGGGAGAGTCATCTCAACTGTCATGAAACAAAAAAAGAAAGAAAACAGGGACAACAGAAA
The DNA here is from genome assembly GCA_031216285.1 of Syzygium syzygioides. Classification (NCBI taxonomy): domain Eukaryota; kingdom Viridiplantae; phylum Streptophyta; class Magnoliopsida; order Myrtales; family Myrtaceae; genus Syzygium; species Syzygium syzygioides. The sequence continues at coordinate 26,152,712 of CM062243.1, read as the reverse complement.
ACAAAAGTGAAAGAAATTGAGCCTTCTATTGCACGTGGTAGACCAGTAAGGTGTTGCTTGTCCACGTACGATCATCTGCAAATTGTCCACGTGGACCAACAACGTGTTACTTTGGTGCACCCAGTGCAGTGAGCCATGGAGCAACTAAATTATTTCTCATTAACTGTACGTTCTTTTTTGCATGCATTGTGCTGATGTCTTTTCTTTCATTCTTTGATTCTTTTTTTCCTTATTCCGATAATATCCGTACACTCAAGGCTCTATCTCTCGTCTTTGGTTTTATCACTTTGCTCTTCTTTTCTTTTCACACATCTCGAGTGATTAGTTCTGTTCTCTGTTCAGTTTCCTTCTCTCCCATTTGTTTAAGCAAAAACAAGGAGACACAACAAGAGGAAAAAAAAACGGGGGCAAAAGAAATTTCTAGAAAAGAAGGAAGAAATGGCCGGGGCCTTTTTTACCGACGTTGCAGTGAATCTTTTGTCGAAACTTGGTGAGTACTTGTTTGCTCCCATTGGACGTCAATTCGGGTACGTGATGTGCTACACGTGCTACGTCAAAGATCTCGAAAATGGAGTCAACGAGCTGGAGACTGCAACGGAAAGGGTGCAGCGCTCTGTCGATACAGCCAAGTATAACGGAAAAGCTATACACACTGATGTTCAGGAATGGTTGACTAGTGTCGAGAAGAAGGCTAAGGAAGCAAAAGACCTGTTAAAACATGGCGAAAGTGCAAATAATGCTTGCTTCCGGGGGTGGATTCCCAACCCCGTGGTGCGCCATCCGATTGGCAGGAAGGTGAAGAAGATGACTCAAGTCATTCAGGGCCTCCATGAGAATAGCCGAAGTGAAAACTTCAAACACGTCTTTTTTGAGAATACTCCGATAGGAAAAGTGACTAGCACCACTTCCGCTGAAAGATCTCTCGACAAGAAAGAAGATGTCCTTGAGTCGAGGGCTTCAATCACAAAGGATGTAATGAAGGCCATAGCTGATGACAAGGTTCGTGTGATTGGGGTGTATGGACCTGGTGGGGTTGGCAAGTCCAAGCTTTTGGAGGACATCGAAAGGCAAGTTAGGCAAGAGAAGCTATTCGATTGGATTGTCACGGCAAATGTATCTCGCAATCCAGATCTAAAAAAAATCCAAAGAGAAATCGCTTATGCACTAGGTCTAAAGCTAATGAATGAGGAAACCACATTCGAGAGAGCAGATCGATTACGCAAGAGGTTAGAGATTGATCCTAAACAAAATATTCTCATAATTTTAGATAATTTGTGGACGAAACTAGAGTTGAAGGAAGTTGGAATCCCTTACGAAGATAATAATAAAGTAAGAGGTTGCAAGCTATTGCTAACATCTAGGTACCGACATGTTCTGTGCAATGACATGGTCTCCGATCAAGAATTTCGACTCAATGAGTTAAAGCATGAGGAAGCTCGAAGAATTTTTGAAAAGACCGTGGGGAACAGAGTTAATGACCCTCAGTATAAGTGCATGGTGGATAGAGTGGTCGAGAATTGTGGAGGCTTGCCTCTTTTGATTCTCTCTGTGGCAAAAAGGTTGAAGCGTGGAGATTTGGCTGAATGGAGAAATGCTTTGACCAATAGAGAATGGTCCGATGCAAAATCACTAGTGGAACTAAATTACAATGACTTAAATGATGAGAGGATCAGATCATTGTTCTTGATTTGTGCTTTAGCCTCTCAGAGAACTCCCATGAGGTGTTTCCTTGCCTATGGCATGGGTTTGGGTTTATATAAAGAATTCAGAAAGACCATCCAAAACGCTAAAGATAGGTTGAGTATGGATCTACGTAGCCTGCAAGACTTTTCTTTGTTACTAGATAGTAATGACAAGGAAGAGTTCGAAATGCATGACGTATTAGTTGACGTGGCCATCTCTATTGCTTCCACAGAATGGCATGCCTTAGTCGGAAGGGAGGATAATGGGTTTAAAGAATGGTCAGACGAAGAGCTCACAAAAAGCACTGCAATATCCTTCCCTTTTGTGGGTAGTGGTGAGCTTCCAGAAAAACTGGACTGTCCAAATTTGAGAATGCTTCTTTTATTTGAAGACAACCCGTCTCTCAAAATTTCCGAGTCATTTTTTGATTCTATGGAGAAGCTCCAAGTCTTGGACTTTACTTGTCTATCTTTCTCGTCTCTACCTTCATCGATTGAGTTCCTTGTGAACCTCAAGTCGCTAAATCTTGATTTCTGCTATCTGGAGGATGTGAGTGTTCTTGGAAAGCTGAAAAGATTGCAGTTCCTAAGCTTCCATGGATCTGCAATCGCTCGGCTACCCACGGCAATAGGTGGACTTAAAGAATTGAGATTTTTGGACTTGACGGGGTGCGTCAAGCTCAAGGTTATTGAACCTGGCGTGCTTGGAAGCTTGGTTAATTTAGAAGAATTGCATATGGAAGATAGTTTTGATCAATGGGAGGCCGAGGATGAAGAACCGCGAAGCAACACCAGCCTAGCTGAGTTGAAGAACATGAAAAAGTTGAGCACTTTGTCCATTGCCATTCCTCATTCTACCAATCTCCCAAGCGACCTACCATTCGGGAATCTAAACGAGCATAAAATCCAAATTGGGGCATTTGTGTTTTGGTGGGGTGAATACAAAGAATCCAAAACTTTAAAGCTTAGCTTGGATTCTGCCAATCTTCTTCGTGAAGCGTGTATGCAGGAGTGTCTGGGGAGAACGCAAGATCTCCGCTTGGATGGATTGCAAGATGGCAGAGATAGCATTCACAACTTGTGCACCAAAGGTTTTCAGGAATTGAAGCATCTTTTCGTAAAAAATAACCACTCATTTCAGTACGTTGTTGACTCCACACAGTGCCCTACATTTACGAGACTCGAATCATTGGTTCTAAAGAATTTGAACAACTTGGAGAAGATTTGTCGCGATTTTCTTCCCCCAGAATCCTTCATCAAATTAAAGATTGTGAAAGTGGACGAATGCGATGTAATCAAACATTTGTTTCCTTTGTCCATGGCACATATATTCTTGCAGCTAGAAGAGATTGAAATAACTGGATGCCACTTGATGCAACGAATTATCGGAGATGCCGAAGCACATGAATACAGAGATGAAATTGATGATGATGCCAACGTGAAGTCATGCAAGCTACGTAGGCTAACGTTACAAAACTTGCCAGAGATGCTGAGCTTCTATGAAACTGAGGACCACTCAATCGTATTCTTGGATGGGCAACAGGTAAATTTTATGCTTTCTAAAAGAGTCATGTTCCCATTCATCCGGACCATCTTAATTGGAGGAAACCTTCTCCGACTAATCTGATAAGTTTGTTACAAACATGGATATTGCCTCAACTAAATATGTTAATCATAGAAAAATACTTGTTTTAAGAATGCGTTAGTTCATTACTCAATTCGTGATACTCTCGATAACGAAATATGGGGAAAGACAAAATAACGTGAATAAAGTTTCCCAGTTTTATAGCCTTTTCCAATTTCTTCCATACCTTTCAAAGGTATCAGTTAAAGTCCCACACATTTTGCGGTCTTTAAAAAAATTGACTTATTGAAATATATACTTTGGAGATATAATGTATAGAAATTTTGTGTAATTTTAACAAAGCAATATGCATTTATCAACCAAACGCCAACAATAATTTAATAACATTTGTGTAGTTTAGTGTTTTGTGTTAAAAGGTATTGAGTTTATTCGAATTTGATTTATAAACACATTAAAGTATTGACTTTAGAATTGTCCTCAATTTATTTTTTGTGGAAATGTGGCTCTAAACAAACTTCCATTATATGATTTTTTTATACTCTTACATGTTAATTGATGGACTATTATGTGACTACGAAATCAAAAATCAAATATAATGTCCAATAGGGAAATTTATTTTCGTTACCCCTGGTTGTAACATGGACCTTCTATTTTGATCAAATCTACCACAAATCTTCATTTTAACTACTTTTCTAATATTAATTGTAGAATTTATGTGCGCTGAACATGTTTAAATTTCTTTTTTTTTGTAATAGAACATTGCTTTAAAGTATTTATTAGAAATACATCTAGCATTTATTTGTTTGCTATTGCTTGGATTTAACAGTTTCTGTATTTTCGACCAAAAAAGAAAAACAGTTTCTGTAACTATTCTGTTAGTGTAGACAAAAATTTGGAGACCCTTTTTAAGATTATATTTTAGAGATTATATGGTTCCGAGGTATAAGCATGATGATAAAAAAAACAGTTTTTGTAATTTCGCAAAAGCATGCATGCTAGGCTATAGCTCTTTTTCTTGGCTACATGACTAATAACTCTCCACATAAATTAATTTTTTTATGACGAGAAAGGGTATCTTAGGTTCTTATATAGGTAAAATTAAATCCATTGCTGAAATTGACTTTCATGCCCATATGGTGCTACTACGACCAGTTCATGGATCTTATGGCCAACCATGGATATCAAATTGATGAACCCCTTTTTGACTTTGGTTTGATAAGTCATCCATTCCGCATTACAGATATACTAGAGTTTTAGCCCATGTTATGCCCTGGGACAACAAATTTTTCTGACCACTTCATAAATTTATAATTACTTTTTACTTTCAATCTTCTGATAAGGCAAGTTTTTTTGGAATACTTTGAAGAAAAATGCCAGACTCAAATTACTCCTTTTAATCAATTAAAAGTATAGCTTTTATCGGTTTGTCAATTACAAGTCCTTTAAATAATGTTCGTTGTTATGTTTAATGTTGTTCTATGTCTATTTTTTTAGCTTAATATTATAGTTCATGACGATTTGGTAGAAACTAATTGAGATATTTTTTTTACATTGTCTTTTGAGATATTATATAAGACCACAATCAATGACTAACAAGAATTAATTGAGTCTATGCCATTAATTTTTAAATTTTAGAAAGTACAAAATGTGAGGGTAAATTCAATAAGCTCAATAACTTAGGGATTATAACTTCCTCCTCGTGTCACATATATAGTATAGTCCCAATACATAAAAGGTAAATGATAAGTCAAGTGTAAAAGTTTATAAAATTTAAAGAAGAAAAAGGTAAAAATCGAAGTCACTACTCGCCTTTTCTTCCATCATCTTCAAATCTATTATGTGAGATTATTTCCTTTATTATTTTCACTCGCAATGCGTGTTCATAATTTTTAGTTATAAGTATTGTGAAATTATGTGGGGTTATCCACTCCTCGCAACTAAAGGAAAATTGATGCATATGCCTTCATAACGTGATTCTCCTTGCTTTTTAAGGTTGCATTGCCCTGGTTGGAGTCCTTGACACTATCTGAACTTCCCAAATTGACAGAGATATGGAACTCTCAATTTCCTTCAGATGTGAGCAACCTAAAATTTCTAAAGGTAGAGGATTGCGCATTCCTCTTGAGCATCTTCCCATCAAATTTGGTAATAAAACTACAGAATTTGGAAGCCATAACCATTGAAAGATGTCAGTTACTAGGAAACATATTCGACCTTGAAGGACTGACAACAAGTGGGGATGTCAAGATTCTATCGCAATTGACCACATTAACCTTGAGTGACTTACCAAGGTTGCGATACATATGGAACAAGAATCCAAGAATAGCGTTGTGTTTCCAAAACTTAAGGGTACTGAAGGTGCAAAACTGTGAGAACTTGAGGTTTCTTTTTTCTTCTTCCATGGCTAAAGCACTCCAGCAAATAAAAGAAATTAAAATAGCAAGTTGTAAACTATTGGAGGATATTATAAATGTGCAAGAAGAAGAACCAGAGGAAGCTGCATCCATCGACACTTTAGAGTTCCCTCTATTAACGTCCTTATCTCTTGAGGAATTGCCAAATCTCAGGACATTCTCTTATGGGAAGTACCGTATTCACTGTCCAACCTTAACAAGGCTGACGATAACTGGATGCCCCAGGATGATAACATTCTCTTCATTCGAAGGAAAGCAACAAACGGTAACAGCTGATAAAAGTTTACAACAAGCATTTGGTGGCGTCAACTCTAGCTTGTCCTTGCCTATACTCTTCAATCAAAATGTGAGTAAATATCTATGGAGTTTTCTATTTTATGTTTGTCGTAGAAATTATTCTTGGTAACTGTAGTCTTATCACCGATGAAGTAGTTGAAAACTCTATCTATCAGCTTGTCCTTTAAAGCCTCTTGCTACTCCATGCATCTATTGTTTTTCTATTACAATCTTGAAAATATATTATAGAGCATATTATCATGGGTAACCAACTTCATCCAAATCAGGATATTTATAAGTTCATGATCGAGAAACTAACATATGGTCCTTTCATACAGGTTCTTTTTCCGAGCTTGGAGGAGTTGACCCTTGTGTCGTTGTGTGGGTTGATGAAGATATGGCACAATCAACTTTCTGAAGAATCATTCTGCAAACTAGCAGCCATTACGGTCCAAGATTGTGAAAATTTGTCCCATATTTTTCCATTAACTTTCATAGAGAGGCTCCGGAGCCTGAAAAGGATTGAGGTGGTCGAGTGTGCCTCTTTGGAAGCATTAATGGAGCATGTTGCTGTCAATACTAAGAAAAGGAAAAAACGTCTGGTCTTGTTGGACTTAAAAGAAGTGAAGCTGTGGGACCTGCCGAGGCTGAATGCGTTTGTGACAAGCAGCGCCGAAGCAACATTGAGTCTTCCCAGTTTGACTTATGTTAGCTTGCGCCGTTGCCACAGTTTGAGATATCTCTTCACAAATGACACATGCACGACTCTTGATAAACTTGAGATGCTAGATGTTTTTGGTTGCAATAACATGCAGGAAGTAGTTGCCACGGAAGAAAGTGAAGAGCGAAAGTTGGAGGCAGTGAAGTTCTCTCATTTACGTACATTGAAGCTTCATTCCCTTAAAAGCTTGATTAGTTTCAGCTCAGGAACTTGTGCATATGAGTTTCCCTTCCTTAGAAATCTCTCAATTTTGGAGTGCACTGAACTCAAGGCATTCATAACGAGGTTGCCAGCACCAAGAGGGGAGGCGATGAATGAGGGGTCTTCCTGTTTTGATGAAAGTCCACATTCTTTATTTGACGAGAAGGTTTTCCTCTTTCCTTTATCTCAGTTGCATCGCTGCTCATATGATTTGCTTTCTTCTTTGTGATGCTTTGGACACATAAGAAACTTTGCTTCGATGCTAGTCATCGTGACTTTAGCCAGGTGATGCGTATGCAGGTTGTATTTCCCAAATTAGAAGAGCTACATCTAACAGGAATTCAATCAAGAGGACTTTGGGAGAATGAGATGCCCGATGAGTCCATTTGCCAACTAAAGGTCCTTGAGGTGAAGCGGTGTCCCGACCTATTGAATGTCATTCCTTCATTCATGGGGAAGAGGCTGCTTCACTGTATGGAGTCCTTGACAGTTGAGGAGTGCCCACATTTGAGAAACCTTTTTACAATGTCTACGGTAAAAAATCTATTACAGCTCCGGTATCTTGGTCTAGGGGGTTGTGGAGAGATGGAGTACATTGTTGCCAAAGAAGAGGAGAAACCTGGAGAAGCAATTGACATAATTGTAATTCCTCAACTTGTCACTCTATATCTTCACAAAATGATAAAACTCAGGAGTTTCTGCCAAGGGAAGCATACTTCAGAGTGGCCCTCCTTGAAAGAGTTTACTATTGAAGATTGTCAAGCTGTGGAGGTAATTCTAGGAAATGCCAATTGTAGAAGACTAGAGGGTAGCGTTCCAATGCCGCAACCGCTTTTGTTGGTCGATAAGGTTTGTGCGCATTTTTCTTTGATGGCATATTTAGTTTCTTGTCTCTGATGCTGTGAGCTAGATAATATAAGGGTCTGTGGGGGTGACTTCTGCTAATGTATCATTTTCTTTTTCAATTTTTTAACTTTAAATTAATTACAAACATATTAAAGCTATTTCTCTAAAATTATCGTATCGACACGTATATCGAAACTTTTTCATAAGTTTCCAAAATTTGATATATTTTTCTTTCACTCTCAAATTTTAGACTAATGTAATGTTTCGTTAATATTGTAATTGAAATACATATATTAATTAGAGGCTAAGCTCCAGTTAACATCATTTAACTAATCTAGAGTCCAGACAATACTAAAGAGGTTACCTCAAATTTAAATCTTTATTGATGTAAGATCAAGCAATAATGACATCACAAGTCCTAAAACTTGTGTGCACTTAAGCTCTAAAACTCTTTTAACATGCATTTAAGTCGTAATAATTGTACTCTTTATGCACTTTTTAGGACTTGTTAAGTCTTTTGTTTTTTCGTAGATGGAAAATCTGCATTTTCATTTTCATCATATTTGCAGTCCTACGTGGCAATTAATGCAGTGATGGAGCTTCCTCAAGAACAAAAGGGTGTTGTTTTAATATTGCCACATTGGAAAAATATACAAAAAAGAATAGAAAAAGGACTAAAAAATAGAAGAAAATCCAACAGTAGAAAAACAGTGAATATGAAAACTGGATTAGAAAAATCCTGCGAGACATCGCAAGTCAAGGGGGGAGGGGCTAAATAGGGACCAACACTTCCCGCTGTTGAGAGCCTACAACCCTCACCAGGGTCACGGCGAGGGCGGTCGACCCTCGCAGGGCCACTGGCAAGTGCTATGGATGATCAATAGGAGAAATGGCACTTCTGAATTTATTAAAATACAAAGGTGTATAAATAAATTCATCCAAATTAGTTAGTTCAATTTTATCCCACTCGCTAAAAAATCAGTTTAATCACTTCAAGATTATTTAAGATTTATGATGATCATAGTTACAGCAATTGTCGTAATAATCTTGTCAAAACTATTAAAATAACATGAGACATAATAATCGTAAATGTCAATACCAATTAACATAATAATCTTAATAAACCTTTACTCTTTTTTATACTAGATTTAATAAATATCGAAACAATATTAAAAGAGAATATTCTAAAAAAACATGGAGTGGCACCAAATCAGCAAGGATGGCGGCTGAACTTTCAATGAGCATGAATGCTATTCACGAGCATATCGAATCAGAAATACAAGTGTATCAACTAAAATAAGTACCATAGCATTGGCCTTCGGTCTAGAATGATCGCGCAATGATAAGATGCAATCAAAGCAAAATTCTAATACCAATTGATGTTGAAGAGATCTAGCTCAGATACCAATTGATGACGAACAGATCTAGATCCGGTAGCAACTTATGTCAAACGAAAGCTTGTTGAAAGTTAGGTTTAGATTTGTGAAAACTGGAGGAAAATTAGATAATTTGAAAGGAGGGAGAAACTAGAGAGATATCGAATAACTAAACTAAAGAAAGAAACAAACCAGCTAGTGGTTGAAGAATCCCATCCTACCGTAGTCTACCATCTTTTGATTTAATTGTCGGATTTTTTCTTCGGTATCTGACATGTTTTCCTGGAGTCTAAAATTTGTCGAAGAAAATTTTGAAGCGCAAGATCCACGAAGCATTGGTTTGTGCTAATTGTTTTTTTTTTTCCGTCAAAGCCTTACAATGCACAAGCTATAATTTTAAATGGTTCAAAGAAATGGGAGAGTATTGGCTACTGTGTATGTGTGGGCTGCAACGAGCGAAATCTAAGATAGGCCAGATTGGTGGCTATGGGTTATAGTACAACTCAAACATATGTCAATGGCGGTGTCTTTCACTATCACAAAAAATTGGAAAAGCTTTTTCTAGGTGTATGATACATATGTTAGCAACCGATAATATAGAACGAAAGTGCATAGCAAGGTTGGTTCAGAATGATAAAAATTGAAGGGAAATTAGATGGCAAGAAAGGAGGGAAAAACTAGATAGAGAGAAGAAAGAGACAGAAATGCCAATTCGGGCGAGGAAGAAGAAATGCCAAATAGGCAAACTCATTAATCAATGAGTTCATCCTCAAAACTAAAGAAAAAATTAGTATCTTGGCCTATATATATAGGTAATTAAAACAAGAGTTTAAACTAATGAGAGAAATAGTATCGCATAACTAAACTCAGTATATTTTGACCCAAAAAAAAAAACTAAACTCAATATATAAATAAATTAATTAAACAAATCAGCAAGGTGGTGGGACAATTATGTCATTCATCAATCTGCCCCACCAAGAAGAAGTCAAGTCCTTTCTCTGGTGGCTCTTCCTCTGAGTCAGATAAAACAACAACTTTTGCCCTGCAAAAAATCTTTGCTGCATGCAGAGCACCTGACATAATAGTTGTTGCAAAATTCAAGAAATCTCCACACCGAATAATCGCATAATCCACAAAAGGGCAATTTGGATATGCACCTAGGAATTATAAGGCTATGCTAAGTATTTTAGACCAAATTTTAGCATCACGAATTTTTCACTTTTGTGAATGATCAATAGGAGAAATTACATTCCTGAATTTATTAAATTTCAGAAGGTGTTTAAATAAATTCATCTAGAATTAGTTAGTAGAATTGTACTCCACTCACTTCACTATTCTCATAACCAGTCCTTATTTAACTCTTCAAGACATTAAGAGTACTTATTCATGCTGTTTGCTCAATAGCGAACTGATTTTGGACCGTTTTCTTATCTTCCTTACAGTTTTTTTTATTGAATCTATTCAAACCTTACCAAAATTGTTGAAATATTCTCTCAGATCATTAAAGTTTATTTAAACTCTTCAAGATTGTTAAGGATTTATAATATTCATAATCACGGCAATAGTTGTATTACTCCTAATAGCCAAAATTATTAGAATAACATAATAATAATAATAATAATAATAATCGCCATACCAATCGACGTAATGATCTTGATAACTCCTACACTTTACAAATTTCGGTGCACCAGATCTCATAGATATTGCAATATTATTCAAAGAGAAAATTATACCAAACATTGAGTGGCTCCAAATCAGCAAGCATGGCGACTGAAGTTTCAATAGGCATGAATGCCATATATCTTCATGGGCATATCGGCTCACAAATGCAAGTATAGCAACTAAAATAAGTACCATCACATTGGCCCTTGGTCTAGAATAGTTGCAGAACCATAAAAACGTACTCAGAGCAAAGTTATGATACCAATTAATTTTGAAGAGATCTAGCTCGAAGACCAACTGATGGAGAGCAAATCTAGATCCGATACCAACTATGGTCGAATGAAAGCATGTAGAAAGTTAGGTTTAGATTCGTCAAAAGTGGAGGAAAATTAGATAATAAGAAAAGATGGAGAAACTAGAGAGAGATGAAAGAGATAGAAAGGCCAATTCAGGCGGGGAAAAAGACGCGTCAAATAGGCAAACTTAGTAATCAAATCAATTTAACATTAGATCTTAAGAAAATTATTTTCTGCGCTATATTTATAGGCAATTTAAATAAGAGAGTAATATATTAAGAGAAATAATTCAAGATCAATATCCTAAATCTTTGAAAATTTTGAATAACTCAACTAAATAAGAAAACAAATTAGCTAGTGGTTGGAGAATCCCGTCCAACATCAATTGGATAGTACATACCTGCACTCTACCATCTTTTGATTTAATTATTGGATTTCTTTCTTTGGTATATGTCATGTTTTCTTGGAGTTTATACTTTGTCGGAGATATTTTTTAGTGCAAGATCCAAGAAGTATTGAGTTATGCTAATTGATTTGTTTTGTAGATATCAATTCCTAATAATGCACAAGCTATAATGTTTTAAATGGTTCAAAGGAATGGGAGAGTGTGTTGGCTATTGTGTATTTGTGTGTTGTGATAAGCGGAATCTGAGATAGACTAAATTTGAGGTTTATGGGAAGTATATGACTCGTTAAATGATTGTGCTTGTCTAACTAAGGCGCTTATGGGTTATGCTACTGGTCAAACATACTGCTTGATATATATTAGATCAATATATGCTTTCTACTGAAAAATAATATAACAGTAGAATTGATTTTAGGAGGTGGCATATTCTTTCTATTCTATCCATAATGTTTATCCAGTGATTTCCCTTCTCTTAAAATTACAGTCTTCTCTTTTTTTAGGGGAATAGAGAGTCGGCTCTAATTAATTAAATGAAAAATAATAGGTTGAGTTTCCTAATATGGAGTCAATGAAGATCTCGCACATGGATAACATGGAGAAGATATGGCTTGATGATCTTGCTTCAAATGCCTTTAGCAAACTCAAGACACTAGTAGTGGAGTATTGCGAAAAACTTTCATCCATATTTTCATCTTATATTATTATGCTCACAAGATTTCAAAACCTAGAGAAGATAACTGTGACCAATTGTGGGTCTTTAGAAGCGGTATTTCACGTCCAAGAGTTCAATTTTAGCGAAGCTCATTCTACAAGAACTTTTCAATTGAGAGAATTAGTTTTGATGCGGCTCCCAAAAATGAAGCACGTGTGGAGTGGACTTCCTCAAGGTGGTCTTACCTTTGGACGCTTGCAATCAATCGAGGTTGTCAAGTGTGAGAGGCTCAAAAGTTTATTTCCAAGCTCGTTGGCAAAAAGTATGACACAACTCGAAAAACTTTTAGTAAAGGATTGTGGGGTGGAGGAAATTATCGCAGAGAAAGATAGAGTAGGGATGAATGCAGGCGATCCCTTCTTTCCACGATTAACCGACCTGAGATTACTTGAGTTGCCGGAAATGAGGAGCTTCTACAAGAATAGTCATACTTCAACATGGCCACTCTTGAAGGAATTGCAAGTGAGACATTGTGCCAAGATGAGGTCATTCTCATTAGGTACAACTACCAGCGAGAACCAATCTGCACTCTTTTCTTTTGAAAAGGTACCGTCCTTAATTCTAGCTCTCTGCCGTTGTCTTCATTGGTTTATGTGCATTGATCTTGGTGCTTTGTTATTTTAAGTAGGAAATTGAAATTGTCAAACATTTCATGCTTCTTAATACCCACCTAAACAAACCTGTGAATTGCTTAGAAATTTGAAGATTGATTGTAGTTAATTATCTCCCAGCTCATATTCTATGGAATATAATTTTGTGATCCTAGCTTTTGCTTTACAAAAAAAAATTATTGAATTAACTGGAATAGACGGTCGTGCTTCTCACGTGCCACTCATGTCTTATGGTTGGGATTTACTATTAAATTTAATTTGAACAGCCTTGTCCGCCAAAACTAAAAAAATTATATTCGTTTGGCATATTGTTAGCTTAGCTATGGGACAAAGTTTCATGATAATGAAAATGGATGGTAATTGTTAAGTTCCGTGGATAACTTGCTTAAACTTTTTTTCTACATTCAAAATTACCAACTACTATTATAATCTATCAACATTTATTCTCGCGGCTCACCAACATATTTGAAATTACTAACTTTATTTGAATTTACCGAACTCAATTTTACTGGTGTACCAAGATCACTCACATTAAGATACAAACGGATTTTAGTTACTTGCCAACTTTTTATCCTGTTAGGTTTTAAAAGCACTAATGTGTCCAAAATTACGAACTACTTTAATAATCAACCAATATTTATTCTTGTGACAAACCAACACCTTTCAAATCACTAACTTTAATTTAAAATTACACACGTTATGTCACGCCCCGAACCCTAACGGGCACGCGACATCCGCCTCTGGTCGATTCAAGCGACGTCCCAGGAATGTCGTTGACCTCAACACGCCATCAGAGATTTACTGCCATAGCGGATATCAATAAATAAACCCGGACAATTAAGACTGGGGAATCAATCAGGGAGAGTGAACATATTAGTTCCCATTTACCCAAACTTATACCAAAATATTTACAACATCCATTATTATTACCAACACACCGAACCAGCAACTATTCACTTCCATAATACAAAAAAGATCTGCATTATCCAAAGATGGGGCACTCTCAATTTATTGCCTCGCTCCCAGAACTAGTCCCTACGCCCTCTCGGAGGGATCCACTCTAACTCACTGTCCTTGGCATCACCACATGAATCCTCTTCAGTTGTCTGTTCACTCGACGACTCTGAGTCGGCCTCAATATGATCATGGCTCAGGCGGGGGCTCTGAAATGGTTTGGTTGAAAACAACCGTGAGACACTTCTCAGTAAGTACACCCCTAAACCCAATCTAGGCTATCACGTACCTCTAGACAATTTTACAAAACACACAAACATACACATTTGCACGCATCAAATCATCACATAGCAGGCACATCAGTCACTCTTGCCAGACTCAATCATGCGTTCAACCTGCACTCAATCACAATAATGTCGTATGCAAACACGCGCATGTTCAATTCTCATTCCACGTATCCATTCCGTTCTCATTTCCTCTTTTCCACATCACTCGCCAGTGACCCGCGTAAACGTACACGCCTCAGGTACACTGCGACCACTCATCACTTCCCACATCACTCGCCAGTGACCCGCGTAAACGTATACGCCTCAGGTACACTGCGATCATTCCTTTTTCCATAATACTCTCAGGCCCGCGTAAACGTACACGCCTCAAGCCATGTTTATTGCCCGTGTAAACGTACACGCCTCATGCTCAACATATACCACCTATTGCACAACCCGCGTAGAAGTTCACGCCTCAGGCTGGCAATCTTCCGGTAATACCGGGCATCGTCCCGCGTAAACGTACACGCCTCAGGACGGCACACTTTCCACAATCTCACTTTCCCAATCCACACAAAATTTCTCATTTAATTCACACACACAACACACACACTTGCCGCTCAACTGGCCCATCACACGTGGCCCGTGCACGCAATATTTTACACATAATTATCATGTTCACAAAACATTCCATATGACCAATATCACAATTAATTCATTTTGGCCCATGCGTGCACACTGCAAACATAATTCAATCAACCAATTGCCCAATTGCACAATTAATTTCACCACCCCAACTCAATTATATATCAAATGCACATAAAACACGGAAATTGCTATTTTTCTCCCACCAGACGACGTCAAATCGAATCCGGTCCTTCACAGAACTTTCTCGCCATACTTTCTAGGTTCCAAAAATTCAACTCGCGTCTCAATCGGACCCTCGTAGCCCCGTAAACAGTAATTTACAGCTGGTGAACAGTGTTTCGAGGCATATGAACAGTGTTTCAAGGCATATGAACAGTGATTCGCAGCCCAAATTTTCTGAATTTCTTATAAATAATATCCGAATTAATTCCCGATGCCTGTCATAAAATTTCCACTCCCTATTCATGCTATTCCGCACCTAATTTCATACTGATTTCGCCCAAAGGCCCATCACGGCCCCGTGAACAGTAAATCACAGCCACTGTTATTTTCTAATTTCTAATAATTAATGCTCGAATTAAATCCTAAGGTCCGCCATAAAATTTCCACTGCCTATTCATACAATTCCGCACCTAATTCCATACTGATTTCGCCCAAAATCGCCCGTCGATACCCGAAGTCCTAAATTGGGCTTAGAGCACGACTTATTCGCGTTCTAGAAATATAGAAATCGTTATTTTTCTCTAACCAAACGACATCAAATCGATTCCAGTCCTTCACGGGACTTTCTCACCATAAATTCTCAGTTCCAAAAATCCAACTTGCGTCCCGAACCGAGCATCACAGCCTCGTGAACAGTGATTTACAGCTCATAAACAGTGATTCACAGCTTGAACTTTCCTCAAATTGTCCTCCAAAAATTCCAAATTAATTCCTCAAGGCCCGCCTTACATTCCCGGTCTAAAGCCCCAACATTTCGCACCCGCACAAGTCCAATTTCACCCAAAATCAAATTGTTCGGCGATACCCAAAATCCTAAATCGGGATTAGAGTATGACTTACCGCGTTCTAGGCTAAAACGGCTAGAACGGGAAGCGGCGGCCCTCAATCGGGGATCACGGCGACAACGTACAACTGCCGGGTGGCGGCGATCGGCTTAGATGGCGACGACGCGGCTTGGGCAGCGATTTGGGGCTCACGGCCAAGAAAGAAAAAGAGGGAAATAGAGAGAGAGAGAGAGAGAGAGAGAGAGAGAGAGAGAGAGAGAGAGAAGGACGGCGGGAGGGGTGATGGTGGCGGGGACGGTGGCTTGAGGGTGGTCCGGTGTGGTGGCGGCGAGCGGCGGTGCCGGCGATGAGAGAGAGGGAGAGCACACGGTGGAGGGGAAAATCTCACGGGGGAGGGGGAAGTTCACGGGAAAAGGGAGGAGAAAGAAGCGAGGGAAGAGAGAGAAAGGGGTCAAGGGTTTAAATAATAATTTTGACCACTTTTTGGCAATTTACCAAATTGCCCTTCTCTCACACAATATTCCCAAGGGTAAAATGGTCCAATTCTCCGTTTCTTGCCCAAATCGAATTTTTCCGAAGGATTTGAGCGCACCAAAAATTGACACGTGTCACGTGCAACGTCGTCCTAATGTTCCGTCGTGACTTCCAAATTTTCCGGTGTCCAATTTGGGCAAAAATTCAATAATTAAATTCTATTAAACGCGACTCGAGCGTTTCTCGAACTAACAGGCGGCTTACTGGGGAAATTCGTGAAATCGACTCATGACTGATACTAAATCGAGTCACGTGCAAGTTCATCCGGTGCGTGACGACCTCGGTTGTCATTAAAATCGCGAAGATCAATCACTTGATCCGAGGGGTACGATCGTTCGGTATAATTTCGGAATCATTCGTAAAGTCGTTTCGTGGTCTAACGGAATCACCCGCGATCCACTACTAGGACAGTGACGAACTGACCCCTAACTATCCTTAGATCGGCCAACAGTGGCTCAAAATATCACTTGCGCGATTTAATGGTCGAAATCCATTCACGATCGAATTTTCTTTCGTCGCGCAAATTAAATTCCCCTATTAGCCTTTCCCTTACGATTAGCATTCCCAGGAATGATAAGTTCCGGGCGAGAAATTTACTACGAGCACACCTCATATAATTCAATTATTTAATAATTTCAATTGACGGAAATTTCGGAATGTCACACGTTAATCCGATTGATGTACCAATATTTGTCAAGTTAAGAGACCAACTAATTTTAGTCGCTAAACCACTTTTTATCTTGTAGATCTTGAAAAGTACTAATATTTCTTTATACGTTCAACATTACCAACTACTTTAATAATCTACCAACATTTATCCCAATGGCTTTCCAACGCTTTTGAAATTACTAACATTTAAACAAAATTACCAACCTTAGTTTGAGTACTATATCAGTGATATACCAACATGGAATTAGGTTTCGGCTTTTATCCCACTGAACGCTTAGAACGTCTTTTTGTCTGGGAATATGTACTTTTGTTTAGTTTCTTAGCTTATTTGACGTTTCATTTCGCTATTGTAAGAATGAACAATTTGTCTTAATTATTTACTCTTTTACCATCAATTTTTGGATATATAAGCTCTATCTTGCTTTATCGCATTTTCACCCATGTCCCATGTGTTCAATTCTTTTTTTCATTTTTGTCAATCATCAGTTCAATTAGATTGCATTTTTCTCGGAGTTATAGAAAGGTGAAGTCATGCACTACTTATGATCTATAGTAAAATAGATATGAGAACTATAGCTTAGAAAATAGAGTGCAACATATTAATGCGGCATCTCACTATTGAAATACATCTACTTACTATAAAAGTAACATGATTTGGTGAAACAAATAAGTTTCGTTTTAAGTTTTTTTCTCACCAACTTGTTGAAATCCATATGTTTTTATTTTATGTTTTAGATTTAATTAGTTGACAATTGAAATACTTGAAGCATCATTAACTAATGACCTTGTTCATCGAAATTCCCAAAACATATTGCGCTTGAACTGGGCACACGATACATCCCTTGTATAATGGTCATTGATGCCTACTCGCATGTCTGCAACAATTTTTTTTTTGTTTAAGATAAACTAAAAGCCTACAGGTTATTTTCCCTCTCGTTTCTCTAAATATGGGAGGGCATTTTAGTCATTAGACTTTTGGTGGCCTAATTAAAGGAATTCCTACCGCAGGTCATTTCGCAGCTGGAGAGATCGACATTAAGGAGGGAAGATGTTGCGATGCTGCGGCATCACACCTTTGTCAATCTCAGATACCTATCTTTATCGTGCTACCACGATGAAAATGTGAGTTTTCCCTCCGACTTCCTTCTCCACAGATTCCCCAATCTAGAAGAGCTTGCTGTGTCCTGTAATTCCTTCCATGAGATATTCCCAGAAGATGCGTCTGGACATGGGGGAGCAAGTCTGAAGGCACTTGGAAATCTGAAGCGACTTTGGCTGGTTAAGCTATGCAACCTGAGGCGAGTCTGGAGAGATAACTCCTTCATGGTTGAAATCCTCAAACAGATTGAAGTTCTGTGGGTTGTGGAATGCCCGAGTTTATCAATCGTACTTCCATCCCCGACTTCATTCCAGAGATTGACGCAATTAGAAGTAGAGGATTGCGCTGGTTTAGTTCATATGGGGACTTGCTCAGCAGTGACAAGTCTGGTGCACCTTACTGGGTTAACCCTAAGAAATTGTGGTGTAATGGAAGACGTGGTAACAGATGATGGAAATGGAGTAGAGGAGATCTCTTTCCCCAAGCTGGACTGGCTGATGCTTGATCGATTACCAAGCCTTGAGAGCTTCTCCCTCGCGAATTGCGCCTTCGTATTCCCGTCATTGGTGTTGATTACTGTGAAGCAGTGCCCCAAGATGAATACATTCTGCAAGGGTGCCTTGAGGACACCAAACCTAATTGGAGTAGACCTCTCCTTTGATAGAGATGATGAATGGCATTGGGAGGGGGACCTTAATACCACCATCCAAACCTTATCGACATGAAACAATCCGCTCCGTAATTAGCAAGTTAGGTAAATCTGTGTGCCTAATCATGTTTGTGTGAACCTGGTGTCAAATGCAAGAAACTTGCTTTCTTTGAGTTCTATATTGGCTCATATGAAATCTGTCTTTCCTGAAAAATGTTTGACTTGATTTTAAAGGAATCGTAACATGATTCGAAAATTAGGGGCCTTTTGGGTGCTTACTCACCAATGCATTCTAGCTGTTTGATGAATTGCTTAGCATAACATCTGTTAGTTTAGCTTTGAAGATTGTGAGGCTTTGTTATATACGGCCAAGTGCTTGCCCACTTCTCTGGTTAATGTTGAGGAGCGTCAGTGGCTAGACATGTCTCACTAAGAATGTTTGTTTCTTTTAGGTGTCATGCTCGCTCCGATCAAAGTGGCTACTTTTATTTGCTAGAAAACGCTCCTGTAGTAAGATGTCGAAGCAAGCTTTTTGCAACATGGTGTTGATGCCTGTTGACATGGCGTCTTTGTGCCGACATGTGGTATTCACAGTGGGTAGGTGCTTCATTGAATATCTCTTTCTTTTTCTAGTTTGGGATGTCTTCTCTATGTCATTTCATTGATAATGGTACTGGTGTAGCATAATGGTTGAGCAAATAATCAATTGGATGTGGGGGGTGCTCTATCCTTTATCAAATTTTATAAGGATTTTGTATGAGTGTTGGCTTTTAGGCAGCCTTATTTAGCACCTAGAAGTTTCTTTGGAGTTGGACTATTTGGATGGTGACAACAATGGCGCCATACACTGACCAAAGGGGGAAGAAGTCCAAGAATCCAAATAAGCACGTCTCCTTCAAGCAGCGCACCACAGCCTACATGGAGCCGTTCACATTAGATATTTTCATCTCCAAGCGCTTCGTCTTGGCTTCACTCGCTCACAAGGTCATGTGCAAGCAAGTCGCTATTGTGGGTAACAATTCTAAGGACATCAGACCCAACTCAAGTCTCGATTGGACACCGGCATGTTTGGCCGTAGGCCGGATTTTGGCAGACCGTGTGAGGGAAGCTGATGCATAAACTGCTTCATATACTCCAAGGGAGAGGGGCAAGCTTGAAGGAAAAATCAGAGCAGTAGTTCAGTCTCTGATTGACAGTGGCATTGATATTTAAGTTTATCCTGACTGATTATCCCTCCTTGAGCATGATCTTGTTTATGTGGACAACTCCTAGTAGGAATATAGTGACATCTTGAAAATTGTTTTGAGAATACGCAGGATGGTAGAATTGGTTCATTTGCTGGTTAAATAGATAATAGTGACTGTTTGTTTGATAGTCGCAGAGTCGGATTTTGTTTTGGCTTTGTCGAAACATTTACCTTTGGGATTCTTTAATGAGCATTGGGATGGATATCATAGCTTCATGTATCTTTCTAAAATTTTACATGGTGTCCATATTGACTACAGCTTTTGGAACATTATGGATGTCCATGCCACAATGATTAGTTCATCCAATCTTCTTTTAGCAGACACTTATTTACAAGGATAGGTCCACAGGTCTTGATAGTTCGAAGTACTACCATCACGTGGATTGGCAAGTAATATCCTACTCAAATATTCATTATTTAAGTTTTTTTGGTTGTCTACTGTTCGACTTGAGTTCGCAACATGTAAATGTAGACAGATATTACTTTGCCCGCCTTTATGACTCGATAATGAATAATTAATTAATATGTATGATGTGGTCGTTGTATTCTTGTAGAAAAGTTGTACACTATATATACAGTGTTATTTAGTCAGTCTTTGTTCTATTCTCTGAGTTTGACTATTTTAGACAAGAAGTAAGGCTCATTGAAAGATGGATTTATCTGATATGCTACTTTTTTTAATTTTAATTATAGCCGATTTGATTAGGTGGAAACTAAAAAAAACATTTAGAAATTTTATCCGCTCTATAACCTGTGTGTTTTTACCTCAACAGAAGTATTGATCATGCCGATGTGAGTTCTCTCTCAATCACAATTGGTTCAAGGTAAAACATTGTCGGACCATCAAAGAGAGAGAAAAAGGCCTTGGATCCAATTTTCTGTAATCTGACTCTTCAATTGTTTCAAATGAGTTCACAAATTTTGTCAAATAACTCACATAATTAAAGTACCACATTCATTTCTAGGATATATTTGCGTTGACACTTAAATTTCGACTCACAAATTAGTCGTTCATCTTCTAAGAAAAATAGGGATCGAATGTCGTTCATAATGATATAATTTTACCGCTAAATAAAAATATTGACATCGCATAATTTTACATTTGATGTTCTTCATTGCATTTAGACATTAGAAACATTTAGATTTAGATATAATGCATTTACATCAACGGAAGCATGAGGCCGATCATGAACACGTTTCTAATCAACCGATACACGGCCCTATATTCATGCGAAGTCTAGGCCCATTCCGTCATTTAGGCTCCGTTCGTTTGACGGAAAATATTGTATTTTTGGAAAATGTTTTTCCGAAAGTTATTTTTCTGAAAAAATGTTTTTCTGGAACATAATTTTTCGGTGCTCGAAGACCAATATGAAAAAGTTTTGGAAAATATTTTTTGTCTGCGGGCGGTGGCGGCAGCAACCAGCGGTAGCGGCGGTGTCCGGCGATCGACGGCGGCGGGCGATCGGCGTTCGGCGACAAGCGGCGGCGGACGACCAGCGGTTGACAGCGGCGGCCGGTGACCGGCAGTGTTTGGTGGTCGGCGGCGGCAGCAACTGGCGGCGTCCGGCGACCGGCGGCGACGGGCGACCGGCGGCGGGCGACCGACAGCGACGATCGGCGACGGCCGCGACGGCAACTAGCGACGGGCGGTCGGACTACAAATGGTTGCGGACTATCCGGATCCAGTTAGACAGAGACAAAAAAATATACAAGTCGACTCACCTTTCTATATCTTTTTAACCAGATTAGACTTAAAGAGCTGATGATGTTGATGTGAGTATAATAACATTAATGCCGTGTCATTAGTCACGAGGCTTGTTATGAAAATAAAACCCCATTCGCTCTAATTCTCGATCCGATTCGATGATGCGGTGTGGTTTTCCACTCGAACCTCATTTGAAGATGAAGATGAAGATGGCGATAACGATACCGATGGAGATGTATATATAGTGGACGAGATTTTGAATGTTTTCGGTTTTGGCGCCTTGCTTTCCGCGCGGAGAGCTCGGGAGGGGAAATCTGGACCGTTGGATGCTCCTTGGGTATTGACGGTGGGGAGAGTCGATCCGCGTGCTCGAGGGGAGAGTTCATCCCGGCCGTTTGTTGACGCTGGCCAACGGTCCCTGATAGATGAGTCTTGGAGCTAATGTTGCCATCGGGAGCGACCAGCACGAGCCCCACTAGCAGACGAAAAACGAATGAAGCGTGATCGTGACGCGAAAATAGTCGGCAAAATGGACTAAATATTCCATGGAGTTTTAGTCCGATATATAACGTGATTTTCGGATTTTTAATTTGTTCAATTTAATTTCTGAATTTTTGGCCCGATGTGTAATGTGGTCCTCAAACTTTTGATTTGTTCAAGAAAAATGAAAATATCGACCCAACAGAGGCAACTCACCCGGGACGAAACCAGAAGATGCAACCCTAGCTCTTCATGAATGCCGGCAGTTAGTCCAGCAAGGCCTAATTGCGCCCTCTCACTCTCAGCGAGCATGTGAAGCACTCTATGTTGATAAACGAGCCAAGCAAAATAGAGGGAAAAAGATATTGAACATTTCCATATAGTTCAAAGATAAAACTGAACATGTACCAAAAATTTAGGGACTGCATTGAATAATTTAAAAGTTCGGGGACGACATTGCATGGATGGCTTGCTTGCATCCACTCCAACATTTTCCAACCAACATTTTCCAACATTTTCCAACCCTCAAGATCAAGCGACGACCGGCGAAGGCCCTCCCGTTTTCTTAAATCCTGGAGCATCCCCCAGACAAATGAGGATCTCCTCACTTAGTTTTACACCAAAATTCCTCGTCTGCTGATCTCCCTCCACCCATTCATTCTTCACGGGAACTCAAATGGTGCCGTGACACGAGCAACATTTTTGTTGGTTTTGTAAAAGGAGAACGCCAATCAGCATCGTAAAGAAGGAACGAAGGAGGAAATGGTAAAAGATGGGAAAGGAAATGGTTTTGGCGGCTCAGCAGAGTGTGGAAAAGGACAAGAAGGATGTGGGAAGGTCGTGGGATGAGGGAAATAAGAACAAAGATGGATGGGAGTGGGAGAGTCGGTGGAGGTGCACAATCACTCACATTCACGCTTTCGTATCCTTTCACTCAATCTGGCGCATCAGGAGCGGAGGAGACTCAGGCCAGAACGAGCAGCGCTTGTGTCTTCCACCGTTGTCCCTGGAGTCGCCTAAATTCCTCAGTTTACTCTCATCGTGTTTACCTCAGTTGTAGCCCAAAGGTATCTTCTCTAATCACGAAACTGATTGGTAGAGTATGTACGCATGTCTGAACCCCTGTTTGTCGATCCTAATGAGTTGTTCACTGCTGTTTCTTCATTGGGGGGACATTACGTTTGTAATAATCATGGATTTCTCTACATTTACACCTAGACGATTATGATGTCGCGCACTTGGAACACCGAACACCCCAAGCTCACAATCCGGCGGCTCTCAGTTTAGAGGACAATTCAGCCACGCTCCCAAAGCAGTATTTAATTCACTGAGAACAAAGTAAACGGAAGCACCAGGGGAAGGAGAACTCTAGGCCATCAAAGGATGAAGCATCAATTCGCAACATACGATCAGTACATTGAACAGTAACATACAAATGACTCCTACGCAATCTCAAATTGATCAATTAATTCATCATTGTCATCGGCGAGGCAAAACGTCGAACAAGTGGTGAGCACGAAGGGTGAGGTGTCATATAAACAGGAATTCCTATCAATTGGCCAGGAATATAATATGAGAGACCCAGCTAAAAATTGCTAGAGAGGAATCGACGAATATGGGACCAAATAATAGACAACAATTGAGATAATAGTTTGAAGCTTTCAGCAAAAGGCAATACAAAACAATCGTGCGACGGGCGTCTCAATGAATCGACCGCATCCTATCTTGGAGAAACCCGAACGGTTACCTGCTAATAAATGAAGACGAAGCTAAAATGATTGGGCTCCCAACACTTCCGGGAGAGCATGTGACTTTTCTTTTCTTAAGGCTGGGTTTTCAATTCTCTCGTCCTTCATTAGGTTCTCAATTTTGGGCTTTTGCTGTCTTGGAGTCTTCAGATTGTAATGTCCCTGGAATTCCGGAAAAACAAAATGAATTCGTCGGACGATCTTATTTTCGCCAGTTAAATGGCAACTATTGAGGGTCATAATCTATATCTATATTACTATTCGGAAAGGGAGATCCCATTATCAAAGGTAATAATCTATCCACATTTCGATCGTTCCCATGTTTAATGTAGATGGAATATTTCAATAATTTGAATGGCCATGGTTACAATTTTGAGTAAGATGTTCATAGTTCCAAACAACTTAACACATCCATAGCTCAATTGCCATCCAAGTTTTTTTCCTCACTTTTCAAGAAGTTTATTGCAGGCATTATCTTTTTAAATTAAGATTATACTCATATCTCATTTCTCTTATATCAAGACGGCACTCATATCTCATGTTTTTCCACACACATATGCATGTGCCGTAATTTTTCATAAAATGAAATAATAATTCCATCTATTCATATGAGTATTGACATATACTAACTAATTACAATGTAAAGCACTTCATGATATAATAAGTTAAAAAATCAAAAGAAGTTAATATTTTTAGAATCTTATCGCGCAGAAGCAAACTCACAGCCGCGTGATTATATTATTTAACTATTATTGCAATATGACTATATCCATTTACAAGAGACAAATATAAAATAGAGAGAGAGCTACAATAGCGAATATGAAATTCAAGATACATGTCATGTCGATCCGTGTTATGAATATGACATTCAAGATACAGGACATGTTCGATCCAAGCTTTTTTCCCAGGGATTTCCGGGGAATTTCAAACGCATCATTCTCTCTCTCTCTCTCGTTCCCTCCGTCTACTTTCCTCTTCTGAATCCCCCCACCTTCCTCAACAATGGTGGATCCACACGTATGTGTGTCATCGTCATCACATATGATGGGCTACAGACAATGGGATGTCGAATGGGTGGTGAATCACCACCTAATCATGCGTCGAGAGAGAGAGAGAGAGTGGGTGCGACAATGTCTGTGATACTAGGGGGGGTGTGGGGGGGAGGCTTTTTCCAAAGAGAGATGAGGAGTGGCAGATTGTGCGTGGGTATCGAATCGGCGAAGGAGTTGATGAAACTGGAGTTGATCGAGGGTAGAGAGGAAATGGGGTTGTTGCTTTTCGGATGTGAGAGGAGGCAACAATGGCGGGCACAACGACGCCGTCGACCACTTCCTTCTTCCGAGCTCTCGCGGTCAATACGTTCTCTTCTCCCCAATTGAGATTTGTGTCCCTCGCCTGTTCATGTGATTATGCGCGCTCTCTTCAATGTGAGTGTCGTAATTTGCTGCGGCGATACGCTTCGTTTTCTTCGGACCTGAGTCAATGTTGTCACTTGTCTGTATTTTATTCTTGTTTTTATGAGCGAAGCGACGATTTGGCCAAGCAAACCTCTCTGTCTATCGGAGGATTGTTTGCAGAAAAACTGAGAAGCTTTCTTCGTAATGTGGATTCTGCTCAAACCTCGCTACTGAACTAATTGATGTTAAATTATCTCGAGAACTTCTGATTGTGTGGTCCCAACATGGTCGTCTAATTGGAGTTTTCTTCTGGTTTTCCTCATTAGACTCGACTTGAGGAGATTTCTTTTCTTTTCTTTTCTTTGAACCAAAATCTTAATCTGACTCTCGAGCTGTGACCTTTGGAACTCATGCAAATGACAAGAATTACATGCCACAACAAATTTAGTGGGAATGCTTTGCATCAGTTTCTTCGAAAGGGCTGCTAGTTTAGACAGAGTCTAGCTAAGCCTTGCACTTGCACACAGTACACTGTTCATTTTTCAGGAACAGAGTTACTATCTGAATTATGTGTCACCTTACGAAATCTAAGCTTGGTGTTGCGGATTAAGCATAGGTACGGATAGGATATCTGGGAAGGAGCTAGTACATATTAAGCATATCATACTTTCCAACAACAAACTTCATGCATTGCATAAGGTGTTCTCGTGAGCATCGATCTTGACATCTAATGCACATAGTTTGTCTGATGTGCTTTATTGTCTGTGCTGCAGTTGTCCTGTCTGCTTCAAAATTACGTGATCGTGACGTCATGTCAAAGATGAGAAACTTCATCAGCATTTTCAGCGGACTTGTTGAGTATCTTGCTACTAGGATGTAGTTTTTCTATTTTGTCTGCATCTTGCATTCACATTCACCGGGGATCTTCTTGGTTTTTTTTTTATTTGGTTGTCACAGAAGTATACATTTTCTTCATCTTCGCCTTCTTTCAAAGTAAAATTTCAACTACATATCTTAAAACTTGGTTTTCTGTCTTCTTATGCATGCGCAAATTTAGGACATCACAGCAGATGATGTATGCATTTCTGGTTGATGCCTGTTATTTGTGTCTTCAGTACTGGTGTGTTGCCGAAATTAACCTCATGACTGGAAGACTCATTTGTGCTGCAGAAAACACTTCTAGGACAGTCTTTGCATGTGCGTGTTATGCTATTTTCTTTTTAACTTGTGTGATACATATTTGTTAAATCTCATTTGCCAACATTTCTGCCATAGCAACTTCAGCTCATGTCAAAACTTGCTTATATACTCCTGATCAAATTTCAGGCTGTGTAAGAAACCTGAAGTAATATAGTTAAGTAGCTCGTAATTATAATAAATGACTGATTCCAGGAGATTTCTGCATGTTTGTGTTTCCTTCTTCTTTTATGTCCAAATTCGAGCTTGCTTAAAGGTTTATGAACTTTGATCAATGGATTCTTGCAGAGTGATCCAATGGCAGTTGTGTACTTGAGGAAAAGAGATGGGATACTTGAGGAACTTGGGAGGACAGATGTTATATTGAATAATTTAGATCCTGCCTGGATTGAAAAGATTTCCTTAGCTTATCACTTTGTGACTGCTCAGAATCTGGTGTGAGTTTTCCATGTATAGCAAAGTATAACTTATTCAGTTTGTGTTTTGTCTTGACTACATTATGTAAACCCATTTGTTTTTGTTTTATCTCTTTTCAGGTTTCATGTATATGATGTCGACACAAAATATCACAACTTACCTGTAAAGGTGTGTCAGTTATTTTAATCATTTCACATAGTTTTATATTTCGTTTTGGACTTTCACTAGCATTGTTTCTTTTTTCTATCTTTGGCTTTCTTTTGCCCTCTAAATCTTATGGGTGAAGCGATGTGCTATGCATGGCCTTTCCTGGTTATGCATTAACAATGTCGCCGACTGCAATTCTGTGTTCTATGTTACATTTCAGTCAATCTTCCAAGGGGTCCAACTCAAATTTATACGAAAACGGAGAGGCTGTTTGGAGTAATATGGGGAGTGGTCTCAGATCGATTGCCAAGTTTCGCCAACTTGTATACTAGCTACTTTTACTATGGTTATGGATCAAATGAATTTGGTTTTGTCCTAAGGTAGGAATTATAAAGATAACAGCTCATCTCTTTTGTTACATTTGATGTTAAAGTGTGGTAGGACAACACTTTCCCTGGGTGCACTGGCTTTAGCTGTCTTGCGATCTACAGATTGTTATGTCGATGATATTCCGGAAGAAATTGGACAATCTCATGTTTGAGTAGGAATTCGAATGTTAAATGGCATTTAAGTAATCATGACTGGCAAACCCTTGCAATCATACTTATTTGGGAAATATGTACTAGTCCGTTCAGATTACTTGGGTTTCTATTTGCCTTTTGTCTTTCCACGTGAGGAAGAAGAAATCTCAATAGTATCTTTGATCGTGAGGTTTCAGTGCAGACGTTGAAGCTGAAGGACCGAGAGTTTCTAGGAGAAGCTAGCTGTGTGCTGTCAAAGGTACTTACTCCCGGATCACATTATGCACGTGTCATTTTCCATGCTCTTAAGTTCAGTGAAGTTCAAGTGTAATCCATCTAGATCTTGTCCAATGCATCTTCTCCTTTCTATTTTCTGCAGATGGTCACAAAGCAAAGTCAAATATTGACCCTGTCGCTTCATAATAAAAATTTACAAGTGGGCTTGAGAAACCTGGGCACTCTGACTGCCCGTGCTGAGGAATCTGTTGCTTCCAGGAATGCTGTTGAAATTATATTCCGTTGCTCCCATTTGGAAAACAAAGATATGTTTTCTAGAAGTGTAAGCTCTCCAAAATCTCTCTCGAAAGGGCCTGTTTGATATTGTTCCTTGCCATATTTTTCATTGCTTTAGTCTCGTACCCCAGTGTTCCCTTTTCTTAGGACCCTTTCCTGAAAATATCCAGAGTAATTGAGTCTGGGGGTTCTCTTCCTATTTAAAAAACCGAAGTTATTAACAACAACTTGAACCCTAGTTGGAGGCCCTTATGTCTAAGCGTGCAGCAATTCGGAAGCAAGGAAAGTTTTACACAGAGCCTGTCGTCACATTGTCTGAGATGTTACTGGAGGCACTAGTGATTTGACATACTGTAAGACTTGTTGCAGGAGAATCCATTAGTCATTGAGTGCTTTGACTTTGATACTAGTGGGAACCATGCGAATAGGGTTAATGCCCATTCTCATGCAATTTGTAGTAATTAGGCTTTTTATATGTTAATTTGCTTCTCGTTTATTGCAGTAAACTTCAGAAGTCCATGGCAGACTTGGAGAAACTTCACAAAGAAAGAAATGGTGCAAATTTTACTTTACCAGCTTCTCATCACGGCCATGAAAAGGCGTATGTCATTCTTAAATAGTTGAATACTCTTCATTCTGATGAGCCCTTTGATCAGGTTATAACTTCTCTGTATAGGTTCTCAAGAGTCAGCTTTTCGTGGATCAATTTTGTGAGAAGCAACAGTACAGCTTTCTTGATTACATATCAAGGGGTTTTGAGCTTACTTTTATGGTTGCTGTCGACTTTACAGGTACATAATTGTTTGGATATTTGTTTATCCTTTATAAGTTTATCTCTTTGATGCTCGATCTCATTTCATTCTGATGCTTCTGGACTTTTCAGTTTCAAATGGAAATCCCAGAAATCCAGATTCCTTGCATTACATTGATCCTTTAGGAAGATACAATTCCTACCAGCGGGTATATTTTAATTTGCCTCCTAAACCTGGTCACTTGTAACGATTTTAAAATAGCCTTTTGATGACGTTTGAATATGGCATTACGTAAAATATACTTCAAATTTAATTGTTCTAATAGGTTAAAGTTGAGGCGCTTTTTCCTTCTTTATATGTTATAATAGGTTATCCAGTTGACATGCCTTTTCTTACCTTATAAATTATAATCAATTGCTGCCAGAGACTTATTTATTTAGTAATTCGTGTTGCCAACATTTTAGGCTATAATGGAAGTTGGAGAAGTGATTCAGTTTTATGATTCGGATAGACGATTTATTGCATGGGGGATTTGGGGGGACTCATGATGATACTGTATCGCACTATTTTAACCTGAATGGAAGTCCAGATGGCTATGAGGTAGGTGATCTGAGTTTGCAAACCCCATTGATATGTCCGCTTTTGGAGCAGGGACTGTAGTACATGACCCTATGGGACATCATATCAATTTTGTAATTCACAGTCAGAAC
This sequence comes from Syzygium syzygioides, assembly GCA_031216285.1. NCBI lineage: Eukaryota > Viridiplantae > Streptophyta > Magnoliopsida > Myrtales > Myrtaceae > Syzygium > Syzygium syzygioides. The sequence goes on along the minus strand of CM062243.1, from coordinate 26,123,262 downwards.
TCTTTGTCAATAGGTTGAAGGAGTTGAAGGCATCATGGCTGCATATGCTGGTGCTTTGCACAATGTTTCCCTGTCAGGACCCACTTTATTTGGTCCAGTGATCAATAGGGCTGCTCAAATTGCAAGCCAATCACTTTCCCATAGCCATAACAAGTATTACGTTCTGCTCATAATAACGGTAAAGTGGAAACAAACATTTGATCTTTCTTAACTTTTATATGTTTTTCTGCACAGCTGACAGAAGTTTTCCTCATTTAGGATGGAGTTCTCACGGATCAACAAGAAACGATGAATGCATTAGTGAGGGCATCAGATCTTCCACTCTCAATTCTGATAGTTGGAGTTGGAGGTGCAGATTTTACACAAATGGAGGTAGGTTTGTTTTCCGTGGTTTAAGTTAGACCTCCTCGCAATTTCTGTTCTGTTTTGCATTTGGGAACTATGTCGAAATATCTCTTACATAGAGGATATAAAGAGCTTAACAGTCTAATTTTTTGTTCCCATCAGAAACTTGATGCTGACCACGGAATTTGATTGGAAAGCTCTACTGGTTGGTTAGCCACGAGAGACATTGTGCAGTTTGTTGCAATGTCAGAAGTTCATCATAAGTTGATTTTCCCATGATTTTTTGTCATGAATCCATTAGTTTTTGTTAATCGAGATAGATGTTCATGTTCTTATTAATACTTGACAAACCATAATTTTCTTTCCTCATTAATGTGAGGTCATAATAAGGATCAACTGAGTAGCATTTGAATAGAGGCGATACTCTTTGGTAAATCAAGCCGAAAGAGGTTGAAAACCTGGCATTCATGGTAATGTTGTCATGGAATAGTTGGAGAATCTTAGTGTTGGACTCGATTTCTTTCTTGACTCTGTAGATTCCTTGGTTTCCATAAGCTTATTCATCTGTTTATGCATCCTGACTTTATTTGTCTTGGCATATTATCTTAAAAGCCAATTGATATAAAGTATTTTGTTTCAACTGATTAAATCGGGATCAGAGAAGGCAGTATCAGATCTGAAAATTCTATTTGGCTGCTTCTTTGTTTTACTGTTTGTGTGTTTTTTTTGGGGTGAAATTGGGAAGGTTTTGCAATCAAGTACAAGTTTATTAAACCAGTCTAGGAGTTGCTGATAAATCTTCAGTTTTTCTCTCGATAGTAACTTACACGAAACTATACTTTTCTTGGCAGGTGAGAGTATATCAGCAGTTCAAGCTCTTTTGGAGGAGCTTCCTGGACAATTCCTGACTTACATGTGGGCTAGAGACATAAACCATGCACACATACGCCTCCTTGAGCAGCTCTTCAAGAAGTGCCGTCTGTGCTGAAGTTTCTTGAACATCACAAACGATAAACAAGGGTCATGCCCGATTTGTGTACAGCTGCTACTGAACGTTTGAAATTCTGTAAAGAGCTCTATTATTTCCTGTCATTGCAACTTATTTAAAAGCTTAAAAAAAAAAAACTGGGAAGGGCAGAAGCGGTCTCATTGCGTAAGTGTTGTTCCTGTAAATTGCTAATCATACTGCAAGTATGTGAATACGATTTACATCTTCGTGAATACAAGCATCGTTTAGTTTCGCAGTTGTTACTGAAGCACCCGTGTGTGATGAAGGAAAATTTGAAAAAATAAATATGGATCTCGCACTCTTCGTCCTCGTCCGGATGAGTACATGCGAATAGATTCGTTCAATGTTACCCTGGAGTTAAGTTTGGATCATTGACAATCTACCTACGAATGCATAAAAGTGGATATTATTCGTGTGAGGTTGACCCACGCGGCACATCCAACGTATGCGCTCTCGTGTGAGCTTTATCCAATGATGGTAATTTTAGCATATTTTTATTAGTATATCTTGAATTGAGGATTATGGCGAGTTCTCAAAAAAGTTTAACAATATAGAGATACCTATTATGATTTGATATTCCCATGACCCTAAATCGAGGACTATGATGTTTTTGTTAAAATTATTTCAAATATTGAAAACCAAATATGACATGGTAGCCCATATTTCATAAATGATATTAGAGAATCAATAAAAAAGAATATCCATTGCTAACGGACAAAGTCATCACAAAAAATCAATTACATGTATTTTGCAAATAAGTGAATATTAGAAAACGATGAAAAATAAATTTAGCAAATGAATACATAGAGTTACACACCAGAAAAATATCATTCGGGGTCCACAATCATAAGAGTACTTAATAATCCGACTCTTCAATTGTTTCAAATGAGGTCATAAAATACATCAAATAGTTCACAAACTTAAAGCACCATATTCATTTCCATGACATGTTTGCACTTAAAGTACCGCATATCTTTATACTAGTCAAATATCCACAATTTAACATAATCAATACATGATAAGATTGTGCACTAAAACGTTGTTTACTCCTGGATCACATTATGAATGTGTCATTTTTCATGCACTTGGGTTCAGTAAAGTACACGCGTAAGCCATCTAGATCTTGTCCAAAGCATCTTCTCCTTTCTATTTTATGTAGATAGTCACAAAGCAAAGTCGGAGTTTGACTCTCTCTCTTCTTAATAAAAATGTACAAGTAGGCTTGAGAAACCCGGTTACTCACTGACTATCCATGCTGAGGAATTTGTTGCTTCTAGGATTGCTATTGAAATAATATTTCGCTATTCCTAGTTTGGAAAACAAAGATCTGATTTCTAAAAGCGTAAGCTATGTAGAATCTCTCATCAAATGTCTTGTTTGATAAGTTAATTTCGGCAATGCACTTAGAGCACATCTTTCTCAATATTCACATGTTTTTTGCTTAGGACAGGGTGTCTAGTCTTGCCTTGCTCAGCCTCGCCATCGCTCTTATCACTCGGCAAAAGAAAAATAACAAATGAAAAAGAATGGCCATAATCACAAACTTGCTCATAGCGATGACATGAGCCGTGCTGGCAATCACTGTCGAGACTGCTTGCAAGCCTTGTCTTGATGGATCTCTCAACCCCAATTACAACCCAAACGATGACAATGGCAGGCTACGCTCGTGCTGCTGTAATCGACCCACACGACACTACTCATGTGTGAATTTCAAATGACACCCCAACCCACCATGGCCACTGGCTCTAGTACTCGTTGTTAGCAACTGGCTACGTCCAAGTCGCAATAGCACGGTCAATGGAAAAAAAACCAAAAAAAAAAATGAAGTGTCATCTCTTTCCATTGCATGACATCATGTATAATGTCTTCTTGTTGGTCGCAATAGGGTGATCTTGGAAACTTGGCATGTCTCTGCTCACACCATTTAGACAATTCAAGGGAAAAGTATCAAAAAAGTCTTAAACATATTGCATTGATACCAATTCAGTCATTAACCTTTTAATTTGATCAACTTAATCCTAAACATTCTCACGTTTTGTCAATTGATTCCATCTGGTCAATTTAGGCAGGAAATTTCTAATGTAGACGTCGGTGATCCTACATGGCACGGCCAACGCTAACATGAACATTTGTTTTCGGAATTTTTTTTTTCATTCCTTTTCTTTCCCTTCTCTTTCTATTGGTGGCCGGTGAGGCCCAGCCTCACCTGAGCAAGGGTCAGCCTCTCCAAGTGTAGCCTAGGCGAGGGTGAGGCCCGACGAGCCTTGCCTTGGCCTGGGCAAGGGTCGGCCTTGCTGGCCATGGCCCGTGTCGCCAGCCACCTACAATTCAACCTTCTACAAGTGATAGGAAAAAATTGATTCTTACTCATTGCAGAACTCCTAAAATACTTTAAAGCATGCAAATATTACATGTGAGTTCTCTCATAACATTTTCAAAATCATCATTCCAAATATTGCTTATTTTTATTATTTCATTCTTTATATTCAAACCAATCGGTATAGATAGTTGGACCGGTTGAACCAGTAGAATCGCATACCGGCCCATACTCTAGTTCAACCCCTGGTACTATTTTCAAAACATTGCCTATAATCAAACCCGAAATAGTTTATTAAAAGTCATCCGTTCTTTCTTTTAAGGTGGGTCTATGAAAATCTTTAGTTAAGAGCCCACACCTTTGGTTCATATATCTATTCGTCGAATTTCTTTAATGGACAACCTCGCTCTTAATTTTTTAAAATACCATTCGAAGTGCAAGTATGCGTGTGTCTATATGTATGTATGTATGTATGTATGTATGTATGTATATTGAAACAATGGAGAATTGGACATCATTACTTTAAACTTGCTTCATCCTTTTACTCACGTGGAAGGAGAGATAGAGAGTTCTATGCAAACGCGCACTAATCGAACTTCCTTGATTTGGTAACAAAAGAGAAAATGAAATTTACCATATTATATGTAAAGGGCTGTATTTTCGTTCATCCCTAACTGTAGTAAACTTTATCGAACCATGCCCTTATTTAGTGGATTACAAATTATGAATTACCTACATGCAAATAAAAATATTAGTGATATCCATGTTATCCTGACTTAATACTTGTATTTAATTATGCTTAGCACATGAAATTGCACACTTGTATTTAATTATGCTTAGCACATGAAATTGTACATGACTACATTATCTAACCAAATTCGATCCAATTTGTTGTGGCTCCATTTACCTCTCAACCTCATGTAATAAACGATGATGGATCAGTTGTTGAAAAGTATAGTTAAACTTTCGGCTTGATTATTTTGTTTAATACATTTTGTCAACCTTTTCTAGATCAACGCATCATCCTCTATATTCTAAATAAAGATCACTAGGTATTAAAACTTGAAAGAAAATAAACTTCTTGCTTCTCCATGAACAAGAGAATATAGTAAGCACCGTTGAGCTTTAGGGAAACTCGTCTGGATCATAGCAAATCGTCGATAACCTCAGTTTTCTCGGTAAGTAGCACCAATTCTATACTTGTCATGTCCATCACAGAACAAGGGATGCGCATGGTCGCAGACTAGACATGGCTACAGTTTGGAACCGACCGGTTCCGGTTCGTGGCCAAGCATGAACCGGAACCGGCCGGTTCCGGGCCGGTTCCGGTTCAGACTTTTCCTTTTTTTTTTTTCTTCCTCCTCCGCCGGCCATAGCCTCCGCCGGCCTCAGGCAAGAGCGGCCTCGCTGGCGTCGGGCGAGGGCCGCCCTCGCCAGATCGGGCGAGGGCTCAACCTCGCCGGCGTCGGGCGAGGTCGAACCCTCTCTGCGGGGGCTTTTTTTTTTTTTTGAAAAAACGTTTGCCCGTTGCAGGCTTGCAGCAGCAGCAGTAGAGCCTGCAGGCCTTGCCCTCTGCAGGCTCTGCTGCTAGCATGCTGCAAGCCTGCAACTTTCTTCCCTTTTTTTTTTTTGGAACCGGGCCCGGAACCGCCGGTTCCGAGCCGGTTCCAAATTTTATGGAACCTGAACCGGTACCGTAGGCCACGGGCCGGTTCCGGTTCCGAACGGCGGGCCCGGTCAACGGGCCGGGCCCGGGTTTGACCGGGCCGGTTCCGGGCCAAAACCGGCCCATGGCCACCTCTATCGCAGACAAATCTCCCAAATTTTTTTGAGTGATAAATTATCTTAGCACGCGTTCAAAATCAGGTAAAAAATTAATGATATTTATCCAAGTGAGATTTGTAAAGTTATCTCCAATATTGATGGATATTTGAGAGAAAATTAAAGGAGACAATTTATTTCAACAAAAGACAGCTCGAAATTTTGATCAGTATTTATTAAAGCAATTGAGATCGCTTCACAGTTACATACCCTCACTCCCAAAGTGCACGAAGTGGGGATTCAACGAAGTGTGAATTAATGTGGAGCTAAGTGTGGAGAAATTTTTTTTAAAAAAATGGCAAGAAAAATGGAAATTGCATTGAAAAGGTAAATTTCGAGGAAAATAAAATGGTGTAGTAAAAAGTTAGTATAAAAATAGATGATAGATTTGCTTGGTTGTGGAAAGAGAGAGCCTTACAATCCCAAAACATTGGTATTTATAAACCAAATACGAATAATAACCATTCCCTCCCATACGTACAAGAACCACCCACGTAAATCCAATTATTCCACCTCTTTGGCAACTTCCAACTTCAAAGACGAATGCCAACACGTGTAACTTTTTTCCCAACTTACCCGTACATCTGCCTCATTTGTTGTTTCCACTTTCTCTGCTTTCTTGTTCCCTTCTCATAGTGAGAAAATATTCGGTGGTTGCTTCTCACCACGTCACCGGCCCACATGGCATATATGAGCTTAGATGGCTCCACTTGGAGAGTGACACATGTCCTCTGACATGGACATGGAAAGAAAATAAAAATTTAAAATCCAAAGCTTTCTCCTTCTTTTCCCTAGCCGGCTAGCAGACTGTAGAGTGGGTGAAAAAGGACAGAACAATAAATGATAACCCGCTTAAAACTCCCTCTCTTCTTTTCAATTTTCAGGAGCTTCTACCTTCTATATCTTCTCTCTCCTTTTACGTTTCAAAAACTCTCTCCCTTCTTTTCTTTTCAGGAGCTTCTTCACCCGCTCTTTCTCCTCTTTTACGTTTTCGTTTTACCTTTGAAAGATGCAGAGGTGCTCTGTCACGCTTCCGATCACTCAGCACTTCGAGTGCTCCAAACAAGCTGGCTTGGTCCGCTCTTATTGCTCTTCTTCTTCTTCTTCCGGGGAGTATGGTCATCTGCAGCCACATGTCATTTCTGGTTTGTCTGAAGAGAGACGCCAACGTCGTCGTCGTCATCCTAGTGCTGCTCCTCTTGGTGTTCCTCCTCTACAAAATTTTCCAACCTCCTTCGCACCACCAAGGGGTTCAGTGTCTCTCTCGCTCCCTAGTTAATCGCCTCCAATTTATACGGTTGATCTATTTACGAAGATTGGCTTTGATGAATGCCTTGACACCTTCCTTCTCGCATTGGTTCAGAAGAAGACGCTGGGATTCATCTCAAGATGTCTGTTCCAGCTTGCTCAGCTAAGCTCATCGTCCCCAGTGCTAGTGATAACTCAAGAACGTTCACACTTATAGTTTCTTTTATTATGTTATTGTTTTTTGCCGAAAAGTTGTGGAGAGAATTGATATATACATCGAGTATAGATTGAGGACGCAGAAGTACATTTCTGGATTCCAAGATGGCTACACTCCAGCCATGTGGTCATTCTTAATGTACTCATTTAGGAGCTTTACAATTGGATGATAGCGATGGTTAATTTGAAATTTAGTAATTGAGGAAGCAAAGAGATCGAAATAGTCGAGTTGAATAGCCTAACGAGCAGACTTCATTTTGCCACTGCTGACACTCAAGCATGGAACAGTTCGAATTGGTTTCAGGTCAAATTGAAATTGTCGATCTGGTTTGGTTCAACTAGGGAGAACTTTCCCAAGTTAGATTTCTGAACTTGAATGCGATCAAACTTCGAAGCAGGACGACTTGTTATTGTAGCTGCAGGTAGTTTCATTCGAACAGCAATTCCTTCTCTTCCAACTTATGCAGCAACTCATGAGCTTCACTTTGGTTACAATGCACCGCACCGTCCGTTCATACATCCACTCGTGCAACTATTGCATCCAAAGAAAACGATAATTTCTCATAGCAGTTTTGGACGTTGACACAATGCCCGCGACATTGAGTAGGATGTATCCCAAAAATGACAATGCATTCCAAGCTGCTGATGACCTTTCGTGAGGCCATTGCGCGAAAAGTAAACTAGCAACCTGCGATCATAAGCTATCATGTCACGGGAATAGATTCACTACAGCTAGAAGTTTTGATGTAGTGCTTTCCTGGGAAAACCAAAATTTTGGGACGCTCTATGACCTTGTGGCATCCGTTATATTTGCGACGAAATTAGGCTCCCATTACACATCTGCCATTGTTAATGCTTCTGCGATCATTCTTTTGCAAAATCAATCCCCCAGGTAAAGAAACGAAAGAAATATTACATTAAAGAACATAAAGTCTTCAGACACAAGGTCTTTTATTTTTTTAAGTCAATTAAGGGTAAACTCCCATTATCAAATTGATAGTCTAACCATAGTCACCAAGTCAAGTGCTTCCTCATTTCAATCCTTTTTAGTTTGTCAAGTGCGATTGATAATCGAGTAAGTGTCGTTTCCCATGTAAAATGAAAACACTCTAAGTACCGAGTGATTGGGAGCTCGTTTGTGAAATCCCAGTTCCCAAACGCCAAAATCTGTCACTCCTTTTGTGATTATTCTCCTTAGTTGTTGCACCGAACATAACAGAAAAGAAACTTTAGACCCAAAAAAAGAAAAAACCACAGAACTTGGTGACAAAGAGACAGATAACATGAGTCAAATGATGGAAACTCATTTCTATACCACACACCCCAGCACAAGAAGCCAAGAAGAGAGGGGAAGATAAAGTGTGAGAACAGAGAAAAAAAAATGAGTCGATCTTTCTGTTTCTTATTGAGAGTCTTGTTGATCTTGTTGCGAGCCAGTTACACGTAGCGCTATTCCTTTGACGGTTCTGTGACGTCACCGTTGCACGTTCTAGATTGCTTTCTTGGCTCCTTGACATGCGCAAGTCGCTTTTCCCTCACTCTTACCTGCCATAGAGACGGATCCCGTTATAACAATTTTTACGTTGACAAAAGAAAACCAACACTGGCACACCATTGGTAAGATTACTGATCTCTTCGTAACATGACCTATGCTTGAATATTACAACAAAATTGAAGGCAACCCAACCTTTCGAGGAGGAACACCAAGAGGAGCAGCACTAGGATGACGACGACGACGACGTTGATGTCTCTCTTCAGACAAATCAGAAATGACATGTGGCTGTGAGCGACCACACTCACCGGAAGAAGAAGAGCAGTAAGAGCGGACCAAGCTAGCTTGTTTGGAGCACTCGAAGTACTGAGTGATCGGAAGCATGAAAGAGCACCTCTGCATCTTTCAATGGTAAAATGAAAAAGCAAAAGAGGAGAGAGAGCAGGTGAATAAGCTCTTGAAAAGAAAAGAAAAGAAAAGAAGGGAGAGTCTTAGAAACGTGAAAGGCGAGAGAGAAGGTATAGAAGGTAGAAGCTCCTGAAAATTGAAACGAAGAGAGGGAGTTTTACGCGGGTTATCATTTATTGTTCTGTCCTTTCTCACCCACTCTGCAGTCTACTGACCGGCTACGGAAAAGAAGGAGAAAGCTTCGGATTTTAATTTTTTATTTTCTTTCTATGTCCATGTCAGAGGACATGTGTCACTTTCCGAGTGGAGCCAACTAAGCTCATATATGCCATGTGGGCCGGTGACGTGGTGAGAAGCAACCACTGAATATTTTCTCCTTCTCATAAATATTGGATTAGCATCTATTGTACCTAACCACCTCAAATTTTCATCACAGGTGCAGCTTCTCTCTCACTTAGAATTTGCGATTTTTCTTTAATTTCCTAATAATTTTATCTTAGTCAATGAAGAGTTCCACCTCATTTTTAGTTTATCCAATCAGCCTAAATGTGGCGCTAATAGACAATACGCCAGTGCATCTTTGCAATTTTAACGAAGGGACTGACTTGATCAGAAAAAAATATAAATTAGAGACCATATTATAAAAAAAAAATATGAATAATATTGAACAAATTGAAAAAAGCAAAGGTACTAGCAGTTCCATTATCCCTAAAGTTTTCACGTAAATTTTACGAAAAGATTTTTCTAGAGGATTTGTCATACATTAGGGGTGTATTGCTTCAAGTTCTTCTCCAATGGTTGTGAGTGGTCGGAGACTTTCCAATTCAGGAATTGGAATTCACTAGTTCAAATCCCACTAAGTACATACAACCCGTTATGAGTTAAAGCCACTTTTCATAGGCGAAATGCCTAAACTTAATAAGTCCGTGATACTTGCAGAGTATTTTTCATGTACCTCTAAGCAGCCGTCGTGTCTGAACGTTCGTATTCTCTGAATTAGCAATATAAAAATGATCAATCATGACTTTAAAATCATCTAGCACAAAATAAATAAATAAATAAAATTACCAACACACCCCAAAAATTAAATCGCTTACTAAATTCAGCAATCAAGAATTAGAAAACTTCAGCTATGAATGATTTCATACTAACAATCGAGGTAAAATGTAAAACCTCACGGTCCTACATATTGCTCAGCTCCTCCATCTCCACAGTGGCTCAGAGTCAAATCCGACATTGACCTTACCCAAGCTTTTCCCCAGGGATTTCCGCAAAAATTTCAAACACGGCACAACTTTGATAAATTTCTCAATCAATCCATCATCTTCAAAGCATACCACTCAACATCTCGCGAGAGTTGCCAGTAAAGCAGAGGATTACGTGGCTCTTAAAGAGTAGCGTCACGTAAAATTTAATAGCCACTACGAACACCTCGACTCCAAATTTTGGCCAAAGAACCAAGTGCCGAACGAAAGGTCCTTTAGCAAGAGAGCCAATTATTTGAGAAGGTCTATGGGAAAAAAAAAGACCAATTCGCGACCATTTGTCTTTCAATCAAACTTCTTGATTGTGAGTTGTGGTTTCTTGTCGCCTTGTTTCGTTCGTCTTTGTACGATGTGCAACCGTTCATCTGTGCAAGCCTCGGACACAAAATCGCAGCCATGAAGTCCGTCCTCGTCGAGCTGGACACAAATCAAGTGCTCTTTTTTTTGTAGAACTAAAAATAAACGAGTAAAAAATACCGTGACTCCTCATCGCAGCCTCGTTGGAGTGTCACGGTTTCCATCGAACGCCATCCCAACGCCGTCGCTCTCCATCACCTTGCTGCCCCGAATCTCCCCTGCTTCACTCTGTTTATGGCCGAGAGGATTCGAAGTGATCCGTTCTCGTCAAAGGCTCCATTACCGGCGCTCGTTCTCATCAGCGACGTTTCCCAAATCCTCCCTGTGCAAACTTGACCATAAATCGTCGCCAAGACTTCCTCATCGACAAGGCAAACTCTCTTTCCCGGTTATAACCTGTTTTGATGAAGAAAAAGAATCGAAATGATATGCTCTAGATCAGGATAGCGATTGCAGATTTGTTTAGTCGGTTTTATCTGGATGTGAACTTAAATATGAATTCATTGTGCTCTGTTTCGATTCCTCCACCGACTGCACATAACGTGCTTGGTAGAATGTCTCTGAGAATATGGATCAGAATTAGTTCGAGATTTTGCCTGATTGGAAGACATGTTGATATGGAGGGATTTTTATCGTTCGATTTGTCATTAGCTAAGTTTGATTTCAGTCACATTTCATCATCACCGAAGTCAAATCTGAATGTTTCTTTTTGTTCCTTTTGTTCTGCGTGTCACGTGTACTCCCCTGTGATGATCAAAATGAACAAGGATCAACGATACGCACATTGGCAATCTCCGGTGATATTCACAAGTATTTGAATTTATCTTATCAGAACCTTTTTCTTCAGAATTCTGTGCATTGTGCAATGTTGTGATCTCATCGGTAGAAAGCCGGTGAACGGAGATGGTCGATTTGTGACGGAGGTTCTGGAAAGGTCAGGGCAATGGCGGAGTTGAAGTAAATTTTCGGACGTGCTGATTTAGGTGAAGATTTGTTAGTAATCTTAGTGTTTGGGTCATTGAGGTTGCCATGAGTTAGATCTGGGAATAACGAACTGAACGCAAGGATTAGAGACAACAAAAAAAAATGCGTAAAAGAAAAAAATAATTAAAAAAAGGAAGAGAAAATAGGATAGATAGAAAAATGGGCTTTTGTGATTACAAGGGAGGATGGGTTTAGTGTGGTTTTATTAGAAATTGGGCTTGATAGGATTATATTCGAAATTGGGCTGGTGACGCTTTAATTGAAAAAGGCCTAGTTAAGAAGCCTTAAAGCCCAGCCGAGTCCCTCTCTTATCAGAATAAAACATAAATACAAAATAATAAAAAAATCCGAAAATAGAGAATTGGCAATTTGGTTAGAAAAATGGACCTTGATTAGGTTGTTAGATTTTAGTATTAGACTTAGCTTAGTTTCATTTCATTAGAATTCGTATAATTAGGAAAGTTCTATTCCTTGATTTTTAGTGTAATTCGTGCATTTATTTGATTGATTGATGATTTGTATGTTCATTTTAGATTAGATTGTGGATTCATAGCTTAGTTTAAAAGCACTTAAGATTATTTTAGCTGATTAGTGATGATGAATGATAAAATAAATTTAGTTTGAGAAATATAATGGAAAAAAGAAATATAAAAAATTGGTTAGAAAAATGGACCTTGATTAGGTTGTTAGATTTTAGTATTAGACTTAGCTTAGTTTCATTTCATTAGAATTCGTATAATTAGGAAAGTTCTATTCCTTGATTTTTAGTGTAATTCGTGCATTTATTTGATTGATTGATGATTTGTATGTTCATTTTAGATTAGATTGTGGATTCATAGCTTAGTTTAAAAGCACTTAAGATTATTTTAGCTGATTAGTGATGATGAATGATAAAATAAATTTAGTTTGAGAAATATAATGGAAAAAAGAAATATAAAAAATAGCTGTTTAGAAACATTGCTTTAAATAAAATAAAACAATCATATAAATAGTTTAATTGAAATCACCTCGAATAATTGAATAGGTAACGTAAAAGTGTCATAAACTAGGACAAACTTGAGGGTGACTACATGAGTACCTAATATCCTAAAGCCATGTTATATTATTTGCCAAACTTGTATTGGGTTACTTTACTGCACTTAACTTTTTGTTCGTTCTGTCTTTACTTTCTGAGATCAACCGATTGCGTTTCAATTGCTTTTTAGAGTCGTGTTTTGCTTGGAGGTTACATTTTAGGATCATAATAAACATAAAAACACTGCATGGACACTTAGCGGACAAGAACTTTAGGACTCATAATTGGATAAGAAGACTACATGTAAAACTTAGTTAATAAATGATCAAGTTAGGTACCGAAAAAGTATTAGTTAACTAACTATTGTAATCAAATCACCGCCCTAGATCTCTAGTTGTGTAGGAAGTGAGATATTCTCCAAAACCTCACTTGGTTTATAGCTGACTCCAATAGGCTAGTGGCGACTCCTCATTTAGAATTCTCATAGGTTTAATTGAATAAAAATGAAGATCTCAATGTTGCGCGAGATAAGGGTTTGGAAGAACTCGCGCTGACTGAGAACTGTTGGTCCATTTTTGACATTACCTCTAAACTTGTATTCCCTTACACCCCTGAAGGGAGGGTCGTGACAAAGCATCATTTAAAATTTAATTACCACTATGAACACCTTGATTTTAACATAGGTATTGATTCTTTTTTTGGCCAAAGACCTAAGTGTTGATTAAACCATCTTTCAAAAAAGACCATTTTGCAACCATATTTCTTTCTATCGCTGGAGATTGACCAAAGACAACATAATCCACTAAGGCCAAGTCCAATTTCCTGGTTGATCTATTGAGTGTCATAATCTATATCTATATGATTATATGGAAAGGGAGATCATATTTTCAAGGAAATAATTTATCTCCATTTAGATTATGTTATGTGCAATGTAAATTGAATATTGCAATAATTTGAATTTGATGATTAAGATTTTGAATCAGATGTAAGATGTTGCTACAAATGTAACAATTCAAGGGATAAGTGCACTAGAAGTTTTAAAATTTGTCGTGAAAATGCGATTGAGCACTAAAATTTTCAAAATGGATCCTTGCAAAGTGATCCAATGACAGTAATGTACTTGAGGAGAAGTGATGGGATGCTTCAGGAACTTGGGAGGATCAGAAGTTATATTGTATAGGTTGGATCCCGCATGGATTGAAAATATGTATTTAGCTTATCACTTTGACTGTTCGGCATTTGGTTATGGAGTGAAAAGAACTTATATACTACATACTTTTACTATAGTTATGGATCAACTTAATTTTTGGTATTGTCCTGAAGTTGGAATATATAAAGATAGATGCTTTTCTCGTTTCTTTCCTTTGATGTTCAAGTGCAGTAGGATGATACTCTTCCCAGGGTGGATTGGCTTTAGCTGTCTTGTAGTCTACATATTGTTATGTCCATGGAATTCTGGAAAAACAAAGTGATTGCATGGGACGACCTTATGTTTGCGTAAGAGTTCGAACGTGAAATGGCAATTAAGCAAAATGACCTGCAATTACCCTTGCAGTCATGCTTATTGGGAAAGTATTTGCTAGTCCATTAAGATAACTTGGGTTTCTATTTGCTTTATGTCTTGGACCAAGAGTTTCAAGGAGAAGCTAGCTGTGTGCTACCTAGAACCTTTAACTTCCGTTAAACCCTACGAATTAAAACGGTACATCTCCATTTTTCTTGACACGGCAACTAGTGAGATCTTGAATTAGCCAATTAATACGATACACTTGTTAAAAAAAAAACATAATTATGAGTAGTGGAGGTTGATAACCCCCGATTGTTTAGGATGTCATGATGCCATCCAATTTTGGCCTGTGCGCATGACCCAATCTTTTTGGTAGACTCTCTATTCTCCTCGTAAACATGCACCACTTTTTTAAAATTTCATGGGCTTATAAGGTTTTATCAATAACTCTGACCCTTTCAACTCTAAATATCTAGCATGAGATTTTCTTTATTTCCTGCCTCACATGTGCACCAGATATTTTCTCTCTCGCGGGGGAATCTATTAAACTGGGGCCAATCATTACCAATTGATACATGACCTGCTCTTTTTTGAGAATCATTCAATACTTCTTTTTATTCCAAATGTCCATTGTGGCATTTTTTTTTTCACCTCATGTTCACCTAATATAGGAACAGTTCAAAATATATTTGCAAATACCCAAAAAAAGGCAAAATCTTCCATGGGCCATAGATTGATTTGTGCAGCTCACTCAACCTGTTTTTTTGTTTTGGATTTAAGAAAAATGATCACACCAAGCACTCAAATGATTTAAGTGAAATTCATTTCGGGTAAAAAGGGTCAAATTAACTAAGAGAAACTTCACTTGATCTGATAAAGTAGGCTTGTTACCAATTACAATAACAGTGGAAATTCCTAACTATGAGCTGTCCATTAGCGCATATATTTTCGAACTTGGAGTAATTATTAAATATATTTATCTTGTTGTGCACATGAGTATGAGAAAATGTGTACGGTAATGAAGAAATTATTACTTAGGCCCTTTCGATCATGCTTTGTCATGTACGAACCATAGCTTAGAAAGAGGAGCATTAGTCTCTTTCCACACGCTTGTTAGAGAAAAGGGGGACCTTATGGTGGGCTCATGTGAATTATTGCTTATCAATCAAAACCTGTCCTTTTCGGATGGGAAGGGTTCGAGGAAAACATCTCGCTTTCCGGAACCCACAACACACCGTTAATCGTTGCCTTTGTTTTGTTTTGTCTTCGTCCGATGGTGATCGCTTACAATAATTGATCTGGACAAGCTGGACTGACCCAAGAAAATAAAGAAGTAATTGACTAGTGAGGGTCATCCAAGATTTCGTATTATCCCAAGCACATGTGGATCATCCTTTGGTGGCAAGAGAAAGGTAACAGCTTTGAAAAGGATAAACTCATCTGCACGAACAAAAACAGTACACGGACAAATTTTGAGCAAATTTAAAAAGTACAAGCACCGATGATTCCATCCCCTTGATTTTTTCACTCCAGTTTTATCATGAAAGCTTTTTAGAAAGCTTTCTTATATACCGGGGTTATGTTACTTTCCGTTTTTCTTTTGCTATAATGAAGGCAATAATACCTTTGAGAAAGTGATCTACAGACCTTAAGGTCTATTTTGTTTTCCACCTATATTATCTTCTCTAGCATTAGATAGCTCTTAAAAGAAAAGCATCATTTAGAAATTAGTTCCACTATGAACACCTTGACTCTAACATAGGTATCGATTATTTTTTTCAGCCAAAGACCTAAGTGTTGATTAAACCGTATTTCTGCAAAGACCAATTTGCAACCATATTTCTTTCGGTCTCTGAAGGTTGACTATAGCATCACCTAATTCGAAAGTTTCCTTATGCTATTCAATTTGCCATCCCACGATTCCAATTGCAAAGGTATTGTGATTTTTGACTTGGTTATGTTTCGTGACTCCTTTCTTGATGAAACATTTCTCCAACCTAATGATTGCTAGTATTGCGTATAATGTCAAAGTGTTTCGAGAAAGTAGGGTTTCTTCCACATCGACCCTCAATAGACTAAACTGCGGATTTGTTCTACTTTTAGGAACCACAAACGCAAATTTGCCTATTTCCAAAATCTACAAGTTTAAATTGCCGTCTCTATCCCCGTGTTCTTTAGGGATTGTTCACAGTGTGTGGTGATGTTAATTAACGTGATTATATAGCACTCATCTAAAAGTTAGAAAAAGAGCGTTTGTTGAGTCTCGCTAAAGCGCACGAGATGTATGTAAAATCTTGCAAGGGATTTAATTAAGCACAGGAAATATTTAAAAGTCAGTTAGGAAGAACACATTATCTTATATGCTAAGGATAATGATTTTTCTCCGGGCTTTGATTGATATTTATGATTTCGATATTGTTTATGGGCAACTGCAAGCACACCGAGTCACTGAGTTGACGATGTGATCTAGCGAGGCCAAGTCCCATTTCTTGGTCGATCCATTGAGTGTCATAATCTATATCTATATATGACTATACGAAAAGGGAGATCATATTTTAAAGGAAATAATCTATCTGCATTTAGATTATGCCTATGTGCAATGTAAATGGAATATTGCAATTATTTGAATTTGATGATTAAGATTTTGAATCAGATGTAAGATGTTTATAGTTACAAATTTAACAATTGAAGGGATAAGTGCACTAAAAGTCTTAAAACTTATCACGGAAGTGCTATTAAATCATAAAATTTTCACAAAGTGCAATCAATTCTAGGAGATTTTTGCTTGTTTGTGTTTCCTCTGTTTTCTTCTCCCCAAAATTGAGCTTGCTTAAAGGTTTATGAACTTTGATCAATGGATTCTTGCAAAGGGATCCAATGACAGTTGTGTACTTGAGGAGAAGAGATGGGATGCTTCAGGAACTTGGGAGGATCAGAAGTTATATTGACTGTTCAACATTTGTTTATGGATTGAAAAGAACTCATGTACTGCATACTTTTACTGTGGGTATGTATCGACTTAATATTTGGTTCTGTTCTGAAGTTGGAAAATAGAAAGATAGAAGCTCCTCTTTTCTTTCCTTTGATGTTCATGTATAGTAGCACGACACTTTTCCCGGGGTGGATTGGCTTTAGCCGTCCTTTAGCCTACTGTCTACATTTTGTTATGTCCATGAAATTCTGGAAAAACAAATTGAATGCATTGGACGATCTTATGTTTGCGTAGGAGTTCGAACGTGAAATGACAATTAAGCAAAATGACCTGTAATTACACTTGCAATCATGCTTATTTGGGAAATTTTTACTAGTCCATCCAGATGGCTTGGGTTTCTATTTGCTTTATGTCTTGGACCAAGCATTTCAAGGAGAAGCTGTGTGTGTGCTGTCCAGAACTTTTAACTTCCATTAAATCTTATGTATTAAAAAGGCGTGTGTCCATTTTTCTTGACAGGGCAGCTAGTGAAATCTTGAATTAGCCACTTACTATGATACACTTGCTGAAATAAAAAAATATAATTATGAGGAGTGGAGGTTGATAACACCCAATTGTTTAGGATGTCATGATGCCATTCAATTTTAGTCGGTGCCGATGGCCCAATCTTTTTGGTAGACTCTTTGTCCTCCTGAACATGCACCTCTTTTTAAAAATTCATGGGCATTTTATCAATTACTCCGACCCTATTCATTACAAATATCTAGTGCGAGATTTTCTTTATTTTCTGCCTCACATGTGCAGTAGATACTTTATCTCTCACGTGGGAGTCTATTAAACTGGGGCCAACCACTGCAACTTGATACACGACCTGCTCTTTTTTTGCGAATCATTCAATACTTCCTTTTATCCCAAATGTCAAATGTGGCATTTTTTTTTACCTTATATGGGTAGTCAATAAGGGAACGCTTTGGAATATATTTACTAATGCCAAAATAAAGGGCAAAATCTTAAGTGGGCCATAGGTTGGTTTGTACTGATGACTTTCAAGTGTGGTTTTTTTGTTTTTGGATTAAAGGGAAGTGATCGCACCAAACACTCAAACGATATAAGTGAAATTCATTTCATGTGAAAATGGTCAAATTAACTAAGAGAAGATTTACATGAGTTCGCACGGTCCGATAAAGTAGGCTTGTTATCAAATTGCAACAACGGTGAAAGTTCCTAACTACAAGCCACCCATTAGCTTAGATATTTTCAAACATGAATTAGTCAATAAATAAATTTATTACGTTGCGCACACGAGTATGCAAAAATGGTACATGGCGATGACGAAATTTTTACTTAGGCCCTTTAGATTCTACTTTTTCTTGTACAAACCGTAGCTTAGAAAAAGAAACATTAGTCTCTGTCCACACATTTGTAATAGAGAAAGGGGCATCTTATGGCGGGATCATGTGAAGAATTGCTTACCAATCAAAACTTGTGCTTATCAGATGGCAAAGGTCTGAGGATGACGTCTTAGCTTACGGGACCCACACCGCGCCATAATTGTTGTCCCTGGTCTTGTTTTTTTTCTGTATAATTGGTCATTCACGGGGACCAGACCATGACATGTTCGACAGAGCTACCGTGCTAATTTCTGTCCTCGCACTTTCTGAATATCCTCCACAGGTTCGCATGGCCATGTGGTCCAAATTATAAAGGAAACTAGCAAAAAATTCCTTAAAAGCTTTCTTATTTACACGAGTTAATATCACGAAAAATCTCAAATTGATATTAATTGATAAATTTTTCTCAAATTAATTTTTTTACCACCAGGAATCTTAAACTGGTATATCTCTAATAAATTTACTCAAAATTAATTTTTTGATCACCAAAAACCTTAAATTGGTATACTTGTGACAGATTTACCTTCCGTTAAATTGGATTAATACTGCGAAAAATTACAAATTAATAAACATGTGACAAACGGAGAGGTAAAACCCCAAACTGGTAAATCTATCAACTGCCAAGCGTTGTTCAACTCAGCAATTTGATAGTAAAATTTAACGAAAACTAATGAAGGGTAAATTTGTCACAGGTGTACCAGTTTCGAGTTCCTAATGGACTAAAATTAGTTTTAGGTAAATTTGTCACAGATATATCAATTTACAGTTTTTCATGGTATTAACCCTATTTATACAAAAGCATATTACTTTCCGTTTTTTTGTTACCATAATAAAGGCAATGACACTTTTAAAAAAGTAATTCACATGAATTAAAGTCCATTTTCGTTTCCCCCAATAGTATCTTCTCTAACATTACATAGCACTTAAAAGAGCAGCATCATTTGAAAATTAATTTCACTTTGAACACCTTGATTCTAACATGAGTATCGATTTTTTTTTGGCCAAAGACCTAAGTGTTGATTAAATTAAAACATCTTTCAGCAAAAGACCAATTACTTGAGAACGTCTATTAGCAAAACATCAATTTGCGACCATATTATTTTTTATAGTTGGAGGCTGACCATAGCACTAATTGGTTGGAAAGTTTCCTTATACTATTCAATTTGCCATCCCTCGAGCTTCAATTGCAAAGATATTGTGATTTTTTGACCTCGTTATGCTTCATAACTCCTTCATTGATGACACGTTTCTTTTACCTATGTGTAATGCTATTGCATGCTTTCAAAGTGTTTCGAGCAATTAATTTTTTTCCCACATTTGATCCCCAATGGATTACACTGCATATTTGTTCAACTTTTAGGAACCAATAAGCCCAAATGTTCTAATTTCCAAAAGTCTACAAGTTTAAATTGCCGTCCCTGTCCCCGTGTTCTTAAATCTTGAACCACAGGCCACAAAATTTGGTACGAATTTGTCACATTTTAGAACATGGAACCAAAAATTAGGGGCATATTAAGCATATTTAACAGAAAACTTTGCAATTGTAATAATGTGAAGCAATCAACCAATTAAAAGTATCCATAATCAGAATAGGTACATTAACTATGGAGCAACAGGCGCTCAATAACCAAGTAATTCTGCGCCAGCTTTGTCCAGTGTTGCAAAAAATTAAGTGCTTTGAAAAATCTTATAAATAGAGCAACGGAGGAAAAAACCCATCCTAAAAAAGACCAAATTAGATGAGAGACAAACAAATCTGATGAGTTAAAAATTTGAACAATTTAGAGAGTCTAAAAGCCGCCAGACTTGAATTTTATTCACAATAAATAGAGAAAACACTTAAGACGTGACAAGTTAGTCATCCACCACCATTCTTTATCTCTTAGACTTGTCCAAAATGGTACCACAGGCAAATGTGATTGAACCGACAAGCATGGCCCTAAGGTCCCTCTATTTGGAACGGAATTGTCAAAGTGAAAATGACCACACACCGAGAAAAGCATCTTGAATCTATAGTTCCTACTCCCAGTCATAATCATTTCATATCTTTTGACATTCATTTTTGGATTTTCACTGAGATTATTTCTTCTTTGTATCTTCGGTTCCTTTTCCACTCTAAACTCGACATCATTAAGAATTCGAAGCCGCGTTCCTCTTTACTATCTTCGTTTCTTTGGCTGTGAAGGTGGATTGGCTTTAGCTGTCTTGCAGTCTACGGAGTGCCATGTCCATGTAATTCTGGAAAAAATACAAAATGAATGCACTAGAGGATCTTATGTTTCCGTAGGAATTCGAATGTTAAATGGAAATCAAGTAATTAGGATTTGAAATTACACTGGCAATTGGCTTATTGGGGAGATATCGACTAGTCCTATCTGATTACTTTGGTTTGTATTTGCCTTTTGTCTTTCCATGTGAGGAAGAAGAAATCTCAATGGAATATTCAATTGGAAGGTTTCATTGGAACGTTTAATCTGTAGGACCAACAGTTTCTAGGAGAAGCTAGCTATGTGCAGTATGAGCCTCTGTTAAAATTTATGAATGAAAATGGTACATGTCCATTTCTTGAATTAGCCAATAAATATGAAATAATAGGTGAAATTTACAAGATAGTTATGAGGGGTGGAGGTTGATGGTGCTCAATTATTTAGTATGTCATCATGTCATCTAATTTTGGCCGGCGCATGTGGTCCACTCTTTTTGGCTGAGTGTCTTTCCTCCTACTAAACATGCACCTCTTTTGAAAAAAATTTAGTTAATAAGGCTTTTTTGATTGCTCCAATCCTTCACGCTCCAAATTTTTAGTATGAGGTTCTCTTTATTTATCACTTTACATTTGCACTAGATATTCTCTCTCACATGTGAGCCTATTGATACATGACCTCCTCTTTTGAGAATAATCGATTACTTAATTTTATCCTGAATTTAGATGTGGCGTTAATTTTAACCTCATATGCACACTCAGAAAAGGAATGCTTCAAAATGCATTTATTAATTCCCCCAAAAAAAAAATGCAAAGCCTTCAATGGGCCGTAAATTTGGTTTGTATTGCCGACTTTCAAGCCTTTTTTTTTTTTTTTTGGATTTAAGGGCAATGAATACACTAAGCACTCATTGAAGGCTTTGCATTCTTACCAAAAAAAAATACACTAAGCACTCATATGATTCAAGTGAAATAAATTTCTTCTCTGAAGTGCCACAGTAACTAACAAAAGCTTCAAGTAAGTCCACACGGTCCAATAATATAAGCTTGTAATCTATTATTACAGTATATCCAGAAACTTTTTACCATAAAATAATTAATAAATTATTTTATTTTATCGTGTGGAAATCGTAGCTTATCAAAGAAACATTAGTCTCTTTCCCCACATTTTGTGAGAGGGGAAAAGTCTTGGTCATTTGCAATTGTTGATCCCGGACAAGTTGGACCACAAGGATGAGTTCCGTCCCCATCATTCCTCAATATTCTCCCACTTAGATTTGCGTGGCCACGTGGTCCAATTACGACGTGAGAACAAAGAAAATATCTTTGATGTCCAGAGGGAGGAACGGCTTGTTTTGCTGCTCTTGCTAAGAAGGTGAGCGTTGATCATTTCATTTGCTTCGAGGTTAATACCACGAAATTTTTTTATAATAAATTTATTTTTTAATCATAAAAAATTATAAATTAATATATTTATAATAAATTTACTCCCCTTAGTTTTTATTAAATTTTACCGTTAAATTATTAAATTAGATAACACATAATAATTGACGGGTTATCAGTTTTAGGTTTTACTCCTCTGTTTATCATAAGTTTTCCAATTTATAATTTGTTGTGGTATTAATCCAATTTTACGGAAGGTAAATTTGTCACAAGTATATTAATTTAGGGTTCGTTCGAGGTAAATTTATCATAAAAGTATCAGTTTGAAATTTTTTGTGGTATTAATCCTTAAAGTAAAGCTTTGTTCAAGTGCAAAAGGCTTGTGCTCGAAGAGAAAAAATTTCTTATGAATCGAAATTTTTTCCTTTCGAGATGGGAAAGGTTCGAGGTTTACGGGACAAGTAGTCGCATTTGCTTCGTTTGTTTTCGTCTGATGGTCACTTGCGATTATTTGTCGGGACATGTTGGGCCAGAACCAAGTGACGAATTCTGTCCTCACAATTTGTAAATATCCTCCGCTTATATTTGAGTGGCCACGTGGTCCAATTATTTACTACACACGATCTACTTTTCAAGTCTATTATAATCAACGCATTTTGTTTCTCATGATATAGATCTAGCCATAAATTTAATATCATTCTAATATGACTACCATGTTGCTTATCAACTACAAATATTCATTTTTTTTAGTGATAATTCATGGGCATGAACATCAAGAACCAGTCACCCGGGGACCAATTGAAAATTTTGCAAACCCATCAACCAACTAAGTGAGCCTGTGGCGTATGCATGGATGACCGTGAATTAGAGTAGTTTACACATAGTTGATTTTTATTTGAACAATAAATCTCTAGTTCCTAATCTGAAAATCCCCCCGACGCCCCAGCCAACTGTGCCAATCCTAAAGTGTAGTATAAAAAAGAAAGATGGAAATAAGAGAAAGAAGGTTGATGACTTGAGTATGAACATTTTCTTTTTCTTTTTCTTTTCATTTTTGAGGCTCTATTTCACAATTGACTGAAAATTTAAGGCAGACTATCTTGATCTATTTTGATTCTTAATACGTACATGAAAAAAATTATAAGACTTCGTCGAGTTAGGTGTTTGTCTGAGTCTAAATTAATTTATACTACAGATAACTCATGGGACCAAAGAGGCCCCAATTTACAGGAGTTCCATGTCTTTGCTTTGTTGTGATGAGGTGACGAAACTTATGCGACAAAATTTCAATTTTTCACCCTTTTCTTCTCCAACAAAATTTTAAAGTTTTGTGCATCTTCCACCCAAATGTTCGTTTATGGTGAATATGAAAAGTGATGAAGTCGTACTGGAAAATTAAGTTGGAAGTATAGTAGGTCTAAGGTAATTGGTGTAACCATGTTACTTGTTTTAGGTACTTCTGCTAGTCATAATCCAGCATGTTCCTGTCAAATATGATCAATACCACATTAAAGCAACGTGATCCAAACAATTTATCATGTGCCTGTTGTCCCAAAAATTTAACTTATGCAAAAATATATTGAATATGTAAACGTAGATTTCATACAAATAACATATCAAACACTTTTTTTTTTATAACCCAAGGAACCCCCGCACGGCCGACAGCCGGGGAGTAAATCCTGGGGGCGACACGTGCTAGCCACCACACACGTGCCACCGGTTAAGTCACCTTGCGGCGCCCGGGATTTGAACACTCAACCTTTTGCGAGAGGAAGAGTGCGCACTCCAGCAGCGCCACCCAGGCGGGTGGTACACAACATATGAAACACGTGGCGTGCATAAATATAAAGAAAGTAGAGAAGTGAGATGCGCAACCAATCTATAGTGGTTCAGCCCAAATTGGCTGAAATTTAAATACGATAAATGTAACTTTTTGACAGTATAATCTATTATACGCATGGGGGGAAAATCTAGAATGTTAAAATAACATATCAAGTAACAATTGTGTTTTGTGGTGGCTTGTGTGAGTTTCAATTTCACTAACGAGTGATGATACTAGGACAGAAGGATAAAAGAGCGAGTGTATGACTATCCTACAAAATTTTGTTGACAAAAACAGATTTTAGAACATTTTGCTTCCTCTAAATCTTACGAATAAACAACGTACATGTTCATATTTTATAATATGGCTAATAGTAAGATCTTGACCTAGCCAATTAGTACGATATACTTGTGGAAATATAGAACATGATAATGAGATTTTAATGTGAAATTTTCTTTATTTCCTGCCACATACGTGCACTAGATATTCTTCCTCTCACATGTGAATCGATGCATGACCTCTTATAAGAATTATTGAATTGTTCATTTTAGCCCAAATGTTAGAGGTGGAGTTTTCACCTTGTATGTGCACTCAATAATGTATTTACTAATGCCCAAAAAAAGCAACATTTTCAATGTTTTCACTTCAAAATGTATTGGCGACTTTCAAGCGTTTTCTTTTTCATTTTTGGATTTAAGGGAAGCGGCCCCACCAAGAAATCAAATTTTTTTAAGTGAAATTAATTTCCTGCAAAAAAAGAGCCAAATTAACTAACAGAAGCTTCATATGAGTCTATATGGTCAAATGAAATAGGCTTGATTATTCAACAACAGTGGAAGATTCTATTAACAAGGCCTCCATTAGCTAGATGTTTTCAATAAACAAAATTTTTTCTAATATGAACACAAAGAAAATGTGCACGGCGACGACGAAAGTATTACATAGGCCCTTACTATTACGCTTTGTTTTGTACTGATTGTTGCTTTAAAAAAAGAGATATTAGTCTCTTTCCACACATCGTGAGCGAGAAAGGAGATGTGAATTATTGGTCACTAATCAAAAGTTGTCCTTATTAAACAGGAAGGTTCGAGGAAAATGTCTTAGTTTACAGGACCACACCCCTCCATAATTCAACATCTTGCGAAAGCCGCCAGCGAAGCACATGGTTATGTGACTTTTTAAGAATAGCATCATTTAAAAAATTAATTTCCACTATCAACACCTTGCCCTCCTGCGAGATCCAATAGCATGGTTAATGGATAAGGAATGAAATAGAAAAAGAAGCGCGATCTCTTTCCATGCCATCGAGAAGGAAGAAAGAAAGATGTTGAGGTGCTGTCCACGTCTTTTCTCTTCATCGTTTCCTACAGATGTTATAAACTATTTCTCGACTAATCAATTCCTTAATTGCAAGTTGTGTTGATGAAGTTGTGATTTTTGGTTACCTTGTTTTGTTTTGTCATTTTCCGATGGTCATTTGCCATTATTGATCTGGGCCAGTTGGACAGATCCACGGAATGAATTCTGCCCTCATCATTTTCCCTTAGATATTTTACATTTCTCCACTGATCAATATCTTAATTGCAAGTTGTTTCTTGATGAATTCTCGGTGAAAAAGTTTATGACTAAATTGACAAAAGTGTAATAAATTTATAATTTAAGTTTATATTTGAAATTTAGGTCGATATCATGAAAAATCTCAAACTAGTGCACCTATAACAAATTTACTTCGACATCTCAAACTAGTATACCTGTGATAAATTTACTTTCAGTTAGTTTCTATTAAATTTTACCATCAAATCGCTGAGTCGGATGACACCTGACAGTTGATAGGTGTAGTTTACCCTCCATTTGTTAATCAGTTTGTGATTTTATGTGATATTAATCTAATTTAACGGAAATAACGAAGAGTAAATTTAACACGGGATTTTTAATGATCAAAAAATTAATTTGGAATAAATTTGTTATATATATTTAATTTGAAAATTTTTTGTGATATTAATTTTAAAATTTTGCCTAAAACTGTACACGGTGACGAAGATATTATTAATTGAGCCCTTTCAATTATGTTTTGTCTCGTAAGAATCTTAGCTTTTGAAAAAGAACATTAGCCTCTTTCCACGAGTTTGGAAGAGAGGAAAGGGGAATCTTACGGCAAGCTCATGTGAATCACATCTTATCAATCGAAACATGACAAAGGGTTCGAGGAAAACGCCACACTTTACGGGATCCATGTGGCCACACCATAATTGTTGCCTTTGTTTTGTTTTGTCTATATGCTCCATGGTCACTTGCAATTATCGATTTGGACAAGCTGGATAGGACCACGTAACGAGTGTTGTCCTCGTCATTCCTAAATGTCCTTTCACTTCCATTTGCGAGGCCACGCGGTCCAATCACAAAGAGACCGATGAAAATATCCTCTTAAAGTCCAGAGGCGGCAGGGGTATTCTTGCCAATTAACAGGAAGGGATTGTTTCGGTGATCTTGGTCAAAAAGGTGGGGATCGAAGAAATAAATTTTGCCTCATTGAAGAAACGCAACCATCACAAGATTTCGTATATACCAAGGCAATCTGGTTCATCCTTTGCCACAAGAGAAAAAGGAGAAAAAGCTTTGTTTAAGAAAGAAGTGGCGAGGGATTGTGCTTGAAGAGGAGAAGCTTGCATAGGTAAGAACACCACCTCAATCAAGAGAAATCATCGGGAGGCTCGTTTTTGTTATGAGATATTTGCTTCAATGACTACAGGTTGAGACGTGAAGGTGATCCTCCGATTGGATTGCCTTTCGAGACTCGGACACAACTTGATCTGCTTCAAGGTATCTTATTCTGAAACACAAAATCTATTCCAATAATTTCGTCTCTGCATTGCTCCTCCATCATTCTTTAGTTTATTATAATTGATAGGATGAAAAATATTGGAGTTTTACTCGTTGTAGGACACCTTACATCATTTAAAGCATATGAACATTATATGTGAAATTCACACCACGTTTTCGAAATTATCATCACACATATTGGTTTATTTTTCTTAATACATTCTTTTTATTCCAAACCCATCAGTATCAATTGTTGGTCTGGTTGGACACGGTGAACTGCGTGCCGGTCCTTACTCTAGTAAGGTTCTCAAAAACATTGCCTTTGACCAGAGACACTGGAATGGTCTGACTTTAAAGCCGCCCGTTTTTTCTTGTAAGGTGGGTAGGCGAAAATCTTTAATCAAGGGACCTCAACTGTGGTTCTTGTATCTATGCATAAAAATTTCTTTACTGGACGGGCTCACTCTTAATTTATTGAAAGATTCATCCGATGATACCAAAGTAACGTACAAGTGTATATGTAAGTTATACCAATGGGGATTTGCCCATCGTTGCTATAAATCTACTTTGTCCTTTACACTAAGTGAGAGGATCCACGAACAGATTAATGATTTGGAAGTGTAGAGAGAGAGACCTATTCATAACTTCGAGCGATCTCACTAGCTACATATTTTCATACATAGAGTAATTAATAAATAACTTTATCTTATTGTGCACAAGCGTGATAAAATGTTTATGGGGATGAACTAATTAATAATGAAATCTTAGTTTCTTTTCGCATATTTGTAAGTGAGGAAATGGGAATCCTATGGTGAGCTGATGTAAATTATCGCTCGGTAATCAGAAGTTATCCTTACTAGATGGGAAGATTTTGAGGAGAACGTCTTAGTTTACAGGACCACACCACACCCTAATTTTTAGAAAGCATGGTCATTAGTGAATAATGCCTTTTGGTTGAGTAGAAAAAATTATTAGAAGCATAAGTTTCCAGAGAAGGAGATGATTACGTGACATTAAAAGGTTAGCATCATTTATATAATTAATTTCCACCGAACACCTCGACTATTACATGAGTATCGATTTGTTTTTTTTTTGGGGCTAAAGAACTAAGTGTTGACTAAAATGGCTTCTGGCAAAAGACCATTTGAGACTCTATTTCTTTCAATCGCTGAAGGTTGACCATTTCATTAATTGGTTCAAAGTTTCCTTGCACAATCTAATTTGCCCTCCTACTAGTTCCAATTGCAAAGATATTGCAACTTTTTGACTTGATTATGCTTCGTACTGCTTTCTTGATGACACATTTTCTCCAACCTAACAAATACTGGTATTGCATATGCTTTCAAAGTGTTTTGAGAAATTAAGGTGTATTTTGCATTCAACCACCCATTGATTACACTGCATATTTTTGTTCAACTTTTAGGAACCACATGAGCATGAATTTCCTATTTCTCCTCCTACAAAACGCGTTCAAAAAGAATTTGATAAGTCTTGATGTGCATCAATTCGGTAATTAACATTCATTCACGTGGGTTAGTCATCTTTAAAAGTTCATGTACTCCATGATTTTTATAAAAAAACAATTATTAGATAAGGAAAAATCAATTTTTTTTATTTTCTTTTATTCAGGATGAGAAGGATTCTTAGATGAAATTTCCGAATCCGAAAAATTTTGTGTAACATCAAAAGGGACAAAAAAGATCCCAATTATCAAATGTCTTCAAAAGAGCACTTAAAATAAAAAAGTAATATTTTTTAACTAAAAAAGTTTGTGTAAGCACTTAAAATAAAATTAATATTTTAAGTGCTTAATCACGCATGCAAGCCGACGTGTCGTTTTTTTTTTTCAACTAAAAAAGTAAACAAAGTACAATTAATAATTTTGAACTCAAAATAAAATATTTTTTTTCAAAAAACAAAAAATAAAAACTAGAAACAGAAAGGGCCTGTGCTAGGTTGCGGTGGCCACGCCACCTTCGAGGTTGGAGGGTCCGCAACTGCCACCGTGTTGCTCCCGGTAGAAGTGTTAAAAACCGAACCGAAATCGAAACTGAACTGATTTTCGGTTTCGCTGGCATTGGACAAAATGGGAGGATGTTGGAGCCGACCCACCGAAGTGGCCGTGCCAGGATTGGAGGCCGGCGACCGTATGCCGCCGTTGGCCGCCCCGATCACTATCACAACGCTGGTGTCCGCCTGCGCCTTGATTATCGCAAGATCAACGACGTATAGCCTGACCTTCCCGATCGTCATCGACCCTAGGACCCTCGCCGTGGACTCCGAATTTGACTCGATGAGCGAGAAGCTCCGGCAACCGTTTCTCGCAAGACTCGGCTCACTCGATAAATCGGACGAGAATGAGCTCAAAAGCTGCAAATTTCGCTACTCAACTAGTGAAGAATCTACCCAGAGAGAGAGAGAGGGGAATTGAATGTTGGACAGATCGTTACGGAGGAAGCGTAGACAAAATGAAAAAGAGGAAAACCGAACCAATCTGAACCGAACTGCATTTTTCGGTTTAGATCAAATTGGTTTGTGTCGCCTTTCGGTTCAGAGCAAGCACACATCTAAATGGTTCGGTTCAGTTCGGTTTTCCTAAAAATTCAAACCGAACCGAACCATTGACACTCCTAGCTCCCAGTGTTCTTTCGACTCTGGTGTCCAATGCCATAATCAGTTTCTCTAGCGAACATAGTCTGCAAAATTAACCATGGAGACAACGTAGTTGGCAGCGTCGCTTGGGACAAGCTGTCTAGTCGTCTTGCCTGGCCTCACCATAAAGGAAAAACATAGAAGAAAAGGAATGGCAGCGATCACAAACCCGCTCACAGAGATCACATGAGTGATGCCGGTGATCACCATCGAGACCGCTTGCAAGCCTTGCATCAACCGATCTCTTAACCCCAATAATGACCCCAATGAGGCTTGTAGTCACGCCCCTCTAATCGTCAACCTTAACCCTAGCTTTGCATATTTAAATTCCAAGCGCATAGAAGGGAACTCCTCTGCATCTTCTAAAACTGTATGATCAATGATCTCTGTGATAATTACAACATCCGATTCATGAACAATTTTTCCCTTCAATCGTTCCACTTTTTCACTGTATTTTGTTTTTGTGTTTGTATCTCTTTGCAAATTGAAAGCAAGAAAGAGAAGGAAAATGCGACATTTGCTTTTGCTTCAAGATTATGTTACTTTTTCTTTTTTTCTTTTCTCTTGATAAAAATTGTCTTGTTTTACCTTTTTTTTTTGGTCAGCATCTCGTTTTAAGTTTAAAATCATCAATTTTATTCTTTTTACTTTTATAATAATAAAAGATGTCAATTCAGCTTACCATATGAGCGCCATTTGCCACGTAAGCTAGTTGGAGAAGATACGGGTGGCCATGGTTGTTCATCAAGAAAGAATACGTGCTTTTTTGACATATGTAGAAAGTGAAATAATTTTTATTTCTCAGATGTAAGAACATGATTTTTTCTGGAGTTGGCCCAATCAGATATGTGAGAACTTCAAATGACACTCCAACCCACCGTGGCCATTGGACCCAACTCTCTTTGTTAACCACTTGCTCTGTCCAAGTCCACATAGGATGATCAATGAAAAAAACATATGAAAACGAAAAAGAAGTGCCGTGTCTCCTTCCATGCCATCAAGAATGAAGAAAGAAAGAACTAAAGACGTTAAGGTCATTGCCGTCGGCTAGTTGGAAATGACCCATTCCGTTTGGGCTTGTGTTGAAATTGTGTTTAGGGGAATCGAGATACGTGGTGATATCTCTTCTTCTTCATCATTTAGTTTCGCTCTAATATTACACACTAGTTCACAACTCATTAATTTCATAATAGCAAGTTGTGTGTTGATAAAGTGAAGCCTTGCCCTTGTCAGCCCTCGCCTGTGGGCGACCGGCCATAGATCCAAGCAAGGGGTAGAAAATAAAAAAAACAAAGGAAAAAAAGGAAAAATATTAAAAAATTCAAAAAATTATTAAAAATTTATTAAAAATTATTCACGTTAGCACCGGCCATGCCACGTAAGATGGTCGACGTCCACATTAGCAATTTCTGGCCTAAATTGGCCGGAATTGATACTAATGTAAAAAGGTTTAGGACTGAATTGGTCTAATTAAAATGTTTAGGACTAAATTAGTATTAATGCAATATGGTCATGACTTTTTTGGTACTTTTCCTGTTGTTCTCAATATAAAAATGGCCTTGCGCCATCCCGATACAGTTAAGATGAATAGAAAAACTACATTAAAGAATCAACAATTTAAGCAAAGAAGTATTATATGGACCAAAATTATAAACTTAACAATTTTACAAAATTTAATCCATCATAAAGTACGAAAAGTATGGTTAATTGATGATTAATTGGATTTCAAATATAGACGGATATTTAGTTGATTAACAATAAACATAGAAGGTGAAGAGGAAATGAGAGAGAAAAAAGGTAGGGTAAATTAGTGATTGACCTTGTTTCCGAACATAGAAGGTTATTGTGATCAATTAATTATATATCCCAAGCTAAAGAGGGGGTAAAAATTGCCCCACCCTATTTATTTTATTTAAAATAAAGCAACAACATCAAAATTTTTACTTAGTGTAATGTTGTACTTTAATTTAAAGAAATTTTCTTTTAATCTAAGGATGACATGACATCTACTAAGCTCTAAAGAGCACTAGCTATCAAAATAAGTGGTGAATGGTACAAATATCAAAACAATTACCAGCTATCTATAAAGTACACAGCAGCTTTTAATTTGTAACCTCTACTTATTGCTATCTTGCGAAATCATGAAAATGAAAAGAAATTTTTTAAGCTTTGAAATATTGAGAAAAATTTCTAAATGATTATGACCGTCAATATTAAAAAAGAATCGACAATTGTTGAACCAGCATGAAAGAAAATAGGGACAATTGGAAAAAACCAAGGTATGGTTTCTTGAGAACAACACATTGACTTGTTGACTGCTAATTGTGTTTCTTGATTTCTGTAGCAGCACATGGCCAGTCCAATTAGTCGGGCTTAGTATTTGCTGCAAGAACTCATCAAAGAATCCCTTCATCCTCTAGCCATTCCAAGTCGAAGCTGAAGGTATTGAAACATCTTCCTCGATTACAATTCTCTTCAATGAATATTCAGTTCCCTGCTCTTATCTTGCCCCCCAGTGTTCACTTGTTTTCGCGCCATGCTGATATGTTCACTCATACTCTGCTGTTATCAGGACTGATTTTGACCTGCATTGCCCTTCATCCATCTTGCAGACACGTCAGCAGTGAAGTCAAGGAATCTCAGTTCCTCTTGCATCCCACAGTGAAGCCACTCCTGGTATGCATGTCATTATGTATCTACTTTTTGTGTGCTATTTCACTTTCAACCTCTTTGTTTGAAAATTTGGCTGTATTGATTTTACCCTAAAAAACCCAAAAGCGGAAAAAAGAAAACAAGGAAGAAGAAACAAAATGGGTGAAATAATTGAAACACAAACTCATTTCAAAGGCACCGATATTTGTTTCTCTCTGCTTTTATGTGTCACTAAATTTACTTAAATGAAAATACCGTAATATTTATAAAAACCAAAAAGTTTAAAAAATTAATAAAAAGACGATACTAAATTTTTGTTGATTTAGCAAAAGAATTAAAATGAAAATATATTCTAAAATTTGGGAAATAGTATAATTATGAAAATTTGTGAATGTTACGGAAGAATTGATTGACTTTATCATGAAAAGTTGAGAGACTAGACAGAACAAATTGAAAGTTTAGAAATTACACCGAACATTTACAAATACTTTAAGGATCACTTTAAGCAAATTAGTAGTCAAAGAATGATATTGTAGATTGGGCCAAATTTTAGAGACAATTAATGTCAATTTCCATTTTCAAAATTATCATTAGATATATTGCTTATTACTTCACTTTTTATATTCAAACCAGTCGGTATAAATAGTTGGACCGGTTGAATCAGTGGAATCGCATACCGACCTTTACTCCGCTTATATTGTTTTCAAAATATTGCCTATAATTAGAGACCGAAATGGTTGACTAAAAGTCATCCGTTTTTTTCTTGAAAGGTGGGTATGTGAATACCTTTAATTAATGGCGCTCACCTTTGGTTCATATATCTATACATAATTTTTCTTTAATGGACAACCTCACTCTTACCTTACTAAAATTCCATCTACTTTATTCAAAGTAAAGTGCAAGCGTATATGTAGATTATATCCATATGGAATTTAACACAGTTGTTTTAAACCTTCTTTGTCTTTTTACTAATTGAGAGGATCCCACACAAATAAACGTTTTCAAACATGTGGAGAGAGAGAGAGAGAGAGAGAGAGAGAGAGAGAGAGAGAGAGAGAGAGAGAGAGAGAGAGAGAGAGAGAGAGAGAGAGAGAGAGAGAGAGAGAGAGAGAGAGAGAGAGAGAGAGAGAGAGAGAGAGAGAGTCCTCTGCAAACACATGCAAATCAAACTTCCTCCATTTGATAACAAAAGAGTAAAATATAATTGCACCATATTTTATGTCTTCTTGACTTGATGCTTGCATTTTATGATGCTTAACACATGACAACATTATCCAACCGCATAGGGCCCAACTTGTTGAGGCTCCATCTACCTCACAACCTCGCGTGATAATTGAAGAAAGATAAATGATAAAAGTTTAAACATGATAAATGTAACTTTTAGGCATTCTATTCTATTATATGAATTGAGATAAAAGAATCTACTATGCTAAAATAACGTATTAGGTAACAACTTAGGGTTTTGTGGTGGCTTGTGTGAGCTTCATAATCACTAATGAGAAATGATATTCCGAAGAAAAAGGATAGAAGAACGAGGATATGACCATCCTATAAAATTTTGTTGATAAAACCTGTATTTTAGAACATTTAGCTTCCACTAAATCTTATGAATAAAGAAGTTACATGTCCTTTTATCTTAACAGACCGATAATAAGATCTTGAATTTGCCAATTAATATAAAGCATTAATTAAATTATAAAACATAATTATGAGGGGTGAAGGTTGATAACCCCGATTATTTAGGATGTCATCATGCCATCCAATATTGGCCAGTGAACATGATCCACTCTTTTTGGATTACTCTCTTTCCTCCTAACAAACATACACCTCTTATATTAAATTTATGAGTTAATAAGGTATTATCAATTACTGCGACCCCTTTCACTCCAAGTATGTCATATGGGATTATGTTTATTTCCCACCTCACATGTGCAACAGATATTACCATTGCCAATTGAAACGATGATCTTCTATTTTGTGAATCATTGAATATTTCCTTTTATCCCAAATGCCCGATGTGGCACTTTTTTTCACCTCATATGTGCCCTCGATAAAGGAACACTCAAAATGTATGTACTAATGCCAAAAAAGGCAAAATCTTCAGTGGGCCACAGGTTGGTTTGCATTGCCGATTTTCAAGCGGTTTTCTTTTTTGAGATTCAAGCGAAATTATTACAGTAAGCACTCAAATAATATAAGTGAAATTCATTTATTGTGAAAAAGGGCCATATCAACTAACATATGCTTCGCATGAGTTCATGCAATCCAATAAAATAGGCTCGTTATCATTTACAACCACAGTGGAAGTTTCTAACTACGAGCTGTTCATTAGCTATACATTTTCAAACATAGAGTAATTAATAAGCAAATTCATTGGATCATGCAGACTAGTGTGAGAAAATGTATACGGCGATGAAGAAATTAATACTTAGGTTCGTAAGATTATGTTTTGACTTGGTCATGCCTCATGACTCCTTTCTTGACTAAAAGTTCCTCCAATCTAATGAGTGATGGTACCACGTATATTTTCAAAGCGTTTCGTGAAATTAAGGTTTTTTCCACATTTGATCCCTACTAGATGAAGCAGCAAATTTTTTCAACTTTAGGAACCATGAACACGAACTTTCCTATTTCTCTTCATACAAAAATACTTTCAAAAAGTAATTGATAAGTCCCAATTTACATCAATTCGATAATTTACATGCATTCAGGTGGATTAGTCGACTTTGAAAGTTCAAGTATTTCATGTTTTATATAAAATGAAAATATTTGTTAAGGAAAAATCAACCTTTTCATTTTATTTTATTTAGGACGAGAAAGTTCTTTAGATGAAAATTCCGAGTCCATAAAATATCGTATAGGATCATCGCAGAAGCATGTATTGATATATATTAAAGAGACAAAAATGACTCAACTTTTCAAATGTCTTCAAATAAACACTTACTCTTAATCGAGGGATAAAAATGTGCCACTATTATTTCTTCATCCAAAATAATTCTGTGGCAGATGAGCTGACAAATGGTGCTCGCATGTAAGCTAAGGTATCTTTTTTATCATTCAAAAAAGTAAAATTAATAATTTCAAAATCAAAATAAATTGATTTATATCAAAGAGAACAAGAAAAACAAAATCTAGAAGCTGTGAGAGAATACTTGCTTTTTTATGTTACATATTTAGAAAATGAAATCAATTTGATCTCTATGATGTAAATACATTTTTTTTCTGGATTTGGCCCACTATTCATGTGAGAACTCCAAACAACACTCCAGCCCACTGTGACCACTGGGCCTTAACACTCTTCGTTAAAAACTTCATATATCCAAGTCGCAATGGCATGGTCAATGAAAAAAGAATGAAGAAAGAAGGACGTTAAGGTCAGTTGCTGTCCTCAGGTCGGAAACAACCGACTCCGTCTTGGCTTGGGTTGTAAAATGTCTTAAGGGGGATCCAGATACCCGGTGATATCTGTCCCCCTTCATCATTTCGTGCCCTTCTAATATGATACACTATTTCTCAACTAATCAATTTCTTGAATGCAAGCTGTGTGTTGATAAAGTTATGATTTCTGGTTGCCTTGTTTTGTTTGTCTTTGTTTAATGGTCATTTGCATTATCTGGGTTCTTAATTGCAAGTTGTTTGTTGATGAACAATGAACATGCATACTCGTGTTGCAAATGAGAGAGAGACAGAGTGTGTGTTTGGACAATGCAAACTTTGCTCAAGTCAAAAAATAAAGTCAGTAGTGCTCAATATAGAACTGGCCTCGCACCATCCCATTACAAACAAGACGAATAGAAAAGCTACATCAAAGAATTAACAATCTAAGTAAAGTAATATTTAATGGATCAAAGTTACAAAGTTAAAATTTACAAAATTCAATCCATCATAATTTAATAAAACGATGGGAGAAGCAGTAGTGGGAAACAAAAAGTATGCTTAATTGATGATTGATTTTCAAACATAGAAGGATATTTTAGCCATGTAACGATAAACGTAGAAGGTGAAGAGGAGATGAGAGAGAAAATAGTAGGGTGAATTGGTGACCAATCTGGTCTCCGAACATGGAATGTTATTTTAGTCAATTGATAATAAAAGGTGTGTAAATTAAAAATCAGGTCCCCCGTCCTATTTTTCGTGCATTAATTTAGAATTTCTCACATTTACAAATTCTTTTTTTAATTTATTGGGCATATGACATCTACTGTACTCTAAGAATTCTTAGTAACCTCTCACATGCTCGAATCCAAGTGGTGGATGGTGCAAACGTCAAAACCATTGCCAGCGGTCAAATTTTAGTTGTTCACTAACTTTTTAAAAAGTAATTCTTTCTTGCAAAGTCCTGAAAATGACATAAAATGCTTTAATCTTTAAAATAATTGAGAAAAATTTCTAAATAATTCTAACTGTCGGTATTTAAAAGAATCGACAATATGCATGTAATGTTTCTTCCTAATGTTTTAAATTTAAATTTGGAGAAAAACTGTGAGAGCATGTTATTGTAATGGAGACTGCAAAATTTGTTGGAGCCCTCGGAGAGTCATCCCCACTGTCCTCGTGGTAGACCAGTAACGTGTTACTTAGTGCAGTTAGCCAAGCAGCAACCAAGTTTTTTTCCAACCAAGGCCGTAAGATTATTCTAAATTGCTCTTGCTGATATTCCTCGCTTTGTTTATTTACATTGCTCTCGCTTCCGTAAACTCAAGGCACTCTATCTCTCTGCACTTCCTTTCTTTTCATACATCCAGTGATTAGTTCTGTTCTCTATTCAGTTTCCTTCGCGCCCATTTGTTTAAGCAAAAACAAGAAGACACAACAAGAGGAAAAAAAAAGAGGGGAAAAATTTCTAGAAAAGAAGGAAGAAATGGCCGGGACTTTTTTTGCCAACGTTGCAGCGAATCTTGTGGCAAAACTTGGTGAGTACCTGTTTGCTCCCGTTGGACGTCAATTTGGGTACGTGCTGTTGCACAAGAGCTATGTGGAAGATCTCGAAAATGGAGTCAAGGAGCTGGAGACTGCGAGGGAAAGGGTGCAGGGATCCGTCAATGAAGCCGTGTATAACGGAAAACATATACACACTGATGTTAAGGATTGGCTGGACAGTGCGAAGGAGGAGGCTGAGGAAGCAGAAAACCTGTTAAAGCATGGCGAAAGTGCAAAGAACGCTTGCTTCCGTGGGTGTCTTCCCAACCCCGTGGTGCGCCATGCGATTGGCAGAAAAGTTAAGAGGATGACTCATGTCATTCGAGGACTTTATGAGAAAAGCCGAAATACTAACTTCCAGAAGGTCCACCAAGAGGATACTCCGATAGGAATTGTCACTGCTACCCCATCTGCTGCAAGATCTGCTGACAACAACGATGTCCTGGAGTCAAGGGCCAAAATCACGGAGGATGTAATGAAGGCTATAGTTGATGACAAGGTCTGTGTGATTGGGGTGTGGGGACCAGGTGGGGTTGGCAAGTCCAAGCTTTTGGATGACGTTGAAAGGCGAGTTAAAGAAGAGAAGCTGTTCGATGTGGTTGCCACAGCAAAAATTTCACGCACTCCAGATTTGAAAGAAATCCAAGCAGAAATCGCTTATGCATTAGGTCTCAAGCTAACGAATGATGAACCTGCTCGGGGGAGAGCAGATCGTTTGTGTAAGAGGTTGGAGAGTGATTCTAAAAAAAAGATTCTTATAATTTTAGATAATCTGTGGAAGAAGCTAGAGTTGCAGGAAGTTGGAATCCCTTGCGGAGATAATAATAAAGTGAGAGGCTGCAAGATTTTGCTCACGTCTAGATACAGAGACGTTTTACGCACGGACATGGGCTCGGACCGACAATTCCGACTCAATGAGTTAGAGGATGGAGAAGCACGAAGACTTTTTGAAAGGACATTGGAGGATAGAGTTAACGATCCTGAGGTTAAAACCTTTATAGATGGAGTGGTCCAGAAATGTGGAGGCTTGCCTCTTTTGATTCTCTCGGCGGCAAAAAGGCTAAAGCATGGAGATTTGGCTGAATGGAGAAATGCTTTGACCAATATAGAAGGGTCTGTTGTAAAATCAATAGTGGAACTAAGTTACAATGACTTGAAAGATGAGAGGATCAAATCATTGTTCTTGGTTTGTGCTCTAACCTCTGGGAGAATTTTCATGGGGCATTCCCTTGTCTACTGCATAGGTTTAGGTTTATATAAAAAATTTAGCAAGACCATAAAAAAAGCTTGGGATAGGTGGGCGGAGGATGTACATAGCCTGCAGGACTCTTCTTTGCTACTAGATAGCGATGATGCGGAAGAGATAAGAATGCATGACATTTTTGTTGACGAGGCCATCTCTATCGCTTCCACGAAATGGAACGCCTTGGTCGCGAGGAAGGATTATGGGCTTAAAGACTGGTCAAAGGATGAGCTCACAAAATGCATCGCGATATCCTTTCCTTTTGTTGGCATTAATGAGCTTCCTGAAAAATTGGACTGCCCAAACTTGAGGATGCTTCTATTACTCGAAGACAGCTCGTCTCTCAAGATTCATGAGTCATTTTTCGAATCTATGGAGAAGCTCCAAGTCTTGGACATGACTGGCCTCTCTTTCACCTCTCTACCTTCGTCGATTGAGTTTCTTGAAAACCTCAAGTCGCTATGTCTTCATCAATGCCATATGGAGGATGTGACTATTCTTGGAAAGCTGAAAGGGTTGCAGTGCTTAACTTTTCTTGACTCTTCAATAGCTCAGCTACCCAAAGAAATAGGTGGACTGACTGAATTGAGAATTTTGACCCTGATAAGGTGCACCGGCCCCAAAATTATTGAACCTGGAGCGCTCGAAAGCTTGGTTAAATTAGAGACGTTGTGGATGGAAGACAGCTTTAATCAGTGGGAGGATCAGGATCAAGCATTGCGAAGCAACGCCAGCCTAGCTGAGTTGAAGAACATGAAAAGTTTGAGCATGTTGTCCATTTCTATCCCTCATTCTGCCAATCTCTCAAGAGACCTGCCATTTGGGAATCTGAATGACTATACTATCCAGATTGGGGAAGTTTGGGATTGGTCGGATGAAAGCAAAAAAGATAGACTTTTAAAGCTCAAGCTGGATTCACGCAATCTTCTTGATGAAGAGTGGGTGCAGAGATGTTTGCGGATGACGCAAGATCTCCACTTGGATAGTTTGCAAGATGGCAACGATGACATTCATGATTTGTGCGTTGAAGGATTTCTAGAATTGAAGCATCTTCATGTACAAAATAGCCCCTCACTTCAGTACGTTGTTCACTCCACAGAGTATGTCCAGTGCAATGCATTTACGAAATTGGAAACGTTGTCTCTTGAGAATCTAAACAATTTGGAGAAGATTTGCCATGGCTGTCTTGCCCCCGAATCCTTCAGCAAATTAAAGATTGTGAAGGTGGATAACTGTGGTGAAATTAAACATTTGTTTCCTTTGTACACGATGAGAATATTCTTGCAGCTCCAAGAGATTGAAATAAGCAGATGCCACTTGATGCAGCAAATTGTCGCAGACGCCGAGGCAGATGAAGACGGAGATGAACTTCCCATATCGAAAGAGATATGGAACTCACAATTTCCCTCGGATGTGAGCAACCTAAAATTTCTTAAAGTAGAGGATTGCAAATTCCTTTTGAACATCTTCCCGTCAAATTTGCTATTAAAGCTAAAGAATTTGGAGGCCATAATTATTGAAAGATGTCAGTTAATACGAGAAGTATTCGATCTTGAAGGGTTGACAGACAGCGGAGATGTCGAGGTTCTTTCGCGATTGACAAAATTAATCTTGAGTGACTTACCAAGTTTGGGACACATATGCAGCAAGAATCCAAGAAAAATGATGTGTTTTCGAAACTTAAGGGCTCTAAAGGTGCAAAGCTGTGAGAATCTGAGGTTTCTTTTTTCTTCTTCCATGGCTAAAGCACTCGAGCAAATAAAAGAAATAGAAATAGTGAGTTGTAAACTGATGGAGGAAATTATGGATGTGCAAGAAGAAGAATATGAGGAAGCTGCAACCCCCGACACTTTAGAGTTCCCTCGATTAACCTCATTGTCTCTTGAGAAATTACCAAATCTCAAGACATTCTCTCGTGGAAAGCATCGTATTCACTGTCCATCCTTAATAAGATTGAGGGTATCCGAATGCCCCAAAATGACGACATTCTCTTCATTCAAAGGAAAGCAACAGTCAATGACAGTTTATACAGGTTTACAACAAGTGTTTGGTCGTAGCAACTCTGGCTTGTCCTCACCTGTCTTCTTCAATCAAAATGTGGGTAAATATCTTTGAGATTTTCTATTTCACGCTTGTCGTAGAAATTATTCTCAGTAA
Organism: Syzygium syzygioides; assembly: GCA_031216285.1. Classification (NCBI taxonomy): domain Eukaryota; kingdom Viridiplantae; phylum Streptophyta; class Magnoliopsida; order Myrtales; family Myrtaceae; genus Syzygium; species Syzygium syzygioides. The sequence goes on along the minus strand of CM062243.1, from coordinate 26,083,103 downwards.
ATGTAATCTTATAGCCAATAAAGCAGTTGATAACTCTATCAGCATATCTTGTAAAGCCTCTTGCTTCTCCATGCATCTATTTGTTTCTATGACAATTGGTATAATCTCGGGAAATCAACTTCATCTTGAAAATAGATTAACATATTAGAGCACATTAGGGCATCCAAATCAGGACTTTTAGGAGTTCATGGTCGCGAACCTAACATATGGTCCTCTCATACAGGTTCTTTTTCCGAGATTGGAGGAGTTGACGCTCTTGTCATTGTGCGGGTTGAGGAGGATATGGCACAATGATCTCCCTGAAAAGTCATTCTGCAGACTAGCATCCATCACGGTCAAAGATTGTGAAAATCTGTTTCATATTTTTCCGTCAAATTTGATAGCGAGGTTCCATAGCCTGAAAATGATTAAGGTGGTCCAGTGTACCTCTTTGGAAGCATTAATGGAACATGTTGCTGTCGATTCTAAGAAAAGGCAAAAAGGTTTGGTCCTCTCAGACTTAAAAGTAATGAAGTTGTGGCACCTGCCAAGGCTGAATGCGATTTTGACAAGCAGCACAAAAGCAACATTTTATTTTCCTAGTCTGACTGATGTTGGCTTGCGCTATTGCCACAATTTGAGATATCTCTTCACAAATAACTCAGCGAGGACTCTTCATGAACTTGAGATGCTAGATATTTCTTATTGCAATAACATGAAGGAAGTAGTTGCCATGGAAGAGGGTGAAGAGCAAAAGTTGAAGGCAGTGAAGTTCTCTCATTTGCGTACATTGAAGCTTTGTTCCCTTAAGAGCTTGATTAGTTTCAGCTCTGGAAGTTGTGCATTTGAGTTTCCCTCCCTAAGAAAACTCTCAATTCTGGAGTGCACTGAACTCAAGGCATTCATACTGAAGCTGTCTCCGCCAAGGGTGGAGATGATGAATGAGGGAGCCGCCAGTTTTGATGAAGGTCCATATTCGTTATTTGACAAGAAGGTTTTTCTCTTTCCTTTATCTCAGTGGTATCGCTACTCATGTGATTTGGTTTCTTCTTTGTGATGCTCTAGATTTATAAGCAACTTTGCTTCTATGCCATTGATTGTGACTTTAGCCCGGTGATGCTTCTGTAGGTCATACTTCCCAAATTAGAAGAGCTACATCTAACAGGAATTCTGTCAAGAGAATTTTGGGAGAATGAGATGGACTACGAATACATTTGCTGCCTAAAAGTCCTTGAGGTGAAGCAGTGTCATGACCTATTGAATGTTATTCCTTCATTCATGTGGAAGAGGTTGCTTCACTATTTGGAGTCATTGACAGTGGAGTCATGCAATCTGATGGAAGGCATATATGCACTTGAGGGCCTCCGTGTCCTAGAGAGAGAAGCTGCAAGAAGCAGTCAATTGAGAAAGCTATCTTTATATGATCTCCCAAATTTGACATGCATATGGAAAAATGATGATTTGTTTAATCTTTGCCTTCACAATCTGACTTCTGTAAGAGTTGGGAAGTGCCCACGTCTGAAAAAACTTTTTACAATGCCTATGGCAAAAAGTCTGGGACAACTCCAATATCTTGATTTAGGTGGTTGTGAAGAGATGGAGTACATTGTTGCCAGAGAAGAGGAGAAACCTGAAGCAGCCGACAAAATTGTAATTCCTCAACTTGTCACTCTATATTTTTGCAACATGCCAAAGCTTAGAAGTTTCTACCATGGGAAGCATATTTCAAAGTGGCCCTCCTTGAAAGAGCTTACTGTCGAAAATTGTAAAGCTGTAAAGGTGATTGTAGGAGATACCGATAGTAGAAAACTAGAAGGTAACTTTCCAACGCAGCAACCGCTTTTGCTGGTCAACAAGGTATGCACTCATTTTTCTCTAATGACATATCTAGTTTCTCGTCCCTATAGTTTGAGCTAGACTGTTTAAGGTTATGTGGGGTCACTTCCGCTAACTTTTCATCTTCTTTTTTAAATCTTTGACTTTTATTCCATAACATCTCAGAGTTATTTCTTTAATATAAACGTATTGACACATACTTCAAAACCTTTTCATAAGTTTCCAAAACCTTCGTGTAATTTTCTTTCGTTTTCAATTGTTATATTAATTTAACGTTTCCTTAATACTGCAACTGAAATTTAAACATTAGTAAAAGGTTAAGCTCCAATTAACATCTTTTTACTAATTTAGAGTCTACACCAAGTTAAAGAGGTTGACTCAATTTTATAATCTTATTTTATATAAGATCAAGAGACAAAAATACCTTGAGTCTCAAAAGTTGTCAATTCGGCATTTACGTCTAAAAATTCATTTTACAACGCTTTAGCAGTTTAGGACTTGTTAAGTCCGTCTATTTTTCTATAGACGAATATCTGCATTTTTTTTAAATAGTATTACGTGGCTGTTAACACAGTGGTGGAGGTTCCTCAGGAGGCTCTCTCACTATTGCCATGATGGAAAATTTGAAAAAAATAAAATAAAAATGGACTAAAAATTAGGAAAAAAAAATCCAACACTAAGAAAAGAGTATGAAAACTGAGAGAAAAAAAGGTTATGCAAGGGATCGCAAGTCAAAGGGGGGAAGGGCTGCATGCTGCTCCCACTACGGTCAACCCTTGCAGGGCCACCAACAAGGGTCGTGGCCCTCGCCTTGAGCAGATGATTCCCTACTAGTGGATTCCCAAGGGCCAGTCGCCTTAGCCGTGCCCCTGGTAAGGGTTGCCAGCCCCACCGGTGCAATGGGCCCTGAGACCATAAAAATTTAATGGAAATCGGACAACAAGAAGAGAGAGAGAGATGCCAATTCAGACGAAAAACAAGAAACACCAAATGAGCAAACTCATTAATCGATAAAGTCATCCTCAAAACTGAAGAAAATTAGTATCTTGGCCTATCTTTGTAGGTATTTATAACAGTAGCTCGAACTAAGAAAACTTATCTTAGTTAAGAAAAATAAGTCAAGACAAGTACCCTAAGTTCTAAATAGTGTCGAATGACTAAACTAAATAAAGAAACAAATCAGCGTGGTGGTTGGAGAATCATGCCATACATCAATCTCCCCCACCAAAAACATATTATACTTAAAGCTTCTGCCCTAAAAATTCAAGTAATCTCCGAGGAAAATAATCTCACAATCCACAAAAGGGAAAGAATTCTCACAAAAAAAAATGTCGAATCAATATTTACTGAATTTTGAGGATCTCATGATTGCTCCTTATCATTTTGTTCTCTTGTGAAAAATTTCAGTATACTTACTATTTCAGAAAAAAAAAATTAGTATCACGAATTTTTGACTTCTGTGAATGATCAATAGGAGAAATTACATTCCTCAATTATTGAACTTCAGAAGGTGGATTCATCCAAATTAGATAGTTGAATTTTATCGAATCTATTCAATCCTTACCAAAACTGTTGAAATCTTCTCTCAGATCCTTAAAACTTAAGTTTAATCTCTTCAAGATTATTAAGGATTTACGATATTCATAATTACGGCAATAGTCGTAATACCCTTGACAGTCAAAACTATTAGAATAACACGATATTCGTAATAATTGTGATGGCCATACCAAACAATGTAATAATCTCGATAACCCCTACTCTTTTTCAATTTTGGTATACTGGGTTTAATAAATATTGAAACAATATTCAAAGAGAAAGCTATAAGAAACATAGAGTGGCTCCAAAGCAGCAAGCATGGAGGCTGAAGTTCCGATAGGCATGAATGCCATATATCTTCATGAGCATATCAGATCAGAAATGAGTATGTTTAATAAGGAGGCTATGGGTTATGTCCTGCTCGAACGTAATGTTTGATATATATATATCAGAAAAATGATGCTTTCTACTTAAAAATAATATGACAAAATCCATTCAAGAGAATTGATTTTAGGGGGTGGCATATGGTAAAAAGAAAAAAAAAAGGCATGCATCTAGTTTTCTTTTCTTTCAATTCTATCCATAACGTTTATATTGTGATTTTTCTTGTTCTTGGAATTAAGACGTTATCCTTTTTGAGGGGGACAGAGAGTCGGCTCTAATGAATTGTAATGAAAAATAACAGGTTGAGTTTCCTAGTATGGAGTTGATGAAGATCTCGCATATGAATAACGTGGAGAAGATATGGCTTGACGAGCTTGCATCCAATGCATTTAGCAAACTCAAGACGCTAACAGTGGAGTATTGTGAGAAACTCTCATCCATATTTTCATCTCATTCTATCCTCGCAAGATTCCAAAACCTAGAGAAGTTAACCGTGACCGGTTGTAATTCCTTAGAAGCGGTATTTCAAATCCAAGAATTCAGTTTTAGCGAAGCTCACTCCACAAGCACTTTTCAATTGAGAGAATTAGTTTTGACGCAACTCCCAAAAATAATGCACGTGTGGAGTGGACTTCCTCAAGGAGCTCTTACCCTTGGACACTTAACATGCATGAAGGTTGTAGGGTGTCACAATCTCAAAAGTTTATTTCCAAGCTCGGTGGCGAAAAGTATGACACGGCTTGAAAAACTTCAAGTATCATATTGCGGGGTGGAGGAAATTATTGCGGAGGAAGATGGAGGAGTAGGGACGAGTGCAGGAGATCTTTTCTTTCCGCAATTGACCAACTTGGCATTTGTTGACCTACCAGAAGTGAAAGTTTTCTACAGGAATAGTCATACTTCAACGTGGCCACTCTTGAAGGATTTGCGAGTGATACACTGCAGCAAAATGAGGTCATTCTCATTCGCTAGTGAAGTGCAAAGTTGGCAAAGTACTCCTACTAGCGAGAACCAACCTGCACTCTTTTCTGTAGAACAGGTAAAATCCTTGATTCTAACTCTTTACCTTTGTCTTCATTGGTTTATATGTATATCTTTGGGTGCTGGTTAATTTCATTTGGAAATTGAAATTACCAAATATGTGACCTAATTGTAGCTAAGTTTTCTTAGAATTGGGAAGCATTCGCCAAATTAAGATATCAACTGATTTTACCCATCGACCAAGTTCTTTTTTAGGTTTTGAAAGGTACAAATGTCTTTATACTTTTAAGATCACCAACTACTTTAATAATTTACCAACGTTTATTCCAGTGGCTTACTAATGCCTTTGAAGTTACTAATATTTGGTTGAAATTACCAACCTTAATTTGATTGGTATAGTAGCAATATGTCTTTAACCCCACGGAATACTAGAACGTCCGTTTATTTTTGGGTTACGTACATTTGGTTTGCTTCCTAGATTATTTGACATTTCGTTATGTTATAGTTAGAATGAACAATTTGTCTTAATTATTTCCTCAAATTTCTGGAACATACTGTATCGCTTTTTCGCCTATGTCCCCATCAATTCCAAACTTATTTTTTGGCTTCTTTTTGCCAATCACCGGTTCATGAATGCATTCTTCTCAGAGTTATAGAAAGGTGGACCCATGCGCTACGTATGATCTATAGTAATATAGATATGAAAATCGCTTCTTACAAAATAGTGTGCAACATATTAATACATGTTACTATTGCAACACATCTACTTATCATATAAGTAATACGATTTGGAAAAAAAAATAAGTTTTTTCTACAAATTTGTTGAAATTTATGTGTGTTTATTTTTCCTTTTGGATATAATTAGTTGGACTGAAGTATCAATTATTTCTTTGTTGACCAATAAATTTCTTTATCCAATTTATGAAACATATTGAGATTAAATTGGGCACACCACTAACAACAAACGTCCATTTTATGCATCCCTTTTATAATGGCCATCGATGCTTGATAGTCTTGCTCCAGGAAGATAAATAGGGTAAAAGCGTAGCGGTTCTTGTTTCTTTTTCCTAAATAGATGGCATTTTAGTCATTGGGTCGGGCCTGTGGGGATTGATATGGACTTTGGCGGCCCAATTAAACGGATTCCCTGTTCCCACAGGTCATTCCACACTTGGAGCATTTGTCGTTAGCGAGGGTGGATGTCGAGATGATGCAGCGTTACATCTTTGGCAATCTTAAAGAGCTGGCTTTGATATGCTACCATGATGAAAATGCTGTTTTTCCCTCCAACTTCGTTCTCCAGAGATTTCACAATCTAGAAATGCTTATTGTGCACTGTAGTTCCTTTGAGGAGATATTTCCAGAAGATGCGTTTGGACATTGGGGGCTGACTCCCTGTGATGGACTATCTGACCATGAAAAACCTCTCAAGGCAATTGAAAATTTAAAGCGACTTCAACTGATAGCCTTGCGGAACCTTAGGCGAGTCTGGAAAGATGGCTCATTGATGACTGAAATCCTTAAACAGATTGAAAACATGTATATTGGAGACTGCCCTAGTTTATCAATCATATTTCCATCTCCGGCTTCGTTCCAGAGCTTGAAAGAATTGCAAGTACACAATTGCACCGGTTTAGTTCATATGGGGACTTGCTCAGCAGTGACAAGTCTAGTGCACCTTGCTCGGCTAATCCTAAAAAGTTGTCATGCAATGGAAGATGTGGTGACAGATGATGGAAAGGGAGTAGAGGAGATTTCTTTCCCCAAGCTGCAACGGTTGACACTCGATGGTTTACCAAGCCTTGAGAGCTTCTCTTCCACAAATTGCACCTTCATGTTCCCATCATTGGTAGGTATTCTTGTGACGAAATGCCCCAAGATGAATATATTCTGCAAGGGTGCCTTAAGGACACCAAAACTGAATGAAGTACTCATCTCCTACCAAGATCGTGAAGGGCGTTTGGAGGGTGACCTTAATACCACCATCCAAACCTTATCGGCACGAAACGATCCACACCGAATTCAGTTAGGTAAGTGCCTTTTCTAATGACAGATGTTGTTTTAGAAATTATTCCAGAGCTAAAGAGTTATCAAATCCCAAGTCTCCCAAATGATACCACCATTCAAAAATTGTCCTCGGCAAGTCCTTCAAGTACTTGAATCTTTTTTTCCTCTTTCTATTTTCTACATTCCTAACCTGTTTAGTTCACCAAATGCCAGATCCATTTCGCTCTAGTTTAGAGCTTCAATAAGCTTCCTATTTGGTCAACATATTTAATGTAGCATGTATTTACAGAGCTCAAGAATTTCTCGCAACTCTCTAATCAGTAATCTGTCTCCAAAAGCCTGGCCAACTGCAACTATGTGCCACTCCGTATTAGGAACCAAGTCCTTCTTCATGTGTTACCCCTGATTCTCTCAAAATACTGAAATATGATGATCTTTTGCAGTTGCTGCAAGCCAATAGGATGAGAAATTCCCTAATCCCATACAGAAGAAGTCGCATTCAAGATCTTCAGCATTTTAAATCATCTTGTGCAGTGGCCAAAGTCTCAAGGAGTGCTTCGTCCCTTTCTTTTTATATTTCTTCCCTTATATTTTGAATCAAGTGGCAACTTATCCTGTGGGGAATTTGCTTAATTATCATTTGGACATTTCATTATGTGTAGTGTAATGCTACCGGCGCACACAGCCATGGACTGCCATCATCTTCACGATTTGGAATGTAGGAATAAATTTCTTTATCCACTCAACCGTAGCTGAAGTGATTGTGCTCCAGCTTTGGGAGATTATAAGTCGCAAAACTTCTGGGAGAGCACGTTACATTTATTTCCTTGAGGCTTGGCTCTCAGTTCTCTCGTCCATCAGTTCGAGTTAGATACCATGGGTGCTCTGGCGGAACTTGGCCAAGGTCGGGCCTTGAGATCATGTGGCAGTGAAATCATCCGGGGAAGTTTGTTTGGAATGCTTGTTAATTTCGAAATTAAGGAGACTACACTGAACCCCCCTTATGGTATTCTCCATCACCGTCAGTACGCTTGTTTGGTGATTGTGTGGTCATTATCAACTCCTGCAAATCGCTAGCGTTGCCTAGTACACAGATTATTTTTTAGTTACTTTGTGCTTTTGTGAAGAGCTTAGGGACAAAATCATTCGCACAATGATTATTCAATTAATAAGGTTTATACTTTAGACAGAAATTCACAGGTTGATCAATCCTCGTATCGTTGCATCCGGATCAGATCAACCAGGAAATGATGGATCAAAACCATTGTATTTAGATCGATGCGCAAATGTTCGTTGGATCTTTCAGGTCAAACACCCTCCCCATTATAAACGAAGTGCTTGAAATGAAAATGCTAGTGCTAGAGAACATCCACATGGAGAGACTGAAGCGACCAATCCTCTTATCATCCGGGGGACTCGAGAATTCTTTGATAAACGATTCATTGACACCGGAATTCTTGGAAGAAAAAAGCAAAATGAATGATCATTGAATGATCTTACTTTTTTATTACCAAAAAGAAAAACGATCTTACGTGTACATAGGAATTCGTATGTTAAATGGCAATTAAGTAATTATGACTAAGGGGTTTGACCACAAAAAAAAGACTTATGACTAAAGGGCCAAGAGTCATCTGTAACCATGTAAAAAAAAATTCACCAACACATCCAAAATAAATCACTTCACTTATTAAAATCAACAATCCCAAAGTAAAATGGGTCAATTAGGAATTTTGCCGTGAATCAAGATAGGTTCCATTTACTTCGTGAGTGATAAATAATTTAAAAAATATTTTCTTAAAAATATCATTGTATCGCTTATAAAAACGAAGAAATAATAAATATTTTAATTATTTGCAAAATTTTTTAAATATAAATTTTTAATCAGAATAAAAATATTCTTTTAATTAATTTTCTCTCTCGTTCCCTCGTCTACTTTCCTCTCCTCTGTCCCCAACTTTACCTCCGGTGAAAAGCTTGCTCTTTTCTCTCCCTTCTGTCTTCACTCTTTCACGCTGCTCTCTCTCTGTACTTCCTCCGCTTATCCTGTGAATCGCATTTGCCATCCTGTGCGTCTGTGCCGTGATGGTCTCGCTCTGAGAGTTGGCGGAGCCCGGAGTGGACGCCAGAACCGAGCACGATGAGCAGGAGCGGCAGGGCGTATCTGTTAGGAGGGAGGAGCGGTCCCGCGGGGCCATTGCGCCACCGGCGGGGACATAGATTGACCGGCATGTCCTCCTCCCGCGACGCCGACGAGAACATGGATCTCTTCTCGAAGAACCGCCGGAGCGTCTCCGTCGCGTCCTCCGACGAATCGTCCGACGGTAAATGACCGGTTGGCCCAGTCGCGATTGTCTCTCCGGTGCCTGTGATTACCGATTGGCGACCCGTAGTTTTTTTAATCTGATTAGCGAGGGGCAGCGTAGTCACTTTGTCAGATCGCCATTAAATTTTTCTCCAGGAGCATTTGGATTGGTCTGCTTTCAGCTGGTTGTTTGCATCTTTCCTGAAGAAGAAGATTTGGGGATCCAGAGGCAAGAGAGAGTAGGGCTAGGTCGCGAGTCGGGAGGCCCGACAAAGGGGATACCCTTACACTGGTCATGGTCATTGTAAATGGATAACAAAAAGATGGAATGTCCAGCGTGCGAATCGACACCTAATCACGCGTCGAATCGCACTCTCATCTCTACATATAGCGAAAAACTCCGCCAAGACGCACGCAAAGCTTCCAGCTTGATTCAGCTCCATTACCATTCGAAGGAATCGCACAATCGTTCGACGTGGTTTTGTTTCGTAAGGGTCGGATAAGACCGTCGGAGTCTCCATCGAGACGTCACAACCGCGCTTTCGCGTTTCTGTCAAATATATATAAAGGCAGAGAGAGAGAGAATGGGTGCGCCACTTTTCACCAGAAGCAGTTGCTGGGAAAAAAACAGGGCTTTTGAGAGAGAGAGAAGTGGCAGCAAAGGGGCTTTAGAGAGGGATTGTGGGTGCGAATCGAATCCACGAAAGAGGTGAAATGGGAGTCGATCTCGAGAGAGAGAGAGAGAATGGGTAGTTGCTTTTCGGACGTGAGAGGAGGTCAACAAGCGGTAGGGGGAACCCGACAGGGGCCCATAGGAGGAGGAGGAGGAGGAGGCAACAATGGCGGCCGCAAGGACGCCGTTGACCACTTCTTCCGCGCTCGGGGTCAACCCGCTCCCTTCTCTCAAATTGAGGTCTGTGCCTCTCGCCTGCCCATGTGTTCGTGCGCCCTTTCTTTTCACTGCGAAATCTTTTTGTTTTTTTTTGGGCGTGCATTCACGGTCGCTGTCGGAATATGCCGTGGTGATTGTCGCTTCGTCTTCTTCGGACACGAGTCAATGTCGTCGCTTGTCGGTGATCTGTTCTTGTTGTTTCGAGCGAAAGCGATGGTTCGGCCAGAAAAACCTGTGTCTACCGGAGGATTGTCCGCAGAAAGACTGAGAAGCATTATTCACAATGTGGATTCCGCTCAAGCCTCGCTACTTGAACGAATTGATGTCAAATTTTGCGCATGATCTAAAGAACTCCTGATTTATGTGGTCCCAACATGGTCGTCTAACTGGAGTTTTCTTCTTGTTTTCCTCATTAGACTTGACTTCAGTAGATTTCTTTTCCTTTCTTCGAACCAAAATTTTAGTCTGCCTCTTGAGTTGTGTGGCCTTTTGGAACTCATGCGAATGACAAGAATTACATGCCACGACAAATTTATTCGGAATTTTTCATCAGTTTATTCAAAAAGGGCTGCTAAATTAAGACAAAAGTCCAACTAAGCCTTGCACTTATACCCAATCACATCGTTCATTCTGCAGAAACAGTTTTTTAACTATCTGAATTGCGTGTGGCCTTATGAAATTTAAATTTGGTGTTGCTGATTAAGCATAGACACAAATAGGATATCAGGGAGTGAGCTAGTACGAATTAAGCATATGACCTTTCCAACAAAAAATTTTCTTGCATTGCATATGGTGTTCTACGTGAGTATCAATCTTGAAATATAGTGCCCGCTGTTCGTATGATGTGCTTTATTGTCTTTACTGCAGTTATCCTTATCTGCTTCAAAATCTCATGATCGAGACGTAATGTCAAAGGTGAGAAACTTAATTAGCATTTTCAGCGGACATGTCTGACATATGTCCAACACCAACACGGAGGCCCCCAGAGAGTGTCCGTGCTTCCTAATCTTGCTTTCACGTTCACCTAGGATCTTCAAAATCACGCTCAGTACACAGGCCACAATAACATCCAGCAAGTATAGTCCTTACTCTACCCACATAAACGACATTCTAATGTATCAAGGTGACTGGAGATGAACCACGTAGTTACATGCACTGAAGAACCATCAAACCGATCAACAAATGGCGACAAAATCATTCAAATTCATGCCTAAGAGAATTCACTGCAGCATCTAGCTCATCAAGCTCACGAGATTTACAGATTATCCACTCCAATAGCACCCGAACATGTCCCTATAACTACCAAATCGAGTATACTGTCACCTTATCATAGGTAAACAAAACCACACTCAAATGAGTATTAAACTAGCACACCTCGTGATTAAAACAGCAAAGTCAGCAAAATCCAGAACAAAATCAGAACAGTAAAGGCTGAAATTCATGATTATTTAGTAAGTAATGGACTTGAAACATATTTTCCTGCAAGTGTATATGGGCTCACTAGATCAGGATGAGAACAAATTGAAGTCAAATGAAGATCATCAATGCTTGTATAGCGGGCACATGTTTAATTTCAGCAAATTAAAGCATGACAACATGATTATCTCCTTCGAAAACAAACATGGATTCCTCACCTCAACTCATATGACTAAGATAACACATAAAAAAGTCTTGGCGTTTGTTGTTTGAACAACGAATGGTTAGGGACGGAAGGCATGAAAACGAATCAAGCAAATTTAAGTCACAGAGAGCATTTATAACCATGACTACAGCGTGTTATGAACATACACGGCATTCATAGTCAAGAAATCAACTTATTTTTTAACATGTACAGCAAGAACAACAACGAATCCAGTAAATTTGAGCCATATACGGTAATAATAAAACATATTCAGCGAGCCTACGATGCCACAGGTGTACTTCAACAAACATCATGAAATGAATATCGTGCAAGCCAATGGTGAAAACCGAGATAAACCACCATGTATTTGCACGTACATCGCAAGCATAACACAAACGATACTCCAACGCGTCCGTCGCCTGTGAAGCGGAGTCTCAACCAAGCCCAAAACAGAGCAGCATTTAGTATGCAAAAGAAAAGCTACAACGCCAACATATGAACAATTTGCGGTTATAGAGGATTTCTCTACATTAACACCTAGACGATTATGATGCGTGCACTTTGAACACCTGCTCTCAGTTTAGAGGACAATTCAGCCACGCTCCCAAAGCAGTATTCAATTCACCGAGAACAAAGTAAACGGAAGCACCGGGGGAAGGAGAACTCTAGGCCATCATAGGATGAAGCATCAATTCGCAACATATGATCAGTACATTGAACAGTAACATACAAATGACTCCTCCGCAATCTCAAATCGATCAATCTAATTCATCATTGTCATCTGCGAGGCAAAACGTCGAACAGGTGGTGAGCATGAATCCCTATCAATTGGCGGGGAATATAATATGAGAGACCCAACTAAAAATTGCTAGAGAGGAATCGACGAATCTGGGACCAAATAATACACAACAATTGAGATAACAATTTGAAGCTTTCGGAGAAAGGCAGCACAGAACAACCGTATGACTGTGTATGTGTTCTTGCTTCGCCCAGTTCTCCAATGCGCTAGACGAGAGAGAAAGAGAACGAGAGAAATGAGCGTCGATGCTCATAATGATTTGTTTAGCATTCATATAAGCTAGGCGACGAAGCAATTCAGCGACGAAATCGCTCGATCGCTGCGACGGGCTTCGACCGAGGGCGGCGAATGACACTGGATTTGGTGCAGAGCGGTGAAGGTGAGAGAGAAAGAGATTGGTGACGGTGACGAGCGTCGATGCCCTCTGCTCCGTTACGGCCCGAGGCTGCAGTGCCTAGCAAACAGGCGGCTGTTACTGATCGGGAGATGTTAGACGATCAAATTGATGGTGACGGAGCTGAAATATAGGTTGATTCATGCGTATAATAAGCTTTTTAGCTCATATTTATTTCAACCCTTAGTTAATTTTCTTAGCACAATTACGTGTTTTAAGAAAAAATCAATAAATAAAAAGGAAAAGGCAAAAAACGAATACATAGGAGTAGATTGCATCTTCATCGAAGACTATACATCTAGGATTGCATTTAAGGGAATTGTAGCAGATTGCATTACATTTAGATCGCATCAATTAGATTCTTATTTCCATGTATCTTAGTTCATTTTAGGGAAATAATTCATTTAGTATTCATACAGTACCTCTGCATAGTTGTTCTTTTAAGCGGTGGTTTATTTTGGAGAGTGAATGGTGAGTTTCCATTTATAGCACACGAGAGTCCGATCCCGGGCCTTAATTACAAGGCTTTATAAAATTTTACCCGGCCTAGGTTCTTTATTTTTCTGCACCTTTATTTATTTATTTATTTATTTGGCTAATATTTATTATTGCTTGCTTGTTTATTTTTTCTGCTTGAGCGCTATGCATGATCATCTTTCACATATTAGGAGAGTTTAGGGAAACAAAACTGAAGAGACCGCATGCAAACCTTTTCATGAGTGTTAAATTAATCTAGCGTACTCAAGTCCTAGGACTAGCGAATCCTTGGCTTGTGGGTTCTTGCATCTTACCCGGGTTTTTAGTAGCTCATAAAAGGTTACCGGCGACTCCTTAGTTTTTACTTTAATGAATAATTAATTGGAAAAACTAAGTTACGATTGATAGGGCTTGGGAGGATTCATGTTAAACATAGGCCCCACCTAACGAGAGGAACCATTTTCCTTTTAGTAATCCATCTAATGCCCTTGGACATATCTAATACCACCCTTGGGAAGGTCGCAACAATTTGCACTTAAAGTACTGCATATTTCTGTACTAATCAAATGCCTGCATGTTATGCGAGAAAGAACAAGTATTGATGATCTTCATTTAGTGTGCACAAAATGCTTGCGCGTTACGCGAGCAAAAACTCCAAACTTAACAAATCACTGTATGGCAAGATTTGCAGCAAAATGTTATTTATGAATATTTCAAAAAAAACTTAAAAATTTTGGCAGCAACTGAGCACAAACGATGAGATGATATATCACCTGAGAACTCTGAGGATTGCCGCCACATATTGCCATTATATAGCTAGTGCCTAATGGTCTTCTCTTGATGCTACGATCTACAACCATGCGTTGGCTATAACACAAAAATATATTGATGAAATCTAATCTGGCTTCTGACAAAAAAAAAATCTATTCTGGCACGAAAAGCTTCTGTCAACACTTGTTCAAGGCAATGAAGAGATGGTGATTGTTCAGCATGAATTATCTTCCTCGTTCGCTTAAAAATACTAGATCAAAATTCAATACAAGAACCTTAAATCCATTCCGCAAAATGAAGATAATCACCTGACCTTCATCTCCTTGTGTCTCTAAATCAACAAATTAAGCAAATTTTGAAACTTGCAATACTTACGTCATCATTGTATTTAGGACAGTCCAGATAGGTGAAGAAGAAATACAAATTTAAAAGAAGATGCGAGTAGAAACGAACCTCCAAAGGAGATGAGAGGAAGTGAGCATGCTGCCGATCAAACCGATACACTCTTCTACCACCTCTTGAGATATTATATAACCAAAATTTTGAACACTTGATTAAATTTCAAGTAGGAGATTTGCTAATAGGCTTATATATATAAAGAAAAAAATTTGCAGGTTTTCAATTGTGATTTTTTTGTACTTTTTTTCTAAGCACAACCCACCGAAAAAATTATGTAGGGCACACAACCTATGTTTCAAGTCTATTATAATCCACGCTTTTTTTTTGCTCAGGATTTAGATCACACCAAAACTTTAATATCATTGTAATAGCACTATAGACTATTATAAATATGGACTTATCAACTGTCCATGCCTTTTGCTTATGCGTGGGTGGTCATGGACTCAAAATAGTTTGCGCGTTATTAGTTGTGTTTGATCAAGTGACCTCTAGGTTCTAATATGGAAATCCCCTGATGTCCAGACCAACTATGCCAACTATATCAAAAATAGAAGATGGAGATAAGAGAGAAAAGGTTAATGAATTGAGCATCAATATTTTTTTTCTTCATTTTTCAAGATCTATTTCGCGATTGAGAGAAAACTATAAACGATAATGTAATTCTTTTATGCGAAAAAATCCTGAAATCCATAATCTTAAATCTTCATGATTTTTCACAATAAAAGAGATAAAGACATACCTTTATCCGCAGCAATGCCCTTTGAAGATAATTATTGCAGAAAAACGGAAAAAATAAAGGAATCTTATTTATCTCCCTTAACTCACTTTTCTCTTAACGTATCTTATCTGATGGAGGATAAAATACAACATTCATTCTTCACAAGTGGAGAGAAGTCCAAACTCTATATATATGGGCTATTGATAGGTGCCTTCCATCAAAGCATGTTCCTATTCGTAAGAGTCGCACCTCTTCAGAGCAATTGTAACTTCTCCATACAATTACGCATTTTCATCTTTTTCATAGCCAAAACATTTTAGCATTTAAATAGTTATTAAACCATTAATTAATAACATCATGTGGGCTTCATAATTCTTACAAAAAATTCTATCGTTCTGAATGTGGACGAGAATAAAATCATGGACTTCGTCGACCATTCATGACTAGGTTGAAACTATTACAAGATTGTTGACTAAATTGAAGGGATAGAAGTTACAATGGCAAGTAATCCTCCTTTGTCTCCCATCAAATATGACCCTGGACAAGATTGAATCTACAAGTTATGACTATTGGGTTCGGCCCAAAACCTAAAAGGTCCACGAGTTATGTATTAGTCTGAGCCCAAATAAAGATTTGATTGCAGATAACTCATAGGACCAAAGAGGCCCAAAACAGAATTGGATGCACGGTAGTTCCAGCTCTTGCCATGTTTGAGACGAGGGATTGAGGAAAATTATGGGAGAAAATTTTAAAATTTCACGCGTCTTCTTTTTCTCAACAAATTTTAAAGTTTTCTGCATTTTCCACCCAAACTTTGGTTTTCTCCATTTCCTTCGTTTCTCAAACAACAAAGAAGTAACTCTACCATCACTAACAAACCGAGGCCCAACCTTTGCCAATCAATACATGACCTCTTCTTTTGACAATCATTGAATATTCTTTTTATCAGAAATGTGAGATTTGGCATTTACTTTTCACTTCATTTGTGCACTCAATAAAGAAACGCTTCAAAATGTACTTACTAGTGCCAAATTATAAAAATAAAAAAGCAAAATCTTCAGTGGGCCATGCACTGGTTTGCATTGCCCACTTTCAAGCGTTTCTTATTTTGTTTTGGATATTAGGGATGGGATCTAACCAACCAAGCACTCAAAATGATTTAAGTGAAATTCATTTCTTGTGGAAAGGGCCAAAACAGCTAACAAGAACTTCATGTGAGTTCATACGGTCAAATACAATAGGAATGCTATCAATTACAAAAACATTGAAAATTCCTAACTACGAGCCGTCCATTAGCTACATATTTTCAACCGTAGAGTACTTAATTAACAAAGTTATTATGTTGTGCAAACTAGAGTGAAAAAATGTATATGGCAATGAAGAAGTTATCTCCTAGGCCCTTACAATTACGTTTTGTCTTGTACAAACCGTAGCTTATGAAAAGAAATATTAGTCTCTTTCCACATATTTGTAGGCGAGAAGGGGGAATCTTATGGCGCACTCATGTAAATTATTACTCGCTAATCACAACTTGTCCATATTAGATGGGAAGGATTTGAGGAAAACGTCTTGGTTTACGGGACCACGCCACTCCATAATTTCCACTAAGCCTGGTCATTAGAGAATAATGCCTTTTGGTTGAGTTGAAGAAAATAATTCGAAACATACCATTCAACATCTAGCAAAAGTTGCCTATAAAGGAGATGATGACGTGGCTCTTAAAGAATACCATCGTGTACATATTAATTTCCAATATGAACATGAGCATCGATTTTTTTTTTTGACAAGACCTAAGTCTTGATTAAAACGTCTTTTAGCAAAAGACCATCTATTTGAGAACATCTATTAGCAAAAGACCAATTTGACCATAGCATTAATTGGTTCGAAAATTTCCTTATGCTATCCAAATTGCCCTCCTACGAGTTCCAACTGCGAAGATATTGTGATTTTTCGACTTGGGTATGCTTCATTATTCCTTCCTTGAAAAAACGTCACTACAAAAAAACTTGTTTTTTGCGACGAAATTTGCGACGGAAATTTCGGAAAAATCCGTCGCAAATCGAATTTGCGACGGATTTTGCGACGGAATTTTTTCCGTCGCTACTCGGGCGTCGCAAATTTTTGCGACGGAAAATTCAAAAATTCGTCGCAAATTTGCAACGAAAAAAAATTCGTCGCAAAATTCGTCGCAAATTTGCGACGAACTCAATCCGTCGCAAAATTTGTCACAAATTTGCGACGAACTCAATCCGTCGCAAATTTCGTCGCAAATGTCGTCGCAAATTTGCGACGAACACGATCCGTCGCAAAATTCGTCGCAAATAATTCGTCGCAAATTAGCCACGAACTTTATTCGTCACAAAATTCATCGCAAAAAATTCGTCGCAAATTAGCCACAAACGGTATTCGTCGCAAAATTCGTCGCTAATTGTCCATCACAAAATTCGTCACAAATTAATCACGAATTGTATTCTTCTCAAAATTCGTCGTTAATGTGCAACGAAATGTTTTTTTTGGTCTGTAAGAATTTTAACATTGTTTGAATTTTTTTCCTATTTTTTATTTTATCGGGATATTTATTTTGCTGCTGAAATTATGTAGCCCCCTCTTCCGACAATAAGATATTAACTCTTTTTTTCAAAGACACTTGAAATGAATATTAGTCACCCCCAATAAAAATCTCGATGAAGTCATGTCCAAAAAACTATGAGAATCAGTGAGGTAAGGCAATATTGCACCTCAAATACACACGCGAAATACCTTTCTGGGTTTGAAAACGCATAGACAGAGCTGGTCGAACGTCCTAAAACCCTCGTTGCTTAACATTTTCCTTCTTGATTCCCACAACACAGGCTGATTTCATATGGCTTATCGAGGGATTTCCTCTTTCTTTTTATTTGAGTAAAGACTATCAGGTGGGGGTTAGGGACATGGCAGGAGTACACTGCTAGCTTTTATCAGAGAGAGAGAGACAGAGAGCAGAGAGTTGTCTTGTAGAGAATGCGACTGAACACCGACTTTGAAAATTTGGACAAGTCGATGCAAGCTGAAGAAAGAAAAAGAATCTCGATTCATTCTTGACCTCCCACAGACTCTTTCTCTGTCCGCTCTTTCCTTTCCTTTGCTTTCCTTTTCCATTCCTTTCCTTTTCTGGGTTTGTGCTTCTGTTTTGAGGAGGCGAAATTTGACTGAGAAAAGAAGAAAGGGGAAACAGGGGAGAGATGCAACGGCCGCAAGGACAGCGTCCAAGATCTGTGAAATCCAGCGCCACCATCCACGGCTACGCACACGCTGGAGACATCACCGGCCTCCAGAAGCTGCTCAGGGACAACCCGTCTCTCGTCAATGAGAGGAACCCCGTCGTAAGATCTCCCCTCCCTCTCTCTGTTGGATCCTGCCCTCTGAAACAACGCGTTTCTTGCCTCCTGGATTGGTCGACGACGCTGTTGTGTCTTTTTGACGGCCCGGAAGGCGGCACCGTCGACCCCTTGGGGAAGAAGTTGAAGACCCGGCCCCGGTGCCGGAAGCTCGTCACGCCCTCTTGTCGGCGGGGCCGGTCCAGATTCATGGCGATTCGAGACAACGCCGGGGACACCATCCCGAGGCGGGTGGCCGAGCAGGAACTCGCGAGGAGCAGGATCAGGACGGCAACGCCCAGGAGCCTCGACAGGAAAGTTCCGGATCTCGACCAAGAAGACGAAGATGGAGAGGATGAGGAGGCCATCGGGGCTGTGCGCGCGCAAAGGAGCTGCACGAGGCCGGCGTCAAGTTCAGACGGGCTGAGGGAACCTCGTCCATGCTTGATGTCATCTTCAGGGACGGGACCCTCGTGATGCCACACCTGGTTGTGCACGAGTGGACTCAATTTTCCGTCGCAAATTTGCTTGCGACGGACTGAATTTTCCGTCGCAAATTTGCGACGGACTTATGTTTCGTCGCAAATTTGCGACGGACTTATTTTTCCGTCGCAAATTTGCTTGCGACGGACTTAATTTTCCGTCGCAAATTTGCGACGGACGAAAAGATCTGTCGCAAATTTGCGACGGACGAAAAAATCCATCGCAAATTTGCTTGCGACGGACTCAATTTTCCGTCGCAAATGTGCTTGCAACGGACTCAATTTTCCGTCGCAAATTTGCGACGGACTCAATTTTCCGTCGCAAATTTGCGACGGACTTATGTTTCGTCGCAAATTTGCGACGGACTTATGTTTCGTCGCAAATTTGCGACGGACTTATTTTCCATCGCAAATTTTCTTGTGACGGACTTAATAATTTGCGACGGACTTATTTTTCCGTCGCAAATTTGCTTGCGACGGACTTAATTTTCCGTCGCAAATTTGCGACGGAATCAATTTTCCGTCGCAAATTTGCGACGGACTCAATTTTCCGTCGCAAATTTACTTGCGACGGACTTAATTTTCCGTCGCAAATTTTGCGACGGACTTATGTTCCGTCACAAATTCCGTCGCAAATTAGCGACGAAAATTTCCCCGTCGCAAATTTCCGTGGCAAAATTCATGTTTTTTTGTAGTGCGTGGAAGCAAATGAACACAAGCGATGAGATGATAAATCACCTGAGCACTCGTGGATTGCTGCCACATATTGCCATGATATAGCATCTAATGGTCCTCTCTTGACGCTACGACCGTGCATTGGCTATAACACTAATATATATTGATGAAATTTATTCTGGCAATGAACATAGCTAATGAAGAGAGAGTGATTGCTGACCGTACATCATCTTCCTCGTTGGCTTAAAAATACGAGATCAAAACACAATACAAAAACCTTAAATCCATTCCACAAAATGAAGATAATCGCCTGACCTTCATCCCCTCGTGTCTCTAAATCAACAAATTGAGCAATTTTTGAAATCTACAATACCTAGGTCATCATTATTATTTAGGATAGTCCAAATAGGTCAAGTAGAAATTCAATTCGAAAGAAGGCGCGAGTGGAAACATACCTCCAAAGGAGATGAGAGGAAGTGAGCAAGTTACCGATCAAACCGATCCACGCTTATACCACCTCTTGAGGAATTATATAACCAATTTTTTGAACACTGATAAAATTTCAAGCAAGAAAGTTTCTAATAGGCTTATATATATAAAAAATTGATTTTGTAGGTTTTCAGTTGTGATTTTCTTGTACCTTTTTCTAACGAGTATAGCCTATGCTTCAAGTCTATTATAATCCACACTTTTTGTTTTTTCCTCATGATTCAGATCTCGTAGAAAATTTAATATCATTCTAATAGCACCATGGGCTATTCTAAATATGGACTTATCAACTATCCACGCCTTTTGCCTATGCTTGGGTGGGAGTGACTTAAAACGTCTTGCATGCTATTGGTGGTATTTGAATAGCTGACTTGATCTAAAAATCCCTTGGTGTCCCGACCAACTGCACCTACTTTAACAGTTATGTTGAAAAAAGAATATGGAGATAAGAGACAAAAGGTAAATGAATTGAGTATAAATATTTTCTTCTTTTGATTTTCAAGGTTCTACTTCAAAATCGAGAGAAAACTTAAGGTGGGCTCTTTAGATTCTTAATGTGGACGGGAATGAAATCATAGACTTCGCCAACCATTTAAGACTAGGTTGAAACAATTACAAGATTGTCGACTCAAATTGAATTTTTATCCCCACATGTCACGAACAGAAGAATTTGTGATAATATGAGGTAATCCTCCTCCGTCTACCATTAAATATGACTATGGAGAAGATTGAAATTTACAAGTTGTGTCTACCGGGCTTGGCCCAACATCTAATAGGCCCACGAGTTATGTCTTTATTGAAATATATAACATAGTCATGAGGAGTAGATACACCTCTAATTACTTAGGATGTCATCATCTCATCCAATTTTGACCTGTGCATGTGATGCACTGATGTTTTTCACTCTAAATATCTAGTGCGAGATTTTCTTTATTTTCCACGTCTCATGTGCACTAGACATTCTCCCTCTCACATCCGAGTTTATTCCAAGGCCAACAATTGCTAATTGATACAGGACCTCCTCTTTTGAGAATCATTGTACTTGTTTTTATCCCAAATGTCAAATGCGGTATTCTTTCGCCTCATATATGCACTCAACAAAGGAACGCACTAAAATGTATTTACTAATGCAAAAGAAAAAAAGCAAAATCTTCAAGAGAAAAAGCAAAATCTTTAGTGGGCCATAAATTGATTTGTATTGGCAACTTTTAAGCGTTTCTTTTTTCTTTTTTTCTTTTTTGTTTGTTTTTTGAAGGGAAATGATCACACCAAGCACTCAAATGATTTAAATTCTTTCTTTGTGAAAAGGGCCCGATTAACTAAGAGAAGCTTCGCATGAGTCCATATAGTCAAATAAAATAGGCTTGTTACAATTATGACAATAGTGGAAGTTCCTAACTAAGATCTGTCCATTAGCTAGATATCCAAAAAGATAAGATTATTTAATCAATAAAATATGGCGATGAAGAAAATTTTACTTAGGAGCTTAGGATTATGTTTTGTCTTGTCCTAATCATAGCTTAAACAAAAGAAATGTCAGTCTCCTTTTCTACACATTTGTAAGCAAGAAAGGGGAATCTTATGACGTGCTCATGTGAATTATTGCTTGTTATTCAAAACTTGCCCTTATTAAATGGGAAGGGTTTGAAAAAAAGGTCTCAGTTTATGGGACCACACCCCATCAAAATTTCCATAAAGCAACGTCATTAGAGAACAGTGCCTTTTGGTTGAGTTGAAGAAAATAGTTCGAGGCATACTGTTTAACAGCTTCCAAAAGTTGCCAGTAAAGGAGATAATAAGCTGGCTGTTAAAGAATAGCATCATTTAAAAATTAATTTCCAGTATGAACATCGTGACTCTAACATAAGTATCGATTCTTTTTTGGCCGAAGACCTAAGTGTTGATTGAAATATCTTTTAGTAGCAAGACCAATTATTTGAGAACATCTATTGGCAAAAGACCAATTTGAGACCACATTTCTTTGCTCACTGAAGGTTGGCCACAGCATTAATTGGTTCGACAGTTTTGCTTGTGCTATCCAATTTGTCCTCCAACGAGTTCCGATTGCACAGATATTATGATTTTTTTGGCTCTGTCATGCTTCATAACTCTTTTTCTTGACGAAACGTTGCTCCAACCTTGAGAAGTACTAGTATTACATAATACTATCAAAGTGTTTCGAGATTTGAAGGTTTTCTCCACATTCGATCCCGAATAGATTACAATACGGATTTATTGAATTTTTAGGAAACATGAACATGAACTTTCCTATTTCTCTTCATACAAAAACTGCCATTTTTTTTTACGTCCAAATGAGCCTACGCGGCATCTATTAACGTCGCTTCTATGGTAACTGGTAAGCTGATGTGTCGTTTTTTATTATTAAAAAAAGTGGAAAATAACAAAATTAAAAATTTTAAACTCAAACAAAATGATTTTTATCAAAGAGAGAAGAAGAAAAAACAAAAACTAGAAGCAGAGAGAGGGGAAGGGGGCGTGTCCGGTGGTGATGGCCACGCCACTCTCAATGCCCGACTCCTTTATCAGTTTCTCCGCACAACATAGTCAGAAAAGGCAACCATGGAGAGAGCGCCGTTGGCAACGTCGCTTGAGATAGGATCTATTTTCTTGTCTTGCTCGGCCTCACCATCTCTCTTAGCACTTGGGAAAAGAAAAACATAGAAGGAAAAAAAAAATGGCCGCAATCACAATCTCTGCTCATAGCTATCACATGGCTGGTGTAGGTGATCACCATCGACACCGCTTGCAAGCCTTGCCTCGACAAGGGCGGGGAAGCCATCGACCAGTCTCTCGACCCCGATTACAACCCCAACGACCAATCTCTCGCCCCTTTGAGTGCCCATTCTAATCCTAACCTTGTAGATTCAAATGAGAAGTGCATCGGCTGTAGGTCCTCTGTATCTTCTAAAACCATCAAATCAATGCTCTTTGTTGTAGGTTTTATGTCCGATTCATAATTTTTTTTCCCTTCAATCATTCCTTTTTTTCACCGTGAGTGTGTATTTTCAGATTCGGCCATGAGGTTGGTGTTTCCTTCCTTGTGGCATAGATGTAATATCAAATGTAGAATTGTAATTTTAGTCCGATATTAATAACGCTAGCTCCAACATCATAAAGGGTTATGGCAATGACTATCAACAATCTGAGACGAGTATGCCTTTTAGTCTCAAGGCATCATTAATCTATATTGTGAGACTCTCGTGCCTTGAAAATTTTCTTTTTTTTTTTTTGTCAGATCCTTGAAAATTTTCTGATAGATAGGAAAAGGACAATAATGCAAATCACTGTAGCCAAATGTAATGGCCGACAAAAACAAAACCGCACTAAGTACGATACTGTCAAATCCTCTTGAATCATTTTCCTGGGATCAACATCACCAAGCTTTACCAACCATCACTGCCAGTTTTCCATATTCATGAGCATGAGGTCCACATCGCCACGAATCCAAGGGTCCTGTGAGAATTCCATCGAACTGATGGATTATCGTCTTATTCAATTTCTCATAGAAGTTAATCTCATCTTAAAAAGGTTCACGGCGTTACTGTAAAGTAACCACATTGGCATCTGCAAGGTGCTTTCTCTCTACGAATTGAAAGAAAGAACGAGAAGGAAAATGTGACATTTGCTCTTGCTTCAAGATTCTATTACTTTGTTTTCTTCCTTTTCACTTTGATAAAAATCATTTTCTTTTGAGCTTAAGACCATTAATTTTATTTCTTTTTCTAATTATTCAATAATGAAAAAGGCCAAAGTAAGCTCATCATCGAAGCATCGTTGGCCACATAAACTTATTGGAAAAAATAATAGTGGTCATTTTCGTTCATCGAGGAAGAGTACGTGCCTTTTCTGGGATATTTAAAAAGTGAGGGTATTTTTGTTTCCTTTGATATAAATACATGATTTTTTTTCTGGATTTGCCCCATCTATTGTGTGAGAACTTCAAAAGACACTGCAACCCACCATAGCCACTGGGCCAATGCTCTTTGTTAGCAACTCAGGGCGTAAATGAAAATCATTTTCTTCCCCAGCCTAATTTCTAGCTAAATTTTTCTATTTTTGTTCCCATGCTAAGTTTATGAGCAAAAAGTAGCATTTGATAAAGACACAAAATTTCTGTTATTAGAATATAAATCGTTTTATAGGTTATTCTTAAATTGTTGTTCTCAGCAGCGGTGGAGGGCAGAGGTGGCCTACGAGGGTAAACGATAAGAAGAGTTGCTATTTATGTTTCTGTTACAGAAATAGAATAATAAAAAAATCTACTTCTCATTTCTATTTCAAACTTATTTATGGACTAAAAATTTATTTCGGAAATAAAAAAAAATGAAGTTGAGTTAACAAATGGATTTTTGTTGCAAACCTATTCTCGGGAACAGAAAAATATAAAAACGGTGAAATATAATAGTTATCATTCACGTCCTTACTATTCCCAAGTCGCAATAGCATGGTTGATGAAAAAAATTGAAAAAGAAAATGAAGTGCCATCTCTTACCACGCCATAGAGAGCGAAGAAAGAAAGAAAGACAATGCACAAATTTGAAACGATCAATTCCGTCTGGGCTTGGGTTAAAAATGTCTTAAGTTCCTTCTTGTTTTCTCCCCACAAATGGCTACTTATTTTTGCTTTGCACTGAAATGTCCACTTATATTCTCAGTTCCTCTTGTATCCTTACGGTGACGCCACTCTTGGTATGTGCTATCAGCGCTTGTTCTTCGTTTGGTAGCCTGGCTCTATTGATTAAACCCTAAAAAACATAAAAGCAAAAAATTGAAAATAGGGTGAAGAAACAAAAAATGAGTGAAATAAGTGCAACCTAAACTCATTTCAGAAGCATCAATGTTTGTCTCTCTAAGCTTTTATACGTCTCTAAAATGGTAACTGTACGGCATCATGTTTAACCGTCTTCTTGTTAAACGGCACTCATTTCAGAAGCACGGATATTTGTCCATGTTATCCTAACTTAATGTTTGCATTAAAAAAAATTTACACCACTTATTAAAATCATCAATCAAGAATTAGAAATATTTAATTATGAATGAGTTCCTGCTAATATGAATTGAGGCAAAATGTAAACCTCACGCTCCCACAAATTGCTTAGCTCTTCCCTGTCACGGTATTGGACATTGACCTTATCCATCAGCTTATTAAAAGATGCGTCAATCGTCAGAGGTCATCCAAGCTTCTTCCTAGACATTTCCACGAAATTTCCAAACACAGCACAACTTTAGCAAAAATTCTCGATTAATCCATCATTTTCGAAGCATAACTATTCAACATCTTGTAAAAGTTGCCCGTAGAGGAGATGATTACGTGGCTCTTAAAGAATAGTAACATGCCAAAGTTAATTTCTAGTATGAACAACTTGACTCTAACATGAGGAATTCGTTAATTTTTTGGCCAAAGGCCTAAGTGTTGATTAACACGTCTATTAGCAAAAGACCAATTATCCTTGAAGCCTTTGGGGGAGGGTATTCTTGCCAATCTAGAGGAAGGGATTAATTTGCTGGGTCTTGGACAAAAGGCGAGAGTCAAAGAAATTAAATTTGATTCATTGGAGAAACGCAATCCATCGGTATATCCCAAGCAAATCTAATTTATCTTTTGGGGCAAGAGAAAAAGTGGTTTCCACTACGGACACCTAGCAAAAGTTGAGTAAAGGAGATAATGATTTCCACCATCGACACCTGCATTTTGACATAAACTATCAATTATTTCATTTAGTCGGGCAGGGAGAGCACAATTTTCATTTTGATTTGCGTGGCCAGCAAATCCAATTACAAAGATAACTAACAAAATATCTTTGGAGTCTCTCGTTTTGGGAGAAAATAAAAAAGTTTAGGCTGAATTGAAAAAAATTCAATAAATTGAAAACTTTTTGAACATTTTTTCCCATTAATGGTTCCATTATCCCTAAATTTTCCACGCAATGTTTTGCCAACCACGTTCACGAGCCTCTGAGGTCCACATCGCCATGAATCCAAGGGTCTAGTGGGAATTCCATCGAACCGACAGATTCTTGCCTTATTCAATTTCTCGTAGAAGTTAGTCTTATCTTCAAAGGGTTCACGGCGTTACTGTAAAGCAATCATGTTGGCATCCGCAAGATGCTTTCTCCCTACAAATTGAAATGAAGAAAGAGAAGGAAACTGTAACATTTGCTTTTGCTTCCAGATTCTATTACTTTGTTTTTTTCTTTTCTTTTCTATTTGATAAAAATCATTTTCTTTTGAGTTTAAAATCATTAATTTTTCAATAATATAAAAAAGGCCATGTAAGCTCATAATCTAAGAGTTGTTGGCCACTAGGAAGCACGGATACTCTCCGGAGATCTCCGTGTCGTATCAGACACATGTCGGACGTGTTGGACATGTCGGACATCGATACTCGTTCGACACTCTTTTTATTATTATTTATTTATTTGTAGATCTGAATCAAATTAATTTAATTAAAATAATTATAAAAATAATAATTTATCATGTATATATAAAAATATATATTTAATATATAATGTATATCAATATGTCAGAATTCTTTATTTTTAGAGAAATAATATATCGACTTGTTATGTTGCGTCATGTATCGATATCGGTGTCGGTAAATGTAAAACTCGTTGGAAAAGGTAATAATGGTTTTTTGTGTTCATCGAGAAAGACTACATGCCTTTTTTTGGATAATTGAAAAGTGAGATTATTTTTTTTCCTTGATATAAATGCATGATATTTCTGGATTTGCCCCACGTGCTGTGTCAGAACTTCAAAAGACAGTGCAATCCACCATGGCCACTGGGCCCCAGTGCTATTTGTTAGCAATTTTCTAAGTCGCAATAGCAGGGTCAATGAAAAGATTTAAAAAGAATGGGTGAAATGACCGTAACATAAATTCATTTTCGAGGCACCAATACTTGTCTCACTAAGCTTTTATATGTCTCATGGGACGAAAATAGCAAGAGTATTATAACTTTCGTATGACATTTACTTAATTATTATAATTATTTTTTAATTTACTTAAGTGACACGTCGAAGTAAAATCGATTATTTGAGTGTCATTTCTTGTAAATCGTCCTACATGAATTTTTTTCTTAATTTCCATATCGAAGTGGATTTTTTTAAAAAAATTTTGAGTTTTAAAATTTTCCTTTCCTTTTTTTTTTCTTTGCTTTTTATTTTTGTGCCGGCGAGGGTCATTAGCGAACCTTGCCGGCCACAAAGGCCTCACCCGGCCCTAGGCAAAGTCATCACTGGCCATGAGCAAGAGGGTCTTTGCCATTGGTAGGCAAGGTTACGAAGGCCATGCCCAAAGCCATTGCGGCCGACAAGACGGTGATGGCCTCACTTAGGGCCTTCACGGCTGCGACAGTTGCGGGCGAGGCCTTTGTAGCCGGCAATGGTCGTTGGCACAAAAAAAATAAAGAAAAAAAAAGGAAAGGAAAAATAAAACATTTAATAAATAATAAATCAAAAGAAATAATAAAAAAATTATAAAAATTGTCCACGTCAGCACCGACGGTGCTAAGTAGGACAATCAATATCCACGTTAGATTTTCCGGCCAGACAAATCGCTGATGACACTTAAGTAATCGATTTTTAAAATTTGTGGCACTTACATAAGTAAAAAAAAAAAGTTATGACCCTCAAATGACCACCACACAAAAGTTATAACACTTCTACTATTCTTATCCAATGTATCATGGTATCTGTACGTCATCATGTTTGACTATCTTGTTGTTGGTAGCGTAATTTGAGACTTAAAAATAATAGGTAAACTTGAGAAACTAGCAAGTCTCTGCCCGCTTTCATTTAGACAATTCAGCCTATTACAATTGTAGGAAAAAAAAAGATCATTACTCATTACAGAACATCTAAGTGTGAATTCACACTTAGCATTTTTAAAATGATCATTACATGTATTGCTTATTTTTCTTACTTCATTCTTTATGTTCACACCGTCGACGTTATAAAGGTCAGATCGGTTCAACCGGTGGAATTGCACATTGGCCCTCCAATTCAACCTCTAGTACTGTTTTCAAAACATTGCCGATAATTAGAGACTAGAATGGTGGACAAAAAGTCATTAGTTTTTTCTTGAAAAATGGGTATGTGGAAATCTTTAATTAAGGCCCTCACCTTTGATTCATACATCTATCCATTTTTTATGGATGACCGCTCTCTTAATTTATTATAATTCCATCTGGTTTATTCGAAGAGAAGTGTAAGTGTATATATAGATTATACCAATGGGAATTAGATATCATCTTCAAAGTGCAAGTGTATATATAGATCATACCAATAGGAATTTGGATATCGTTGCTCTAAACCCGCTTCCACCTTTTTCCCAAACAAGAGGATCAATAAAAAGATTAACGTTTCAAACATAGAGAGAGAAAGAGCAAAAATTAAAATTTACCATATTTTATATAAGCGCTATATTTTCCCCTATCCTTAATTGAATAATACTTTCTCGGACCATGCCTTTAGTAGGTGGATTATAAATTTTCGACATGACACACATGCAAAGCTAAACGTGGACGATGTCCATGTTATCATAACTTAATGCTTGTACTTATTATTATATTATCTTACTGGAATGGGCCCAACTTGTCGAGACTCCATCTATTTCACAGTCTCATGTGATAAATTATGATAAAACAGATGTTGGAAATTATAGCCCAACTTTCGGCTTGATTATTCTGTTCAACATATTTTGTCATCCTTTTGTAAATCGAGGCATCATCCTGGCTATTCTAATATAGATCAATACATATCCTGTTACAGTTAAAAACTTGTTTAACTTAAAAAATAAAATGCTTATCTTTTTTATGAACAAGAGATTATAGTAAGCATCGTTGAGCTCTAGGTAATATCATCCGGATCACAGCAAATCATCTATAACCTCAAGTTATCTCGATAAGTAGTACCTCATTACACCTATGTTATCTATCACGAAATAAGGGATGAGCATGGTCGCAGATGCCTCCTAATTTTTTAGTGAGAAATCAATTTTCTTATCCCATCTACAAAATTAGGGACAAATTTAATGATATTTATGCAAGTAGAATTTGTAAAGTTGACGTTTGAGAGAATATTAAAAGGGACAATCAAATTAGAAATTAAAATTTGGATAAAAATCTATTATATCCATCTAACCATGTGCCAAAAAAATAAATTAAAACAAATTGCGTGGAGAGCAATGGATGGCTCCAAGGTTCCTTACCTGGCTCACAAAGTACACGAAGTGGAGATCCAACAGAGTGCGAATTTATGTGAAGCTGAGTGCGAAGAAAAATTGAAGATTTTACAAGAAGCAACCACACAACTCCATTCTTGATTCCACCTATTAAATACATAAATTATAAAAATTGTCCACGTCGGCACCAACCGTGCCATATAGAACGGTTGGCACCATGTTAGCAATTTCTGATCAAAATTAGCTGGAATGATTAAATTGGTAAATGATCAAAGGTTTATGATTAAATTTGTCAAATTAAAAAGTTTAGGATTTATTTGGCACAAGCATAATAGGTTTGGAAATTTTTTTTGGTAAATTTCCTATCATGAATGACTTCATGCTAATATGAATCAAGGCAAAATGTAAATCTTGTGTTAAATATGTCTTGAATTTTATGTACTCGATCTAGTTCATGACCTGACTTGACATATTTTTTGTGCCACCCGAAGGTGGAGAGAAAATTGAGATTTGGTTCGTGATACGAAGGGTTGGGCCAATAGGCCCAACTCGTAGTAAACGAACAAATCTCCATGGTGAACTGCCTAAGCTGGAGCAAGCGAACCAATGTCTCGGGGGGTTCGGGGGCTACGCTCGCAAGGAAAATTTTTGGGAGTCCTATTTATACTGCGGTTAGGTTTTCTCATTGATGAATAGAGAAAATTTTGCTTACAGAAAGTTTTGTGAGCCGTGAGCTTTAGTCGTTGTTTCGACTTCTGAAAACTGTACTCTCTTTTGATTATAGTGGAATTTTATCTTGCCTCGCCCGTGAATATACATCACCTTGGTGATCGAACCACGTAAATTCCTGTGTTCTGTCTTTTGCTTTTCTGCATCAGTTTACAACATCTTGCGCTCCTACGAAATTGCTTAGCTCTTCCCTCTTACAGTGATTGAGAGTCGAATTGATGTTGACCTTACCCATCAACTTAATAAAAGGCACATGTGTCACGGGCCATTAGAGGTCAACCGAGCTTCTTTCGAGATATTTCTACAAAATTTCCGCATAGCACCACTTTAGCAAAATTTCTCGACTAATCCATCATTTTCGAAGCATAACTATTCAACACTTTGTAAAAGTTGCCAGTAAAGAAGATGATTAAGTGGCTCACAAAGAATAGCACCATGCGAAAGTTTATTTCCAGTATGAACAACTTGACTACAACATGAGAATTGATTCTTTTTTGGCCAAGACCAAAGTGTCGGTAAACACGTCTTTTAGCAAAAGACCAATTATCCTTGAAGTCTTTGGGGGAGGGTATTCTTGCCAATGTAGAGGAAGGGATTGATTTGCTGGGTCCTGGACAAAAGGCGAGGACAAAAGAAAGTAAAATTTGGTTCATTGGAGAAACGCAATCCATCATAAGATCTCGTATATCCTAAGCAAATCTAATTCATTTTTTGGGGCAAGAGAAAAAGTGGTTTCCATTACGAACGCTTTGCAAAAGTAAAGTAAAAGAAATGATGATTTCCACCATCGACACCTTGACTCTGACATAAGCTATCGATTATTTCATTTAGTGGGGTAGGGAGAGCCCATTTTCACTTTGATTTGCGTGGCCAGCCGATCCAATAGGAGAGAGGGGCAACGTGAAAAAATTTAAGACTGAATTAATAAAAATTTAATAATTTAATAATTTTTTAAATAATTTTTTCTATTAATGGTCCCATTATCCCTTAATTTTCCACACAAAGTTTATCAAGAGACTTGTCCCAAAAGTTTTGTTTTACACGAGGCATGAGCCCAACTGGCCGAGCAGTTGATTGGGGTGTGGACATGAGACCAGTATCAAAGTTATGTGTTGATAAAGTGGTGATTCAACCCCGTTGAAAAGCAAAATACAGTTATTAAAGAGTCTAAGGGTGCATTTATTTCGGAAAAAAGTGTTTTTCAGGAATTTATTTTTTAGACTTTCATGCGTTTAATTCGCCAAAAATGATAAGTCAACATAAAATACTTTCCGATCAAGGAAAATATTCATGTATAAAATTAAAAAAATGAATTCCCTAATTTAAGAATGCCGGAATTGCTTCCCTTAACTTTTTTACTATGTTATTCTTTTCTCTTTTTTTTCTTTTTCCCTTTTTTATTTTTAAAAATAAAAATATTAAAAAAAATTAGATTTTTTTTGCTCGAGAAAAAATCATGGGATTGAAATCATTTTCAAATGAGATCCAAATACTAGAAAATATTTTCGATCGCATATTATCAAATAAAGGAAAATTAATTATTTTTCTGAAAAATGATTTTTTAAAAAATATTTTTCAAAAACTTTATGTTTTCAGTGAATCAAATGCACCATAAAGTGATGATTTATGTGTGTTGACCAAGTTGTGATGTTTTGTCGCCTTGTTTTGTTTATCTTTGTCCCATGTTCACTTGCAATTATTTATATGGGCAAGTTGGACAACAAAACTACATCGATGAATTCTGTCATCGATATTATTAAATATCCCTTTCACTTTGATTTGGGTGGTCCATGATCCAATTACAAAGAGAACTAACAAAATATCTGTGTGTACAGAAGGGGTATTGTTCTTGCCAATATAGAGGAAGAGATTGTTTTTGGTGGTGTTGGACAAAGGGTGAGGGTTAAAGAGTTAAATTTTCCTCGTATAAAGAAACGCGATTCAATACAAGATTTCTTATATCCCCCAGCACATCTGGTTCATCCAATGGGGCGAGAGGAAAAAGTATAGCCTTGTTTAAAGGCGAGGGCTCGTGCTTGAAGAGGAGAGCAGCACCCGATCTCTGCTTCACTTGTCCTGAGATAAGCACACCACGCCAATCACGAGAGATCACCCCTCCATTATGAAACTAAGTGTTTGGAATGACATGCAAATACTTGAGGAAATCCATATAGAGAGATTTAGCAACTATCGTCTTATCATCATGAGAACTTGAGAATTCTTTTTTATGCCTTACACGATTTGAGATATGATTGGGATTGTACTAGATTACCACATATGGGTGATTACCATATTTCGGACTTCTCTCATTGCAAATTGAGATTTCTACTAGCATTTGAGAGAGAGAAGAGAACATGACAAGGAGTTAAGAGCAGTTCATAGATTAGAAGACATCAATCTCGTATCTAATGATGCAATTTTTGAACACGGTAGACACACATGTCGTTGTTGATCGAAGAAGAAAGGGCAAAGCGCGAAGGAAGAGAAACTAAGGAGGGCATATTGAATTCTCTTGCGCAAATAGGATGGTGTGATTTTTTTCTGTTTTCTTTCTTTTTTCGAAAAATTATTAGCATACAGTGAAAGCCTAATCAAGCACCAATTTCTCTAAGAAGAACATGAACCTGAAAGACCGTTGGATGAACGATGAAGAGGAAGATGAATGGAGAAAAGAAGAAAGAAAAAGAAAAGAGAAAAAATGGGCCTCTCCACGAAATTGCTCATTAGACTTTTATTTGAGATTAAGTTAGTTACTTTATATTTTCATTAAGATGTTGTCTACTTTGAGCCTTATTTTAAAAAATAGCCCTATTTTAAGTTTACATTTGAAATTTTACCTAAACCATATATGGCAACGAAAGATATTATTAGTTAGGGTTAATACCACAAAAAATCTTAAATTGGTACATCTATAATAAATTTGCTCTTTATTAATTTTCGTTAAATTTGACTAATACTACAAAAATTTCTAAATTGATATACATATGATAAACGGAAGGTAAAACTTTAAATCGATATATTTGTTAATTGTAATGTGTCATCTAATTAATAAATTGATGGTAAAAATTAATAAAAATAAATTATTATAAATATACTAATTTATAATTTTTTCTGTTGGTATAGCCCTGTCTCGTATGAATCTCACCTTTTAAAAATGAACATTAGCCTTTTGCCACGCGTTTGTAAGAGAGGAAGGGGAAATCTTACAGCAAGCTCATGTGAATCACAGCTTACCAGTCGAAACATGACGCACTTTTTGGGACCCATGCCACACCATAATTGTTGCCTTTGTTTTGTTTTGTCCGTACCCGATGGCCACTTGCAATTATTGATTTGGACAAGCTGGACAGGACCACGTGATGAGTGCTGTCATCGTCATTCCTAAATGTCCTTTTCACTTCGATTTGCGTGGCCTCACAGTCCAATCACAAAGGGACCGACGAAAATATTTATCTTAAAGTCCAGAGGCGACCGGGGTATTCTTGCCAATTAA
Source organism: Syzygium syzygioides (assembly GCA_031216285.1). Classification (NCBI taxonomy): domain Eukaryota; kingdom Viridiplantae; phylum Streptophyta; class Magnoliopsida; order Myrtales; family Myrtaceae; genus Syzygium; species Syzygium syzygioides. Next base: position 26,049,578 of record CM062243.1, on the reverse strand, counting down.
CAGGAAGGGTTTCTTTTGGTGGTCTTGGTCAAAAAGGTTAGGATTGAAGAAATAAATTTGCCTCGTTGAAGAAACGCAACCATCACAAGATCTCGTATATACCAAGGCCATCCGGTTCATCCTTTGCCGCAAGAGAAAAAGGAAAAAAAGCTTTGTTTAAGAAAGAAGTCGCGGGGGATTGTGCTTGAAGAGGAGAAGCTTGCATAGGTAAGAACACCACCTCAATCAAGAGAAATCACCGGGAGGCTCCTTTTTGTTATGAGATATTTGCTTTGATGACTACAGGTTGAGGCGTGAAGGTGATCCTCCGATTGGATTACCTTTTGAGACTCGGACACAACTTGATCCGCTTCGAGGTAACTTATTCTGAAACACAAAACCTATTACAATAATTTCATCTTTGCGTTTCTCCTCCTTCATTCTTTAGTTTATTATAATTGATACGACGAAAAATATTGAAGTTTTACTCGTTGCAGGACACCTTACATCATTTAAAGCATATGAACATTATATGTGAAATTCACACCACTTCATCACACATATTGGTTTTTTTTTTCTTAATACATTATTTTTATTCAAAACCCATCAGGATAAACTATTAATCTGGTTGGACACAGTAAATCGCGTGTCGGTCCTTACTCTAGTATGATTCTCAAAAACATTGCCTTTGACTAGAGACACCGGAATGATTTGACTTTAAAGCCACCCGTTTTTTCTTATAAGGTGGGTAGGCGAAAATCTTTAATCAAGGGACCTCACCTTTTGTTCTTGTATCTACACATAAAAATTTCTTTGCTAGATGGGCTCGCTCTTAATTTATTAAAGCTTCATTCTATGATCCTAAAGTAAAGCGCAAGTGTATGTATGTAAGTTATAGCGATGGGGATTTGGACTTCGTTGCTCTAAATCTGTTTTGTCCTTTATATTAAGTGAGAGGATTCACGAACGGATTAACGAATTGGAAGTGGAGAGAGAGAGAGACCTATTCATAACTACAAGTGGTCTCACTAGCTATATATTTTCTTACATAGAGTAATTAATAAATAAATTTATCTTAGTGTGCACACTAGTGTGATAAAATGTTTATGGGGATGAAGTAATTAATAATGAAATCTTAGTCTCTTTCCGCACATTTATAAACGAGAAAGGGGAATCCTATGGCGAGCTGATGTAAATTATTGCTCATTAGTTAGAAGTTGTCCTTACTAGATGGGAACGATTTGAGGAGAACGTTTTAGTTTACAGGACCACACCATACCCTAATTTTCACAAAGCCTAGTCATTAGTGAATAATGCCTTTTGGTTGGGTTGAAAAAAAAAATTCAAAGCATAAGTTACCTGTAAAAGGAAATGATTACATGGCACTAAAAGAATAGCGTCATTTATATAATTAAATTCCACTCTGAACACACTCGTCTCTCACATAAGTATTGTTTTTTTTTTTTGGCAAAGACCTAAGTATTGATTAAGACAATTTTTGAAAAAGGCCAATTAGAGACCATATTTCTATCAATAGTTGAAGGTTAACTATTGCAATAATTGTTTCGAAGGTTTCCTAACGCTATCCAATTTGCCCTCCTAGGAGTTCCAATTGCAAAGACAGTGCGACTTTTTTGACTTGGTTATGCTGCTTAACTACCTTCTTGATGAAATGTTTCTCCAATCTAACAAAAATTGGTATTGCAATATACTTTCAAAGTGTTTCGAAAAATTGAGTTGTTTTCCACATTTGACCCCCCCATATATTACGCTGCATATTTGTTCAACTTTTAGGAATCATGAACACAAATTTTCCTATATCTCTTCCTACGAAAACACTTTCAAAAAGTGTTTGATAAGTCCTGATGTACATCAATTTCAATTGGTCATTGACATTCATTCATGTGGATTAGTCGACTTTAAAAGTTCAGGTACTCCATGATTTTTAACAAAACAATTATTAGATAAGGACAAATCAAAAATTTCATTTTCTTTACCCGTCAACCTATTGTATGGTTGCTAATTCAATTCTAAACGTTTTAATTTTTTTTCAATATAGTCTAAACCTTTTGATGATTTTTCAATATAGTCCATTTGGTCAATTTTTGCCAGGAATTGCTAACGTGAATGATTTATTTATTTTTTTTTTTCTGAATTTTTCTATTTTTTTTCCTTTCCTTTTCTTTTTTTTCCTTCATTAGATTTCTGGCTAGCTCCTGTAATGAAAGAAGAAGAACAAAGAAAAGTAAAGGAAAATATAGAGGAAACTCGAATAATTTAAATAAATTGTAAAAGTCATCCACGTCAATGCTGATCGTGTCGTGTAAGACGATCAACATTGATTGGTCTGCTGTGTCTGCAATTTCCGACCACAAAGATCACGTGAATGATGCCAATGATGACCACCGAGATTGCTTGCAAATCTTGCCTCAATCAATGTCTCAACCTCGATTAAGACCCCGACGACAACAAAGGCAGGCTCCCATTCACACCCCTCTAATTGCACACCCTAACCCTCACCTTGTATATTTAAATCCATAGTGTATTGAAGGGAATTCCTCCGCATCAAGAATGAAGAAAGAAAGAAAGACTTTAAGGTGGTCGCCGTTGACCAGTCAGAAACAACTAAATCCGCTGGGGTTAAAACATGTCTTTAGGGGGATCGATATACCTAGTGATATATGTGCCTCTTTGTCATTTCCTTATAATATTTCTCAGCCAATCAAATTTTTTTTTATAGCGAGACGTGTGGATAAGTTGTGATATTTTGTTGCCTTCGTTTTGTTTTGTCTTTGTCCGATGGTCATTACTTATTTATCTGGGCAAGTTGGACAGAATCAGTTCCCCCTAGTATTATACATTTCTGAAGTAATCCGTTTCTTAAGTGCAAGTTGTTCGTTGATGAACACGGAACACGAGTATCTGTGTTGCAAGAGAGAGAGAGAGAGTTTGAGTTTGAACATTGTAAAAAATTACCTCGCGCGGTCCTATTACTGTAAAGATGAGTAGAATAGTTACATTAAAGAATTAACAATCTAAGCAAATTTGTATTTATGGACCAAACTTAAGAGCTTAAAAGTATTACAAAATTTAATCCAGCATACTTTAAAAAGAAGATGGGAGAAGCAATGCTGCTAGTGAGAAACGAAAAGTATGGTTAGTAAACCATTAATTGATTTTCACTCAAAGAAGAATGTTCTAGTCAATTAATAATAAACATAGAAGGTGAAGAGAAAAGATGAAGAAGAAAAAAGCAAGATGAATTGGTGATTGACCTTATTTCTGATCATAAATTGATAATAAAACGTGTGTATCAAGCTAAAAGAGCCGTGGAAATAGCCCCTACCTCTTTTTTTGTTTAATATAAAGTAATGATATCTAAACTTTTATTCGGTGCAATGTTGTCGTTTAATTTAGAATTTCCCACATTAAGAGGTAACCGGTTTTAAAAAGATTGTCTTTTAATTTATAGGGGAGATGGAGGAAAAGTCTTGAATCTTTTGTATTAGTGTCAATTTAGTCATAAACTTTTTTTAGTATCAATTAAATCATAAATCTTTTTATGTTTATGCCAATTCAGTCCTTCCGGCTAACTTTAGCCGAATTTTGGTGGCATGGATGTCAGCCGACTTATGTGGCGCCTCTAGCACTGCTAATGCGGACAATTTATAATGATATTTTAATATTTTTTGATATTTTAATTATTTTTTCTGATTTTTTTCTTTTTTCCTTCTTTTCTGTCTTTCTTCTTTCTTCAACATTTTTCCGGTGAACGGCCACCTTTGGCCGCCCCAAGGCGCGGCGACGCCCCAAGGCCACCTTTTGCATCTGCTTATGCGCTGTGCGCTAAGAATCGATTGTAATCCTTCACATAGAAAATATTAACTGGTGGTCTTCATCAAGCGTCAACTATGGGAGAGAGAGAAGAGACAAAAACCCTGAATCACCCACGCCCACACCTTCCCCTCCCCTCGTCCTCGTCGCCTTCCCCACTCCTTCTCGTCGTCCTCCTCCGACGACGACTTCGAGTTCACCATCTCTCTCTCCCCGCTCCTCCTCCACCCTCTGCGTTGCCGACGAGCTCTTCGACAAGGGCCAGCTCTCCCCCCACCCCCCCCCCCCCAGCTCACCCCGCCTCTCCATGGTCCGTACCTCCTCGCCTCCTCCTCCACCTCCTCCTCCACCTCCGACCCCGCCACCACCTCCTTCCACGACTCCTCCGGCAGCTCCACCACCTCCTTGGACCAGATCTACCCGAATGTCGTTGCCGGGCCCGGCAGCCGGTTGTGGGACCGGGACGAGTGGTGAAGGTCTTCACATTCTTCATCTTCGGCGGCCCTTGAGACCCGCAACCGCCACCCAGCTGCATCGAAACATGAATAAAATCGTTGTCCGCCGTTAATGGAGTTTCGATATTAGACGTGGAATGGAACAGATGAGAGGAAAAACTGAAAATGGGCCACTCAAACACGTGGCGAGGTCCAGGAGCACCCAATATTTTCTATTTAAATCCAGATGGTGGATGGTACAAACATTCAAACGTGTACCGGCTGTCAAATGTTATTTGTTCACTATTTTTCAAAAAAGGACTACTTGCTTTCCTGCAAAATCCTGAGAATGAAAGAAATGTTTTAAGCTTTAAAATATTGAGAAAGAGTTCTAAATATCTAACTGTCAACACTTAAAAGAATGGAAAAATGATACAAATAGTCCCTGTGTAGTCTCTGAACTTTTAATTCATTTAATGTGGTTCCTAAATTTTTAATTTGTTCAATATTATCCTTTAACTTTTGTTACATATTCAATATCCTTCTATTAAATCAAGTTTAAGGATTACATTAAGCATTTTTATATAATTTAGGGATTACATTGAATATATATAAAAAATCTAAGAACCACATTGAATAGATTAAAAGTTCATGGATCACATTGAACATTAAGCTAAAATTTATGAATTATACCGAACAAATTAAAAGTTCAAGATCATATTACAATGGGGCCGAAATTTAAAAATTATTTATGTCATTATTCCTGAAAGAATCGATAATATGCATGTCAATGTTTCTTCCTCGTGTTCTGGATTTAAATTAGAACACACGTGAACTTTCTCCGCGTGGAATTGTGATGGTGCTTGCAAAATTTGTTGGAGCCCTCGAAGATTCATCCCCCTTGTCAAGAAACAAAAATAAATAAATAAAGAAAACACGGATTAACAGAAAAAAATAAATGAAAGAATCTAGCCTTCTACTGCACGTGCTTGTCCACGTACGATCATCTGCAAATTGTCCACGTACGATCATCAGTGAAATGCCTTGACATTGTTCTGAACTGCTTTTGCCGATATTCCTCAGCGTGTCTGTTTATTTACATCGCTCTGGCTTCCGTACAGTCAAGGCTCTCTCTCTCTCTCTTCTTTGCTTTTGTTTCGTTTCTCACATTGTTTTTGTTACTTGGCCCTTTCTTTGTTTTCATACATCGCAAGTGACCAGTTCTGTTCTCTGTTCGGTTTCCTTCGCATAGATTTGTTTAAGCAATTAAGCATAGGAGGCAACTGCCCAAGGAACGAAAGAAGGGGAAAAAGGAATTTCTAGACATTAAAGAAGAAATTATGGCCGAGACAATTGCTTACCCCGTTGCATCGAATCTTTTGTCGAAACTCGGTGAATGCCTGTTTGCTCCCATTGGACGCCAATTTGGGTACGTGCTGTGCTACAAGAGCTACGTCAATGATCTCAAAAATGGAGTCGAGAAGCTTGAGACTGCGAGGCGAAGGGTGCAGCACTCCGTCCAAGAAGCCGAGAATAATGGAAAACCTATAGAAGAAGATGTTAAGAAGTGGATGGAGAGTGTGGAGAATGAGGCTATGCAAGCACAAAACCTATTAAACCGTGGTGAAAGTGCAAAAAATGCTTGCTTCTGTGGGTGGCTTCCCAACCCCGTGGTGCGCCATCCAATTGGCAGGAAGGTGAAGAAGATGACTCAAGTCATTCATGAACTCCATGATGAAAGCACAAAAAACATCTTTGAGAAGGTCTACTATGAGGAGACTCCGATAGGAATTGTCACTTCACCCACTTCCGCTGCAAGATCTGTTGACAAGAAAGAAGATGTCCTGGAGTCGAGGGCTTTAATCACAGAGGATATAATAAAAGCTATATATGATAACAAGGTTTGTGTGATTGGGGTGTATGGACCAGGCGGGGTTGGCAAGTCCAAGCTTTTGGAAGACGTCAAAAGGAGAGTTAAAGAAGAAAAGTTGTTTGATGTGGTTGCCATGGCAAAAGTATCACGTAAACCAGATCTAAAAGAAATTCAAGGAGAAATCGCTTATGCACTGGGTCTCAAACTAACAAATGATGAACCTACTAGTGGGAGAGGAGATCGTTTGTGCAAGAAGTTGGAGATTGATTCTAAGAAAAAGATTCTCATAATTTTAGATAATCTGTGGAAGAAGCTAGAATTGAAGGAAGTTGGAATCCCTTGTGGAGATGATAATAAAGTTAGAGGATACAAGCTATTGCTAACGTCTAGGTATCGAGATGTTCTGCGCAATGACATGGTCTCTGACCAAGAATTCCGGCTCAATGAGTTAGATGATGGAGAAGCACGAAAACTTTTTGAAAGGACATTGGGGGATAGAGTTTACGATCCTGAGTTTAAACCCCTGGTAGATGGAGTGCTCAAGAATTGTGGAGGCTTGCCACTTTTTATAACTACGTTGGCAAAAAGGTTGAGGAGCGGAAAATTGGCTGCATGGAGGAATGCTTTGAATATAGAAGGGTCAGATCTAAAATCACTAGTGGAACTAAATTACAAAGACTTAAAAGATGAGAGGATCAGATCATTTTTCTTGATTTATGCTCTAGCCCAGAGAAGAATTTCTCTGGAGGATGCCTTGGTCTATTGCTTGGGTTTGGGTTTGTTTAACAGTTTCAGCAAGACCATCGAAGATGCTAGAGATAGGTTGATCATGGATCTAGATGTCCTGCAGAACTCTTCTTTATTACTCGATAGTGATGTCACGGAAGAGATAAGAATGCACGACACAATTGCTGACATGGCCATCTCTATTGCTTCCACAGAATGGAATGCCTTGGTTGGGAGGGAGGATTGTGGGTTTAAAAAATGGTCAGAGGCTGAGCTCAGAGAATGCGCTGTGATATCCTTCCCTCAAGTTGGCATTGATGAGCTCCCTGAAAAATTGGATTGCCCAAACTTGAGGATGTTTCTGTTGTACGAAAGCAGCCCGTCTCTCAAAATTCCGGAGTCATTTTTTGAATCTATGGAGAAGCTCCAAGTCTTGGACTTATCTGGCTTATCTTTCGCCTCTTTACCTTCATCGGTTCGGTTCCTTAAGAGCCTTAAGTCGCTATGTCTTGATTTCTGCCATCTGGAGGATGTGACTGTCCTTGGAAAGCTGAAATCATTGCAGTTCCTAAGTATCATCGAATCTACAATCGCTCGGTTGCCCAAAGAAATAGGTGAACTAACAGAATTGAGATTTTTGGACTTGACTGGGTGTACTAGTCTTAAAGTTATCGAACCTGGCGTGCTCGGAAACTTGGTTAATTTAGAAGAACTGTATATGAAAGAAAGTTTTGATCAGTGGGAGGCTAAGGATGAAGCACTGCGAAGCAATGCTAGCCTAACTGAATTAAAGAACATGAACAAGTTGAGCACTTTAGAAATTGCCATTCCTTGTTCTTCCTATATATCGAGAGACCTGCCCTTTGGGAAACTGAACAAGCATAAAATCCAAATTGGGGGCATTTGGGATTGGTCCAGTGAAGATAAAGAATCCAGAACTTTAAAGCTTAAGCTGGATTTGGGCAATCATCTTCTTGAAGATTGGGTGCAGAGATGTTTGCAGAGAACGCAAGATCTCCACTTGGATGAATTGCAAGATGGCAACGATAGCATTCACGATTTGTGTGTCCAAGGTTTTCAACAATTGAAGAATCTTCACATACAAAATAGCCCCTCGCTTAAGTCCATAGTTGCCTCCATAGATGATGTCCATTGCACTGTATTTACGGCATTGGAATCATTGTTTCTCAAGAATATGAAAAATTTGGAGTATATTTTTTGCGGCTGTCTCTGCCAGGAATCTTTCAGCAAATTAAAGATCTTGAAAGTGGATAATTGTGGCAAAATCAAACACTTGTTCCCTTGGTCCATGATGAGAATATTCTTGCAGCTCGAAGAGATTGAAATAAACAAATGCCACTTGATGAAGCATATTATTGCAGATGCTGAGGTAGATGAAGATGGAGATGAAAAAGATGATTATCCCGAAGTGAAGTCATGCAATTTGCATAGGCTGGCGTTACGAAACTTGCCAGAGATTACAAGCTTTAATAAAAACAAGGACCGTTCTATTCATTTCTTTGACGGGCAACAGGTATGTAACTTGTTTTTGAGATTTTGTGCATGGATTTTATATGTGATAGTATAATAGGACGTAGAAAATTGGAAAAATAATTTGTTTTCAAAAAAAATTAAGACAAACAATAATAAAATTCTTCAGAGTGGAACAGCTATGTGATATGTGAATACATAAAAACATTTATACATTAGTTAATTACATCTCGCTTTATTTGTGTTATGTTATTAACATAGTTGAAGAAGCACTATACGATGTATAGATTTTTTAAAAAAATCTAGAAGTTTATCATTGTTTAATGGTAAAATCGAATATGTATACACAAACATTTATGGATATATTCATAAGTTGAAGGGAGTATATACGACCTATATAGTTTTTATGACCTTTATTCCATAATATATGGACATAGGTTGAATTTTGTTATATCCGATTGATTAAAGTGAAAAAAAGGACTAAAAAAAATTTCAATAGGTGAATTTAACTACCTTGACTATGTGTCCTGTAACATCCAAATCGATTAATTATAAATTTGCAATTTTAATCGTTAGTACATCAACGTTAGAGCAGTTTAAAGTTATTTTCTAATGAAATTGACTTCGATGCCCATACGGTGCTGTTGTGGTCATCAGTTCATGGATGTTAATATCTTATGGCCAATCATGGATGTTACAGTGATGAACCATTTTTTTTCTTTCGGCCAATGAAGCATATGTTCCGCACTACATCTATGTTAGGAAATAATGGATCCTATAGTGCTATGTATCGGGACAAAAAAATCTTTCTGACTACTTTAGTGTTTCTCTCATAATTTACAGTAACTTTTTACTTTCAATCTTTCAATAAGAGATGTATATTTTTAAAATACTTTGGATCAAATGCCAGGCTCAACTTACATCTGCAAATCAATTAAAACTATAGTTTTCTCTGTTTGTCAATTTAGTTCATGACTATTTGGTAGAAAATAATTCGTTTGAGGTATTATATAAAATCATAGTCAATGACTAAAAACTCAATCAGCCTATACCATGAATTTGGAAAATTTAGGCAGAAAGCACAAAATGTAAGGGTAAATTTATTAATAACCTTAATAAATAGCTAAATGATAAGTGTAAAGTTGATAACTTTTAAAGAAGTATAAGTTAAAATTCAAAAATCACTATCCCGCTTTTTATTCAATTATCTTTAAATCTATTGTATGAGATTATTTCCTTTATTATATTTCACATGCAACTCGTATTTATAGTTACAAGCATTATTATGAGATAGTGTGGGTTTATTCACCCTTCGCAGCTAATAAAGTTACAGAGTTTGGAAGCCATAACCATCGAAAGATGTCAGTTAATCCAAGAATTATTTAACCTTGAAGGACTGACAGCCGGTGGGGAAGTCGAGATTCTGTTGCGATTGAGAGAATTAACCCTAAGTGACTTACCAAGTTTGGGACACATATGGAGCAAAAATCCACAAAGAAGGTCGTGTTTCCGAAACTTAGGGGCACTGAAGGTGCAAAACTGTGAGAACCTGAGGTTTCTTCTTTCTTCTTCCATGGCTAAAGCACTCCAGCAAATAAAAAAAATAGAAATAGCGAGTTGCAAACTGATGGAAGCAATTATTGATGTGCAAGAAGAAGAATTGGAGGAAGCTGCAAATAGCAACACTTTAGAGTTCCCTTTGTTAACCTCCTTGTCTCTTGAAGAATTGCTAAATCTTAGGACATTCACTTATGGAAAGTATTGTATTCATTGTTCATCCTTAACAAGACTAACGATATCAAGATGCCCCAAAATGATGACATTCTCTTCATTTAAAGGAAGGCAACAGTCGATGACAACTGATACAAGTGTACAACAAGCATTTGGCCATATGAACTCTAGCTTGTCCTTGCCTAGCTTCTTCAATGAAAAGGTAAGCATGTACAGTATTTTTCTGTTGATGATTCTTCTAGTTCTAGTCAGAGACGCAATTTAGTAGAAACTGGATCATTATTATGTACCAATTGGCAGTTCGTAGTGGCAAAACTAGCTCACTGCTGGTCATTCCCAAAGTTGCCCCTGAATTTCGGCATAATACAATTATGTACCAAAAATTTCAGTCATTCTACATATACAATGTTTTTACGCAGGTTCTTTTTCCAAGCTTGGAGGAGTTGAAGCTTTCATCCATGTGCCAATTAAAGAGGATATGGCAGAATCAACTCCACGGACAGTCCTTCTGCAAACTCGCAATCCTCACTCTTGAACTTTGTGAAAATCTATCACATGTTTTTCCATCGAATTCAATGGATAGGTTGCAAAGCCTGAATGAAATTAAGGTGGTCGGGTGTCCCTCCTTGGAAGCATTATTTGAACCCATAAGTCTCCGCGCTGAGAAAAGGCAAAAGCCATTGGTCCTCTCTGCATTAAAAAAAATGGAGTTGTTGAGCCTATCTAGGCTGAGAGACATTTTGAAGAGTGACTGCAATATAACCTTGGCATTTCCTAGTCTGATGGATGTCGACGTGAGCCACTGTCATAGTTTGCCATATCTCTTCTCAAGTGCCACGGCCAAAACTCTCGATAAACTTGCGGTGCTTGATGTTTCGTGTTGTGATAACCTGGCGGGCATAATTGCGATGGAAGAAGGAGAAGGGAAAACCGTAGAGACATTCAAGTTCCGTCAATTAAGCACACTCAAGCTTGGTGACCTTGAGAAGTTGATTAGTTTCCGCTCAGCGAGTTGTACTGGTGATGGGTTACATTCTCTATTTGATGAGAAGGTATCATATCCCAATTTATCTGATCTGTTATTTTACTTTGTTTTTTATGCTTTGGCCCTAAGCAATTTTGTATATTTTCGGTTTATCTCTGTACATTTATAGCTTGCATTTCCAAAGTTGCAAGAGCTACACATCAAGGGAGTTCAACAGAAAGAACTATGGAATGAAAAAATTCTTGTAGAGTCCTTTTGCAGTCTAAAGGTCCTCAAGGTGAAGCAGTGTCACAATTTAATGAATGTGATTCCTTCTTTCATGTGGAAGAGGCTGCTTCACTGTATGGAGTACTTGACGGTGGAGTCCTGCAATTTGATAGAAGGCATATACACGCTCGAGGGCCTCGATGTCATGGAGAGAGAAGCTATGAGAAGCAGTCCATGGAGAGAGCTAACAATATGCAATCTCCCAAATTTGACATACATATGGAAGAATGAGGATTTGCCGAATCTTTTCCTTCACAACCTGACTACTGTAAAAGTTGAGATATGCCCACATCTGAGAAACCTTTTTACCATGTCGATGGCAAAAAGTCTAGGACAACTCCAAAATCTTGGCTTACGCAGTTGTGAAGAGATGGAGTACATTGTTGCCGGAGAAGAGGAGAAACCTGAAGAAGTAGCCGACGTAATTGTAATTCCCAAACTTGTCACTCTCCATCTTAACAGCATGCCAAAACTCAAAAGTTTCTGCCAGGGGAAGCATATATCGCAGTGGCCGTCCTTGAAAGAGTTTACTATTGGAGATTGTAAAGCTGTGGAGGTCTTCCTTGGAGATGCTAGTTGTAGAAAGCTAGAAGGCAGCGTTCCGACGCAGCAACCGCTTTTGCTAGTCGAAAAGGTTTGTCTTCTTTAATGACAAATCTTGTTTCTCGTCCCTTACGGTTTGAGCTAGACAATGCAAGGGTCTGTTGGGGTGACTTCTGTTGACTTATCATTTTCTTTTACTAATGTTCGACTTTTGTAAATAAGAAACATCTCAAATTTACTTCTTTAATATAAACATATTGACACGTATATAAAAAATAAGTTTAAAAAATTTGGTACATTTTTCTTTCATTCTTAAATTTTAGACTAACGTAATGTTTCATTAATACTGTAAACCACAAATATTACCGAGGGCCTAAGCTCTAATTAACATCTTTTAACTAACCTAAATTCTAGACAATGCTAAAGAGGTTGGCTCAACTTTAAATCTTATCTATGTAAGATCAAGGGATAATTATGTTTTTCATGTGAGCCAAATCACAAAAGCATGATGTGCGACTGAAATCAATTGTTAAATTAACTAATATTTTTCTTGCCTACATAACTAAATTTCCCACATAAATTAGCTATTTTTTTATGACAAGGAAGGATATCTTATGTCCTTAATAGGTAAAAAATAAATCCTTTACTAAAATTGACTTTAAAGCCCATATGGTGTTGTTGTGACCAACCAGTTCATGGAACTTATGGTCTACAATGGATCTTATGGAGATGAACCCTTTTTTGACATTTGGTCGATGTGGCATCTGTTCCGCTTTACATCAATACCAGAAAATAATGGATCTTATAGTGCTACGCACGGGGACAATTCAATCTTTTGAGTACTTAAGTATTTCTATCATAAATTTATAATAACTTCTAAATTTCACTCTTTTCATATGAGATTTTTTTTTCTTTTTGGACCACTTTCGCCAAATTTGTCAGGCTCACATTAAACCTGCAAATCAATTAAAAGTACAGTTTTTCTTAGTTTGTCAATTTAGTTCATAATTATTTGAGAGAAAATGATTGAGATTGTTTTTTTACACTCTCATTTGAGATATTATATCATCCCACAGTCAATAACCGAAAAATCAATTGAGCCTATGCCGCAAATTTCTAAAATTTAAGCAAGATAGCACAAAATGTGAGGGTAAACTCAATAACCTCAATAATTCATGGGTATTAAATGATCTCCTTTTGTTATATGTATAAGATCACTACTCTGCTTTTTCTTCCATTATCTTTTATTATTTTTTCGCATGCAACTTATTCATAAGTTCTAGCTACAAGCATCGTTATGGCATTATCTGGGGTAACCCTTGCAGCTAATAAAGCTACAAAATTTGGAAACCGTAACCGTTGAAAGATGTCAGTTAATACGACAAGTACTCAACCTCGAAGGACTGACAACCGAGGGGGATGTTGAGATTTTGTCGCGATTGACCAGATTAACCTTGAGCGAGTTACCAAGTTTGGAGTGCATATGGAACAAAAATCCAAGAAGAGCGTTGTGTTTCCGAAACTTAAGGACATTGAAGGTGCAAAACTGTGAGAAGCTGAGGTTTCTTTTTTCTTCTTCCATGGCTAAAGCACTTGCGCAGATAAAAAAAATAGAAATAGCGAGTTGTGTACTGATGGAGGAAATTATGGATATGCAACAAGAAGAATCAGAGGAACCTGCAACTGCCGACACTATAGAGTTCCCTCTATTAACCTCCTTGTCTCTTGTGGAATTGCCAAATCTCAAGACATTCGCTTATGGAAAATACTGTATTCACTGTCCATCCTTAACAAGATTGACAGTATCTGGGTGCCCCAAAATGATGACATTCTCTTCAATCGAAGGAAAGCAACAGTCAATAATAGCCGATGTAGGTTTACAACAAGCGTTTGGTCGTATCAACTCTGGCTTGTCCTTGCTTGGCTTCTTCAATGAAAAGGCAAGTGAGCATATATGGTATTTTTCTATTCAGCATTCTTCTAGTTCTGGTCAGGGAAGCATTTTAGTATAAACTGGATCATTATTCTGTACCAAAAGTTTAGCAATTGGCGGAGGAAAAACCAACTTATGTTGACGTTCATTCCCAAAGATGCCCCTGAATTTCGGCATAATAAAATTCCATACCAAAAATTTCAGTTATTCGACATATGTGATGTTTATATGCAGGTTCTTTTTCCAAGCTTGGAGGAGTTGAAGCTTTCGTCCATGTGCCGATTAAAGAGGATATGGCAGAATCAACTCCACGGACAGTCCTTCTGCAAACTCGCAATCCTCACTCTTGAACTTTGTGAAAATCTATCGCATGTTTTTCCATCGAATTCAATGGATAGGTTGCAAAGCCTGAATGAAATTAAGGTGGTCGGGTGTCCCTCCTTGGAAGCATTATTTGAACCAATAAGTCTCAGCGCTGAGAAAAGGCAAAAGCCATTGGTCCTCTCTGCATTAAAAAAAATGAAGTTGTTGAATCTATCTAGGCTGAGAGACATTTTGAAGAGTGACTGCAATATAACCTTGGCATTTCCTAGTCTGATGGAAGTCGAAGTGAGCCACTGTCATAGTTTGCCATATCTCTTCTCAAGTGCCACGGCCAAAACTCTTGATAAACTTGCGGTGCTTGATGTTTCCTGTTGTAATAACCTGGCGGGCATAATTGCGATGGAAGAAGGAGAAGGGAAAACTGTAGAGACAATCAAGTTCCGTCAATTAAGCACACTCAAGCTTGGTGACCTTGAGAAGTTGATTAGTTTCCGCTTAGCGAGTTGCACTCGTGATAGGTTACATCCTCTATTTGATGAGAAGGTATCATATCCTGATTTATCTCATATGTTATTTTACTCTTGATTTTATGCTTTGGCCCTAAGCAATTTTGGGTATTTTCTGTTTATCTCCGTACATTTGTAGCTTTCGTTTCCAAAGTTAGAAGAGCTACACATCGAGGGAGTTCAACAGGAAGAACTATGGAACGATAAAATCCTTGTGGACTCCTTTTGCCGTCTAAAGGTCCTCAAGGTGAAGCAGTGTCACAACCTAATGAACGTGATTCCTTCATTCATGCGGAAGAGGCTGCTACACTGTGTGGAGTCCTTGACTGTTGAAAAGTGCCCACGTTTGAGAAACCTTTTTACAATGTCTATGGCAAAAAGTTTGGGAAAACTCCAATATCTAGGTCTTGGTGGTTGTGGAGAGATGGAGTACATTGTTGCCAGAGAAGAGGAGAAACCTGAAGAAGCAGTCGACAAAATTGTGATTGCTCAACTTGTCACTCTGTATCTTCATAACATGCCAAAACTCATAAGTTTTTGCCAAGGGAAGCATATTTCAGAGTGGCCCTCCTTGAAAGAGTTTACTGTCGAAGATTGTAAAACTGTGGAGGTGATTCTAGGAGATGTCAATTATAGAAATCTAGAGGACAACGTTCCCATGGAGCAACCGCTTTTACTTGTCGAAAAGGTTTGCTCTTGTTCTTCTTTAATGACATATCTAGTTTGTTGTCCCTCATGATTATGCTAACTTTTATCATTTTCTTTTACCAATCTTTGACCTTAAACAAGGAATATCTCAAAGCTACTTCTTTAATATAAACATATTGACATGTATATCAAAACTTTTTCATAAGTTTCAAAAACTAACTATTTTTTTCCTTTCCTTTTCAAATCTTAGACTAATGGGACCTTTCCTTAATATTGTGGCTGAAGTACAAGTACTAATGAGAGGCTAAGCTTCAATTGGCAAA
Source organism: Syzygium syzygioides (assembly GCA_031216285.1). Lineage (NCBI taxonomy): Eukaryota > Viridiplantae > Streptophyta > Magnoliopsida > Myrtales > Myrtaceae > Syzygium > Syzygium syzygioides. The sequence continues at coordinate 26,033,981 of CM062243.1, read as the reverse complement.
TTTTAACTTATCCGGAGTCTAGACGATGCTAAAGCTGTTGGCACAAATTTAAATCTTATTCAACGTAAGATCAAGGGTTAATGACACTCTAAAACTTGTGTTGGTTCGCCACTTAAGTCTAAAATTTTTTACATACGTTTAAGTGGTAATATTTGCACACTCCATGCAATTCAAGACTTGTTAAGTCCGTCCCTTTTTTTGAAATAAAAATCTTTGTTTTTTATTGACGAGGGCCAACAACCCTCGCCATGGTCACAACAAGGCCGTTGCCCCTTGTTGGGCCAACGGTGAGGGCTACCCCTCCCCATGAGCAAGCAATGGCCTACCACAGCCCTTGCCAGATTTGGGTGAGGTCAAGCTACCGCTCACTCACGTGGTGGCAAGGAGGCAAGTCTAGCAATTGCTGGTGGCCTGGTGAGGATGCTGGGCACACTAGACGTGACCCATGTGACGGTTGTGGCCCTCGCCAGTGCAAAGGCCCTAAGACAACCCTCCCTCTCTCTCCTTGTTTTCTTATATGTACTTTTTAAATTTGTCACTTTTTTAAATGTGGCATCACCATATTAGTTTACAATTAAAACAAGAAAATTTGATTAAAAAAATGCCATATATACTTTCCGTCCTCTCGAAACTAATGTGTGCTGAAAGACTCAAATGTTGCTATTCATTCCCAAAGATGCCCCCGAATTTCGGCATAACAAAATTCCATACCAAAAATTTCAGTTATTCGACATAGATAATGTTTATATGCAGGTACTTTTTCCAAGCTTGGAGAAGTTAAAGCTTTCGTCCATGTGCCAATTAAAGAGGATATGGCAGAATCAACTCCACGGACAGTCCTTCTGCAAACTTGCATCCCTCACTGTTGAACTTTGTGAAAATTTGTCACATGTTTTTCCATCAAATTCAATGGATAGGTTGCAAAGCTTGAATAAAATTGAGGTGGTCGGGTGTCCCTCCTTGGAGGCATTATTTGAACCAGTAAGTCTCAACTTTGAGAAAAGGCAAAAGCCATTGGTCCTCTCTGCGTTAGAAAAAATGAAGTTATTGAATCTACCAAGGCTGAGAGAAATTTTGAAGAGTGTCTGCAAAGTAACCTTGGCATTTCCAATTCTAATGGAAGTGAACGTGAGGCGTTGTCATAGTTTGCCATATCTCTTCTCAAGTGCGACGGCCAAAACTCTTGATAAACTTGCGGTGCTTGATGTCTCCTGTTGCAATAACCTGCAAGGCATAATTGCGATGGAAGAAGGAAAAGGGAAAAACGTAGAGATATTGAAGTTCTGTCAACTAAGCACACTCAAGCTTGGTGACCTTGAGAATTTGATTAGTTTCCGCTCAGCGAGTTGCACTCGTGATAGGTTACATCCTCTATTTGATGAGAAGGTATCATATTCTGATTTATCTTATCTGTTATTTTACTCTTGATTTTATGCTTTGGCCCTAAGCAATTTTGGGTATCGTCCGTTTATCTCCGTACATTTGTAGCTTTCGTTTCCAAAGTTAGAAGAGCTACACATCGAGGGAGTTCAACAGGAAGAACTATGGAACGATAAAATCCTTGTGGACTCCTTTTGCCGTCTAAAGGTCCTCAAGGTGAAGCAGTGTCACAACCTAATGAATGTGATTCCTTCATTCATGTGGGAGAGGCTGCTCCACTGTGTGGAGTCCTTGACTGTTGAAAAGTGCCCACGTTTGAGAAACCTTCTTACAATGTCTATGGCAAAAAGTTTGGGAAAACTCCAATATCTAGGTCTCGGTGGTTGTGGAGAGATGGAGTACATTGTTGCCAGAGAAGAGGAGAAACCTGAAGAAGCAGCCGACAAAATTGTGATTCCTCAACTTGTCACTCTATATCTTCATAACATGCCAAAACTCATAAGTTTTTGCCAAGGGAAGCATATTTCAGAGTGGCCCTCCCTGAAAGAGTTTACCGTTGAAGATTGTAAAGCTGTGGAGGTAATTCTAGGAGATGTCAGTTGTAGAAATCTAGAGGACAACGTTCTCATGGAGCAACCGCTTTTGCTCGTCAAAAAGGTTTGCTCTCGTTCTTCTTTAATGACATATCTAGTTTGTTGTCCCTCATGATTATGCTAACTTTTATCATTTTCTTTTACCAATCTTTGACCTTAAACAAGGAATATCTCAAAGCTACTTCTTTAATATAAACATATTGACATGTTTATCAAAAATTTTTCGTAAGTTTCAAAAACTGAATATTTTTTTCCTTTCCTTTTCAAATCTTAGACTAATGTGACGTTTCCTTAATATTGTAGCTTAAGTACAAGTATTAATGAGAGGCTAAGCTTCAATTAGCAACTTTTAACTAATCTAGAGCCTAGACGATGCTAAAGCTGTTGGCACAAATTTAAATCTTATTCAACGTAAGATCATGAGTTAATGACACTCTAAAACTTGTGTTGGTTTGCCACTTAAGTCTAAAATATTTTTACACACGCTGAAGTGGTAACATTCGCACACTCCATGCAATTCAAGACTTGTTAAGTCCGTCCCTTTTTGGTAGATAAAAATCTGCATTTTTTAATCATATTTTCAGTCCTACATGGCTATTAATGCGGTGACGGGGCTCCTTGAGGACAAAGGGGACTGTTTCACTATTGCCACATGGGAAATTTTGAAAAAATAAAATAAAAAAGACAAAAAATTAGAAAAAAGAAGAAGACGATCATCAGTAATATGAAAACAGAAAAAAAAAAAAAAGAGAAAAGGATTCCTAAAAGAGACCACCATTCAAAGGGGGGAAAGGTTGCATTGGGAGCGGCACTACTGCTTCCCTCGCTGCCGACGAGGGCCGACAAACCTTGCTAGGGTCACAGCAAGGCCTTTTCCCCTTGTAGGGCCAACAGTGAGGGCTGGCCCTCCCCGTGAGCAGGCAATGGCCTACTATTGCCCTTGCTAGATTTGGGCGAGGGCAAGCGTGCTCACTCATGTGGTGGCGAGGAAGCAAGTCTGGCATCTGTTGGTGGCCTGGCGAGGGTGCCATGCTCTTTCTCTGTCTCTCCCCTTGTGTTCTCACATGTACTTTTTAAATTCTGTCGCTTTTTTTTTAATGGGGCATCACCACATTAGGTCCACATGTTTACAATAAGAAAAAGGAAAATTCGATAAAAAAAATGCCATATATACTTTCCGTTCTCTTGAAACTAATGTGGGTTGAAAGACTCATATGGTGAACCGGAACAAGTTTCACTACTAAATGAAAAAAAAAAGTTTTAGTTCTTAAATAGGCCACAAGTTTAGGACTCATTGTCATTATTCCTATAGTCAATTGTAAAAATTGTGATAGGATAATCGTTCCACAAGTCCTAAGACGTATTTATGAAATGCAATCGAGTCATAAGTCTTTTAAGTGGTGCAATGAAGTCCTAAACATTTATCAAATAGTGCAATCGAGTCCTAAATCTTTAGGTTGGTGAAGTCCGAAATTAATACAAACAAATGCAATTTTTGGTTGCCACATAGAAAATCTGAGTCATTGTGCAAAAAAAGAACTTGATTATGCTTTTTCAAAAAGATTTAAAACTTGACCAAACCAATTTGAAAGGTTTAGGACTTGACTACATTTCATACATAAGATTTAAGACTTCCAATGCACATTTAAAACTGCAAGTAGTTAACATGCTACTTTTCTCTTTGGGGTCAAACCTAGTCAGATTAATCAAATGCTAAACTAGGGAGCTTCGGTGTTAAATGGAATCATGGACTCCGCTAATCTGTACTCGTGGCTCCACACGAACCAATATTTACTAAGCATGGCAAGAGAGTGACTGCTATATGCATAATATGCAAAAAACTCAATTGCACTAACAATCATAATATTGGCAATTGCCATATCAATCGACATAATAATCTTGATAACCCCTACTCTTTTCAAATTTTGATACATTGGATTTAATAATTATCACAACATTATTCAAAGAGAAAATTATACCAAACATAGAGTGGCTCCAAATCAGCAAGCGTGGCGACTGAAGTTTCAATAGGCATGAATGCCATATATTTTCAGGAGCGTACGTATCAAATTAGAACTGCAAGGGTAGCAACTAAAATAAATACCATAGCATTGGCACTTGGTCTAGAATAGTTGCACAATGATAAGACTAACTCATAGCAAAGTTATGATACCAATTAATGTTGAAGAGATCTAGCTCAAGGCCAATTGATGAAGCATAGATCTAGATCAGATACCAACTAATGTCGCATGAAAGCATGTAGAAAGTTAGGTTTATATTCGTTGAAAGTAGAGGAAAATCAGATCATAAGAAAAGAGGGAGAAACTAGAGAGAGATGAAAGAGATAGAAAGGCCCATTCATGTGGAAAAAAAGATGCATTAAATAGGCAAACTTATTAATCAATCAATTCAACATTAGATCTAAAGAAAATTATTTGGTGGGTCTATATTTATAGGCAACTTAAATAAGAGAGAAATAAAAAAAAATCAATATCCTAAATCTTCGAAAATTTTGAATAACTGAACTAAATAAAGAAACAAATCATCTGGTGGTTGGAGAATCCCACCGAACATCAATTGAACAGTACATAACTGCCCTAATAACTTTTCATTTAATTGTTGGATTTCTTTCTTCGATATATGCCATGTTTTCTTGGAGTCTATACTTTGTAAGAGAAATTTTGTAGTGCAAGATCCATGAAGTATTGATTTATGCTAATTGATTTGTTTTGTCGATATCAATTCCTAATAATGCACAAGCTATATATTTTTTTGAATGGTTCAAAGGAATGGGAGAGTGTGTTGGCTATTGGTATTTGTGTGTTGTGATGAGCATAATCTAAGATAGGCCAAATTTGAGGTTTATGGGAAATAAACATTATGCTTGTCTAACTACGGTGCTTATAGGTTATACTACTGCTCAAACATAAAGCTTGATATATATTGGATGAATATATGCTTTCCTTTTCTTTCTTTTTTTCCTTCATCTTCTTTGTCTTCAACCTTTGGGCGATCGGCCAGAAGCGGGGGCCGACCGCTGGCGAGGCCAACCTTGCCGTTATTGGGCGAGGCTAACCTCGCTGGCAACTGGCAAGGTCGGCCTTACCCACCCCTAGCGAGGTTCGACCTTGCCAATTGCCGACGAGGGGTTGTCCTCATTGGTGCTTGGGAGGCTCGGCCCTGCTGACAACTAGCAAGGTTGGCCTCGCCCAAAAGCGGCAAGATTGAGCCTTGCCAGTGATAGTGAGGATGACCCCTCACCAGCAACGGCGAGGCCGAGCCTCGCCAGCAACGACGAGGATGACCGCTCGTCGGCAACTGGCAAGGTCGAACCTCACCAAGGGTGGGCAAGGCCGACCTCGTTAGATGCCGGCGAGGTCGGCCCCGCCGGCCGCTGGCGAGGCGTACCTCGCTGTAGCTATTAAAGATAAAGAAGATGAAGGGAAAAAAATAAAAGGAAAGGAAAAAGAAAAGAAAAGAAAAAATAAAAAAAATTTGAAAAAATAAAAAAATAATATTAAAAAATTAGTTTGGGGTAAAATTATCGTAGGTGTACCAGTTTGGAGTTTTTGACAGTTAAAAAAATAGTTCGGGGTAAAATTATCACAGATGTACTAGCTTGGGATTTTTATGGTTGAAAAAATAACTTTGGGTAAATTGTCACAGGTGTACCAATTTAGGATTTTTCGTGGTATTAACCTTTTTTTAAATAATTCAAAGGAATGGGAGAGTGCGTTGGCTATTGTGTATTTGTGTGTTGTGATGAGCGGAATCTAAGATAGGCTAACTAGAGGTTTGTGGGAAATATATGACTTGTTAAATGATTATGCTTGTCTAACTAAGGCGCTTATGGGTTATGCTACTGCTCAAACATACTGCTTGATATATATTGGATGAATATATGCTTTCTACTCAAAAATAATATGACAGGAGAAAGCATGGCGGCTGAACTTTCAATGGGCATGAATGCTATTCACGAGCATATCGAATCAGAAATGCAAGTGTATCAACTAAAATAAGTGCCATAGCATTGGTCTTTGGTCTAGAATCATCGCACAATCACAAGATGCAGTCAACGCAAAATTCTACTACCAACTGATGTTGAAGAGATCTATTGATGACGAACATATCTAGATCTGGTAACAACTTATGTCAAACGAAAGTGTGTTGAAAGTTAGGTTTAGATTTGTGAAAACTGGAGGAAAATCAGATAATTTGAAAGGAGGGAGAAACTAGAGAGATATCGAATAACTAAACTAAATAAAGAAACAAACCAGCTAGTGGTTGAAGAATCCCATCCTACCGTAGTCTACCATCTTTTGATTTAATTGTCGGATTTTTTCTTCAGTATCTGTCATGTTTTCCTGGAGTCTAAAATTTGCCGAAGAAAATTTTGAAGCGCAAGATCCACGAAGCATTGGTTTGTGCTAATTGTTTTTTTTTCCGTCAAAACCTTACAATGCACAAGCTATAATTTTAAATGGTTCAAAGAAATGGGAGAGTCTATTGGCTATTGTGTGTGTGTGTGCTGCAATGAGCGAAATCTAAGATAGGCTAGATTGGTGGCTATGGGTTATAGTACAACTCAAACATACTTCATTGGCGGTGTCTTCCGCTATCACAAAAAAATTGGAAAAGCTTTTTACTAGGTGTATGATACATATGTTAGCAACCGATAATATAGAACGAAAGTGCATAGCAAGGTTGGTTCAGAATGATAAAAATTGAAGGGAAATCAGATGGCAAGAAAGGAAGGAAACACTAGATAGAGAGAAGTAAGAGACAGAAATGCCAATTCAGGCGAGGAAGAAGAAACGCCAAATAGGCAAACTCATTAATCAATGAGTTCATCCTCAAAACTGAAGAAAAAATTAGTATCTTGGCCTATATTTATAGGTAATTAAAACAAGAGTTCAAACTAAGTAAGCATATCTAAATGAGAGAAATAGAATCGCATAACTAAACTCAATATATTTTGACAAAAAAAAAGACTAAACTCAATATATAAATAAATAAATTAAACAAATCAGCAAGGTGGTGGGAGAATTATGTCATTCATCAATCTGCCCCACCAAGAAGTCAAGTCCTTTCTCTGGTGGCTCTTCCTCTTAGTCAGATAAAACAACTTTTGCCCTGCAAAACATCTTTTTCTACATGCAGAGCGCTTGACATAATGGTTGTTGCAAAATTCAAAAAATCTCCGCTACCGAATAATCGCATAATCCACAAAAGGGAGATTTTGATGTGCATCTTGGAAGTATAAGGCTATGCTAAGTATTTTAGACCAAATTTTAGCATCACGAATTTTTCACTTCTGTGAATGATCAATAGGAGAAATTACATTGCTGAATTTATTAAATTTCAGAAGGTGTTTAAATAAATTCATCCAGAATTAGTCAGTAGAATTGTACTCCACTCACTTCACTATTCTCATAACTAGAATCCTTATTTAACTCTTCAAGACATTAAGAGTACTTATTCATGCTGTTTGCTCAATCGCAAACTGATTTTGGACCATTTTCTTATCTTCCTTACAGTTTTTTTAATAAAATCTATTCAATTCTTACCAAAATTGTTGAAATATTGTCTTAGATCATTAAAGTTTATTTAAACTCTTCAAGATTGTTTTTTTTGGTAAGGTAAACTCTTCAAGATTGTTAAGGATTTATAATATTTATAATCACAGCAATAGTCGTATTACTCCTAATAGTCAAAATTATTTGAATAACATAATAATTATAATAATAATTGCCATACCAATCGATGTAATGATCTTGATAACTTCTACTCTTTTCCAATTTCGGCATACCAGATCTAATAAATATTGCAACATTATTCAAAGAGAAAATTATACCAAACACATTGAGTGGCTCCAAATCAACAATAATGGCGACTGAAGTTTCAATAGGCATGAATCCCATATATCTTCATGAGCATATCAGCTCAGAAATGCAAGTATAGTAACTAAAATAAGTACCATGGCATGGGCCCTTGGTCTAGAATAGTTGCAAAACCATAAAACGTACTCAAAGCAAAGTTCTGATACCAATTAATTTTGAAGAGATCTAGCTCGAAGAGCAATTGATGAAGAACAAATCTAGATCCGATACCAACTAATGTCGAATGAAAAGCATGTAGAAAGTTAGGTTTAAATTCGTTGAAAGTGGAGGAAAATAAGATAATAAGAAAAGATGGAGAAACTAGAGAGAGATGAAAGAGATAAAAAAAAAAAGCCAATTCAAGCGGGGAAAAAGATGCGTCAAATAGGCAAACTAAATAATCAAATCAATTCAACATTAGATCTACAGAAAATTATTTTCTGCGTCTATATTTATAGGCAACTTAAATAGGAGAGTTAAGCTATGAAAAGAAATAATTTAAGATCAATATCCTAAATCTTTGAAAATTTTGAATAACTCAACTAAAAAAAGAAACAAATCAGCTAGTGGTTGGAGAATCCCGTCCAACATCAATTGAACAGTACATACCTACACTCTACCATCTTTTAATTTAATTGTTGGATTTCTTTGTCGTGTATACTTGGAGTCTATACCAGATCAAAAAAAATACTTGGAGTCTATACATTGCGGAGGACATTTGGGGGGCAAGATCCATGAAGCATTGGTTTGCGCGAATTGGTTTTTGTTTTGTCGTTATCAATACCTTATAATGCACAAGTTACATTTTTTAAATGGTTCAAAGAAATGGGAGTGTATGTTGGCTATTGTGTATGTGTTGTAATGGGCGGAATTTAACATAGGCTAAATTTGAGGTTCATGGGAAACATATGAAGTGTGATGTGATTATGCTCATCTAACTAAGGTGGTTATGGGTTACGCTACTGCTCAAACATAATGCTTGATATATTATATATTTATGCTTTCTACTTAAAAAAATATGAAAAGAGAATGGATTTTAGGGGATAGCATCTGCTAAAAAGAAAATAGCATGCATATATATTTTTTTCTTTCTGTTCTATCAATAATGTTTATCTTGTGATTTTCCTTGTTCTTGAAATCACAGTCTTCTCTTTTTTAAAGGGAATAGAGAGTTGGTTCTAATAAATTAACTTGAAAAATTACAGATTGAGTTCCCTAGTATGGAGTCGATGAAGATCTCGCACATGGATAATGTGGAAAAAATATGGCTGGATGAGCTTGCTTCAAATGCCTTTAGCAAACTCAAGACACTAATAGTGGAGTGTTGTGAGAAACTTTCATCTCTATTTTCATCTTATACCATCCTCACAAAATTTAAAAACCTAGAGGAGCTAAATGTGACCAATTGTGGGTCCTTAAAAGTGATTTTTCACGTCCAAGATTACAATTTTAGCAAATGTCATTCTACAAGCACTTTTCAATTGAGAGAATTAGTTTTGAAACGGCTCCCAAAAATGAAGCACGTGTGGAATGGACTTCCTCAAGGAGGTCTTACCTTTGGACACTTACGACGCATGAATGCAGTTGAGTGTGAGAGTCTCAAAAGTTTATTTCCAAGTTCGGTGGCAAAAAGTATGACACAGCTTGAAGTGCTTCTAGTATGGTCTTGTGGGGTGGAGCAAATTATAGCAGAGGAAGACGAAGTAGGCACAAGTGCAAGTGATCACTTCTTTTCACAATTGACCGACTTGAGGTTACTTGAGTTACCGGAACTGAGAAGCTTTTATAGGAATAGTCATACTTCAACATGGCCACTCTTGAAGAAACTACGTGTGAGACACTGTGGCAAAATGAGGTCATTCTTATTTGCTTGTGAAGTCCAAAGCTGCCAAGGTACTACTACCTGCGAAGATACACCTTCACTCTTTTCTTTTGGAAAGGTACCTTACTTAATTCTAGCTCTCCGTCTTTGTCTTCATTGATTTATGTGCATAGCTCTTGGTCCTTTGTTATTTTCAATGGGAAATTGAAATTGTCAAACTCTTTATGCTTATTAATATTCATATAACCACACCTGTGAATTGCTTAGAAATTTGAATATTGATTGAAGTTAATTATTTCCATCTCATATTCTTTAGAATATAATGTAGTGATCCCTGCTTTTACGTTGAACAAAGAAAGAACTATTTATTGGATTAACTTGCATAACAAATCGTGCTTCTAATGAGCCGCTTGTGTCTTATCTAGTCCATTATGTTAGTGGCATGTCTTATGGCTGGATTTACCTATTTAATTTATGTTGACCTTCCTGGTCCGCCAAAATTCTTAAAAAATTGGTATTATGTTTATTTGGCATATAAACAACTTAGCTACAGAACAAAGTTCCATACTCGACGATGGTTGGTAACTGTCAAGTACCGAGGGTAACTTGTTTACCCAATCACTTGTTAGTAACTCATCTGTAGGTTTTGTCAAGTACCAACAGTTATTTATACTTAAAAAATTATTAACTATATTAATAATCTACCAACAACTACTAACTTTTATTCAAAATTACTAAACTTCATTTGATTGATGTAACAACATTCATCACATTAAGATAAACATTCTTTTAATCACTTACCAAATTTTTATAATCTGCTTACATTTGTTATTGCGATTACCAAACCCTTAAAGTACTAATTTAATTTGAAATTACCAATCTTAATATAACTGATATACCAATTTTGTCACAATAATGTACCCGCTAACTTTAGTTACTTGCAAACTTTTTATCTTGTTATACTTTGAAATAAATATATACTTTCAAAATTATCAACTTCTTTAACAATCCACCACCATTTATTCTTGTGGCTGACCATCGTACTTGAAATTACTAACTTCATTTTAATTTACCGAGCTTAATTTTACTGGTGTGCTGACATTCGTCACATTAAGATACAAACTGATTTTAGGTACTTGCCAACTTTTTATCTTGTAATGTTTTGGAAAGTGCCAACGTTTTCAAGTATACGAACTTCTTTCATAATCAACCAATACTTATTCTAATGACTAACCAATGCCCTTGAAATTATTAACTTTAATTTGAAATTACAAACCTTGATTTGATTGATGTACCGACATCGTTAAATTAATATACCAATTGATTTTAATTGCTAACCAACTTTTTATCTGGCAGATTTTGAAAAGTACTAATATTGCATTATACTTTCAAGATCAATAGCTAATTTAACAATCTACTAACAATGTTTATTTTGGCAGCTTACCTATGCTTTGAAGTTACTAACATTTATTTGAAATTACCAACCTTAGTTTGATATGAATATCAGTAATATACCAACACATAATTAGATTCCGTTTTTTACCTCATGGAACACTACAAACATCAGTTTATTTGGGGTTATGTACTTTTAGTTTGTTTCTTAGCTTATTTGACGTTTCATTTTGCTATTGTAAGCATGTCCAAATTGTCTTAATTATTTATTCTTTGTCCATCAAAATTTTGAAATATAATCTCTATCTTGTCTTATCACTTTTTCGCCCATATCCCATAAATAAAAATTTCGCCAATCATTAGTTTAGTTTGAAAGCATTCTTCAGGGTGAACCCATGCGCTACTCATGATCTATAGTAAAATAGAAATGAGAACTGCACTTAAGAAAATAGAGTGCAACATAATAATACATCATCTTACTATTGAAATGCATCTACTTATTATAAAAGTAACGTGATTTTGTAAAACAAATAAGTTTTGTTTTAATTTTTTCTACAAACTTGTTGAAATTCATGTGTTTATTTACCTTTGGGATTTAATTAGTTGACAATTGAAAGAGCTGAAGTATCATTAACTAATAACTTTCTGTATCCAAATTCTTGAAACATATTGTTATTGAACTGGGCACACCGCTAACAATATACCTTGTCTAATGGTCAACGATGCTTGCTCGTCTGGCTCCATACAAATGTTTTTTTTTTTTAATAAAAAGGGCGAAAAGCCTAACGGTTCTATTTTCAATAAATGGAAACAGACTTTAGTCATTGCGCCATGGTTGTGCCCCGTATTTACTTTTGGTGGCCTAATTTAAACGGATTCCCACAGGTCGTACCACGCTTGCAGGGATTGACACTAACGGGGGAGGATGTTGCGAAGACCCCACCGCATTACACCTTCAGCAATCTCAGAGAGCTACATTTGTCATGCTACCACGATGAAGATGTCGCTTTTCCCTCCGATTTTCTTCTCCAGAGATTCCCCAATCTAGAAGAGCTTGGTGTGAAATGCAGTTCCTTCGAGGAGATATTTCCAGAAGATGCGTCTAGAAATGGGGGAGCCACTTCCTGTGGAGGACTTACTGACCTGCAAAAACCTCTCAACGCACTTGCAAATCTAAAGCGACTTGAATTGTATAAGCTATGTAACCTGAGGCGAGTCTGGAAAGATGGCTCCTTGATGGTTGAAATCCTCAAACAAATTGAACTTCTGTGGGTTATGGAATGCCTGAGTTTATCAATCATACTTCCATCCCCAATTTCATTCCAGAGATTGACGGAATTAGAAGTAGAGGATTGCGATGGTTTAGTTCATATGGGGACTTGCTCAGCAATGACAAGTCTGGTGCACCTTACTTGGCTATTCCTAAAAGATTGTGGTGCAATGAAAGACGTGGTAACAGATGATGGAAATGGAGCAGAGGAGATCTCTTTCCCTAAGCTAGAAAATTTGGTACTTTACGGTTTACCAAGCCTTGAGAGCTTCTCCCCTGCGAATTGCGCCTTCAGGTTCCCATCATTGACGTGTATCCTCGTCACGCAGTGCCCCAAGATGAATATATTCTGCAAGGGTGCCTTGAGGACACCAAACCTAGATGTAGTACTCCTATCTGAAGACGATGATGAAGGGCGTTGGGAGGGCGACCTTAATACCACCATCCAAAACTTATCGACGTGAAATGAATCCACACGGATTACAGAAAACCAAGTAAATCTGTGTGCCTAATCATGTCTACCCAAAACCGGTGTCTGAAGAAAGAAAACTTGCGTTCCCTTCGAGTTCTATATTGGCTCATATTTATAATGAAGTTGGTCTTTCTGGATTATAAAGGAATCGTAACATTATTTGATTATTAGGGGCTTTTGGGCACTTACTAATGCACTCTAGCTGTTTGATGAATTGCTTAGCACAACCTCTGTCGGTGAAGCTTCGAAGATTGTGAGGTTTTGTTCTGTGGGGCTGTGTGCTCGCCCACTTTGCTCATTAATCTTGAGAAGTGTCTTGCTGAAAATGTTTGTTTCTTTCAGGTGTCATGCTCGCTACGATCGAAGTAGTTGATTTTATTTGCTAGGAAGTGTCTCCTGTAGTAAGATGTTGAAGGAAGCTTTTCACAATCAGTGCACTAAGAGTGTTCTATTGCATGGTGCTGGTGTGGTATTCGCAGTGGGTAGGTGCTTCATTGAAATATCTCGTTCTTTTCTAGTTTGGGATGTCCTCTCTATGTCATTTCTAGTATTGGTGTAGCATAATGATTGAGCAAATAATCAACTGAATGTGAGGGTGCTCTATCCTTTGTCGAATTTTATGGAGATTTTGTATGAGTGTGTTGGTTTTTAGGCAGCCTCTTTTAGTGCCAAAAAGTTTCTTTGGAGTCGGACAATTTGGATGATGGCAACAGCGGGCATACACTGACCAAAAGGGAAAGAAGTCCGATAATCCAAATAAGTACATGTCCTTCAATCAGAGCACCATAGCCTACATGGAGCCGTTCACACTAGATGTTTTCATCTCCGAGGGCTTCGTCTCGGCATCACTCACTCACAGGGTCATGTGCAAGAAGGTGGCTGTTGCGGATATTAATTCTAAGGACATCAGAGCCATGCTCATGTCTCGATTGGACAAGCCGTGGGCCGGATTTTGGCAACCGAGCGAGGGAAGCTGATGTGTGTGCTGCTTCCTATACTCCAAGAGAGAAGAACAAGTCTGAAGGAAAAATCAGAGCAGTAGTTTAGTCTCTGATTGATGGTGGCATCAATATTAAAGTTTTATCTTGACTGATTTTCCCTCCTTGACCATGATCTTGTTATGTGCACGACTCCTTGTAGGAATATACTGGCATCTTTGACATTGTGTTGAATATACGCAGGATGTGGTGTTGGTTCATTTGCTGGTTAAATATAGATAATAGTGACTGTTTATTTAACAGGAGCAGAATCCAATTTTGTTTTGGCTTTGTCAAAACATTTACTTCTAGATTCTTGAATGAGCATTGTGATGGCTATCATAGCTTTGTATATCTTTCTCTAATTTTACATGGTGTCAATATTGATTCCTGCTTTTGAAACACTATGGATGTCCATTTTACGATGATTAGTTTCATCCAATCTTCTTTTAGGCAAACACCGGCTCTTGAGAATCCGAAGTACTATCATCACGTGGGCTGGTAATAATATCCTAGTCAAATTATCATAACTTCAGTTAGTTTAGTTGTCTTCTGTTCAATTGTTTTTCTTGAGTTCATAACACAGAGATACATAGATTTTACTTAGCCTGCCTTCGTGACTTGATGATAAAAAATTAATTAACTGGATATCACATGATTTGGTCATTGTATTCCTGTGGAAAATATGACACTAAATATAAAGTGTTGTGTAGTCATTCCTTTTCTTCTGTTTCTAAGTTTAACTATCTTGGACAAGAAGAGTAGGCCTCATTGAAAAGTAAAGTTACCTGGTCTGCCGCTTTTTTTATGTTAATTCTTGCCAATTAACTTTGGTGGAAATAGTGGTGACATGTCAGGAAAGTGAGCTAGTTGATTGAAGGTGATCTAATTGCTTTGCGAATCACCTATTTTAGAAGCATCCACTGCAAAAGCAGATGACCTAAGGATCACTCAGCTACTGAGCATACTGCAATTTCATATGTTCTCAGAAGGCTAGCATGAAGAGGAAAGGCTCACTTGCTAGTTGCTATTATCAGATAATGTTTGAATTCTGCTCTTTCCTCTTATTGTAGTTTTAGTTGTATTGATAGCTTCTTTGGTGCTTCGTCCTCATAGCTCTTTCTAAAAGCGCCATTATGGACTATTCAATTGTTTTTTAACTGGATTAGGAAGTAATATTCTCTCCTAGCTAGGGAAAAGTATCATTTGGGGTCCACAATCATAAGAGTACTTAGTAATCTGACTCCTCAATTGTTTCAAATGAGTTCATAAAATACATCAAATAGTTCACAAACTTAAAGCACCATATTCATTTTTATGACATGTTCGCACTTAAAGTACTGCATATCTTTATACTAGTCAAATGTCCACAATTTAACATAATCAACACATGATAAGATTGCGCAGTAAAACATTGTTTACTCCTGGATCACATAATGAACGTGTCATTTTCCATGCACTTGGGTTCAGTGAAGTACAAGCGAAGCCATCGAGATCTTGTCCAAAGCATCTTCTCCTTCCTATTTTCTGCAAATAGTCACAAAGCAAAGTCGGAGTTTGACCCTGTTTCTTCTTAATAAAAATGTACAAGTAGGCTTGAGAAAACTGGTTGCTCGCTAACTATCCGTGCTGAGGAATCTGTTGCTTCCAGGACTGCTACTGAAATAATATTTCGCTGTTTCCAGTTCGGAAAACATAGATCTGATTTCTAAATGTGTAAGCTCCCCAAAATCTCTCATCAAATGTCCTGTTTGATATTGTTCCTTGCCACATATTTTCATTGCTTTATATCTCGTACTCCGGTGTTACCTTTTCGTAAGATCCTTTCCCGAGAATGTCCAGGGTAGTTGAGTTTGGGGATTCTCTTCCTATTTCCTTGAAGCCGTCATCATATTGTCTAATATGTTCCTGGTGGCACTAGTGATTTGACATACTGTAAAACTTGTTGCCGGATAATCCATTAGTCATTGAGTGCTTCGACTTCAATACTAGTGGGAATCATGCAATTTGTAGTTCTTGGGCATTTTGTATGTTAATTTGCTTCTCGTTTATTACAGGAAACCTCAGAAGTCCATAGAAGTTTTGGAGAAACTTCACACAGAAAGAAATGGTGAAAATTTTACTTTACCAGCTTCTCATCAAGGCCATGAAAAGGTGTCTGTTGTTCTTCAATAGTTTAACACTCTTCATTCTGACGAGCCCTTTGATCATTTTCAACATGCATCTTGCAAAAGTTACCACTAAAGGAGATGATTATGTAGGTCCTAAAGAATAGCATCGTGTAAAAGTTAATTTCCACAATGAACATCTTGAATCTAACATACTACCGATCCTTTTATGGCCAAAGACCCAAGTGTTGATTATAACGTGCTAGATAAGTTAGTTTCGACAATGCACCTACAACACATCTTTCTCAATAATCGCATGTTTTTTGCTCGGGATAGGGTGTCTAGTCTTGCCTTGCTCGGCCTCACCATCTCTCTCATCACCTGGCAAAAGAAAATCATTAAACGAAAAAGAATGGCCATAATTACAAACCCACTCATGGCAATCACATGAACCGTGCTGGTGATCACCGTTGAGACTGCTTGCAAGCCCTGTCTTGACAGATCTTCAACCCCGATTACGACCCTAATGATGATGATGGCAAGCTCGCGCTCGTGCCCCTGTAATCGACCCTCGCAACATCAGTTATGTGTGAATTTCAAATGACACCCCAACCCACCATGGCCGCTGACTCCAGCACTCGTTAACAACTAGCTATGTCCAAGTCGCAATAGCACAGTCCATGGATAAAAAGAAAGAAAAAGAATCCGACTGCTATCTCTTTCCATTGCATGACATCATGTCTAATATCTTCTTGTTGGTAGCCTAGTTTGCGACTTAAAAATAATAGGGTGATTTTGGAAAATTAGCATGTCTCTGCTCACACCATTTAGACAATTCAGCCTACTACAAGGGATAGGAAAAAGTTAGTTTTTACTCATTGCAAAAATTACATGAGTTCTGTTATAACATTTTCAAAGTTATCATTTCAAATATTGTTTATTTTTCTTACTTCATTCTTTATATTCAAACCGATTGGTATAGATAGTTGGACGGTTTAAAGTAGTAGAATCGGCTACTGGCCCATACTCTGGTTCAATATACAGTATCATCTTCAAATCATTGCCTATAATCCCGGAATAGTTGACTAAAAGTCATATGTTCTTCCTTAAAATCTTCAATTAAGAGCCCTCACCTTCGTCCTTTTACTAAGCAAGAAGATCCGCCAAAAATATACATTTCAAACATGTGGAAGGAGAGATAGAGAGTCCTATGCAAACACAAGCTAACCGAACGTCCTCAATTAGATAACAAAAGAGGAAAAGTGTAATTTTCCTTACTTTATGTAAAGAGTTATATTTTCATACATCTCTGATAGCGGGAAACTTTATCAAACTATGCCTTTAGCCAGTCGATACAAATTATGGGTTACCTACATGCAAATAAAATAGGTGATGTCAGTGTTATCCTGACTTAATAAATGCTTAGCACATGAAATTGCACATGGCTACATTATCTAACCAAATTCCACCCAACTTGTTGTGGCTTCATTTACCTCTCGACTTCATGTAATAACTGATTATAGATCAAATGATGAAAATCATAGTTCAACTTTCAGCATGATTATTTTTTTAAATACATTTTGTCACCCTTTTCTAGATCAAGGCATTACTCTCTATCTTCTGAATAAAGATCACTAGGTATCTAGTTAAAGTTAAAAACTTGGAAGAAAATAAACTTATGTTTTACCCATGAACAAGAGAATATAATAAGCATTGTTGAGCTTTGAGGAAACTCATCCGGATCATAGTACATCATCGATTACCTTGGATATCTCGGTAAGTAGCACCAACTCTACACTTGTTGTGTCCATCACAGAACAAGGGGTACGTATGATCGCAAACACATCTCCTAATTTTTTAAGTAATATATTTTCTTAGCACACGTTCAAAATCAGTTACAAAAGTAATGGTATTTATCCAAGGGAGATTGGTCAAGTTATCTCCCAATATTGACGGACATTTGAGTGAAAAATAAAGGGGACAGTTAATTTAACAAAAGACAGCTCAAAATTTTGATCAATATTTATTAAAGCAATACAAAACAATAGCGCCAAGAGCAACCGAGATCGCTTCACTATACCTTGCTCCTGATGTGCACGAAGTGGGGATTCAACGGAGTGCGAATTAATGTGGAGCTAAGTGCTGAGAAAGATTAAAAAAATTCCAAGGAAAATGTAAATTGCATTGAAAGGGTAAATTTCGAGGAAAATAAAATGGTGCAGTAAAAAGTAAAAATAAACATAGATTATGTTGAGAAAACCTCCAACTATATTTTGAAGTTGACAAAACTATTCATGATTTATATCAATCTTGATAAATGTAAGAGTCGTTTATGTTTTAGGTAATATTCACGTTGGAAAGACTCTTGATAAGATCAAATAAAGGGTTCTTTATCATTGGAAGAACCTACATAAACAAGTTGAGAAGAATAAAGAGTTTATATTGACTTTAGTGACTTGGAAATATCAAGGTTTTGAGTCTACAGGATCTACATCACTATCATTGTTAAAAGTGTCTTGGTAAGAACAGTTTATTATATCCAGGGAACAAGAATCAACCAAAGCATGAATATTGGCAGAGTGCTGCATGAATATAAGCAGCGTACAGCAAAGAGATAAGTAGTGTATTGACTAGATATTGGAAACATACTACGATAGCTAAATATAAGCAAAACACTTAACACTACCAGTGATAAAATTCTTGTCGCAAATTTCAAAATTAACATTGTGAGATATTTTATCCACTAACAGCTTGTGAAATGATATTGATTCTTATTTGAAAGATCTTGATTGACTGTTGATTTTAAAAATTATCTATACAAAATATTCAATCATGCGAGATATCTTGATTGATCGACAATCATCGCGAAGACAAGCTAATTTCCATAGCCTTTAAAGAGTAGCATCGTGTAAAAACAAATTGCCACTACGAACACCTTGACTCCAATTTTGGCCAATGACCCAAGTGCTGATCCAAAGGTCTTTTAGCAAAAGACCAATTATTTGAGGTCTATAGGCAAAAAAAAAAAAAAAAAACAATTCGCGACCATATATGTCTTTCAATCAAACTTCTTGATTGCAAGTTGTGGTGTGTCGATAAAGTTGTGATTTTTTGCAGCCTAGTTTCATTTGTCTTTGCACGACATGCAACTATTCATCTGTGCAGGCCTCGAACAAAACAATAGTCATGAATTCTGTCCTCATCAAGTATGACACAAAATGTCCTAACCACAAAATGTCCTAACTTCGATTTGCTTGGCCACGTGATCCAATTTATATCCTTAAAGTCCATAAGGTAGGGGGCATTCTCGTACAATCTCTTGTTATTGAGCAAGAGGTAGCACTATGTGATAGCAGTTCTCCAACGAGTCGGTAACTTTTTAGTGAGTGCGATGATTTTACACGGGAAAATTACCAAAAAAGTCATAAATCTATTACATTTGTATCAATTCAGTTATAAACTTTTTAAATATGCCAATTTAAAATTAAATATTTTCACATTATGCCATTTGGCCAATTTTGTCCAGAAATCGCCGACGTGGACGCAAGCTGTCCTACATGGTACGGCCGACGGCAGATGCTGATGCGACATTTTTTTATAATTTTTTTCTTTTTCCTTTACTTTTCTTTACTTATTTTTTGTGGACAAAGGGCCGCAATGCCGTCGCCAGCTAATAGTACCACAGTTCAAAAATAATCCTCAGCAAGTCCTTCAAATACTTGAATCTCCTCCTTTACTAACATGTCTAGTCCCCCACATGCCAGCTCCATTTCACTCCAGATTAGAATTTCAGTAACTTGCCTTATTTCGTGGACATCTGCAATGTAGCACACATTTACAGTGCTCAAGAATTGGTCGCGACTCTCTTATCAGTGTTCGGTCTCCAAAACAGATACTACAACAGCAACCTTCTCATCATTTTCTGACGTGCATGTTTTACTAAGAACAGATTGGATATTAGTTAAAAATCATTGAGGTCAACATTCATTCTTCAAAAGCTGTCGAACTGCAACCATGTGCCCCTCCATGTCGTTAACCAAGTGCTTCTTCTTCATGTGTTACCCCTGATTCTCTCGAAATCCTGGATTTTGATGATGTTTTGCAGTTTCCTGAAGCCAATGAGATCAGAAATTGGCTGGTCCCACACAGAAGAAGTTGCATTCGAGCTCTTTCAGCTTTTCTTGATCATCATCTTGCATAGTCGGGAAATTCTCAAGGACTGTGTGGACCTTTTCTTCCTTTATTACCGTTGGTATTGGATTTGTAATGTAATGCTACGAGCACACACAGCCATGGACTGCCATTTTCTTGGCGATTTGGCATGTAGGAATAAATTTCTTCATCCACTCGACTGTAAGCTAAAATTATGCTTTAGCTTTGCGAGATACGTATCTCACAGAACTTTGGGGAGCGCATGTGACAGTTATTTCCTTAAGGCTAGGTTCTCAATTTTCTCTTCCATCACTATTAGACTAGCATTCTCTTTTAGCATGATCGCCTTAGTGGTTTTTGCGCGTAGATGCTGGAGGAGCTCTGTACCCGAGTTTGTCATCCACAATCCACCTATATTGCAGACACTTTTTGGCAAATATAATGTGACTTCTTTCTTATCGGTCATCTGGTTCTTTTGTCGCGATAGCACAAAATCGGGTACCTATACTGTCATTTTCCCCTTCTAGATATGTGTGTCGTACTACCGACTTTTGAGTTAGATACCAAGTGTGCTTTGGCGGAACTTAGCAAAGGTCGGGGTTTGATGTCATGTGGCAGCAAAATTATCCGGGTTAGTTTGTCTTGAATGCTTATTGCTTTCTGTATTTAAGAGACTACATTGAACCCTCCGACTGTGTTCCCCATCGCCATCAGTATACTTGTATGTGTGATTGTTCTTTCATGAGGAGAATTTTGGTGATTGCGAAGGAAGAATCTCCTAGATTGCATGGTCATCATCGTTTCCAGCAAACTGCTAATGTTGCCTGGTACACAGATTTTTTCCTGTTAGTTTGTGCTTTTGGTAAAGAGTTCAGGGGCAAAATCATTCACAGAATATCATCGGTCAACTCAAAATGTTTCAACACAAATTCACGCATCAATCCAACCGCCAACAATTACAACGCTTGTTGCAAAAGCAAATTAGGACCAGACTGGATCAAATCCGGATCCGACCATGAAATGATGGATCATTAACCATTTTATTCTGGTTGATTTGCAAACGTTTGTTGGATCTTTCAGGTTAAACAACCTTCCCGCTATGTAACAGAGTGCTTGGAATGAAAATGCAAGTGCTAGAGAAAATCCATATAGAGAGATTTAGCACCGTTCCTCTAATCATCGTGGAGACTCGAGAATGTTTATGAACACTATAAATTCATTGAGTTCATACACTAGATGACATTGATCTTGTATCCAATTACGCGGTCAATTAATAGCTGGATTTTGTCTTTTCACCTCTATTCCAATCACTTCACCACGATTTTCTTTCAGTCGCTTTTGATTGGGCAAATATTAAATTGAGAGTAAGGCATTAATCACCAACATATTATATGTGCAATCTCTTGGTGTGGATTTAGGTTCAACCTAACCAAGGAATACTCCAATGTATATTAAAGGTCCATGAAATATCGTAAGACTTTTGGAGGGGCAAAAGACACCAGGATAAAATAAGACTTATTATCACATTTATACGTATTAACACGAGATTATCATTTCAATCGAGCGATTTCAATTATTGTGATATTTAAATATGTCTTTCCTGGCTTGAATTGCTAAATATGTGATGTCACATATAACTCTTACAGTAGTTAAGATCTTTAATCTGTTAATTTCATTAAGGAGCAGGAAGCTCAAGATAGGTTGAGTGATCCAAGCACATTCGTGCACTTGTAAAAAGTGTAAATCGAACTGTCATGCATTTGACAAAATAAATTAACGACTTCTCTGGTCAAACATTATCGAGAGACAATTTCTTGGGCATTTATAGTCTCCTTTTAGTCTTTAGAAAAATACGGTGTTAAAATATTAATCGAATGCTCTCATTGTCTTCACCAGGCAAACACTAATTTATGCATTTACATGCTAGCTCAATAATTTTGCCAATTTTTACCTTTATTGTTAAGAATATGTAATTAACCAGCATTTCAGAGACCGACATGTCATTATCTTTCATGTTCTAATGCTCTCCTAGATAGATTAAGTCCAATTGCACGTGTTGGACGGGGGAAGGAAATCAAGGGGTCAATAATTTCTTGAATAGATAATTTGTCCTTTAAATAGTTAGTGTCATAATCTGTATCCGTATCATTATACGAAAAGGGAGATGCTACTTTTAAAGGTAATAATCTATCCATATTACCCTTATGCCCATGTTTAATGCATATGTAATATCGCAATAAAATGAATGTGATGATTAAAATTTTGAGTAAGATGCTCACAGTTACAAATCTTACAACTTAATAAATTCATAACTAATCGACATCCAATTCTTTTTCATTTTTTCAATCACTTCGCCATTTTATCGTGGGCACTGTCTCCTTTTTTTTTTGTACACGCACGAGCATGTGCCCTGTTCTTCGAACAACAATTCCAGCCATTCAAAGGAGCATCGGCATTTACTAACTAGCTATACCACGAGGCTTTCCAGGGTGCAATAAATTAAACATCGAAAGAAATAATGCTTCAAAATCTCATCCGAGGGATTAAAAAGCGAACTCACAACCTCGTGATCGGATTAACAATCATACTAAGGGCCCGTTTGACAACTTGCCAAACAATGAAAATTTATGTGCTTTTATTCCAAGAATCAGTTTTAAAACAGAAATCCGTTTGGTAAACATTTTATTCCCGGACATAAATTTACAAAAAATTGTTCTTAGAATCAGTGTTGGAACAGAATCAAGAAGCAAAAAAAATAGCTTCTTGATTCTGGAAACAAGAATCAAAATTGGAGAAGACATTTCGTTTTATTATTCTTCTTTCCCGTTCTTTCTGTTCTTCTTCTTCATTCATTTTGCTTGGCCTGCCACCAACGACACAGGCGAGGGCCGGCAAAGGCATCGCGGCCCTCGCTAGCCACAAGTGAGGGCTAGACCCTCGTCGACCTTTTCCAGCCCTCATCCGAGCTAACAAGGGCCGCCCTCAAGGCTTGCAGCCTGGGCGAGGGTAGTGGCGAAAATCCAGCCCTCGCCCAAGCCGCGAACCTCGAGGGCGGCCCTCGCCAGCTCGGGCGAGGGCTGAAAAAGGTTGGCAAGGGCAGCCCTCGCCCAAGCCGACAAGGGCTGCGACACCCTCACCGGCCATGGCCAAGAAAGAAGAGAAAAAAAAATATTTAAATATTTAAAATATTATTAATAAAAAGAAATTTTGTGTAGTTACCAAACACATTTCTGTTCTTTTTCTAGAATAGAAATTTTGGGCCGTTACCAAACAGTTTCAAATGCTCAGAATCAGTTCTCAAGTACAGAATCAAAAAGAATAATTTCTGAGGATAATTAGTTTCCGGACACAAAATCGTGGTCATGCGCATCCTAATAGCACTTAATCCATTTATACAAGACAAATAGAGAGAGAGAGAGAGCTTCAATAGTGAATGCCAACTCAACACATACGACATCCTCGCACTTTCTCGCACGTGTTCCTTCGTTACACATTCAACTAAAGACCAAAAACGACGATGTTGGGACCACTTTGCAGAACATATCACGGAACGATTTTGCTACCTCCTCTCTCTCTCTCTCTCCCCAGGGCGATTCAGAGAGTCAAAATTCCGGCATCTGACCTTATCTAAGGGCTTATTCAAAGAGCCATGGGGTCAAGCGTCAGAGGTCATCCCAAGCTTTTTCTCAGAAATTTCCACAAGACTTCAAACCCAGCGCGACTTCAACAATACATTTCTTGGTCAATCCATCATTTTCCCTCTCATTCCCTCGTCTACTTTCCCTCTCCCCTCTCTCCCCAACTTCCCCCAACAAAGGTTTGTATACCCCGTGCTGGTCATGGTCGTCGTAAACGGATATAACAAAAGATGGGAAACGTCCAACGTGAGAATCAACACCTAATCACGCGTCGGATTGCACCCTCATATCTCTATATATGGCAACCAACTTCACCAAGAATCCCAGGACACGCGCAATGCTTCGAGCTTGATTCAGTTTTCGAAACGGTTCTCTTACAGCCTTCCAAAAGGAAACGGATTTTACTTCCCTTCGCTGTGCGCGCGATCGTTTCGACGTGGGTTTGTTTCGTGGGTTCGGATAAGGCCCGTCGTAGTAGTCTCGATCGAGACGTCACAACGGACCCCACGCGCTTTCGCGTTTCTGTCAAACTATATACAGGCAGAGAAGGAGTGGGTGCCACAAATTTCACCAGAAGCGGTTCTGTGAGGGAAAAAAACAGGGCTTTTCAGAGAGAGACGGGAAGAGACAGGGAGAGGGATTGTGGGTGTGAATCGAATCTGCGAAGGAGGTGAAATTGGAGCTGATCGACAGAGAGAGAGAAATAAAGAGAGACAGAGAGAGAGGATGGGGAGTTGCTTTTCGGATGTGAGAGGTGGTCAACAAGCGGTCGGGGGGACCCGACAGGGGCCCATAGGAGGAGTAGGAGTTGGAGGCGGAGTCGGAGGAGGAGGCAACAATGGCGGCCCCAACGACGCCGTTGACCACTTCTTCCGCGCTCGCGGTCAACCCGCTCTCTTCTCTCAAATTGAGGTTTGTGTCTCTCCCCTGCTTGTGTGATCGTGCGCGCTTTCCTTTCACTCTGAAATCTTCTTTTTTTTGGGGGGGGGCATGCATTCACGGTCACCGTCGGAATATGCCGTGGCGATTCTCGCTTCGTGTTCTTCGGACACAAGTCAATGTTGTCGCTTGTCGGTGTTTTGTTCTCGTTGTTTCGAGCCAAAGCGAGGATTCAGCCAGAAAAACCTCTCTGTCTACTTGAGAATCATTCTTCACAATGTGGATTCTGCTCAAACCTCGCTACTTGAACGAATTGATGTCAAATTTTGCGCATGATCTAAAGAACTCCTGATTATGTGGTCCCAACACGGTCCTTTACCTGGAGTTTCCTTCTTGTTTTCCTCGTTAGACTTGACTTCAATAAATTCCTCTGCTTTTCTACGAACCACAATCATAATCTGCCTCTTGAGCTGTGGCCTTTTGGAACTCATGCAAGTGACGAGAATTACATTGCCGCAAGAAATTTAGTCGGAATTTCTCATCTTTTATTCGAAAAGGGATGCTAAATTAAAACAAAAGTCTAATTAAGCCTTGCACTTATACAAAATCATATCATTCGATCTGCAGAAACAGTTTTTAACTATCTGAATTGCGTGTGGCCTTATGAAACTTAAATTTGGTGTCGCTGATTAAGCGTAGATACAAAGAGGATAACAAGGAGTAAGCTAGTGCAAATTAAGCATATGGACTTTCCAACAAAAAACTTCTTGCATTGCATATGGTGTTCTACATGAGTTTCAATCTTGAAATATAGTGCCCACAGTTTGTATGATGTGCTTTATTGTCTTTGCTGCAGTTATCCTTATCTGCTTCAAAATTACGTGATCGAGACGTCATGTCAAAGGTGAGAAACATTTTCTTGCACTGCATACGGTGTTCTCAACTTGCTGCTATTTTTCGTCTGCATCTTGCTTTCACGTCCACCTGGGATCTTCTTGGTTCTTTTTGATTTGGTTGTCACAGAAGGGGATAACTTCTTCTTCTTCTTAGGACATCACAGCATATGATGTATGCATTAATGGTTTTTTTTTTTTGGGTAAAGATGTATGCATTAATGGTTGATCTCTGTTATTTGTGTCTTCAGTACTGGTGTGTTGCTGAATTACCTTATGACTGGAAGACTAATCTGTGATGCAGAAAACACTTCTCGGACAGTCTTTCCTTGCATATATTATGTTATTTTCTTTGTCACTTGTGTGCTTCATATATGGGAAATGTCATCTGCCAGTCTTTCTGTCATATCACTTCAGCTCATGTCAAAACTTGCATATATACTCTTGATCAAGTTTCAGGCTATGTGAGAAACTGAACTAATATTGTTAAGTAGCTCATAATTACAATAAATGACTGATGCTAGGAGATTTCTTCATGTTTGTGTTTCCTCCTCTCTCTGTTTTCTTTTTTTTCCCAAATTCGAGCTTGCTTAATGGTTTCTGAACTTTGATTAATTGATTCTTGCAGAGTGATCCAATGGCAGTTGTGTACTTGAGGAAAAGAGATGGGATGCTTGAGGAACTTGGGAGGACAGAAGTTATATTAAATAGCTTGGATCCCGCATGGATTGTAAAGATTTCTATAGCTTATCACTTTGAGACTGTTCAGCATTTGGTGTGAGTTTTCCACGTATAGCAAAGTATGATTTATCAGTCTGTGTTTTACCTTGACTATATTATGTAAACCGATTTGTTTGTTTGTTTTCATCTCTTTTCAGCTTTCAAATATATGATGTCGACACAAAATATCACAATGTACCTGTAAAGGTGTGTTAGTCATTTTAATCATTCCATATCGTTTTCTATTTTTGGTTCTTTCTCCCCTCTGAATCTTATCTTTGAAGCCACGTGCTATGCATGGCTTTTTCTGGTTATGCATTAACAACTGTAAAGGTGTGTCGGTCATTTTGGTCATTTCATATCTTTTGATATTCCTTTTCGGATTTTCACTAGCATTGTTTCTTTTTTCTATTTTTGGTTCTTTTTCCCCTCTAAATCTTATGTGTGAAGCGATGTGCTATGCATGGCCTAGAGGTCTTAACTTAAAATTATATGAAAATGCAGAGACAGTTTGCAGTAATATAGGGAGTACTCTCAGATTGAGTGCCGAGTTTCTCCGACTTATATAAGTCGACTGAATTTTTGGTTTTGTCAGGAAGTAGGAATGTATAAGGATAAATGCTCATCTTTTCTTACCTTTGATGTTCAAATGTGATTTGACGACACTTTTCCCGGGGTGAACTGTCTTTAGCTGGCTTGTAGTCTACAGATTGTTACGTCCATGGAATTCTGGAAAAACAAAACAAATGCATTGGAAGATCTTATGTTTGCGTAGGAATTCAAATTTTGAATGGCAATTAAGCAATCCTGAGTTGCAATTATCCTTGCAATCATACTTATTTGGGAAGTATTTAATAGTCCATTCAGACTACTTGGGTTTCTATTTGCCTTTTGTCCTTCCATGAAGAATTCTTAAATTGGGAGGTTCCATTGCAGACGTTAAAGCTGACGGACCAAGATTTTCTAGGAGAAGCTAGCTGTGTGCTGTCGGAGGTACTTACTCCCAGATCACATTATGAACGTGTCATTTTCCATGCACTTTCAGTGAAGTACAAATTTAATCCATCTAGAGCTTGTCCAATGAATTTTCTCCTTTCTATGTCCTGCAGATAGTCACAAAGCAAAGTCGGAGTTTGACCCTGTCGCTTCATAATAAAAATTTACAAGTAGGCGTGAGAAACCTGGGTACTCTGACTATCCATGCCGAGGAATCTGTTGCTGCCAGGACTGCTGTTGAAATAACATTTCGCTGTTCCCAGTTGGAAAACAAAGATATGTTTTCTAAAAGTGTAAGCTCTCCAAAATCTCTATTCAAAGGTCCTGTTTGATACTGTTCCTTGCCAGAGCTTTTCATCACGTTATATCTTGTTCTCCGGTGTTACCTTTTCTTAGGATCCTTTCCTGAGAATATCCAGAGTAGTTGAGTCTGGGGGTCCTCTTCCTATTTGCAAAACCGAAGTTATCAACAACAATTTGAACCCTACTTGGAGGCCCTTATGTCTAAGCATGCAGCAATTCGGGAGCAAGGCGAGTTTTACACGGAGCTTGTCATCATAATGTCTAATATGTTACTGAAGGCGCTAGTGATTTGACATACTGTAAGGCTTGTTGCAGGAGAATCCTTTGGTCATTGAGTGCTTTGACTTCAATACTAGTGGGAACCATGCACTTATAGGGTAAATGCCTATTCTCACGCAATTTGTAGTACTTAGGCTTTTTGTATGTTAATTTGCTTCTCGTTTATCACAGTCAACTTCAGAAGTCCATGGCAGACTTGGAGAAACTTTACAAAGAAAGAAATGGTGCAAATTTTACTTTCCCAGCTTCTCATCACGGCCATGAAAAGGTGTCTGTCATTCCTAAATAGTTTTATACTCTTCTTTCTGATGAGCCCTTTGATCAGGTTAGGACTTCTCTGTTTAGGTTCTGAAGAGTCAGCTTTTTGTGGATCAATTCTGTGAGAAGGAACAATACAGCTTTCTTGATTACATATCAAGTGGTTTTGAGCTTAATTTTATGGTTGCTGTTGACTTTACAGGTACTTACTTAGTCCTTTGAATATTTGTTTATCCTAAAGAACTCTTATCTCTTTGATGCTCGATCTCATTTGGTTCCGATGCTTCGGGACTTTTCAGCTTCAAATGGTAATCCCAGAAATCCAGATTCCTTGCATTACATTGATCCTTCGGGACGATATAATTCCTACCAGCAGGTATGTTTAATTTGCCTGCTAAACATGGTTGGTTGTCTGTTGACATATTTTTTCTGTCCTTATAATCAATTGATGTCATAAGTCTATCCATTGCCTAATTCATGTTGCAAACATTTTAGGCTATAATGGAAGTTGGAGAAGTGATACAATTTTATGATTCGGATAGAAGATTTTCTGCGTGGGGATTTGGGGGAAGGACATATGGTGGTACTGTATCACACTGTTTTAACTTGAATGGAAGTCCAGATGGCTATGAGGTAGGTGAACTGAGACCTTTGCACAATTCCATTGGTATATTCACTTTTGGAGCGGGGAGTGTAATAGAAGAACCTCTGGGACATCATATCCAATTCCATAATTCACAGTTCTCTTTCTTGATAGGTTGAAGGAGTCGAAGGCATCATGGCTGCTTATGCTGGTGCTTTGCACAGTGTTTCCCTGGCAGGACCCACTTTATTTGGTCCAGTGATCAATAGGGCTGCTCAAATTGCAGGCCAATCAATTTCTTATAACCAGAGCAAATACTACGTTCTGCTCATAATAACGGTAAAGTGGAAGCAAACATTTAATCTTTCTTAGCTTTTATATGTTTTTCTGTGTAGCTGATAGTAGTTTTCCCTTCTTGTTTAGGATGGAGTTCTCACCGATCAACAAGAAACCATGGATGCATTAGTGAGGGCTTCAGATCTTCCACTCTCAGTTCTAATAGTTGGAGTTGGAGGTGCAGATTTCAAACAAATGGAGGTAGGTTTGTTTTCCGTCATTTAAGTTAGACTTCCTATTGTGTGACATCGAAATATTTCTTATAGAGAGGATTTAGAGAACTTAAACAGTCTATTTTATTTACTCTTGACAGACACTTGATGCTGACAATGGAATTAGATTAGAAAGCTCTACAGGTCGTGTAGCCACGAGAGACATTGTACAGTTTGTTCCAATGCGAGAAGTTCATCGTAAGTTGATTTTCTCGTGACTTTTTTTGGTCCAATGAATCCATTTAGCTTCATTAATTGAGATAGATGTTCATGTCAGGCCATACTGTTGGGAATTTAGCCGAGATAGGTTGAAAACCTGACATTCATGGTAATGTAGTCATGGTATAGTTGGAGGATGTTAGTGTCAGACTCGGTGTTGAATTTGTAGATTCATTGGTTTCCATAGGCTTGTTCATTTGTTTACTTATTCCGACTTTATTGTATCTTGGCATGTTGTCTTAAAAGCCAATTAATCTGAAAGTTGTATTTGGTTGCTTCTTTCACTTTTCCTTTTTGGTGATTACTGGAAAAGGTTTTGCAAGCAAGTATAAGTTCATTAAAGTAGTCTAGGAGTTCCTGATAAATCTTCGTTTGTCTTCTGTCTGACAGTAACTCACGCAAAATTATGATGTCCTTGGCAGGTGGGAGTATATCAGTCGTTCAAGCTCTTTTGGAGGAGCTTCCTGGACAATTTCTGACCTACATGCGGGCTAGAGAAATAAAACCACGCACCCAAATGCCTCTTTGAGCAGGTCTCGGCGAAGTGCCATTTGTGCCAAAGTTCCTTGAGCATCACAAAAGATAATCGAGGGAAGGATTATGTTCATTCTCGTTTTGTGTACAGCTGCTTCTTTAGAAAAGCTAAAACTAGGAAGGGACAAAGCGGTCTGATTTGCCTAAATGTCGTTCCTGTAAATTGCTCATCGTGCTGCAAGATTGTGAATATGGTTGACAATTTCGTGGAATAAAGTGTAGTTTAGCTTCGTATTTGCTCCTGACAAAATGAATGACCATACGTACATCTAGCAAAATTTCAAGTTTTTTAGAGTAGACAAAGACAAAGTCCTACATTTGACATTACTCTCATCGTGTTATAGTCAATATGACAAAAGTTGATACATTTTACATGCTCGGCTATTTTTTCAATCGTCAAATCATTTAATTCGAGAACGCTTGCTTTGCATATAATCGCTAAAGTTTTTCGCAACTCGTACTTCTTTACATGCTTCACATAAAATGGGGAGTGTCGAATATATTTCACACTTGCTGCTTATTTTCATGGCACACTTCGTTTAGCCAAGAAAGATGGAAATAGAGATTGGAAAAGATGCTTCAAAGACCAAAGTATGAGCTTCCAAACTATAGGATGTAATCAATCACATAGTTAATGGGTTTATTAACTGAGTTTCATTTAGTTTTGTTCTGTTATTTAGAAAGGAACTTCATCAATTAGTCTTCTTTCTTAGTTGAATTGATAAGAAGGTGCAATGAAATTGGAAATTTACTGCAAAACACCAAGCCTATCTAAAGTTCTATACTGCTCTATATGAAACTTTATCATTGATTTGAAAACATGTAATTGTCAATACAAACAAGATTGAATATCATAAACCACGACTTTTTTTAGCATAAGACACATTGTAGTGTATTACGATAATTTGAATAGATTTACAATGGGTTATGACACGGCTGATGTGATGCAATTGATGCACCACGCAGAAACCATGTAGATCATGCTACTTGTGATTTCATTGAAAAGCTGATTAGTCACCAATTAGCAACTCCACAAAGCACATATGCAACACAGTCATTGTGACAAAAAAAAAAAGAGAAAATACACTCAAGAAGACCAATAAGGGAAAGAACATCAAGGATTAGTCCGTTTTGTTGATACCTAGAGGTACCAGATAATCAGAATGAAAAGGCTAAACAAAAGAGTGACTGATGAAGGATCAAGATGACAGTCACAACAAAAGGGAAATGCACAAGAAGATAGAAGTGAACTGACTAATGGATGGTAAGATGAGGTCTTTCTTCCAGTTTTGGGTGATGTTGGGTTGTCACTTCTCATGACATATACAGTAGAGTAGATCAAAATGTCAATTAGTCCCTCTCAGGCAGCAAAGGGCCCCGATTGTCAGTACAGGACTGCAATCGCGCCACAAAAAATAAGGACACGGCCTGCTGGCTAGACAATAACACTATCAAACTAGAGGAACCACAGCAAAGGTTGCCGATTATTCAAGGACGTCGACATGTAATCTTGTCAAAATCATGTCGATTCTTACCAAACAACACGTATTAATGTTAAAGATATGGTGCTTTAACCTATTTGTGACAGTCACACTAGTACATAGAGAAAAAAAAAACCATTGTACATCAGCAAGTGCACTGGACATCCGAACTGGATGTCCAGACGACATCAACATAAGGAAAATTATAGGCACTTGCGCTGCAACTAAGTTTACAATACATGGTTTCATGATTGATGCTGGCAACTAGTAATTTCCTTCATTCGATAACTTTCCAATTTGCATGACCATTCTCCTATTTCAATTCTACAGTTCACTGACAAAAAGAAATTACTTTGACGAAAAAATGACAGAATTGCTTTACATATCCGCGAATCCAATGGAAAAGACAATTGGTATCCATGGAACGATTGTCATGGGTAAAAATAAAAGAAAGTAAAACCCGAAATATCTGAACACCTCCTCCTAAAAAGCCGATGTTCAGTGCTAAGAAGTGACGCCCTGTACATCTAACTAATCTCTTCCGGTGCATCGGATGCAACAAGGTGGTTAACTACACCAAATATTTGAAGCCTTTGATATATTATCCTCTCTACGCCTAAATACAGGATCAAACAATTACTTTAAGGGACTTCAGGAAATGCTGGTGAAGAAGAGGAGTGGTGGTAATTATAGTCGTGGTGCCCAACATCATTCTCGACGGACTTTAGATTTCTTCTGTGAAAAAAACGATCTTGATGATAAAGGAACAATGATCTCATAGATATTTTTAATGAGTCCTTCATCATACATGTTCTCCTTAACAACAGGCTCAGCATCTTCCAAGGGTGATCTTCTGAAGAAAGCCCTCCATTTGCTTTCACGAGGCAACACCTCACTGCTCATCCCATTAATACTGGCTCGGAGCGCCGCGGTACTCGCTCTTGCTTCATTCAGCTTCCTCTGCCAGCTTAAGTACTCTTGCCACTTGAAAGTCTGCAACCACATGTAGCAATCGGACCATATTCCATTATCACATCACATCTTATGTTTTCAATAGTAAAACTCTGAAGATTAGTATGTTTGTTAACAGGAGATGGAACCAGGCACATCTAACATCTTAAGCTAGGGATGGATGAGTTACTTAGACTACCAAGGTCAAGTCTTCATTCTTCAATTAAGTCTTGGTGAGTTTAACATTAATCTCTTCACTTTTTGACCGACAATTTCTATTTTTCCAGTTTCTCTCCCTTCAAATAAAGCAGTTTTCCATGATCTCCAGGTATAGGCATAAAAAAAAAAAAAAAATCAAATGTAACCTACAAGCAGACCAAAGTACATTGCTTCTCGCTATTTCACGCTTCTTAGTTCAAGATTCTGAACCAGGAAATTTCATTTAGGCTGAGGACTTAAAGATCAACAAATAAAATACGACTACTTCATGTTCTACTCAGTACAAAACAAGTGAAGTGCATATCGGAAATCAGCAAAGTATTAGCAACACTACCTCATTAGTGGTAGTGTTTGTGAAGCAGAGGCTGGCATGGTACCCAAAGAAACCTGCCAGTAGCAGTGCGACTATTGCAAGGAACACCATAAGCAGTATTTGAGTATCATAGGATCCAACAAACCACTGTTTCAAACCAAAGATGAAAACATAAAAAACAAAAAAAAAATTGACTGAGAAGAACACAGATGAAAATTATGAAACCACTAGCACTAAAACATCAAGTACGGATTGAAAGAGATGATAACCACATAACAATTCTCAAAAAGAACACGAAGGTGAAATCAGATACCAGTAGAATATGGTACGACAAGAAAAAGATGCAGAAAACGGAAGACAATGCCACCTCAGAACCCAACATCCCCAAAAAAAAATAATTACAAAAAAAAACAAGCCCAATCAACTACCTTAATCCAATAGAGTAGCAAAAATTTGCATTGAGCATTGTCTTAGACAATTGCAAGCAATTATAATCAATCCCCACCCAAAACATAATTAAGTACCAAATAATCACTCCATCCATGAAAAAGTATCTTAGAGCCATTTCAACTTCAAGGAAGAATCAAGGATAAATGTCATATTTATCTGAGTTCTTTAAATTAACAGGGACACATTGAAGAGTAAAAGATTTTCTAGATGAAGGCCTATTGACAAGATCGGAAACAATCAAATAAAATACTTACCTGAAGCACATGTGGAGCTAAACTACGGAAAGAATTTTCTACGCCATAATACACTGCAAGAAAGAAGAGCAAATAAATCTAAAACCCATGATTGATCAACAAACAAGACATATAGGCTACAAAGCATATGTACCAGTTAGTATATAGATCACTCTCGATTCCTTCAGCTGTCCAGCAAGAACCAATCCAATGGCAACAACCCCATATATGCAAACTAGAAAATGCCTGGAAACAAGTAACCAAATGAATACACAATAAGTTTGTTCATGTAAAGCTGTTAAAGCAGAGGAGCTCTAATCCATTTCTAACACAACAACTTAAGTGGGTAATCAGTATAAGCAAATAATCAGCATCTGTATTTTAAGGATTAAAGGATTATCCCTCATTCTTTGATTGAAACTGTCCGTGACCAGTAATTTTATATCAATTGAATGCGATTGTTGTTGCAATACATCAGATAAAGAGAACACGGCATCTTTCACCACAATGACCATTTACTAACTGCATTGTCTCCTAATTTAAGCTAAGTTTTGATGTTTACCTATCCGGAAAAAAAAATAAGCTTAATCTAGAAAGTTATCACAATTTAAGGTTGCTATGCCATTTAATTCAAGATTATCAATGCCATGGCTTCTACAGCGAAAAAAATAGAATCATGACACATCCCCAGCGCGACCACTCCTGTAGATTTTCTTTGACCAGAACCATGCACAGGCTAAATCATTAAAAGCTTAAGTTCTTAGACATCAAAAGAAGCCTGCATCAGTCCTTTTCTTTTCATAGATAAGACCTTTTGTTTAGTAATCATGCTTGGAAAAGGACTCGAGCTGAGAACCATATGTTAAGTCTATCTGCTTCGTCTGTTCTAAGTAAAGGAGAAGAGAATATTTGGACCTTCATTAATCAATGCACTAATATTGCCGCCATTTATGTGGAACTCACCATAAAAGAAAAGCCATGAAGTATCGAGTATTTCTCTCCCCTATACAATTATTCTGCAAGAAAATACCAGCGCATTGATAGTGATACCATATTAGATCCTTCTCCAGCAATAAATGAAAAAGTAAGGCGTACCATCCACCCACAATGATGGTCAAATCTTGCAACACAGCGATCACAAATGCTGCAATGCTTGGATCTGGCAGGTCTGGAGAACCAAAAACTAGTGAATAGCTCACAAAGCAAAAGGTTTATCTTGACAGGAATATAAAAGAAAAAAACTCACTTTGGAATTTTGCAAGTTGGACACTCTTTCTCAGAGTAAATAATATCATCATAGGGATAAGCGGCAAGATATTGAGAGACATTATCATCCTTTACAATCCCGGGATCAGAAAAACTAGTCAACACGAAGAGAAGGAGACCGATGCCAACTGCCAAGAAGCTCGTGTACCTGCATTAACAAGGAACAGCTAATCAACGTCAGCTCACACCATTAGCCTCCAACTAGAAACTGCAATACTCGTGGAAGAAAAAGAAATGTGAGTCTTTAGATCACCTAGTCCAATACTAGTGAGCTCCACTGAAAATATTACCCACAAATAGAACTAAGGATGAAACTGCAGCAACCTAGTAGACTCGCCATCCTAACTAGAGTCAAATCCAATCTAGAGAAACAAGCAGACTGATGGCTGACCTCATGCAACAAAAGGAAGGAATAATCCTGATTCTGTGAGAGTCTGAAGCATGATCTAGACAAACTTCAAAGCAAAGAAAGAAATCCATCAAATAAGAGATAAGGAATAGCCAAGGTTTTTTTTGGTAAGAGGGAATAGCCAAGGTTAATCAAGAAGAAAACCAAAAAAGAGATCCAACACATATCCTAAGGAGACGAAACCCAGGATTGCAAGAAGCTAAATGCATGATATGAATATAAAGGAAGCAAGAAGACTCGATTGATGATTGACCTCATCCAACAAATGAAACGAGAAGAATCCTGATTTTGTGAAAGAATGAACAGTAATCCAAGCAAGCACAATATTTTTCATCAGGGAAGACAACAATCAATCTTCCTGCTTACAAATAAGCGAACCAAAGGACCTCCAAAAGATGTCATGAGGAGCCGAAACCCAGATAAGGCAGGAGGAGCAAATACATGAAAAATGAATGCAAATATGCTTTCACATCCCACAACATTTGTCGTCAACGTAATGAGAGCCAAATTATCTTTTGCTTTACAAAGTGTA
The DNA here is from genome assembly GCA_031216285.1 of Syzygium syzygioides. Lineage (NCBI taxonomy): Eukaryota > Viridiplantae > Streptophyta > Magnoliopsida > Myrtales > Myrtaceae > Syzygium > Syzygium syzygioides. The sequence continues at coordinate 25,998,232 of CM062243.1, read as the reverse complement.
GCTTCCTTCTCTCTTCCGAAAGCCTAAATTAGTGAAAAAGACACTTCCCATTTTCTGCTTTTCCAGGGAGTTATTTGCACTCATTCACATCTCTTCTAAAAGCATTTGTTTTTTAAACCATCCACAGGGCACCTGACCTTCAAGAGTTTCCATTCAAAGATGGATTCCGCAAAAAATTACTCTACCATTGAGGAACACAGAGGCGAAGATACTTGTGCGCATGCATATTCATATAAAGGCAGGCATACAACTGACAGGAAAATTGGTTCTTCATAAGTTCCAGATCATTTTCAATGGCAATTCCCTCAAACTCCAAATGAAAAATTTCCGCCTCAAAGACAATCAGAAGAATGCAAGCAAGACAGCCCAAACAAAAATTGCACAGATGACAAATAAAGCCAAACAATAATCCCACCACAAGATGATTGGGCTATCAAACCAAGTGTTTGTTCTTGATTATACCAGCTAATTGACTCATAACAAAAATAGTGCAAATCTTTTCAAACAGTACCTGTGAAATCCACTTATATAATATCCAGGAATATAGCCGAAGCACGATTTTGCCACAATGAAATAAGTTCCTCCAACTATTGCCAAGTATATTATCTGCAAACACACATATCACAACCATGAAGTCTGTTTCTATAAGAGGAACACTCCGGAAAAGCAAAAGGCTACCAGTCGCAAACTGCCACAGCTAGAGACAAGATTTCCGCAGAAATACAGAAAGCAGAGTGTCGTTGCGATTGAATCGCAAGAACACGCTACAATGAACAGTACAGTCGATAGCACATGACTCACAACCCGACAACTAACTACTACAAGAATCCCATCTCAAACAGAAAAAACTGTAACATTCTGTATATAATCTATCCAACTCCACTGACATATACCCAAAATGGTAATCCCAGTTCCTTCGCTTAGACGCAAATCACTATCAGCTAAGAGTGTGAACTCGCTATGACAATACAGAATTCAGACTTCATTGCGAGTGAAAGTACGTAGAAATCGACTTCGCGAGCAGAAGCTAGACTTCAACCGCCAGAAAACATTCCATTCCCCACTTCCTAATTCAAAGACACGCATGACCACGGGGCAATGGAGCTCCCAAAATCAAGCATTTTAAGAACAAGGTGCTCCCCGCTCGCGATTCCAACAAGAATCAAGGATTACATATCAGAGTTCGACACATGGGCGGGTGGGGGGGGGGGGGGGGCGCAAAAAGAGGAGCTTCCGCAGCAAAGAGAACCTGCAAAATAGGGTTGGGGCGATCGCAGCAAAACCGCTCCACCTCCAGAATCGCGTTCGTGCCCCTAATTCCAAACAGCACGCCGACGCACCTCCTTCGCAACGACAAAAAAAAGGCAAGGAGGAGAAACAGGGGAAACAACTTGAGAATCCGGATCCGAAACCCACGACGGGACCGGGAAAATTAGACCGATAGAGCGAGCGAGAGAGGGAGGGGGAGAGAGAGAGTACAGGAGGCAGTCGTAGGCACCGACGGTGAGGAAGCGGTGGATGGAGGCGATGGGGGTGCGGCGGAAGATGGGCCACTGGCCGCACAGGAAGGAGACGACCACCACGAGCGTGGCCAGCCCGTGCAGCACCAGGACCCACTGCACCGCCATCTCTCTCTCTCTCCCTCTCTTTGGTGAGCGAAACTCAGACCGAACTCATTCGAAGGAGAAGATGACGTTTGGTTTGTCCGATGAAGAAGACCACCGGCTTTCCTGCGGAAATCGAAGTGACCGATGTATTCCGATCGATGATGAATCGGTGGGAGGGAGGGAGGGAGGGAATCGGCAGAAACAAGAAAAAAAGTCGGTGGAAGCCCACCATGTAAACCGACACACGACGTCGTTTGACGAAGGATCAACTATTTCTAAAAAGAATAGTCACACAAATGATCCTTAAATTTTGATATAATATGTAATGCGATCCTTAAACTTTTAATTTATTCAATTTGATTCTTGAACTTTTACTACATATCCAATGTAATCCCCTGAACTATATAAAAATATTTAATATTGTTGCTCCATTAATTCAAGCTCATACACAATACTAAACATTTATATATGATTCAAAAATTAAAGTAAATATATATCAAAAGTTCAAGAATCATATTGAACAAATTAAAACTTCAAGAATCACATTTCACATTAGAGTAAAGTTTAAACACATTGTTTAACAAATTAAAATTTCGAAAATCACACTATACATTTAACCAAAATTCATAAACTAATTGTACCATTTTTCCAATTGAAAAATGCTAAAGAGAGTGCCGCAAGCATATATTAAAAAATGTATTTGTACCGGTGCTTATTTTTCTACATGTTTTTTTAAATGTTTGTGTGATTTTTACATATGTTTTATTTGGATTATCAACTTTTGAGCATCGAAAATGCCTAAGTTAAAAGATTTGTCAAATCGTAAATACAAAGCGCAACCTAAAAAGTTCAACCTACCGTTTCGGTCAAATGGACGTATAACAAAACAAATTTAAAAAAAGTATGAACAATACACCATTAATGTCTCCAATCATGGATTTTTCATTCAATGTGACATTTTCTATGCAATTGCTAGATTAAACCCCGAGATCACATCCCCTCATTCACCATTTAAAACTTTATAGCGATAAAGTAAAGGCTGTGGACTTCCCCAAAATAATTCAAATTGAGCGGGGTTTTAAATAAACAAGAAAAGCGCAGGCTTTACGGAAATCCCCTTTCTCCATCTCTTCTTCTTTGCTTTCTCCCGCGATGAAGGTAAAACCTACCATTTTTCTAGAACAATTTGTAATATTTATATGATTCTAGAATAAAATCAAAAATTAATATCGCCGACAACCCGATATTACAGAAACGCCAAAGTAAAAGTCAAGGGAAAAAAAAAACCGCAACGTTTACTGCTTTTTGATTCAACAGAGCCACCAAAAAGACATAAAAAGTAAAAAGTAAAAAAAAGCAGACGTGTATTGCAAAGATCAAGGTCTAAGTCCTACAGCAAGATCGAAGAAGAACCCACCCAAAAGAAAAAAAATCAAAAATCAAAAATCGAAAAGGAGAAAAAGAAAATTAGAGAAAGCGCGAAGAGGTGTGGCGGAGCCCGCCCTAGAATTCCTGGGAAGCGGACCCGACGTCGCCCTTGCCCTTGCCGGTCTTCTTCGGCAGCAGCGTCTGGTGGATGTTGGGCAGGACGCCGCCGTTGGCGATGGTGACCGACCCCAGCAGCTTGCTCAGCTCCTCGTCGTTCCTCACCGCCAGCTGGATGTGCCGCGGCACGATCCTGTTCTTCTTGTTGTCCCTCGCCGCGTTCCCCGCCAGCTCCAGCACCTGGAAGCCAATCGGAGAGTCAGACGAGCTCTCAACAACAGAAAGGGAGAGGGATTCCGAACAAACGCAGGCAAAATTTCCACCGACGAAAGCTCAATCTAGGCAAAATCGAAGTATGATTTAAGGATAGATTCAATCGGAAATCCAAGGAAAGGTAGGAACCAGACGCATGCGAAGCATTTCGGACAAATCCGCCACCAAAGTAGGCCAAGATAGTCGATAGAGCATCAAAATCGAGTGCGGAAACCGCGACAGATCTAGGCAAGAAGTCGTCAAAAGCACTTCCGCCGGCGTAAGAAAGAGCAAATCGCACGGTAGTCAGAGGCAATCCCAGGCAATAGATTCGAAGTGCTTTCGGCCAAAAAGAAACGGCTCGTCAGCAAAACCGAAAAGCCGAAGCGCAAGAGAGAGAGATCGGGGAGGGGAACCTCGGCGGCGAGGTACTCGAGGACGGCGGAGAGGTAAACCGGGGCGCCGGCGCCGACGCGCTCGGCGTACTTGCCGGCCTTGAGGAACCGGGCGATCCTGCCGACGGGGAACTGGAGCCCCGCCTTCTGGGACCTCGAGACGGACTTGGAGGCCTTGGGCTTGCCCCTCCCCCCCTTCCCTCCTTCCTTCGAACTCATGCTCGCCCTCCCGGAAAAGACCCGGAAACCCTAGAGCCCCGCCCGAAATCGGAGATTTTCCGTCGACGGACAGAGCCGGACGGCGGCGAGGTCGAGAGAGAGAGAGACGAAGAGAGTCGCAGATTCGCGCGCTGCTGCTGCTGCTGCGTCGGTGAGGGGAGGAGAGGGGAGGGGTTCGGGAGTATATATAGGTGGCGGGGGCGCGATCCGATTGGCGGAGCGCCGGGTGCCGCGGATCGCCAGCGTGGCGCGGGGGAGCTGGGCCGTTTTCGCATTTTTCCCTCGGTTCTCGCGGGAATTCTCGGGCTCATCTCCTCCTCCGTACGGAAAGCTGAAGCCTTTTTCGAATTTTTTAAGGAATGTACGGGACTTCGAAATAATGGGAAATTAGATTTTTTTTTTCTCTCCTCGTACACACGATGATAGATGAAACGTGTACGATTAACTGAAGATGGCACTATTTAAACAGTGTTCTTCCTTTTTTTTTCTGTAAAATTTCGCGTTTTTCCCTTTATTCCCGTCCGGTGAAATCACATTTTCCCGAGATTTTTCTACCCCAGCATCTCTCTCTCTCCGTGATAGAACATAAGTTAACTCTAATTTGTTTTTGACCGTTACTATTTTTGCGACGCCCGTAACAGTCATATCACGCATCTTAAATTATTAAAAAGGCATCTCGATTAGAAGAATGATAATGCGAATTATATTTTTACTCACTGTCGAAATAACAAGGGTACTTTTTTGAAGTATGGATAATTGACCTATTATTCGGATATTTATATTCAAATAAGCATGTCGAATTTGTCCATAGTGATTTAATATGGAAATGCTACCTCATATACATAGATGGTAGGGTGGCACTGTGTAGTTGAATATCTAGAATTGTCTTTGACAGTATGATTGGTATGAGTTCACTAGATGCCCATTATTTTCTAACCATTAGATTTTTATGAATCTTTTCAAAAAAAAATTTTGATCTTTAAAGGATTATTCGATCAATTTATTGTATACTCGATTCTTTCTAGTGTAAAATGATATAAGCAACATAGACGTGTTCGTACGGTCCAAACAATTTCATTCTCGATTGCTTTGTTTTGCTTGATTCTCGAAATCATTTTGGAGTGATGTAATATCGAATGGAATAAATAATGCCGACCTAACAATATAAAATAGATAGCGTGCTATCTTAATTGTTTATCCATTATGTATTCTACGTCCATTTTAGAGACGTTATTAATTTATCATTTGATCCATCGTCTCTTGCAAACTCTAGTTTGTCCTAAAGGTCGAAAAGTCCAGCACCCATAAACGACGATGAAAACTATATTTTGTTCTGTTCTTCATATATTTTCGGGAATATATATTCTATAAATACCTCATTTGAAGAAAAAAAAAGTACCATGGCCAATTGATTAAATTATGCAAAAAAAATTGTCATGTAATAATATGGCCCATTCGATACTTTTGGGCCCCAAGCAATGGGCCTTTGACGGCCCAATCAAAAGTAGTTATGAATCAGCCCATTCCATGATTGCACCGCCCTTAATCTTCAATTTTCTCACCTTTTGGATCATTATAATTCCAAGGATGCATTGGATTGTAGGGACGAAAATTAGGATTAGGATTGCATAGAATAGAATGGGATGACAAGACCTTGGACTTTTTTATGTCCCCATCATGGTTGGTCCACTATTTGACATAATGTAGGTATAGATAACTAAAACATAGAAAGAAAGTTAAATGATTAGGCTAGGGAAAAAAAAAAGGATTGTAGGCCATTGGAGGATAGCACCATTGCCTAGGGCTCAATCTCATCTCTGCTTAAGAGCTGAAAACGAGAAAGATGAATCTTAGGCAGCCACTCGACGCTAGTTGCTTGAGAGCGACGATCATAACGCGATGGTAGCCTGAGAGCTCCGACCACTGTGTGGTGGTCACTAGCGCCGCCATTAGTGGTGGCACAACTAGTACCGATGGTCTGTAGCGAGAAAGGAACCATTCATTGCCTTTCTTCTTTTTTTTCTTATTCCTTTGGTTCTTTCTTCTTCTTTTTCTCTTTGTTATCCAATCTAGGTTTATCACGCTCCCAAGGCAAGACAATTATTTGGCCATGTATATAAACTTACGTGGGTTTATCCAAACTCAAGAATGTGACCAAATAGGATTATGCTATCTAGCTTTACATATAAACTGCCAAACGCAGCCTAAGTCTTTTCCTCGTTTCCTTTACTCTGACAAAAGAAATCCTCCGACCAAATACCTATTGGGAAAAAAGAAGAAGATATATACTAAGCTTATTTCTTTGATGGTTTGAAATTTCAAGGAGTATTCATGTTTGTTTCACTTCTTGGAAAAACTTGTAATGATATGGACATGCTAAATTGTTTTGCATTACTTTTCTATTAGATCTCTGTGAGAACATTATGACCTCATTTATCTCATTGACTTTTTTTTCACGTTTGCAAGGTTGAAAAAAAAATGCAAGAATCCTTACCAAAAAAAAAAATGCAAGAAAGATCCGTTGGCAACTGCTACGAGAACTTTGCAAGTAATCGTTATTTCAAAAATACAAATTGAAAATTAGCATATATTCATGAAATTACCGATATATAATTAATATTGATAATTGGGATTCCTACATTTATAGTTACATATTTTTTTTATAGATATCGAACATCTCTTTATTTTCTTTTATTTTTTTTCTTCTTCTTTCTATAATATTAAAAACTACAGTCATTCGTTTTGGATTTGCTATCATCATCTTGGGGCAGTCACTCCCCAACGTGGCACACCCATCAAAATTTGTCGCGTGTTCTTTAACGGGGGCAAATCAATTTGAAGTGTGCAAATTTATTTGGATAAAAATTACCATATTTTATATTCGTTTCCCAATTTAATTTAATCATGTTTAACGCATGTAATTTGTTTTTATTTTTTTTATCTTTCTCCATCAGTACTGTAGTTACCAAATCATTATCGAGGCTCACCATTTTATTTCGATTTGAGTATCAATTATACAAGAATCAAATTTTATCATGGGAAGTTATTCTTTATTTTTCTTATCTTTTTTTTTCTTTTGCATTATGGCATTGGTGCTTGGATGAGTCTATCACTTGGCTTCCAATGAGATTGCCAAATGTCATCATACAGTGGAAAATTGTCAAAACTTCAAATAACTACATCTAAGATGATTAACATATGTATAAATAAGTAAATGTATAATGGGAAGAGATATGCCTATTTTTTATTGAAAATCATTTGCTAAAAAATATTATCATGTGAATAATTCCACAAACATTATAGAAGTGCTTTATTATTTTATAACCCCAATTCGCCATAGTTGCGTATAGCGTTGAGGAATTTCCAGTTCGCGAACTCAAGATCACCCGTTTGAATCTCACTAAATGCGTGCAAACTGCTATGAGTCGGGGACACATGCACATACTAATCGTTTGGATTTAACTATTTCACGGGCTTCATAGCATGTTCTTCGGGTCCCTAGGTAGTCGGGTTCCCGCACTCGTACTCCTAGATCATTAAAAAAAAATGTCTTATTTCTCTCTTCAAACGAGAAGGTGAGGAAGATATCATGTGGACTGATGGAAGAGGCCAATACACAAGAATCCAAGATCTGTTCCCTTGCTGTCGACCCAGTCCCAAATGCATCCAAGCACCTCCTGCAGCTTCAACAATAATGGCAAGTGTCAATCCAAAGCAGAGCTCTCACAGGTGAAAGTGATGTTTATGGAGAGTGACCCGAGAGAGAAAGATGCTCTCCCTTCCTGCACGATGAAAGCTTCCAATTCGTTGATTACCAAGATTTGTTTGTTTTTTTTTTTGGTAAAGTAAGAAAATGGAGATTACCAAGATTTGTTGATTACCAAGATTTTTAATAATAAGCAATCTGTTCAATTACAGTAGCAAAAAGTGCTAATTATTTCTTGGACAAAAACACTAAGGATCTATCAGCCATTGCAAATTGTTCAACTGGGTGCTTTGTACTTGGGTCCCAAGCTATATTTTTTTGGTGCAAATTGGTCCTTCCGTTAGAGGCCCAATTCCAAAAAAAACCCTCAACTTTATACTTTGTACCAAATATACCCTGAACTTTTTTTAGTCTCAAGAAAAACCACCAACTATTCTTTAAGTCCCAAATCTACCCTCCCGTCCAGAAAAAAAAAACAGAACAGAACAGAGACCCGGTAGCTGCGGCGGTGGCCGCGGCCACAGCCACCGGGAAGGAGCGGCGGCCCTCGCCTGGGCCTTCTCGAGGGCCAGCGAGGGTCGCCGGCCTCGGGCGAGCCGCCGGCGAGGCCGTGCAGGCCCCGATCTGGGGCGAGGGTCGCGCCCTCCCCCAGATCGGGGGCTGCACGCCCTCGCCGGCGGCTCGCCCGAGGCCGACGAGGGCCGCCGGCCTTCTCGAAGGCCGGCGAGGGCCTCACCCCAAATCGGGGCCTGCGCGCCCTCGCCGGCGGCTCGCCCGGGGCCGGCGACCCTCTCCTAAGCCTTCTTGAGGGCCGGCGGCCCTCGCCGGCCTTGGGCGTGCCGCTGGCGAGGGCGTGCAGCCCCCGATCTGGGGGAGGGCCCGACCCTCGCCGCCCCAAATCGGGGCCTGCACTACCTCGTCGGCGACTCGCTCGGGGCCGGCGACCCTCGCCGGCCCTCGCCTGGGCCTTCTCGAGGGCCGGCGGCCCTCGTCGGCCCCGGGCGAGCCGCTAGCGAGGGTGTGCAGCCCCCGATCTGGGGGAGGGCGCAACCCTCGCGCCAGATCGGGGCCTGCACGGCCTCACCAGGCGCAACCCTCGTGCCAGATCGTCGGCGACTCACCCGGGGCCGGCGACCCTCTCCGGCCCTCGAGAAGACCCAGGCGAGGGCCGCCACTCCTTCCCGGCGGCTGTGGCGACGACCACCGGCGAAGGCTTGGCCACTGCCGCAGCTACCGGGTCTCTGTTGTGTGTGTGTGTGTGTTTTTTTTTTCTGGACGGGAGGGTAGATTTGGAATTTAGAGAAAAGTTGGTGATTTTTCTTGAGACAAAAAAAGTTCAGGGTATATTTAGGACAAAGTATAAAGTTGAAAGTTTTTTTTGGAATTGGTCCTTCCGTTAGAAAATGATACAAAAATGCTGGCGTGGAGGTACCCGGCAACGCCATGTCAACAGTGGAATGCACTTCTCTTGTCATGATTTAAAAAGTTTTGTCTTGTGGTGGGGGAAGGGGGGGGACTGCAACCGCGACAGTACAATCGTTAGGGGGTAGTAAACGGCGGTAGCGATGCTACTGAGCCCTTGCCAGCGTTTGATAGTTGCAACGTTGCCGTTGCCGACCCACATACGAGCACATATATATAGAGGTACGCACACGCACTTTCTTTCTTTCTCTTGAGATAGAACCCGTCGAGGGTAGTTTGTTCACTTGAGTAAATCAATTTTAACATCCTTGCTCGAACACTTCTCTAGGTAAAAGATAATTTACCTAGTAGTGGTCCTAGTAGTAAATCCCTCCCATCGGTAGCGAAACCCTCGGTAGCGAGCAAACGTATTTGCTAAAATGAATTTATTAAGGTGATCGACATCTTCTTTTAGTTTGATATCACAGATGTCTTCAGATCAAGAAACTATCTATAGAGAAGAAATAAATGTTGAAGATTTCAACAAATTAATTGAAAACAGGGAAATTTCTAAAGTTCAACGTACTCAGATTTATCAGTAATCAAGATATAAATTTTTCTCAAAATTAGATTATGTAATCCTAACAAAAGGAAAAGATGTTCCTCTTTTAAATTCTTACGAAATATTTCAACTTCTAAGACAGGCTTCAATCAAAAAATATAAACAAAAAATCAATTACATTCACATAGAACTTGTCTAGGTGAGTATTAAATCACTCGTTAAAGAGCAACCAGACACTTCAATACTCTTAGTTTTAAAAGATTCACACCTATTGAATTACGAAGAATCAATCATTGGAATTGTCGAAATGGGTCTTTGTAATGGACCGATCCATTTTAATTGTTATCCCAATTTTTCAGTTTCTCTTAAAGATAAGAACATTCTCAGAGCGTTAACTCTCTATATAAAAATGCATCATTAAAAAATAGCCGATGGATCTATTCCTTTAGCGCTTGTCTACAGAATCCATTACGAAACTATACTATTTGCTTTTGGCAGCAAAGTTTTTAAACATAGTTAAAAGGAGAAACTCTTCTCCTTCAAATAGATATTTCTAGAGCCAACACAGTTTCATAGATCCATCAATTAAAACCTAGTGATTCTCTTAAGTCAATGTGAATTAGAAGTTGTTTTTCCACAACAAATTGTAGTAGTAGTTCCTCCAATCCCTGAATTACTTCTAATATTCAAACCAGTCCTACTAAAGCCCCAAAAGTTGTTGCTAGTATTGGTGGTCTTGACAATAAATCTGGAATTTCGACACATGTTTATCGGCAAAAACAAACCGATTAGATTCCAGAAACATTAGACGTTCCGAATTATTCATCCACATATTCATCCATGGTCGAAAATCAGAATACCAATCCCGAGCTTCTTATTCTTGACAAACAATTTGAACCAAATTAAACCAAGAATTCAATTCGGAATAACATAAAGAAATCAGACGGTGGTTTTTCAACACTTTCTCGAATCAAGCCCAAGAAATCAAACAAAAATACTATAGGTACATGTATAAACATGAAACTTAGATATTTTTCTTTGATTGGCTTGAAGAGTATTTTCTTGAAACAAAGAGGAATCCAGGTCCTAAATAAGCTTGTGCTGAAGTTCTGCTGTTGGCAAGTACAATCTCAAGGGCCTTTAGTGCAAAGCTAAGTTTTTGAAAATGCTCAAAACTCAATACAAATGGACCAGGTTTGGTTTTAGCATTCCAAAGATTATGCTTTAGGGGTTTAATGAATGCATTCTCACTACAAAAAAAACGCATTTTTGCCACGAAAATTTTCCAACGAAAAATTTTCGTTGCAAATTTGCGACAAATTTTCCAACGAAAAATAAAATTCGTTGGAAATTTCCAACGAATTTTATTTTGTCGCAAAATTCGTTGGAAATTTCCAACGAATTATTTTTCGTCACAAAATTCGTTGGAAATTTCCTACAAAAAAAATTCGTCGCAAAATTCGTTGGAAATTTCCAACGAATTTTATTTTCGTTGGAAAATTAGTTGGAAATTTCCAACGATCTACAATTCGTTGGAAATTTCCAACGAATTTTGCGACGAATTAAAAAAAATCGGTATTGTTCGGCATTTTTTATATTCGTGGGAAAATTCGTTGGAAATTTCCAACGAATTTTCCAACAAATTTTAATTTTCCGGGCAATTAGTTGAGTGTGTACATTTTTCGTTGGTAAATTCGTTGGAACTTTCCAACGAAAAAAAATTCGTTGGAAATTTCCAACGAATTTTCCAACGAAATTTAATTTTTCAGGTAATTATTTTAGTGTGTACAATTTTCGTTGGTAAATTCGTTGGAACTTTCCAACGAAAAAAAATTCGTTGGAAATTTCCAACGAATTTTCCAACCAAATTTAATTTTCCGGGTAATGATTTTTGTGTGTACAATTTTCGTTGGAAAATTTGTTGGAAATTTCCAACGAATTTTTTTCGTTGGAAATTTCCAACAAATTTTCCAACGAATTAAAAAAAACCGGTACTATTCGGCTTTTTTTATATTCGTGGGAAAATTCGTTGGAAATTTCCAACGAATTTTCCAACGAAATTTAATTTTCTGGGTAATTATTTTTGTGTGTACAATTTTCGTTGGAAAATTTGTTGGAAATTTCCAACGAAAAAAAATTCGTTGGAAATTTCCAACAAATTTTTCAACGAATTCAAAAAAACCCGGTACTATTCGGCTTTTTTTATATTCGTGGGAAAATTCGTTGGAAATTTCCAACGAATTTTCCAACGAAATTTAATTTTTCGGGTAATTATTTTTGTGTGTACAATTTTCGTTGGAAATTTTGTTGGAAATTTCCAACGAAAAAAAATTCGTTGGAAATTTCCAACAAATTTTCCAACGAATTCAAAAAAACCCGGTACTATTCGGCTTTTTTTATATTTGTGGGAAAATTCGTTGGAAATTTCCAACGAATTTTCCAACGAATTTTAATTTTCCGGGCATTAATTTCAATGTGTACAATTTTCGTTGGAAATTTGCAACGAATTTTCCAACGAATTCCAATTTTCCGGCCAATTATGTTAGTGTGTACAATTTTCGTTGCAAAATTCGTGAGAAATTTCCCACGAATTTTGCAACGAAATCCCTACTTCTTCTTTATTCAAATTTTTTCGCGCTCATTATTTCGCGCTCATTTTTCTCAGTTTCCACTTTTATTCTCTCTCATTCTCTCTCTCTCTCTCTCTCACCCTCTCTCCTTAGCCTGCAGCTTCTCCCTCCCTCTTCCTCTCCGCCTCCCCGTCCGCCTCCTCCCCGCTGCCCCGCCTTCTCCTCCGGCTCCGGGACGGCGTCGGCTCCCTCCCCGCGGCGCCGCCGCGGCCATCCAAGGCCGCCCCCGACGCCCCGACGCCACCTGGGCCGCCCCCGACGCCCCCCCCCCCCCAGAGGACACCATCGGCCGCCCTCGACGCCCCCCCACGACGCCCCCGACGCCCCCGAGGACACCATCGGCCGCCCCCGACACCTCCCCCGACGCCACCAAGCCTCGTCGCCGGCGAGGGCCGAGCTGGCCCAGATCTGGGCGAGCTCGAGCTCGTCGCCGGCGACGGGCGAGCTCGCCCAGATCTGGGCGAGCTCCGCCCTCGCCGGCCATGGCGAGGGCCGAGCTCGCCTCTCGCCGGCGCCCTCGCCGGCGACGAGGCGCCGGCGAGGGCGATTTTAAAAAAAATATATATTTCGTGGGAAAAAAAATTTCCACGATTTTCAACAAAAAAAAATTGTAATTTTTCCAACGAAAAATTTTTCGTTGGAAAAAAAATTTCCACGATTTTTCGAACAAAAAAAAATCAGAAATTTTTTTTCCAACGAAAAATTTTTTGTTGGAAAAAAAATTTCCACGATTTTTTTACAAAAAAAAAAATTTGTAATTTTTCTAACGGATTTAGTCACGGGTTTTCCAATAAATTTTCCAACGAAATAAAATTCGTTGCAAATTTCCAACGAAAATTAAAATTTTTCGTTGGAAAAATTTCCAACAACCTATTACCAACGAATTTTTTTTCGTTGGAAAATTCGTTGAAAATTCCCTTTCCAACGAATTTTCCAGAATTTTTCGTTGGAAATTTTGTCGGAAAAAATTGCTTTTTTTGTAGTGTCTCCGAATCTCGCTCTCAATACTTTAGGGGTTTCTATTTTACCTTTGCTGTGGACAGAAACATCAATTGTGGCTGAGAATACGCCGAGGAACTCGAAGGATGTTGGCGTTGCCTCGCTTGGTGTCGTGTGACCTCGGTTGCCCTCACCTGGGGTTGCACGAGAGTCAAGGGGGCGCAGTGGGTCAAGCGTCGCATGACAAGAGAGTCGAGGTGTGACGGTAGTGGGTGAGGGGACGTTGTGATTAGGGGTGAGCGTTATTTCAGGGTAGAATCTAGAAGCTGATCGATAGGAATCTGTAGGTTTCATATCTCAAAAATTGGGGAATTTATTTCAACGGGTAGGTTCCAAATTCTAATAACCTCAAACTTGGAACTCGAAATCTTAAACAAGTTTTTTTGTTTTTTTTCTCGATCGATGTTTTCGCGTGATCCTACGATTTTCCATGGCATCGGATGATGAATGTATAATTTGGAACAACTAGTCTGAGCTTTTATTTTATGACTCGTTAATATTTATTATTTTTCGCGTGTCTAAATATAAGTTGTGGTCAGTGAATTGCAACAGTAAGTGGTAGTCATTAAAGGTAACGATTCATTTCAATTATTCAATTAATAATACAAGTAAAATCTAAGTAGACCTTAGAACCGACCTTAGAACCCATCACATGGTAAGTTTTAGGTTTTAAGGTATGTAGGGTAGATTTTAGGTTCCAAAAAAATAAGGAACCTATTTTTATGGATAGATTCCAGGTAGAATCTATACGGAACTTGAAACTGCTCATCCCTAATTGTGATGGTGAGGCTTATGGAGAGCTTGAAGTTAAAGTTGTCTCGTAGCAGCAAAGTCGGAGGATGAACTTGGTCGCCGGTGACCAATCCTTCGAATACGTCGATGTGGTGGAAGGGGAGGTCACAGGATGAGAGGGCATCCTCATCAACATCTTCAAAGCCATGGCGAACAGCGGGGGTGTCCGACAAGAGGATGATGGGTCGTGAGTTCACCGAGTCAGTGTTACGCAAAAGGAAGTTGAAGTTGAGCCCGAAGTTTAAAGTGCATTACCAAATAATATTTCACGTTTTGGGAAAGGTCCTTGAGCTCAAAATCTTATATCTAGATGGCAAAGTTTTTATCCAAGAATTCTCCCAAAAAAGCTCCTTAAAGACATCGAACACCCTTTCTCCCAAGTCCCCCTTTGAATTGAAAAGTAGGCAGTTTTCTTGTCGTGACATTCCGAAATATCTACATATATTAAAGACAAGTTTCGAAAAATGTTAAATCACGAAAAAGTAATCACCGGAGATTTAACCCAGTGATTACTCCTCACTTGAGAAGGGAAGAAGGCGGAGATGAGGAGCTCGAATCCCCACTTTTGCAAGGAGTAAGAATGGGATTGCGTAGTTTAAGATGTGGGTTTCGATGCCCATACTCTGCAAGAGATAGGGCGCAGGTCTGAGTGTGTATCGTGAGTGAGAGATAAAGTAGGACCGACAAAAAAAAATCAGGAAAAAGCCAAAAAAAAAAAAAAGGGAAGAGGCAAAAAAGCTTAAAAAAAATTCAAAATCAAAATCAAAATCAAAATCGAGTGACAGGAGAGACTGGCTTTGACGTGTGGACCCCCACGGAACACAGTCCCACTTTTCGGCCACACTCCCTGTGTCCCCTTCCCTCTCTCTCTCTCTCTCTCTCTCTGTCACCACCAGCTCATCCTAGCATCTGCTCCGCAGAAGGCGCTAACATGCGCCCGGCCCCCCCTTATCCTTCACCTCTGCCGCACGCTCACAGTCCACACACCCACCCTCTCTCTCTCTATCTCTCTCTGTCTCTCTCACTGTCATTGTAGTCGCACTCTCTCCATTGCAGCAGCAGCAGCAGCAGAGAGATTTTTTCTCTTATCCATTTTTTTTAACCCTTTGTCTCTTGTCCCTCCCACTTGGATAAAATCCCAAGTTTCACTGGACCCTTTGATCCCCCTTCCCCCATTCCCCTCTGTAGAGACAGGGTCCGTATGATGGCGCCGGGTGGCTTTTCCCCACGGGACAAAGGCACAAAAAGGGAACCGATTTTTTTTTCCTCACCCTCGAGCACCCATTTGGAGCCAGAGAGAGAGAGAGAGAGAGAATAGTCGTGAGCTGAGCGTGTAGGGTGGGGGGGCGGGAGCGGGTTCGCGGTGTTCGTTTCGTTGGCTGCCTGCTGTTTCTGTTCTGGCTGCGGAGCGTGATGGGGTCGTGTGAAGTGGGCCGTGCCTGAAGTCGCGATCTGACGGCGTCCGGGGGGTGGGGTGGGGGGTGGGGGGGTTGTGGTGGGAGGATCTCGGCGTTTGTCATCTGGGTTTTCTTGCGCCCATGGCTGGGAGCAGTGGAGTCAGTCTTAGTGAATCCAAGGTAATTTTGCTTTTTTGGTCGTTTCTTTTGTGATGTCTGTTCGTTTCCCCTTTTTTCTGTTTCGGTATTCTGGTGTGTTCTCTGGGGTGAAAGGGATGGTGAGCATGGGATTTTTTGCTTTGTCGTCCTTTCATCTTGTGTGGTTAGGTGTATTTTGATCCCGGAATTATGTATGATGCTTTTTCATGGTCTTTTGCCCTTTTTGTGTGATTCGGTCGGAGCTCGGATGGTTGTCTTTGGTATCGGCCGAGGCCATCTTTTGTGACTCTGAATTTGTCGTCTTGCTTGTGAAAAGGGTTTGATTTTCTGGTGTTTCGGCTTTGGACAGTTACTATGGTTCTGTTGGGACTGGATGATCATTTAGGGGTATCGTTCTCCTTTTGTTAATCTGCGGTTTCACCAACTTATTCGTGGATGGATGTACCGGTTTGGGTGTTTTGTATCCAGTATCTCGTGAGGATTTGACATCTTTTTCAGCTCACATTTCAGTCACCGCTGTGTGTTGATGAATTCCTACCGTATGATTATATAATGCTTTTACAAGCTCATTTGAGTAATCGGTACATACATGGTCAATGATCTTTAAGTTATTCTAGATGAATTTGCAGCTACTGTTGTCCATTCTGTACTTGAACAGTATTTACTTCCATATATGAGGAATTCAACATTGTTTGCTGTTGTTGTCTGCCCAGATGGTTGTTCCTCTGAATATGTGGGTCCTAATTTCCAATTTTAAGTTGAAGTACAATCTTCTCCGTCGCCCTGATGGAACTTTTAACCGCCATCTAGCAGAGTTCCTCGATCGTAAGGTTCTGGCAAATGCGAACCCTGTTGATGGCATCGTCTCCTTTGATGTTATAATTGATCGCGCAACAAACCTCCTTTGCCGGATTTACCGCCCAGCTTTTACTGAGGAGCCTCAGCCAAGTTTGATTGATCTCGAGAAGCCTGTGGACCTCGAATTCGTTCCTGTCATTGTTTTTTTCCATGGAGGAAGTTTCGCGCATTCATCTGCTAACAGTGCCATATATGATACTTTATGCAGAAGATTAGTAGGCATTTGCAAGGCCGTCGTAGTTTCTGTGAACTATCGCCGTGCACCCGAGAATCGATATCCTTGTGCCTATGATGATGGGTGGTCGGCTCTTAAATGGGTGAGCTCCAGATCCTGGCTCCAAAGTAAAATTGATTCCAAAGTGCACATATTTTTGGCTGGTGATAGCTCTGGTGGAAATATAGTTCACAGTGTTGCTCTAAGAGCTGCTGAAGCTGAAATAGAAGTATCGGGAAACATACTGCTCAATCCAATGTTTGGTGGAGAGGAGAGAACTGAGTCTGAGAAAAAATTAGATGGGAAATATTTTGTTGGCATAAGAGAACGGGACTGGTACTGGAGAGCCTTCTTGCCTGAAGGTGAGAATCGTGATCATCCTGCATGCAACCCTTTTGGTCCCCGAGGGAATAGTCTGGAGGGGATTAAGTTCCCCAAGAGTCTCGTTGTTGTGGCGGGTTTGGACTTAATTCAAGATTGGCAGTTAGCTTATGCTAAAGGGCTAGAGAAGGCCGGCCAGAAGGTGAAGCTATTATTTTTGGAGCAGGCGACAATTGGATTCTACTTGCTGCCAAACAACGACCATTTCTACACAGTGATGGATGAAATTAGTAGCTTTGTGAACCCTGATGGCGAATAGTGTCAGTATTGACTGAGGATATGCTATGGAGTTTGAAGCTTGAAATTCTGGCTCGGTATGGTGGTGATGTGTGAGTATAATATAATGTGCAGTGTTTACTACTCGGGGCTCTTATCATCATGTTACTCTGAAGTTGCTCCAGTTTGGCCTCGTTATTCTTGGTTAAGATAACTAGGCTGACTGTTTGGGTATGTGCAAGATTCAGCATCTAGCTGGATCTCTTTTGTTTTGTTCTCGAGACATTCGAGTGATTCGGTAGCTATTTATTTTGGTCCGCTATACCCACCAAATTCAAATTGCCACTTCTCTGGTGAAATGGAAAGGAAGGAGTTTAGCAATAGCATTTGGTGGGCTAACCAACCGGGATCGCTGTTCCTGCCTAACATCATATGGCTAATATGAACACGTGGATTTGGAATCATCCATGGTGTTTCCCTAGCAAATATAGTTAAGTGTCCCCATATGTGTAAAATTGTTTGGCTTTTTGTGTAGTCATCATGTATCTTTGTAATTTACTCCGTGGCAAGTGTAAATAGAATGTTTAATCTATGTTTATGAAAGCTCTTGATGTACTGGTCTCAATTGTAGTACTCTTCTGGGTGATGTACTTTGTTAGTTCAATTTGACTCTCTCCCTTGAAATGCTTGCTTATTCATATTATAAGCTATGGGAGATCTCTGTCCACTAGGAGGAACAGATAAAAATGTACAGATTACTCTAGTATGTTGCTGTTTTCTTAAAAAGGTCCATGCCTTCATTTATTAATGAAGTCCCATTTTTCATGATGTCTTTTTCCTCTAGAATCTTTTCTTCCAGTCGTCTTCCTCAAATAGCCACGAGAGCGAATCGATCATGTACATGCTGATGTTATGTTAAGTTGGCGTGAACGTTGTCGTTCTGGATTAATGTGCCTAGTGCAATGTAGCATCTCTGGTGCTTATGCACTACTGAGTACGGGGTCAGCTCTGTTGGTTCACTACCAGCTTCCGAAGTGCATACTAGTGGGAAGAACCCGCAGACGGGCCATCTCTGTCCATTCATGTTGCATCCTCGTTGAGCCCAAAACTGTGCCCACAAAACGCAAAAGGGTGTAATTCAATCATTGAGAAGACTTTTCTAGTGACCAATTAGCATTTATCTGGGATTTGATTGGATATTTCATTCTTTTTCCTGTCATTTCTTGGTTGCCCTGCTCTTTGGAAAGGAAATGAAAATGCTGAAATAGGGTTGAAATTGGAAGTGGATGGTTTATGCGAGGGTGGTTGGTTCTTGGATGGATTGAAGGGACCACTTGAGCATTGAGAACTTCCACCAGGGTCTCAAAGGTGCTGGGGTTCACAGTAACAGCTGCAAACCTGTATATATGCAGATGTTCCCACTAATCGATGGGAAGACGTGTTCACTGATCAGACTTTCTTCCAACAAAGACTTTCTTATCTACAATGATGGTAGAAAGCAATGAAGTCTTCTCAATGATGCTTTACTAATGACGAACAAAGTGAGCCCAAAACGGCGGAGACGCATGAAAATACGAGAATAAGGGGCAATGACACAAAGTCCTTGAACTTTGACCTAATATGCAATTTGATCTCTGAATTTTTAATTTATTCAATGTAATTCCTGAACTTTAGCATAATGTTCAATGTGATCCTTGAACTTTTAATTGATGGTCAATTTAGTCCCTGAACTATATAAAAACGTTCAATATAGTTCATAAGCTTGAATTAATGGAAGGACGATATTGAACATTTTTATATATTTTAGGGACTAAATTGAATATCTACCAAAACTTTAGGAACCACATTGAACATTATGCTAAAGTTTAGGTATTATATTGAATAAATTAAAAGTTCAGGGATTAAATTGCACATTAGGCCAAAGTTTAGAAACTGTTTGTGTCATTTTCCCCGAGCATAACGAGCCATAGTACAGATGGTTTTCATTTCTTCATTGATGTCTGGCCATCCGGTTGGCTCAAGACCATGGAACTTGCTCATTTTTATTTGCATCCTCGCAACCTTGATTATTTTATGGAAGTCGTCATTTTTCCAAAGAAAATACCCATAAATCTGAACACAGAATTTTGTCTTTCCTCCACCATAACTCTCCTACCCGTAACTGGCCGGCCGCCGCCTTCCCGCCTAGCCTAGCCTCAGCGTCCCCGACCGTCGCCAAATTCCAACTCGAGGCTGGCGATGGTCATTACTTCAAACATGGTCCAGATCAAGGTCGGGTGACAAAGCTCGTGTGGTTGCTGCGAGCTCTACCGCGGAGCTCGCCAGGCTCACGCGAGCCCCCCCTGCTGCGGCCGAGCTCGTAACTCACGATGGTGGCAGTGTCGTTGGGTGATGGTGGCAGCGTCGTCGGGTGAGGGAGAGGACAGTGATGGGTGCTGAGTTTCAAGATAAATGTGTCTTTTTAGTTTGGAGATGCAAATTAGAGATTTTTAAAAGACACGGTAGTTTTTTATATATAAATGCAAACTTTAAGATGCTTCTTGATCGCAAAGTTCATGGTCCCGGCTGTCAGTAAACCATCCATTTGATGTTTGAAGACATATTCAGCGAATCATGGACTCATGTTTCAACCATTACCAACAGAATTGTGCAAGAGCACCGCAACAGAGATCACTAGAGACAAAAAGTTAAATGCCAGAACATGAGAACATGTAGAAACTCCTACCATCATGGAATTCAACTGCAGGATTCAGATTCAAACATATCTCTGAGACTCTGAGTAAGCAATTCCAGAATGTTCAAGTACATTATTGTTCTGCATACTATGTTTAAAGGGACAGCAAAAACGGCAGGAATCAAATCGTGCCTCTTAATGTAACTTCATCGGTTTATCAGGCAAGCGAAAGTGCTCACTAGCCGTAAAAAAACAGATACGACTAATGAAGAAACTACTATGTATCATCGTCCCCTGGCAAAGTACGCGACTGATGCCGCGGCGAACAGTGTGGTTGCCGAGGAAAGCAATGTCCAAATGCCCTTCTGCTTATGTGCCTTGGCTGCAGAGTCTTGCAGCAACTCATTCTGCCGCTTTAGATCTTCCACCAGGGACTCTTTGATCAGGAAAGCACTCTTGATGCCTTCTAATTCTCCTGCGAATGGTTGAAAATCTTCCTCGAGCTTCTGTTCTTCAATTCCCTCTTCTTTACCATCTGTCCCGTCCTTAACCCGATTCACTAAAGCTGCAGTCCTCTTCAAGATGGCCAAAGTTCGCTCAAACTTGATACCAGCAGATTCGATTTTTGCCTCCAAGTCTTCAATAGTTTGCTGTGCATCTATGACCTTCTTCTCAAGCAATTCCTTTTCTTTCTCAGACAACTCGAATTTGCTTTGCATATTCTTCTTCTCGGAAATCAATTCATCTCTCTCACTCCTGATGTGCCCCAACTCCTCCATGGTTTCATCAACTCTGCTCTTCATTTCAGAAACTGTGGACCTCAAATTCAAGGCATTCTGTTTCTCCTCGTCCAGAGCCTTCTGGACGTTGTCCCTCTCGAGAGTGACTCGATTGCAATCTTCTCTACAAGAGCTAAGTTCGGACAGCAGAGCCTTGCTCTTGTCCACTTGACTTTGAAAAGACGAATCCAACGCAGTAATCTCATTCTTCAGTTCTCCAACCTCTCTGAGCAACCCAGCAATCTCATTCTGCTTACAATAATTCACCTCCTCAACCTCGAGTTTCTTCTGAACTATCGCATCCATAAGCCGCACCTTCTCCTCCAATTCTTTCTCTGCCAACTTCAACAGTCTCTCTGCCGAATGGTTCTTTTCTCTCAGCTTCTTGATGGTCTCTTCCTTCTCCTGGTTTTCCTCACTCAAACCATTAATCCGGACAGCCATCTCCTTTTCCTTTTCAACCGCCGCGTCACATTTGTTCTCCATCTCGGAGACCCTTCCCCTCAGTTCTCCCTCCTCTCTTCTCAAACTCACCTCAATCTCATTCAACACAGCTATTTCCTTCTCCAGTTCATTTATCTTCACCTGCTGCCCGTTTTTCTCCATCTCCAAATCCTTATTGACCCTCCCGAGTTCCTCAACTCTACTCTTCAGTTCGCCGGCCTCAATCCCGGCCAGCACTAAGCTATTTCTGGCAGAATCCCTTTCCTTCATAGCTGCCTCAATCGCTCTCTCCCCTTCCTCTTTCTCTCTGACTAACTTCTCATTCTGCAACTTCAACCTCTCGAAACTCCCTTCCAGATTCCTCCTCACTTTCTCCATCTCACACAGGCCCTCCTTCAACAGGTTCGCCTTCTCGACCAAGCCCACGCACTCCACCTTCAGTGCATCCCTCTCGCCGCTCACGCCGCTCAGAACCGCCCTCTCCCTTTCCAGGCCATCAACGAGCTCGCTCACTCTACCCCTCAACCCCTCCACCTCCGCATCCCTCTGCTTCACCAGCCTCTCCACACGAGCGCCGATTTCGGCCATCTGGGTCTCCAGGAAAGTGCAGATGACGCCCTTCTCCAGCGCCAGCTCGACGCCCTCCCGGCCCGCCCGGCCCAGCTCGGCCTCGAGCGCCTCCCTCTCGCCGCCGGACCGGGCCAGCTCGCTCTCCAGGGCGTTCTTGGCGCGCTCCAGGGACTGCACCTGGTGTCTCCGGTCGGAGGTCTCCCTGAGGAGCATGGCGTTGAGGGACTTGAGGCTCTGGAGCTTCTCCGACGAGGGGTGGTGGTCGTCTTGGTCCAGGGCGGCGGGTTTGGGGTGGTGGAGGTGGTGGGTGTTGTCGCTGGGAGGGGCTTCTGCTTCTTCGTGGGTGTCTTCTTGAGGGTGGTGGTGCACCTTCTTCTTGGCCATCCTTGGCGTGCTTGTGGGGTTGGTGGGGTGGAGGGCTAGGGTTTTGGTATGGCGTCTGTGGAGGCGAAGTGAGGGTGTGCGTTGTTGAAGAAGATAGAGGGAGGATGAGAGGTTTGAGGGGGGAAAGAGTTTTTAAATGGAGAGAAGGAGGAGGGACTCTAGAGAGACAGAGAGAGGGAGAGGGATGTGTTAGGTCATGGAAATTCAAATTTTTTGTGGCCCACAAATTGAGGGATTCTAGGGTTTTCTTTTGAGGGAAATTTTTTCTTTTGTGGGTTGGGATGGATGTGGTTAGAATTGGAGATTTGTAATAAGTGATGGTGGCGCATGAATTGAATTAGCCACCACAGAAATAAAATGTCGAGAAGGGAATGCTCGGATATTATTCTCGATCGGGATCTATTTACTTGATATGGATGTGAATGTAGCTCGAGATACTTTGTAAGTAATAGAGAAATCTAAATATGACGCAATCTGATTACCTAAATTGAAAATCATTGTGGGTTTAATATCGGCATGAACTTATTATGAGCTTGTGATTATGTTAAGTCGAAAGAGTTATTAATTGTAATTGGGGTTTCAATTCATCTTTTGCATCTTTTTGATGAGTTTTTGGTGGCCACGGAATACATGCCTTTGAACCAAAGCCAAAGAAAAAAAAAAGAAAAAAAAGGGAGTTTCCTATGAGAACCTTACAATCACTGCCTTGTGTTTTGGTTGCCACTCAAATAAAAAGCATTTTCTTTTACCTAATTATAACAACCATGAAAAAAATAATAATAATGCCCATGAATAAATCTATCTCTCAACTAAAATCAAAATAGGAAAAAAAAAATAGGAGAAGAATCTCTCAAGAGAATATATCATAAGGATCACTCAAATTATTCAGGAAATTTGAAGTTTAATTTGAAAGACAATGACTTGTGCGTATGTAGTGAGTGGGTCAAATGCTCCTCAAAAGTTGTGTCTAATCAACTCCTAAGTCTCCATTTCTCTTTTTAGGTGCGTTTGTTTCGTGAAAAATAAATTTATTATATTTTTTTTGTAACACTTACAAACATAAATGAAAAAAACATATTTTCTTTGTCCACAGATTTGCTTAGACATAAATTGTTACCGATAATTTTCATTTTTCATTGCTAATTATTTTCGAGCAATACAAGCAATCAAATTTAGAAAAATATTTTTCAAATCATTTATCTTCCGTCGAGATTCATTAGTACCCGTCTAACCAGGTCTTGTGCCATATACATCAGCAACCCAGGAAGACATTTCTGCCAATTCTAGGAAATAAATTGTAGTTTTCACGAATATTTTTATCCACTGAATTAACGGCAAAAATGGGTAGTATTATTCATTGGTCCATCTTGCTCCCAAATTCGCGTGATCTTGGTGGCTGTACAGTTCACTCGGATATCTCTGGATCTCCTCGTTAACGCCCCGTTGGCCCACGAACATCCAATCCAATCCCACGACCAGAAAGACTCGTTTACCAGACATTCTGGATCGATGCTGTGCATCCCATGAAGGGTCCGCATTATTATTAAACCATAAATAAATCCACACAAGAAAATGAGATAATCTTTACATTTCGTGGCCACCCATTTTCTCTCTCTTTCCCCTTTTCCCGTTTTGAGAAAATGTCTGATTGGGTGCTGATTTCGAACCTCTTCATTTCCTGGTATTATCTCCAAAACTGTGGGATTCATTTCTCTTCCTTAAGAAACGTGGAGTTCCTTCCATGATGAAATGGTATGACCCAACATCAAATAAAGAAAAAATCAAAATGGATGATCCCAATGTACTTCAGGTCCGTTTGTTTTAAGGAAATTTGTTTCCGGGATATTGTTTTCCGTCGTTCCGGTGTTTCGATGGTGGGAAATTAATCGATCTACGAATAACATTTTCAACCGAAAACAAGAAGTTCGAATTGGGGGAAAATGACCGAAAAACCCTCCCCATCTGCCTAAGCTATAAAATAGGTGAAGACTAATCGTTCTTCTTGAAAAATGATTTTCATGAAATTCATTTTCCTTTATCATAAAGTTTTCAGTAAAACAAGCCCATCTTTAATGACCATCTAAAACGAACACACCCTTAATGATTTTCAGAATTGCATAACAAACCCAGCTCACAGAGTTTGCTGCACCTACCCATTCATCGCAGTTGGTATATAAACTTTGCACATTCAAATCCCGCCACAAAAAATTCAAATAAGCACATTTACCCTCCCCTTTTCCTTTTTCCTCTTATTCCTTTTCCCCCTTTTTCTTCTTTTCAAGAATGAATAATGTTACAAAAGCGTACGAACAACTGTTCACACCAATTGATTTTTTTTTTGTGATCATCCTTCCCAACTTTACAGTATTTACATGATGAGAATTAGAAGAATCAAATCTGGGCTCATATGCCGCGACACCAATGCCATCGGATTGAAGTTGCTTCACTTGTCTCCGTCAGTTGTAGTGAACGAGCGATACAGTCTGTCGGCCCGCTTCCAATGAATAGTCCAATTGGCGCATTCAGATCATAGAGATTATTATGAGGTCGAACATGTGATGGATAACGTCAACCTGCAACAACGACCAAGGGATTGCAACGGAATCAGCAACACGAATACGATTTGGTATATGCAGCCACGATTCATGACGGGTTCATCCGTGTGCACTGTGCATGCTAAAATAAAAGCTCAAACGGAACAAGACGCTTAACAGGACAGCATAATTACCAAACAGCAAGCGGCAAGCAGAAACATATGGATCTAGCTAAATATGCGGCTATCGATATCTCTCACGCTTAAACATAAAACCACGTCAGAATGGAACACAGAGAGAGAGCTGAAAGATAACACGCACATTGACTTTAGCAGAAGCTGGCTATTTTTGTTAAATTCAATGGGAATTGCAAAATGAGTAACATCATATAGCACATAATAAGACAGTCTCCTACCTTCTTCAGAAAAGGCGAAAACTCCTCCAAGCATGTCATCATTATCACCATCTTCTTCAGATTTCTCTCTTTCACAGGGATTGCCGTTACTATCGACATCAGCAACTGCTTCACCCGAATCACAGCATTCATTTACAGCTGATGCTCGGTAGTATCCCTCTTGGAAATACGGCTCAAATTCCAAAGAACCATTTATCAGTCCCTCATCCATAATGTTCATACTAGGATCAGAACGGTTAGAACTCGCGTTGGAAACTTCACTATCCCCACCACTATTTGATGGCTTAAAACCATCTGCAGTGCTTCTTTGAGCAGGAAGAGAGCCACTTGGCAAAGATGACGCAATGTTAGGGTATTTACAATCTGCAGGGTGTGAACCCAACATATAATGCTCAGAAGAAACCAAAACATTATCTTTATTAAGGGAACTTTGCTTCAGCAAGGCTGGGGCTAGACCACAATGTCCGTTCATTACGCGATTATTCTTAAGCTCGGACGGTACAGTGGCCCGATAAGGGTGCTGTGAACATCCTGATAAAAAGTGTAACAGAGATTAGTTCAATGCATCAGGAAATCACTCAAACACATACGAAAAATATAACCCCTGACATCTCTCTCACCAGCATCTGAGTTTTCCACTGAGCTATCCAATTTAGGGTAGGATACAACTCCATTCTCAAAGGATTTCTCCTTGTCCATGTTAAAATAGGAAGGAGAACATGTGCCCCCATTGAAGCCCCTAAATGAAAGCAACTCTGCTATCAGCAGTAGTAATAGAAAGTTGGCAGCAGGTATTAATGACTACTCATACAGCTGAAACATATTATGTCAAATGATGCATCCCAAGAAAAGCTAAGGGCCTATAGGGAGCATGCTATGAAGGTCTCATCTCCAGTTTGGATAACACCCAACACAAAACTTAAAAGACAACAGACCATATGGTCCTTTGGCCTCTTTCTGCAATGCCAGGACAGTTTCAGCGTAGCATCGTTCTAGGAATCACTTTCATGCCCTAAAGGCAATATCTAACAATGCAAGACCTTACCTTTACACAGACAGTTGCGAATATGCAAAGCCCCATTATGAATTTCTTTCCTTCTATCTTGACTTTCCACTAAGATTCCTTTCAAAGTGAAAAGCAGCAACTAAATTTTTCAAATGACCACCAAGGCCAAAAAACTATCTTCCTAAAGGACACAGACAAATATCATCTAATGGAACAAAATATTTCCATCCTTGCAGATGGTAACTTATAATGCTTGAAATGAGTAACAAGGGCAAGCTAGTAAATTCTAAAAGCAAGAGGATTAAGCTCGCACAATACTAAGTGTATTGCAGACGCCTCATTTACAGTGTACAGCATCATCCATTAAATAAGAGATAATGTAAAATAACTGTTTAAAGTCCAAACAAAGGGCAGCAAAATATAATAAAGGTGCTAACAAAGCTTTTATTACAGTGACCCTAAAGAATCAACCAAATAATAAGAGCATGGCTATGACTTGGCTTCAGAATTCATGAGAAAAGATAATAGAGCCATTAATTAACTAGTACCATTAATTGACAAGTGAAGATGCTACCACGAAGTGGGGCCGGCTGACAATGATTGTGTTGATAGTTAACAAAATTACAGCACACCATTGACTGGCCCTTACCTTTCACTCCAGGCAGAATGATTACGCTGAAAATGATCAAAAACAGGCAATAAATCCTTTCGCCGTATTTCAATCTCATGAACAGGAACCTTTTCTATTTCTACTTCACCAGCAAAATCATCTTCAATGAGGATCTGCTCTTCAGCTCTCTCATGACCTATGGCATGGAAATGTATCTGCAAATAATGGGTATATGAGTATAGCTGATGACATCAACAATGCAAACTTCACCTTGTCACAAATACCTTAGATTGCTGCCATATTGGTATCCTTCCAAAGCTCATTTGTACCTCAGCATTGGCTATATACAAGTGAGAATGCTCGTATGATTTTTCTGATTCTTTGTCACCAGCATTAGTGTCCTCAGAATCAGACATATCCATTACAATCTCAGAAGCTTGTCGGTAAGGAGCAATCCCAGAAACGCATTCTTCTCTTTCCGGCCAATCTGATCTTCGGCAGACATCCCACCACTGAAGAGTTTCAACTTTTACCCGCAACTCTTCATCTTGAATCTGCAATGGAGAACTTGGCGCAATTCGAGAAACAGCCTCACTTGATTCCCCTCCCACTGGTGGAAGCAGCTCATACTGAACTAAATGTCCTGAAGGAGAGTAAACCAACAAGTGTTCCAGAGCTTGAGCCTTCGACTGGGAGGCCGGAAGATTCCGCGCTGTAGAACTGTAAAAAATGGTAGCAACCGCACCAGATGGGACAGAAACCTTTCCAGTCGCAGATGATGCAGCATTACTGACCGTATGAAGCCACCCAGTGTGGCTATTCTTTATTCTGCTAACTACATAAAGAGTAATGGGAGGTGGCGGTGGAGTTGGAGTAGAAGACTGATGATTAATCATGAATGATGGAGTAGACCACCACGGTAGAGATAAAGCTGGTGAAAGGGTGGGTTGGCCAACATGAGAATTATGCATCTGTAGAACAGTCTCACCACCAAAAGGGGATAGAAGAAAAATATGACAAGTTCCCTTGGAAGAGACAATAGCTATCCACTGACTGTAATGGCTAAAACAAATGTCCTGTATAACCTGTAGCAAAAAAGAAAACATGAAAAACTGAGGAACATGACCATCTTCAAGCATGATTGCTGGGAGAACTTACAGCCGAAGTCATGCCGCGATGCAGCTTGTAAAGATGCACATGTGAAGAGCTCCATTCATAAGTTTGAGTTCCTGATCCAGCTTTCAAGCGACATGGCATAATGCGGAAGATATTGATATGAGTCCCATGAATTGAAGCTGTCACCAGCATTGTCCCACTTGGATCAAAAGACAAAGCAGAAATAGGACTAGAATGAGCTCTGAATTGCGACACAATAGCTTTGGAAACAACATCCTTGACAACCACCTGCAATCAGCAGTCAAATGTTACAAATAATCAAACCACCAAAAAGCTATTAGAACAGTATTTAAAAGAATAACCTTTTCATAAAAGTTTTCCCGAACAAAACTTTTACTATTCTGTTGCTACCCTTACCATGAAGCTGCTGATACACCATGAAACTTACCTCCTCAATGGCAAATAAAAATCACATTCAACAACTCAAAAGTCTAAAGCACAATATGCAGGTTAATAAACAGTGTTTCCATGTAATATTTTTTTTTTTTGGGTAAAGTTTTCCATGTAATATTGTACACCTACAATACAATAAATGGAATAAATATGGAGAAGCAATATCACAGCTTCTTAAATCACATTTCAAAAGACTAACCATTCCAGCAACATCTGTTTCGCTTGGATGAGGTTGAGCTCGGACAGCTTTCCAGCTTGAATTCGAAGGTACCGGAGAACTTGATCCATCAGGGATGAGCTCTTGATAGTACCTAGACAAGGTCTTGTAGCCCATGTCACTGAGGTTGATCAGGCCAGTAGCCAACTGCTTACTGGATTCCATGGCATACCGTGCCATCAGACTTCCACTGCTGGGTGAAGTGGATGGGCTAACACCAGGAGAAGGAGTAAGACTTTTTGGACTAAGGCGGCCTGTGTTTGACGTCACTGGGCTGTTAGAAGCATAAGCTAGCCACCGTGAACCAACATCCATGGGGCCATAACCAACGTTGACTCCCATACTTCCTAGCCCTCCCAACTGAGGCACTGGATATGTAAGGACACTAAATCTATTCTCAAGAGTGAGTGCATCGAAGCAGTATATCTGTCATCCAATTACGCAAAAAAATTAGCAAGTCAAACTTGTTTTACAGTAGGCGCAGGAATAAATAACTATGCCTAAGGGAAGATCTTTTCCTTTCAATTTCTTATTGCCCCACCCAAAAGCACTCCAAGTAAGAAAGTTGCATATCGAAAATAACGCGAAAATTCTCTTCAGAAAAAAATGTCATTGACTACAAGATGTATATGACAGCTAATGCTTACTTGTGCAGCAAGACCCACAGCAACAACTCGAGAACTGCATCTGACCATATACACTGTTGACCGGAATCTGAGAACATGAACATAACTGTGAGACCTGAGAGAGTAAAAGCGAACTGCAGTGGGAGCCAGAATTAGGTTCCCACTTTGATCCTCGGCATGGCCGTTGTGAAAACCTTCCCTCCCATTTTGCATTACAACCGAGCTCTTTGATTCATCACATGCCACCACCAAAAGTAGAGGGTGTGATGCCCTGAATCCTTCACAGCCGTCAGACTTTGCAGGAAGGGGTTGCATCTGTAAAAATGTAACTGGCTCATCTCGCCTTGAAACAATTTCACTGACATTAGAGGCATCTTCAACATCAAGGACTTGAAAACCATTTGAATAGCCAAGCAATAGAATGTGCTTGAAGACAGATGAGCCAAGTTCTATCCTGTCAAAGCCAGCCCAAAGCACCTGGTTTGCAGGATGAGAAATTTAGACCATGTTTGTACAGAGCCAATGACAACCAATCAACCTAAAACAAAAGAAGTATATCCTATCCTACTTGTGATCAGGTAAACGTAAGGACAAAATATTGTGAACACATACATCAGTTCGGTTCACAGATTCATTATTTGGAGAGTACACGCATTTGACTATCAGTTAGAAACTAAGAAAGGGATCATGTCCTGTTCAATGCACAGAAAGAGAGAATAACAAATATAACGAAATAATGAAAACGACGAATTCGTACATGAATGCAATCCAACTCAAAGATATTTTTTCGTAAGGTCTAGCCCAATCAAATACCCTCGTGTCATGGGCCGGCTATACTGCGGCCAACGATTTGCCAGCCCGTGACACCTGTCTCCATGGTAATTCTGAGCTAAATTTACTATTGCATCTACCGATATGCTCTAGACTTAGAGGTTTCTTAGTATGAAAACAAGCTTCATAAATCATAAATGCCAAAAGGAAGGCAAACATCTTCACAATTCTCACAATTTCTCCATTTTCTCCCACTTGACATGAGAATCTAAAGCATCAAATATATTCCTAGAATTTTCATATCATTAAATTAGCCATAGAGGGAGTTTCCCACATCTAGACACAGTCAGATATAGCAAGTTGATATAAGAACGCTAGCCAGAATATATTAAAATAATGATGAGGTAAACAAGAGAAGAGCTGTTCATTGAAACTTCGACATCTTCTTTGTGAAAATAAAGATCATCTTCATTTCATAAATATAAGAACCTCTCTCTCTCTCTCTCTCTCTCACATGCACACACACAGAGCTGAATGCAAACCGACCACACAAAAATCTCGTTTTCCTCCTCATTAATTTTCTAATAAGTAGATAGAGCCTCGGACGTGAGTCAGTTGGCAAAAATGAAAAATTTAGCCACGATTGAGCTAGCAAAATACCACACCCCATTCAAAAGGCAACTTCGTCGCAGAACGAGTATCAGAAAGAAGACTCCCTTTCAGTGGACTTCATCCAAGACTCCCTAGATAACCAGAAATGTGCACTACTGAAGACTAAATTACATCTATTGCAGATTCCCGCATGCCCACAAGATGGATCTACACTTAAATCCCCGAGAACAGATCGAAAGTCAATCAAGCTTTATAACAGCACGGTAGAACGATCTCCCGGGATGGTCCCAAGTCAAATGATCAAAGTTTCATACGCACGGTACGAAACACGAGTGTAATCACTAACCATTGACTCCCATTAAATCATCCACATTTTCCTTTACCAAGAAACCGAACACAAGAGCTCAATAGCTGCAACTAAAGACCAAACCTAATCGACAGCCGCAAACATCAAAAATTCAGAACCGAACAATTATCGAGCAGTATAATTAGACCTCTAATTAAGTCTCGGCACCGAATAGTACAACTCTAAGTCATGTGGCATCAGTCCGAGCAGCCGAATCAGTTCAACATCGATTCATCGGAAAGTCATGAACAACAACAAGTAACCGGTTACTATCATCATAAACCTAAAACGCCCAAAAACGATTACTCGAAAAATCCCCAACTATCGACCGACCACACGCATCCCCTCGCGACACAGGACGAGAACCGGAGAGAAACCTGATCTTTGCGGTCGTGAGCCTCGCCGGAGATCGAAGCGGCGGCCGACCTGACGCCGGACGACGCGGTCTTGATGCACGAGGAAATGAACTTCAGAGAGCTAGGCAGGAATCCATTCGTAGCGCCACTCCTCTTGTGGTTGACGAAGCTACCGTTGGCCTTGGCGCCGTAACTCTTCATAATCAGATCGACGGAGCCTCGGCTGCTCGTCGCCGGCGACCGGGGAGCTACCGCGGAGCGCGATCGCCGAGGGGCATAAAGGGGTGCGGGCGCCGGAGAGAGGGGGAGAGAGAGAGGGAGAGGGAGGCGGCGGGGGCGTCGTGGTCCCGGGGCCGTACGATCGCCGGAGAATCGGATCGGCGGTGGCGTGTTGGCCTCCTCGCGGCGGCGGCGGGTGGCGGTGGGTGGTGGTTGGTGTTTTGACCTGTAACCGAGACGGTTCCTTTTGGGTCTCTGGCGTTCGTTTCTCTCTCTATTAAGAACGTCTTCCTTTCCCCTCTCCCTCCCCCGTCTCTCTCTCTCTCTCTCCTTTCTCTCTCTTCTTTCTCTCTCCTCCCGTCCGCCTGGTGTTAATTGCAGCACAAGCAGGTGCCCGGGGGAGAGTAGAGATTTTTTCCTCTCCTTTTGCAGATGTGCCCCTGGAGTTTTCGTTATTCTCACTCCGGTCCCATTTTTTTTGGGCGATTTGGAGCCGGCTGCTGCCGGTTTTTTGATTTCTCTGAAATTGGGTGCTCCTATCCTCGTTTCGATGTTTGGGGGGAAGTGGAATTCGATTGGATCGCCCGGGGCCAGAAGCCGTAACGGAGGCAGGGCGATTTGCGCGAAACGAGCTACCGTTACGTGAACGGCGCAGGAATCTGTGGGTGGGATCGGTAGGGGAGACGAACGGTTTCGACAAGGATCGACGGCTGCCTTTCTCTGAGCGCTCGATGTGTTACATATGGTGCATCTACAAGCAAGGAGGATCTCGAGATTTGACCCAGAAATGAATGTTTTCTTTTTTTTTTTTGAATGTTTAAGCTAACGATGGATTCCAAGGGCAAGAGCAAATCAAATATATGAGGGTCAAGAGAAGTGCATTCGCAGTCCTCCACGACGACCTGAGAGGCTTATCCACCAGGTTCGAGGTATAATCGGCCTTTCTTTGTTTGAGACACATCGATGTCGATAGAAGGTATTCGCATTCACAGTCAGGTTAAATGTACTGCTAATCTTTGCACGCATGCATCGAACCAATATATACATCTCATTCACTCTATAACAGGCAAATTTACAGTTATCCTTTCAAGAACCGGCCGACATAATAATTGCGCATTTTTTTAGCATGACATCGCGATCTCCTCTCCACTATTGGTAAGGCGGTGTGTATATCTGGCATGCACAACACACAAAATGGGCATTTATTCTATCGTCATCGCATAATGATCGTTCCGACTCTTTTTCCTCTTTCATTCATAATCCAATCAAAACTTCTCGAATCATCTCAAGACTCGAGACGGGCAGACACAAAGCGTCGGTCTCTACTCAGGACAAATTGAAAGGGAAAACATGGGCATATTACTATTCCTAATAGGGAAGAGGGGTCGGATTGAAAAAACCGGTGACGATGTCGGGGTCAATATGAGATTTTTCGAAAGTACGGGGGGCGAAAATAGAAATACGGAGGACAAGGGGTTACGTCACGACAAAGGATGAGAATATCTGGGAGCGAGATGCCGAACCAGAAATTTGATTTCACGGGGGGATGTCGTCGTCCTCCCTCCTTTAACTGTCAAAGTCCGGTTGAGATGTTTTCTCGTCCTTTTCTTTTTCTCTCTCTCTTTACCCCCTATTTTTCTTCATATTTTCTTACCAAAAATGGGGAAAAAAAATACATACATGCATAAATGAATATATCTAGCAATCAAATCCAATTAATTGAATGACTATCCAAATCAACGATGATAGATATTTCGAGATCTGGGTATAGGCTGAAAATGCCATAATTGCGCAATTTGTACTGCTTGTGGTAGATTAATGTGTGCCCGAGTCCGTGTTTCTATCGTTCGGTCGATGAATCGGGTCTCAAAACTTTGCTGAAGGGGTCATATACATCGAATCGGGATTGCATATTTTCTCCTGCTTATTGTTCCTGTTATTCTGCCTAAATTGAAAGATAACAGCTCATTAGCAAGGTTGTTATTTAAGTATCGGGTTAATACCATGAAAAACCCCAAACTGATATAATTTACTCAAAAATAATTTTTTGATCACTAAAAATCTTAAATTGGTACACTTGTGACAAATTTGTCTTTTATTCAATTGGATTAATACCACGAAAAATCACAAACAGATAAAATATGTGATAAACGGATGAGTAAAATCCTAAACTAGTACATTCGTTAATTATCACGTGACATCCAACTTTGTAATATGACGGTAAAATTTAACGGAAACTAACAGAGAGTAAATTTATCAGAAGTGTATCGGTTTGAGGTTTTAGGTGGTTAAAAAATTAGTTTGGGATAAATTTATTTACAGGTGTATCAATTTGGGATTTTTCGTGGTATTAACCCTTTAGTATTTGTATTTGTTAGATTCATAGAATCATTAATCATCAATTATTATTCTTTGTCATCATACCATGCTTATTTTTTTCCCCAGTTTATCGAATGTCTCTGGAAAGACTCGATTAATTTATCGGGTAATTCTGGACAGGGTACTACTAAGTCGAAATTCGCTATCGTCTCACACCTCGGGTTTTTCCCTTTTTGGATATTGGGTACTATTAAGTCAAAATTCACAATAACTAATTTTTCTATATGAATAATACTTACCATTATAAAATTCCTTCGAAAAAAATAAAAAGAAAAAAAGAGATAAAGCTTGGTACATGCTGCGTAGACAGAAAGGCTGATTACACGGCACGTAGTATGATAATACTAGCTACAACTAACAAAGAGGTCTCCCATCACATGAAAAGATACCTTCTTATCCATGTATTCATGTCAAATAACGACCCAAATAAATTTGTATAATAATTGCAAATCATAGAGTTAGTTGGCTTTCGTTTTGTCAATGGAAAGAGAATTAGGGCAAACGAAATTTAAAACAAAGAAAGCGAGGAGGGCAAGAAAGACAGACGAACTATATGATAACCGAGTTATTTTCACGACTATTAATAAATTGGTCCTGTCGGATGACAAGCTGTAGATTAAAAAAAGATATAGAAATGGGTCGGAGAAAATGGCATCCAAGGATCTGGGAAGCAGGATATCCCATGTTCAAATCGCAACGTTTCCGACTCAAAGTAACCTCTAAAGTTAGGCTCATAGTACCGTAAGTGGAGCCACATATTTGATATGTGTAGGCTGGGCAATCTTTGTGTACGTATGGAGATTGGTCAGAATCAACGGTTCAAATTGCTCACGTGCGAAAAAATGAAAATTTTTTTTTCACAACTCATGAAAATGGGAAGTGAGAGGAAATTAGAAGTTTGATGTTGCCAAATGCCCTCTTTTTGATCTAAATTGCCAAGAATGGGATATGGATTGAGGTGGGTATAGGCTTCACATGGTTTCCCCCAACAACATTCCCCCAATTTGCCCATCATCACGTGCTCTTATCTCCATCTATTTATGCTACGACTCCCCGTTTTGGGCCTCTATGTGGCCATGTGCATTTTGGAGGGGGTATGTCCATTTCTATCTCTATTTCAATGTCAATTCACCACCACTAGTGTTAAGATGGTTAACCCCCCCTCCCCCCCATCTTTTTTTTTTGATCAAAAAAATTTTGGTTCAATACCAAAATGATACATGAAATGATTCATAGGGAAAATCATAAAAATCGCTACAACAAGACAAGCTCATAGAGCTGCAAAGCAAACTAAAATCTAGAAAGTCAAGGTATATCTTCAGAGCATGGTCGGCAGAAGTAAGCACACACTTGTCTCTCAAGAAGAGATCCGTGGCTGCATCTAAGCAAAAGGACCGACGGCCAATCACTAAATCACATATCATTATTAATGACGAGCACACGTTGAGATCTCGATTTGTAACTATGGATTTGCCTTTCAGCGGTGTGTGCTTAGGTGCGGTGGCCCAACACCATCACCGTACGGAGACGACAGAACACGTTGACTAAGCTCTAATTCGACACTTGTGAGAGTGAACCCTTTTGCGAGTGTGAAATGCCAGAGCTTCTAACAAAACCGTGTTTTTTTTTCGAACCCTTAACAAAACCATGTCGAACGAGCGTAGATCTGACACTGGTGCTAGTATGAACACCATTGAAACTGGAGACGGAATACTTATTCATTAAAACTCCTAGATCTAAAATTAGATTGGGAGAGTAAAGCAAGAAATAAGAGAAAATAGAAGGAAATACAACCAAAGAGGTAGGGAGGGAGGGAGAGACCTAGGTCAAATACTTTCCCTCCGGAAGTTGAAGATGGTTAATTTAAGTCGCAATAATATGGCATCTAGAAAAAAATAAAAACTGTTGCATCGTAGAGTCTATAGTGTTCACTAAGTTTCCAACCCAAAAATTTCTAAGTTTTAACTCGTGTCTGAAATATTCTCAGCTTAGGTCCAATTTCGCGAGTTTGGCTCGTTCTATAAAATTTAGGGTTAATACCACGAAAAATCGTAAACTGGTGCACCTGTGATAATTTTACCCCGAACTATTTTTTTGACCACAAAAAACTCCAAACTGGTACACCTGTGACAAATTTACCCCAAACTATTTTTTTGACCACCAAAAACCTCAAACTGATACACTTGTGACAATTTTACCCCGAAATATTTCTTTGACCACTAAAAATCCCACACTGGTACACCTGTGATAATTTTACCCCCGAACTAATTTTTTGACTACTAAAATCCCAAACTGGTATATTTGTGACAAATTTGCCCTCTGTTAGTGTCCGTTAAGTTATATTAATATCACAAAAAATCACAAATTGATAAATTTGTGACAAACAGAGAGGTAAAACCCAAAATCGGTACACATATCAATTACCACGTGTCATTAAACTTAGCAATTTGATAGTAAAATTTAACAGAAACTAATGGAGGATAAATTTGTCACAGGTATACCAGTTTGGGGTTTTTGGTGGCCAAAAAATTAGTTCGGGGGTAAAATTGTCACAGGTATACCAGTGTGGAGTTTTTGATGATCAAAAAAATAGTTCGGGGTAAATTTATTACAACTGTACCAGTTTAGAGTTTTTCGTGGTATTAACCCTAAAATTTACTAGCAGAAACTCAATTATTAGCTTTTCACTAATTATGGTGTCGAATCGCGATTCTATGAAGCCGACTTCATCGAGTAGGTTTTTAGGTTATCTTTAGAAAGCATACCGTCGATTCCCGGTTTCAAAATTACGAAATTTATCATGTATATATGCTTTGTGCATTGCATTATCTCGTACGAGATACCTCATGCCTTATAAAAAAAATATATAATTGTTAGCATACGGACTTGATTAATTATATTTGTCGACATATAACGGTAATCGCGTTGTTTTTTTTTTTTTGATAACCCAGGGAACCCCCGCACGGCCGACAGCCGGAGAGTAAACCCTGGGGGCGACACGTGCTAGCCACCACACACATGCCACCGGTTAAGTCACCCTGCGGCGCCCGGGATTCGAACACTCAACCTTTTGTCACATATATCAATATAAGCATTTAACGTACTATTTGATCGACTAGTCTCGCTCATGTTAAGAGTGCAAATACAGAATTTATAAACATGAAAAAGTGTTTATTTTCCTTCCTTTGTAATTTTAACAGTCTTATTTTTATTACTTTGATTGAATTTGATTTGTCAATTAAAAGGAATGGATCGAATTGAATCGATGGTTTTAGACACGAAAGTAAATGGCTGGAAATTAAAATGCGGGAAAGGTAAATTTGTTGGAAATTAAGGCTCCGTTCGTTTGGCGGAAAATATTGTGTTTTTGGAAAATGTTTTCCCGAAAGACATTTTCTTGGAAAATATTTTCTCGGAACATAATTTTTCGGTGTTCGGCAACCAATATGAAAAAGTTTCGAAAAATATTTTTCGTCGGAGGTCGGCGACCGGCGACCGGCAGGCGGTCGGCTACAGGCGACCGGCAGGCGGTCGGCTACAGGCGACCGGCAAGCGATCGGCTGTGGGCGACTAGCGATCAGGGGTGGTGGCGGTGACTGCCGGCGGGCAGGCGGTAGCTGCGACCGGCGGCTGGCGGCTATGACCAGTGGCGACCGGTGGCTGGCGGTCTCGACCAGCAGCGGCCGGTGACCGGCAGCTGCAACCAATGGCGGCCAGCGACCGGCGGCGCGACAGGTGGCGACCGGCAGTGGCTGGCGACGGGCAGCTGGTGATGGGTGGCCGATGGCCGGCGGTGGCGACAGCGGCAGCGACCGGCTGCTGGCAGCGGTGACCGACATCCGAGGGGGCAGCGGCGGCAACCGGAGGGGGGAAGGAGGAGTCTGGCGGAAAATGATTTCCGCTTCTCAAAAAGCGGAAATCATTTTCCGCCAATTTGGTCATGTTTTCCCTCGTTGAGGAGAAAATGATTTTCGGGGGAATATGTTTTCTGCCCCCGAATACTGGAAAACCCGGAAAATGTTTTCCTGAAAAACATTTTCCACCAAACAAACACATCCTAAAGATAAACATATGCTTGCAAACAACATAAGTTGTGTGATTGATCAAGCGAACCATTAGAAAGGGTACGATACAAGTATTCATGACCCAGCATCAGCTGTTACCTATAAGAAGCTACTAATTTTGAATTTATCAATAACTTGTTAACCCTCTCTGTAGACATTGATAAGAGGTTACAACCTATGCACGCGATCTTCTCTTATTTGGCAATAACTATTTGCAAGTTATACATGTCGAGAATGTTGGCTCAACCCCTCAGCAGTTATAAACTTGTGTCGATCCGCCATCTCCGTCTTCAGCTGGCGTGTCAGCATGCCTTCGCTCCGTTCATTAATAGCACCGCCTCGGCACCTAACCTAAACCCCGAGATCGCTTAACGTCAACGACTCTGTCGGATCGACTTCTCCTGAGTTCCGATGAAGGTTCTCATCGACGACTCCCCATACCGTGTTATCGATTTTCCTATAGCGTCGGCACGCTCCTCGTTTCCCAATTACCTTGCTCACCAACGACTTGTGTCTCGATCCAACTTAGCTCTGGTTGACCGACCTTACCACCTCCCGATAAGAAACAGTCGGGTCATTTTTTTTGGAGTCGACACGTACAGTCAAGACCAGTCAAGACCAATCCATCTCGTATTAAATGTACCTAGCACGAATTTTCAGAGGCCCTTTTCATATTCATCCTGGACATCATTGTCTCCAACCTGGTCCAACGCGAGGCCAAGAGACTGGTCCGCAAATTGGACGTTTGCTTCTTGTTGTGTTAGAGGGGCAAAAGGCCGTGGGAATTGGGTACAAGTTGTTGCAAGTTTTAAGGAACGCAAGTCGATTGCGTACAAGTTATTATTGGATGGCTTCTACAAGGCTAACACCTGCACGCCTGCAGACCCCACGCACCGTTTTCAGCACCGAAAGTGTTTTGCCATTCTGTCCGCGTAATCCTTTGCACCAGAGCCAATTGGATCTAATCAGGATCGTGTGTCTAGCTGGCTTAGGTTAGACCGTTAGAGCGTTTGATTAGTGACAAACATCAGCCGATCTCTTGACGTTAGGGGTGAGCAACCGGGCTGGTTTAATCCGAGGACCGAACTGAATTGGTCTAACTCAACCGGTTTGCACGGGGATCGAGTAGGTTCCTAAATAGAAAGTTGGGTAACCGGTCTTGACGAGTTCGGTTTCTGGATTTATACCGTGAAACTTTGGTTCTGTCCAGTATAATAGTTATATTATTTAATGACTATGCCATAAATTGTTCACATGATATATTGTCCTGAAATAATGGTTATATTAGTTAAAAGCTCAGCCCAATTTCAGGGTCAACTATAGATTGGATTCCCGATCCCAAAATTGGGAATCGACTCTAACGGAGTAAATTCTAGGTTCTTAATCCGGAACCTACCTAGTTTTGAACGAGTCACCCCTCGATGTCGGCACACAGCACTTGCAATTAAGAGTTGGCTATTTTATTTTGTCGATGGTCGGAGTCTCGGAGATGGTCACTTAATTCTTTCAGATAATATCACAAAAAGGGAAAAATTATAACTTTGAGATTTTGGTATGTCCTAAGGTGGCTTCGAATTTCAAATGTTCATCATACGAAGGTAGATGTCATTTATAGGAAAGTGCATTCGTGCACTTGCACGCCTTAAAATCCGAATTGATAAAGACAAGTGTGGAAGCAAATGCAACTGCCAGGACTTCGTGATGTTCAAGGTTCCAGATCAATGACGGGCCAAGAAGGAAGCAACATGCTGATTGCTGACCAATTTGCCAAAGTTGAAATTAAAGCTGAAGACTGAAAGGGATGAGAAATCCAGAGTCTTGATAGAACTAAAGACTCTTGTTCGGGTTATTGCGGCTCAATCCTACTTGGACTCGACGGGGTCCGGAAACACCGTTGAAGCCAACCCACATGGCGGTTTGCCCTGTGATCACGATCGAGTACCACAACAATCGTCACTCGAGTGTCAGCGGGGTCGACGAGTCATTAGATAGGTATTAGCTAAATACATACTCTAATCACATAGGATGCTTCTCCATCGTTCCTGGAATTTCCAATCTTGTTCTTTCTTTCTTCTTTTAGGGTTCCAGATAACACTTTAAATTTCATTTAAGTTTCAATGAATTCCACAAGCCGCTTTCAACGATCGATGAATATGATGCAATGGGCGAATTAGATGCATGACACATTGTCCATCCTATCATGCGCAAATGATCCTTGGATTTATGTCTGGAAACCTAGGTTTTAGCTCGCATCTTACTTGGGCCGTCTATTTAAGATTCATGAACTTGTGTTTTACTTATAATAGGCTCCTTCGACATATGAAAGAAATCAAGAATATGCTTGATATAAAATTAGCCGATTTTTATAAAAGAAGGCCCTTGTCCTCTAGCCCACCCATCTCTTGAAAAGGCTCCGATTGGGCCTGATCCGATCTGACCCGACTTGACGGGCCTAGAAATATTGTTCAGGCCCGCCCAAATGCTAGCAGGCCCGTGATCGGGTATGGCGACGGCAACTACCTGAAAATGGGATGGTCAAGGAGAGATCACGGAGGTGTACTATGTTAGTAGAAAGGTCACAATTCAATCATAAGATTCTAATCTTGCTCACTAATCGCCAAAGCTTATTAATTACTTTGCATTATTTAGGCTGGCAATCTAAGATACCGATTGGATTAGATGAGTCGCTTGTGGTTCATTTGTCATGCAATCTTCATTCGACGGATGGATTTGGAGGCTCGGCTCTCTATTAAGATGGAAACTTCATCTTTTATTTTTTCTGTGATAAGTGCACTGAAAGTCTTAAAACTTGTTGATAAAGTGTAATGAAGTTCTAAGTGCAATCGAGTCTTAAAACTTGTCACAAGTCCCAAAACTTTCAAAAAGTGCGATCAAGTCCTAAACTCGTCACCAAAGTACGATCGAGTCCTAAAATTTTTAAGACTTGATTGCACTTTTCGAAAGTTTTAGAATTAATTTGCATTTTCGCTACAAGTTTTAGAATTTGATTTCACTTTTATGATAAGTTGCAGGACTTTCAATGCACTCATCCTTTCTTTCTTTTTTAATAACTGGGGCATGAGAGCATGGCCCTTGCAATCTAAAGACCCGTGTAACAATTTGTCGACTTCCGGCTCTCGAACCGAAAATCCCCCTACCCGCCTCAACAGATGTACACAATCCGGAGGGATCAAGATGGGAACTTTCATAGGACTGAGATATGTTCTGATGAGCAGGCCAGACCCGGTCGCCGTTCCTCCTGATGTTCTTCTTCCTCGTCGTGGACCCATGAAAGGTTTGCAGCCTGCAGGGTCCCCCCTCTCTCATCAGAGCCAATTTCACACGATTCTCGCGTTGCAAAGTCTCTCCTGTCCAACGCCCGGTTCGGACACGAACCTCATCCGACAGTCAAACTCCCATCTCACACCCCTCCTCTTTTGATCATCTGCCCAGGCCCAGATCCCTCCCTACTTGTTTCTTTATTCATTCCCATCGATGACTACCGATCCTGCCGGGCCCCGTAGCCAGACCGCTCTTTGCCTGTTGAATAAGCCGAGGAACCGACCGTTTTAGACGGACATCTTTCCCTGTTGTAACTACATTTCAAGATCTGTCTGTTTTCCATTTGTTCTGGTCCGTGTCCTCCTTGTCAGTATGCCCGTCTCTCCTCCTCCTCCTTCTTTTTCGATGTTGCTTTCATCATCCTCTTCACTGAGACAACCGTGATGGTGATACCGCATTACTGCCCTCACCTGATAAAAGTGAATATCAGACTTCAGGGTCAAATGAAAAGCTGAGGGCATATGGGTTCTTTCCCTCTCGGACCCTGTACCTAATTCAATCACACTAAATTTACATGTTTGCATACTATGTCACTGTCGTCGACCAGGACGATGGGGCCAGGCTGCCGAGGCTCGACTTGAGCCCGAGCCTCGAATCTCCCCGCTTGGCCTTGGATTTGGGTTGGTCCGCGGTCGATGGCCCGGATCGGCAATGGTCTAGGGGAGTTAACTCGAGTCTAGAAAAAAACAGAAAAGGCAAAGAGCGAAGCGAGCCACATGCTGAAGCGAAGAATAAAGACTAAAAGAAAAAAAATGGATGAAGTACAAAACTAAACAAGCATATGCGGCTATTGGCTGCTAAAATTTCTCATGCAGCCGTCTCCGCGATACTTTTCCCCATCCGAAAGTCCATTTCTTCGTACCCATCTACCTCTCTCCCCCAACACGCTGTCCTTTATATGCACTCGCAGCTGATTCTTGCCACCTTCATTTTGGGCAAATTTTGGCTCTCCACGAGAGCTTTATGGTAAGAAGGAAACATGGGGAGAGAGCGCCCGGAAGAAGATGGGTTGCCGACGAGCTCTCTGCTTCTCAAAGAAGTCCCTGGCTATGGCTACCATGGCAACTCCTTGTCTTCAAGTGATCCCTCGGTCACGCCTCTCGTCGTTTTCAGCACGCTCGTTGCCGTTTGCGGGTCTTTTGTCACCGGGTGTGCTGTGAGTACTATTGCATCAAACTTCTCGTGAATTGCTTGCATATGTAGTTCCATCTCTAGGAACCCGGCTCTGTTTTCTTTCGAGCAGTCTTGCTTTCCCCCCCGTTTTTTTTTTCTTTTTTCTTTTTCGAATTTCTGTCACAGGTTCTTTCAAATTCGAGTTAATGTCTCGTTAGAGAAAGAAAGAGGAAGAAACAGATTGCCCCATCAATGTTTGTCTTTTTGCTTGTGTGATTGGTCGAACTTTCATTTTCGTTCAAGATGGTGGTTTTTGTTTTGGCATTCGTATGATGTTGCAACGAGCAAGATCTACACCTGCAATTCTTGTTGAATGTCTG
The DNA here is from genome assembly GCA_031216285.1 of Syzygium syzygioides. NCBI lineage: Eukaryota > Viridiplantae > Streptophyta > Magnoliopsida > Myrtales > Myrtaceae > Syzygium > Syzygium syzygioides. The sequence continues at coordinate 25,955,549 of CM062243.1, read as the reverse complement.
ATTGCTTTTTGTTTCTTTCTTTTTTTTATTTCCGGGGGGGTGGGGCGTGGAGCGGAAGTTAGTTAATAATGTTGCAGAAGCACCAGGCATGTTGTGGATCACATGGCTTAATAGACCCAAGATATTAGGTTGACCTGGAATTGTTTAAGAAAATATATGTCATAACTGAAGTTGCCGTTATATGATAAATTACGGTTGTTACGGAAACTCAATTTGGCAAAGAGACATGGAAATTATCACATTTTACTACTTGGATTGCGTTTTTCGGAAAAAGATACTTCTGAAAAACCAATTTTCAGGTAATGCAATCTTTCATGTTTTTTGTTTTGCCTCTGTAATGTCATCCTCCAGGCGACTGATCTATTCATGCTGTAGTTTCTCATGAGATTACTCTCCACCAAGTAGAGGCTACCATAACTAGTGGCGTATTTCTATAATGCAGTCTGGTTATTCATCACCCGCTGAGTCGGGCATAATGGAGGACTTGGGGCTCTCTACAGCAGCGGTGAGTCCTATCAAGCATACATGCTACATGGCTACCATTTTATATTCTCTCAGCCCTGCATAGTTCTGTTATTCAAGGGTAAATGCTGGGAATTGTGCATCTTAAAGTAAAATTTACTGCCAGGAATTGAGCTATAAGATGTCCTCAGTGCATTGCTAGAAACTGTGATGAATTCTGGCCAGTTTCAGCCAATTCCTTGTTCAGTAGATTCTGTGCAGAACCTCTGATATTATCATTGCGAATTTCATTTGCACTTTTCCCTAAAAGCATGGCTGGTGCCAAAAAACTCACGACCTGAAGAGCTAGCTAAGGACTTCTTCATCTGTGACACTGTTGGAATTAGGGAATTTTTCAGTCACAATCCAGGGTCTCTAATATTAATATTCCTTCATTTCTCATGTTACAGTATTCGCTTTTTGGTTCTATATTAACAATAGGAGGGTTAATAGCAGCTTTGGTTAATGGGCGGATGACAGATATGATCGGTCGTAGACACGTAAGTCATTTTCTCTAGCCCTTTCCAGCTATTTGTGAATTTGAAAATCATATATGTTCAACCAAGAACCTGAAAAAATCTTACAGAACTCTTAATTGATGCGATGTGACACAGACAATGGGGATTTCACAAATATTTTCAGCTGCAGGATGGCTTTGTATAGCATTTGCCAAGGTTCATGCTCTGTCTATTTACCGCTCCAGAAATTTTTCTTCATAGATTGGCAATGACTTGATCCACAAAACTTCAATCACATTCTACTTTTCTGAGTTGTCTATTCTCCAAAAAGGCTGAGAAGCAGTTAATGGTGTATTTCATCTTACCTTGCAGAATGCTTGGTGGCTAGATATTGGAAGACTGTTAAATGGAGTTGGCATTGGGATTGTATGTTACGTGGTAAACGCAGAAACATTCAGATTTATTACACTAATTAATTTCTAGAAGATGTTGGTCATAATATTGTTGCCAAACAGGTACCTGTGTACATTGCCGAAATAACACCCAAAAGTATCCGGGGAGCATTCACAGCTTTAAATCAGGTGAAAATTTTGGGCCACTGTAAAATGTTTATGGTGTCAACTCAATGCATTGCCTATCAACCTTTGCTGGATCTGGTTGCAGTTTTTGTTATGCTGTGGCTTTTCGTTGATTTACTTTCTTGGAACTATTGTTTCCTGGCGTATCTTGGCTTTCATAGGTACTGTCTCGGTTCTCTTCTGCTTTGTTTTGTTAGATTTTTTCTTGGGAAACATAATAAGGTCACTGTCCATGATTTTATTTTCAGGTTGTATCCCTTGCGTACTTCAAATTTTCGGTTTATTCTTTATCCCGGAGTCTCCTAGATGGCTGGTAAGTTGTTTATGGAGTGTATCAGGTACTCTTGAGGAGCCATGTAATTTCGATTGTGGCCATCACTTTGTTCTATGTAGCTTCATTTGATGGTGATCATTTCATCGGTGTTGTCAAAATTTGTCATTCAATGGTGACGATTTCATGGTTAAGTATCCATGACATAATGGAACTTCGATAATTAGATGATGGGCCAAACTAAATAGCACAAGTAGCATGCTGCATGCCATGTGGAGTATTTTGTAGCCCACCACGATGCATCGCAAGGCATGGAAATCATTTTGAATATTCTCATGCGCAAGACACATTACTTTGTTAAAATTTTCGATGGAATTTGGGAAGAGTGGTAATGAAGTCAACATTTTACCAAAGAATAATTTTACTCATGACTGAAATTGAAGTCTAGCGTTGAACTGAGAATGACCAGAGGTATAGGCATTACAATTTCCTTGTCAAGACAATTCGCGTGATCATTTATATAAGAGTTCACTAATAATCTAAAAATCTGAAATCATAAATTGAAGTTAATGTTGTAGGAATATTGGAGTGAGGACTCTGCATTTTCCTTTGCAAGGAAGATGATTAGTGTAGTTATTGACTGACAGGTAAAAGTCGGTCAAGAAAAGGAGTTTGAAGCCACATTGCAGAGACTCCGTGGCAAAAGTGTTGACATTTCCCGGGAAGCAACAGATATCAGAGTAATTTCTCCATTTCACATATCCATAGGAGAAAGTTTTCCTTTTTCCTTTTACTTTTTAATGTTTCAATTCATATTGTCTTACAGGACTATACAGAAACCTTTGAACGGCAATCCCAGTCTAGAATTCTTGATTTGTTTCAACGAAGATACGCTCATTCCCTCATAGTAAGCCTTCGCTCCAAAATATTCAAAATTGCTTGCCATTTTTTGCTCAGTTTTTTTTCCTATTTCCTAATATTTTCAAAGCTTAGATAGGAGTTGGATTGATGATCCTTCAACAATTTGGAGGGGCAAATGCATTTGCCTACTATGCGAGCTCTATATTTGAATCGGCTGGTAAAAATCACGCTAGAAATTCGTTCATTAATCATAAAGAACGAAGACTGGGTAATCTCAACTTAGTTTTGTGACAGACTTTTCAAGCAGCATTGGTACCCGAAGCATGGCTATTGTCCAGGTAATAGACTCTGGAGAATTAAGCTGGAAGAGGAATTTTATTATCACATTTTCAAGATTTTCTTACCTGTTTTGCAGATCCCAGCAACTGCTCTTAGTGTAATCTTGACAGATAAAGTTGGAAGAAGGCCGCTTTTAATGGTGATGAAACCAATACATATTGCTGCAATCTCCTAAAGTAAGTTGCTCATAAGCATTACTAAATCTGACCTTCATTTGCAGATTTCTTCAGCTGGAATGGGCTTGAGTTGCTTTGTTTTAGGATTCTCATTCTTCATGCAGGTATTCAAACAGTGACTATACCTACCCGTTCTTCTTGATCTCATGAAATGGCCTGAATTTTTTTACTATACCTTTCTGTGAAATCAGGACCTGCAGTATTGGAAGGAAGCTACACCCATTTTGGTGTATGTATGCATTATGGTAAGTCTACAACAAAGATTTTCTACTTTCTTGTTTTTCAACTCTTATACGACTTGTTCTTATGATTGAGGGCATATCGAGTTGCGGCTCAATCCAACTTTGCTGGGCAATAATACACTGGAGAGCACACTTCAACAAAAAGAATCCTTCATTATAATATTGCTGCTTCTAAGTCCTGACTCAACCTTCTTTCCAGGACTAGTAGTATTGAAGTTGCTGACAGATGATTATTGCAATTAGGTGTATTCCGTAGCTTACTCACTTGGCATGGCAGGTTTACCATGGGTCATAATGTCGGAGGTAAATATATACGTTCTGTCTAACATTGCACTCTGTAGCCTCTAATTCATGACCATTTATAGGATTAGAAACCTATTTATACCGGTGGACATCTTCTCAATAGGTATTCCCAGTAAATGTTAGAGGGTCGGCTGGAAGCCTGGTGACCTTCTCCAATTGGTCCTGTTCTTGGATTGTCAGCTACACTTTTAACTTCATGTTGGAATGGAGCGCACCCGGTAATTGATCCTCCTTTTTTTTACATTCTTGTTCTATGGTTTTCACCGGTTATGCTTCTCTGGAGCCTAAATACATGAACTGCATGAGTTCTTATGTTGGTCAAATGTACTAACAAGTCTATGTCTTGACTATGCTGCTTTCAGGAACCTTTTTGATCTTCGCGTGCATTTGCAGTTTAACTATCTTATTCACTGCGAAGCTAGTGCCGGAGACCAAGGGTCGAGCATTGGAAGAATTGCAAGCATCACTTGCCCATTTTCTGCAATGATTTGTACCTTGTTGAGATCTGAACTGGTATGATCATTGTGTTGCCAAGCACATAAGGCATTGAGTCGTGCTGTTGAGAGGCTTTTTGTAGGATTGACTTTTTTGTGCCCGATTGCGGAAAAATTTGCAATAATAAAAGGGGTGAAAAAAAGTGAGATTTCCTTGCAATTTGTTTAACCTTTTACACTGACTGATTTCACCATCCTTAGGTTAACTTTGTTGGATGCTGGCAAATTGCCATACCAATGATGATTGATTCGCAAATAATTAAGGATTAATACCATGAAAAATCCCAAACTGGTATACCTATGATAATTTTATCCCAAACTAATTTTTTGACCATAAAAAACTCCAAACTGGTACATCTGTGACAAATTTACCCTCAGTTTATTTCCGTTAAATTTTACATTTAAATTCTTTGTTAAATGACACGCGGTAGTTTACTGATGTGCTAGTTTTATGTTTTACCATCCGTTTATCACAGGTGCACCAATTTGTGCTTTTTTATGGTATTAATCCAATTTAACGGAAACTAACGGAGAGTAAATTTGTTACAAATATATCAGTCTGGGGTTTTTAGTGGTCAAAAAATTAGTTTGAGATAAAATCGTCACGGGTATACTAGTTTGAGATTTTTCGTGATATTAACCCGAATTAATGCTTTAAAACTTTAGTCAACTTTGCCAATTACTTGTTTCTGATTGCGCACGTTATGTACGAGTTATACTTCCATTTCATCAATTCCAAATTACGACACGTGAGTGAGAAATAAAATTCTAGTGTAGTGCGATCGAGTTCTAAACGTGCAATTAAGTCCGAGTTTTGACGCCGTTGTCGAATGATTGAGTCCCTCCTGTACCGCCAACCTGGGACTGCTCGATATATGTAGCGGTAGGAACATGTTAAACGTGACATCTAGAAAGAAAATCCTTTTTCATGATACTTCGATTTGCATAAGCTCTTGTGATAGGAACAGACCCATGCCATGTGATGTGAAGGCAATTCCCCTCGCTCATTGTTTAGTGGCCTACTAGCATATCTATAGTCTTTCACTATTTTTCAAATTTGCCCCCTCAAGAGTTGCCAAAAGAATGCTACAAGGGAAGCTATTGATTCCCACATTTCCTTAATTTTCGCCCCTTAATTGCGAACCGTTTATCGACAATTGTGCAGTCATAAAGAAATAATTAGTTCACAAACAGATTCTGTTATCACACATACGTAATCCATTATTTTAAATACCAAAAGTCCGACAAAATTAACTTAGGCTCCGCTTGTTCCGCGGGAAATAAATGATTTGGAAAACGTTTTCTTAAAAAATGCTAACTTATATCGTTCGAAATAATTAGTCAATGAAAAACGTTTTCATTGTCGGCGACATTTTATGTCTAAACATTTTTATGGACAATGAAAATGTTATATGTCCATTCACTTTTGTAAGCGATTCAATTGATGATTTTTAGAAAATTATTTTTCAAATTAACCATTTTTTGTGAAACAAACGGATACTTAGATTATAACATCTATGAAACATATCATTAACTGTTAGGTTTGGCACACTTAATTTTTTTTTTACATCCTTCCTGGATTTGCTACCAGGTTCTGCCCTTGATTTACTTTGCATGTGAGGTTTTCTACTGTCAATTCCACGTTCTATCAGTTTAGTTTGCATGTTAGAGGAGGTATTAGGTAGCACCAGCAGGTTGGTGTAGTTTTACATCGACCATCAATGAATGAATTGCCGCTATAACTACTACAGATATGAGCAAATTATACACATGATCAATCAAAGAATAAAGAACTTAGAAAAAGAACATAAAATAATGAGTAGCCTTTAGGGTGAAGAAACCAGCTCATGCAACAGAGTCCTTTGCCTATCGGCACGCACGTTTCGCCGTGGGAGGATCTGTGTTTTGAGACACTTTCCCATTTTCCGTTTGCGGCGGCTTTATCGCTCCTCTTCATGCATGTCCTAATGAGTAATGAGGCATCATGTCGTTCCATCTCCCATCGATAAGGTTATTGCAATTATAGCACCCATTTGTGCACGTCCCTTAATAAGACACCACATCGTTTTAACTTCTGTCGATGCGGTCTACATATGTTAGAGTAATTAAATATTAAATCACGCTTTTATTTAACAATTTAAGTTTTTAGAACAGTTGATAGTGATTTCACAAAATTTCACATAATATAAGAACTGGAGGTCTTGAGTTTAAATTTTTCCGAGCCCCATTTGACTCCCTAACTAAATATGTCAATGCTTAGTACTAGATAAAAAGACCAGACTAAACATAAGGGAGAGTGTTAGAGTAATTAAATATTAAATCAAGCCTTCATCTAACAGCTTAAGATTTTAGAACAATGAAAAATATTGCTCGAACTACGTGCCTTCAAATACTCCCATATCATCTCCAACCCTATTGACTGTTTGGAGTTCACGGGGGTATTTGACTATGGCGCTCAGGCTTTTCGGGCCAATAAGGTCAACATCGATTCCTTCCATTCCTTCAAGAAAGATTACTAGGACGGGAGGAGTGGGCCCATCATGTTGAAGTAGCCCTTAAGGGTTGTTGAAGTGTATAGGTGAGTTGTGCCAGAAAAGTTCCATATCGGATAAGTGATATGGTGCGAAACAGTTAATATATTTAAGTTGGCTCATAACTCAATGGCTTAAATTTTTGAGTACATGTGGATCTAACTAGATATGTTGACGGGCTCGGACTTGGATGCCCTTTTGGCGATCTTCCTGGTGAAGATATTGGGCTTTTGTTGCGTGCTCTCAACAAGGGCCACAGCCAGATTTTCCAGCTGGCTGAAAAAGTGTATGCCAAGCTGGTTCATGAGAGAGAGATAGGTTGAGAAACAAGCTGGTTGCCGTTGATGGCCACATCGAGGCAGGGAGAGACACTGCCACGTTGGAGCTCGAGAAGGGAGGCTGACTAGAGGCTGAATGACTCGGACCATGACGTCCAGCTTGCCCTGTCCTTTGCGAGGCTTGCTGGTTAACTCGTCGAGAACCAACAACCCTTGTTCGATGAGCTTCAGGATGACCGTGATCATCTTTTCCCCCTGGTTCAAGTGCGCGCTTCGATTGCCCATCAGGCTACTGAGGAGAACAATCAAGTGAGGAGAACCTGGTCTCTTTTGAGTTTAGGTTTAAGGCATATGTTGGTCTGATATGGCCGACTGATGTTGTTTCGCTGTTGCCGCACTTGTCTTTTGAGTAAAAGTATTTCCTTTTCGAACTGATGTATTTCTTTTTCTCATCGATGTGCATCATTGGCAAGTTCTTTTGGTATTTCATTTCCTTACTCTTTTCCTTGCTAATGTTGGATTTTTCGCATTTCCTACATGGTCGGATTACACTTTTTTTTTTTATAAATATTTTTCATTTATTGACCTTGGTAACTCTTTCTCATCAATATCCATTAATCGATAACCGTTGCCGCTCAAAACATCCATAACCAAGTAGGGTCCTTCCCAATTAGATGACCATTTGCCGAATTTTTTGTTATCTGCATTTATTGGCAATATAGTCTTCCACACTAAGTCACCAATAACAAAGTGTTTTGCCTTAACATGTTTATTGTAACCTCTAACGACTCTTCTCTTTAGATCAATCACTTGTTCTAATGCAGAGATTCTGTCTTCTCCTAACTCGTTGATGTTCATATACATTAATTCATCATTTCCTCTTTAGTCATATCTCCTTGCAACTTGACTCTTAGAGATTGGACTGTAATATCTAAAGGAGGTACAACATTTTATCCCCGTGCTTGATCATTTAGATGTTCGATAATCCCATAACACAATCGACAGAAGGGAATTCCATTCTTTAGGATTTTCTTCCAAATTTTTCTTGATAAGATTAATTAGAATCTTATTTGAAGCCTTGGCCTAAGCATTGTAGGCTCTTGAGTGGATCATTTTGACCCCTTTAGACTTTATAAAGTCTAACACCTGGTGACCAGTAAACACGGTCCCTTGATCGGCAATTATTGTCTCAAGTATGCCGAATAGATGTTTGATACGCACTTGTGTAAATTGTTTCACAGTCTTTTGTGTAATATTTTTGTAAGAGACCGATTCAACCCATTTGTGAAATAATTGGTGGCAACCAAAATAAAATTATCTTTTTTAGATGAAGTGGGGTATATTTTACTGATTATGTTGATAGCCCATTCTCGAAATGGCCATGATTTAACAATGAGTTTTTGTAACATTCCGGATTTTGACCCAATTTTGGGATTTATAAAACGCGCGATTTGTTAGTGTGCTTATAGTAGAATCTCGCCCGAGAACTGATCACTCTCGGTTATTATTTTAAATAAGAGATTTCGCTAGAATCGCACTCGATCAAATTTTTGTCGTTATTTAGACCCTGAACTTGGCAGTCAATTTTCGGGAGCTTCGGGACGAAATAAATTGGACGATGTCGACATTAATGTGGCCAGTATCGAGATTGTCAAGAATAATGGAAAAATTGGGGTTTTTGACCAGGTGCGAAATTGGACTAGTAGACCTCCATCGGAAAAATTTAGTTTAGTTAATTTGACCTTTGTCCCTTTTTAGTTGTGAGGCTCCCTCTGGATCAGTAGACAATTTTCGGATTTGGATTTGGACCCCCGGTTTGCGTTTAATGTTTGATTGAGCTTAAATTTTTTTAAAAATCTCTCTCTCTCTCTCTCTCTCTTCTCCTCGGGACCGTGCGCCCTTTCCCCCCTGTCCGGTCACGTCCTCTCCCCCTACCTGCTCCCCCTCTCTCTCCTCTCTCTCTTCTCTTTCTTCTTCCTCTCTCCTTCTTCACCGACGGGTTCTGGCTTCTGGTTTTGCTTCTGCTTCATCCCTGCTCGGCCGTCCGTCCAGCTCCGCCCAACGCCGCTCGCTCATTGCCAGCCGCCGCGCGTCGCGCCAACTGCCGGCCGCCGCCCCGGCTGCCCTCTCCCTCCTCCCTCCTTCGCTGGTCTCCCCCGGAACGCCCCTGCTTCTGGTTCTGCCTTTGCTTCTGCTCGCTCGCCACAGTCCGACCGCCGCTGCCCCAGCCACTGCTTGCCGGACCCTCCGCCCGGCGCCGCTCCACCAGCCGTCGCCGCGCCGCCACCGTCACCGCCAAAACCCCCTTTGTCTCTCCTCCCCTTTCCTCTCCTTCTTCTCCTTCCCGAAGCCTCCCCTGTCCTGGGCTTCTGTCCGCCGCGAGCCGCCTCGCCCCATCGCCCTGTCGCCGCGCGCCGCCGCCCCAGCAGTCGCCCTCCGCCACAGCCGCCGGTTCGCCCTCCTCTCTTCCTCCGTTTTCTCTTGGTCCCGCTCGAGTCCGGTCAGCCGCCCTTCACCGCTGCCCGTCAGCTCACTGCCGCCGTCGCCGGCTTGTCCGCTCACCCTGCTGCCCGCCGGTCGACTGTCCAGCCTCATCGCCGCGTCGCTGCCGCCCCCGAGCCCGCCTCGTCGCCGCCGTTCCCGCTCCCGTTCAGTCCGGCGTCACTGTTCAATTCCGGCCGGTCACTGTTCCGGCGAGCACTGTTCATCGAGTACTGTTCATTGAGTACTGTTCATCCGGCCCGTTTTAAGCGTAGGACACCCGGTGAGTTTGACCCTAAACCCTAATTAGGCTAATTTACATTTCTAGACCGGTTTAGGTGTTAATTAGGGTTATTTAGGGGTTAAATTGTGGAAGTGGTTAGGGGTTTTGATTGGGGCCAATTTGGTGGATTAGTACAATTAATTCATGGAGGATTAGTGGCCCGAGTGGCGCGATAAGTGGGTTCGACAGTTTGGATTAAATCGGCCCGAGTTCGGGAATGACCGAGTTTATTATGTGGGTTATGATGCACGCTATATTTGACTTTGTAGTGGTCATTTAGAATGATATTTGGGGAGTATGATGGAGTATTTTGATAACACTTATTGGCCTAGAATTTGTGGTTTAGTGACTGGTCACGATTGAATTGGATTGGATTTGATTTGGGCAAGGCGCGATTATTTTGAGGTTTGATTGTGCAATTACTGGGGTTGGTCGATTGGTGTAATTGACTGGCTAATTGAGCCTCGAGTGTGGTTAATTTGATGGTGTCCTGTCGCGTGTCTAGCGCGACTAGAAATGGATTAGTTTGGTGGGCCTCGAATGTGCGAATGCTTGTTGACCTGGTTATGTGAATTTGTGCATGGATGGTGTGCTGATTTGATGCTATGGTTGAATTGAATTTGATTGTCTAAGTGGGCATGTTGATTTGTGGAATTGAATATGCGCGGTGCAAGTTGAACTTGTTACATTATGATTCGTGCCTGTGAATGCCCAAGTGTGAATGAATAACCATGAATGTTCATCTCACGCATTGGCACGACATGAGCATATACGAGCGTGCCCGAGTGACATATGCATTGTGATCACCTAAATTGCCCTGATGCGTTTAACGCGGGCTTCAGATAAAATCGAGACTTGTGAATGTGTGATCACAATAAGCCCTGATGCGTGTTACGCGGGGTAGTGAACCCGTCTTGAGGCGTGTTACGCGGGACGATGCCCGGTTTACCGGAAGATGTCCGGCTTGATGCGTTTTACGCGGGCTGTGTGTCATGAGCCTGCGGGCTAGAGATCGATCTCGAAGTGTGGACCTTATGCGTTTTATGCGGGTCGGACCTGATGCGTTTAACGCGGGTCGAAGGAGAAATTGAGAAATGGCTGAGTGCTAGTGTGCAAGTGTGCGATAATGCATTGATGAGGCATGAGCATGAGTGCGAGCACTAGCATATGCATAACATGCGTTGTGACATAGAAATGCACGTGTATATGCTATGATTAAATTCTGCCGCGTGGTTATTTTTGTTGATTTGACGCCTAACCTGTAGGGTCTAGTGAGATTAGATTTAGGCCCAAGGGCCTGAGTCAGTTATGTGCGCATTATGTGTTGTTTAGTACTTGTCAGGAGGTGCATGTTAGCCTAGTTTAGGTTTAGGGAATTACTCGCTGAGATTTATTCTCACGGTTGTTGTAAAACCGACTTTTCAGATCCCCGACCTTGAGGACGGCAAGCGTATCGACACATTTTTGGGAAGAGCCCCAGCTAGTCGTAGTAGCCTTGAATCATTTTTGATTTTTGGTATTTGGGCTGTATCTGGATATTGTGAATGATTCCAGTCTTAATGCAAGCATTGATTTCAGTGGTTACCCTCGGTTATGCGATTATCTGTGTACGGGTGGTTTTGATTACTTCCGCATGTGCTTTGAATCTCTGTGTTGGGTTTGGGTCGGCGACGCGTCCTGGGACGTCGCACGCGAATCGACCTCTGTGAGGGATGTGGCGCACCGAGAAGTGCGGGGCGTGACAGTTTTACCATCAATGTTGGGACATGTTGAATTGGGCCATGCTTTTAACAAGACTTTCATCCTTTTGCATAATTAATGCAATCTTGGGTTATAGTTGAACAGAGGTACCCACGACGACGCAATAGCCATTTCATATTTATTCCAGCTGGATGAATGAATCATGTTTGTCTAAACATCTGACTAAAATCCCATCAACAATTCTTTTATATAACTCATCGCCAAGTTGCAAATATTTCATCGCTTGTCTTTTAAAATTTGTCTTTGGTGACTGGGTTTTTCAAGTAATACAGTGCTCTCCAAGTAATTCAGTTTTCTCCAATCCTCTTGTCAGCACTGATGCTGTGACCTTTAGTCAAATCATCAGCACTTGATTTTCTATTGAAGGCAATATTTTTACTTTGGTGATAATGAATTTGGCTTACTCTTTTGATATTATATATCCGGATGCCATTTGAGCTAATTCATCGGCTTTCGCATTCTCGTCTCTTTTAATATGGACCAATTCGTGGTCGGAGAAGTTATTTAGCAATTCTTTTGCTGAGGCATAATGGCGAATGATGTTTTCATTGAGGCATTGATATTCCCAGTCAATTGTTTAATGACTAGATGTGAATCCTCTTTTATTCTAATGAACTAAACGTTCATGTTGACCAATGTGTTTAGGCCAACTGTTATTGCCGTGTACTTCACATGATTATTAGAACAATCAAAACCAAGTTTATGTCCTTGCTGAGATACTATTAATATCCTTATGCCTGAGGAATTATTTTCACATGGTCCATTAAAATACAGAGTCAATGTCATTGTCTTCTTCAATGTGCACACATGGATATTTTGTGATGAAATCAGCAACTGCTTGTCCTTTTACTGTCCTAAGTGGAACATATACCAAATTAATCTCGGACAGGGCAAAAGCCCACTTAGCAATGCAGTCTCTAACAATTGGCGGAGTCAACATATATTTTATCACATCCGTCTCGCCTATTACATGAACCATAGTCAGCAACATGTAGTGACGCAGTTTATTGCAAGCATAATACAAGGACGGACATAGTTTTTCCATAGGGGTGTATCTCCTTCTTTCAACATTCTACTAAGCTAATATATTGTGCCAGCATGTTTCCAATGGTAGTACTGGTCATCGACATACAAAGTTTCAAAGACCTACTTGCTTTAGGTGGCATTAAAATTGGAGGCATTAAAATTGGAGGACTAGATAAATATTCTTTAGTATGATCGAAGGCAAGTTGATGCTTTTCTTCCTTTTTTTAAATTTAATCAAAGGAGAAGAAGCCTTTATTTGTCAGTACAAGGCAACAATAAATCTACCCAAGAAATTACTTTGCCAATTATCATTTGCAATTGTTAGGTGGCGGTAACTCTAGAATTGCCTTATTTTTATCTATCTTAATTCCTCTTTGATTTACTAATTTCTAGAAAATTACCACCCCTTAAATCCGAATGTGCATGTCAAAGGATTCATTCAATTTATATTTTTGCATCCTAACAAAAGCTTTCAGATGACTTAATTTGTATGATTTGATGATGATATCATCGATGTAGATCTCCATGAACTCCCCGATCTTGTCGTGGAAGATGAAATTCATCACCCACTAATACGTTGCTCCAGCATTCTTAAGACCTAATGGCATCACCAACCATTCGAACGTACCAATGGCTCTAGGACATCTGAAGACAATCTTATGCACATCTTCTTTCACTATGAATATTTGATTTTATCCTGAATGACCATTCATTAAAGACATAATATTGTTTCTAGATGCCAAATCAACTAGCATGTCAACCATTGCCATTTGATATTTATCTTTAGGGGTTGCAGTATTCGGGTCTTTAATGTCGATACAAACCCTCAACTTCCCATTTTTCTTTTTCACAAGCACTATATTAGAAAGCCATTTGGCATACCATGTTGTTTTGATGAACCATCCTACTAATAGTTGCTCGATTTCTTCTTTGACTTTGAGAATAATTTCAGGAGCAAACCTCCTCGGGGGTTACTTGTGCGGTCGAAACCCTTTTTTGATTGGCAAGTTGTGCTCTATTACATCTGTTCCTAGTCAATGTATCTCATGATAATGCTAGGTGAAACAATCTTTGCACTTCTTCAATAATTCGACCAATTGTATCTTGAAATTTTTATCCAATAATTCGCTAACATAAATTGGTCGACAATAATGTTCATCACCGATGTTAATCTCAATTAACGGATCCTAAGCCTCCACCATTCCATCATCTTCTCTTAGTGGTGATTGCTCAAAATCTACTATGCAATTGGCAACGCTAACGGATTGTTTAGTTTGCTTAGCCAAGTCTGCTTAGCCAAATAGGCCGAATACCTTTCATCGAGGTCTTCTAACAATGTATGGTTCTCCATAGACAACCTTGTTTAGTTGTCTTGCCAGTTCATCCTTGGGAATCCAGTCAACATTTCCGTTGTCAAAACGGCAAAAAGCCAGGTCTCTGGGATCAACTCTTAGAGGTTCTATAATGCACGAGTTACTGATCACCTTTCTATTGTGGTATCAATTTTCTTTTAAAGCATCCATCCAAGTCACATATATATTATGATTAGCCTTAACATATTGAACATTGTCTCCATTCCAAAAGGCTAGCATTTGGTAAAGAGTAGATGGGGCACATTATTGTCCATGAATCCAATCTCTTCCCAATAGTAGGTTATATGACCCATCGGCATGAACAACGAAGAAAGAGGTTTCAGAAAAGTCTTGGACCCAACGATGAGGTCAGCTATGAAAACTCCTTTGGCCTCACTGATTTCTCTTGTAAAGTCTAAAAGTTGAATGTTTGAAGGAATGATCTCATCATTCTTTTTCCAAGTTTCTTGAAGTACTTGTATGGGATGAAATTCAATGTAGGTGCCCCATCGACCAATACCAGCTTAGACATAGGTCTGCCATTGATTTTGGCCGATATGTTAAGGGCTTTGACATGTCGGGAGTTGTGAGCTGGAAGTTTTTCAAACCCCATCCCCTCATCATCTGTGTATTAGAATTCAGCCCTTTCTTCCTAATCGATTATTGAATCATTATCTTCTGCCATTCTTATCGACGCTATTTTGAACTTCGAAGGCAACTTGGCTTAAATCATATTGTATCTTGCATGTGATATTGACCTCAAAAGTGTTGCGGGCCTTGGCTCGGATTTTTCCATCTTTTAGGGATCCTGAATCCTTTGGTTCTCCACTGGTTTGAGCTCGTTCTTCAGGTTTCCTTTTCCAAACCAAGTTCCTAGCTCTAAATTTCGTGGTTTATAGGCTGCCATGAGAGTTGGACTAACTTGACTAATACGAACTTGATTGACTTGCTATTGTAGTTCAAATGTCTTCTTCTTCCGTTGCATTCTTCTTATTTGAGTTCTGGACATACTGCCCCTTGGTCCTTCTATCTCCCCAGTTTCGAACCATTGTCCTTATGGAGGATCATATCAAAGGTTCGTCAGCGATAGGGCATTGATGAATCGGTATCCTCAGGAGGTAGCTTTCGACAAGATTGGCTTCAATGAGATTGTTTCAAAAGAGCCCTTTGGAATAGGGCAACGTGAATGGTCTGAACTTGCCAATAACTTCAAATTGAGGCATTCGCCCCTCGGCATCTGCCTCGCGCTAGTAAAGAACACAGCATTGTCTCACTTCTTGGCCTTCTTCACCGGCGTCTTCAAGCTCTTCGACTTCTTCACCGGCGTCTTTTTCAGCCTTCACCGTGGGCTTCAACTCAGCTTCTCGGCCGCCTTTCTCTTCACACCCACCGCAGCTTTCGGCTTTGCAGCTGCTTTGGGCTTGGCGGCAGTAGCAGCCTTCGCCTTGGGAGCTGCTGCCTTCGACCCAAAAAAAAAAATTGCCCTCTCCCAACCTCGTCCCCAAGCTCATACTTGCTCCCGAAAAACTTCGAGAGTGTCGAGGGTAGTCACCCACCCCCCGGCCTCTGCCTCACTTCCTTTTGCTAGGCGAGGGTAGCCTTCGTCCAAGGCCGGCAACCTCCATCGGCCCCGGTTATGGCCGACTGAGGGAAAAGAGGAAAAAAAAAAGAAGAAGAAAAGGAAAAGGAAAAGAAAAAAAAGAGAAAAAGGAAAAAAGAAACAAAAAAAATTTAAAAAGTAAAAGACGAAATTGCCCTTGTTCCAATCATCGGAATGGTAATTGCTTGCCAGCCAGTGAGCATTTGACCGGCCAGCGACCTGAGGCCCTTACTTGAGATTAATTGGACACTTCGGGCCTCTATTTAAGATTGGTTGTGCACTTAAGGCCTTTATTTGACATTATGTCTATTTTGGACCCTTTTTTGAGAAAATAACCTCACTTTGGTTACTGATTTGAAATATTTCCTTTTTTTTTTGGAGAAAATCATAGGCTGGCGAGTCGGCCCCATAAGCGCCACGTGGGTCCACATGGCGGTCCCAGATTTTTCCAACGTGAGTTTCATATCACCTTTTGTGACGAAACCAGCTTTAGACCCCGTGAATTGTATATGAATTGGGGGAACTTTTGTTCCTATAGTCAGGAGTTAAAACCGATGAGATTGGCTTAATAGTTAAAGAACCCAACTTATGTGTGGACGATGCGGAACCCGCCAAAAAGAGAGACGAAAAGTCAGATATCAGTAGCTATTTTGATTGCAATGTCCGCATGCTAATGTTACACGTATGTATGTGTGTGTCGCTTTTTGTTTCATTGGTTTGTCTGTTGTTGAATGTTTCTCCCTTTCGGAAGTGTTGTTTTAGACAATGATAATATATATTTATTTATTTATCATGGAGAATTGTCGCAGGACATCGCAATCATTAGATGTATGGATGGTTACGCACTAAAATCTTATTGATATGCATTCTCGCTAACTCAAAATTTGACTGTACCCGCTCAATTTTCTTGAGAGGAGAAGCCATTTTGATTTATAGAAATTATTCGATAATTCAATAGTTCATCATCAATTGACACTTTAGAAATCGGGTCAATATTGTTTTTCGTTTTGCTTAAATTTATATCAAATCCAAATATTTGCACAAGTGATTCATTTGCTGTTCTTTATTTTTATTGTTTGGCCAAGATGGCCCATACTGTTAAGAAACACTATAAGTGAAAGCAAAATTCTCCAACTAAATTTGCTGTTATACAATATATCATTGTCGATCTTGATGTTTCCAATTTCTAGCAGTTATTGTTTTATCAATCAAGCCAAACTCTTGTGGGAGCAAAATTGACTGGTGGGATCCAAGCTGTTCAGTTCTTTCTTGCATTTCTGCCTCAATCTAGCTGTAGCCTCTATCCAGATTATTTTTCTCCTTTCTAGCAACTCTTGGCGCCTATCCATAAGGCCATCTGTTCACTTTTTGTTTTGTTTTATTTAATTTTCAGGTCAATTTTCGCACGTCTCAATTGATCCACCGTCAGCAACCAAAAAGAAAATTGATCCACCGTCCGGGTGATCTTAGGGGCGCATTCTCTTATATCCCCTTGTGCTTTGGAGTAATTCTCAAGATCATTCTTTTGCATTTTTTTTCATCAAGAGTTTTAGGAATGATGATTTAATTGATTATGATATATTTTAGTGGGTGTCCTTAGCTGCATATCCCATGTATCTTGGATGGGCCGCTGGCAAAAGTAGGCTCACTAGTTGTGAATGTGATTAAAAGAAATCAATAGTTTTCTTTGGGTTAATAGGGAAGGACTGCGATTCTTTTGGGTGGAAAGACCACTGCTGGGTTCACGGTCGGTTAAAAAAAATAAAAATTACATTATTATTGATAGTTGAAAGAATTCGATTCAAAACTAACTTTAACCATGCATATTTCGAACGAATAACAAGTGTGATTAGAGTTAATTTAGCTTGACAATATCGCCTAGGTTAAAATTCAACACGGACATGCAATTGCTAAAAGTTTAGATTGCCTTTAATGAGTTAAGAAGTGAGGGTCACCATATCGAATGTAGTGACACATCTTCATTCCTATTCCTAGATGTTCCCGTTGACCATGTCAATTATCATTGAGTTATCTAAAAACATCAATTATGCAAATTATAAAATGCATGAGTATACATGTTGTCAATCAAATTTTTTCAAGTGTTAGTGAAAGGTATGGACATACAAAATCTAAGACATCGCAACATGTCTTCCACACTTTCCAAATAATGGGATCTTGATCCTTTGTCGTCTAAACCAGTATACCTGTTCAAAAATCTCTTTTAAATATGATTGAGATTTAAATCGCCGCAAGATTGTGATTTGAGATTATAAAATTAATAAGACCGTGCAAAACTGTAAATTCTTACTAATTTTAATCTTTGCCCATTTTATAATGGAAAATCGAATTAAATAAATTTGGTTTTCAACTTAACATTAAAAAATAGCAAATTTATGATGCGTTTTTGCCCCAGCTACATTAGTCAAAGTCATATTTCGGCTTTCCTGTACGCACACTTGGAAGTCGTAACCAATGAGAGTCTGATTTGCGAATGTCGGCTACTTTGCTTCATGACGAGTCTAATAATGATAAGGAGCAACGATGTATTGTTGATAAAATTTATGGATATGTTTACTAGAAATCATAAAATCTATCGCAAAAATATAATTGAGTCACAAAACTTTCAAAAAGTGCAATCAAGTCCTAAAACTTATTAAATTGATGCAATTAAGTTCTTCCATTAACACCGTCAATTTGTCTAACAGAAAATGCTAATGTAGCATTTTTAAATTAAATTCTCTCTCCTACGTGACATTTATTATTATTTTATTCAAATATTAGTTAAATTAAAATTAAAATTTAAAAAAACAAAACTAAAAGAAAGAGATAGAATGAGCCTTGTAACCCACCCATCGGTGGCCGCGTTGGTTTGCGCTCAGTTCCTTTCACGAGAGGTCCTGGATTCAAACTCGCCCATCGGTGATTTAAGTGGGGGGTCGTGGCGGTGGGATGCTGCGCTAGCCCCCCTCGAGGACTAGTTGGGCATCACCGCTGGTTTGAGTCCTAGCTCGTCGACCGCGCGGACACCTCGATTATAAAAAAAAAAAGATAGAATGAGCCTTGCTGATGGGCGCTGCTGAAGCCGCCCATCGTCGAAGGGGCTCATAGAGGTCACCAGCCCTAGCAAGGGTGGCTGGCCCTCGCCAGCCACGGAGAGGCCTCGCCGACCCTAGGCGAGGACCGACAACCCTCACTATGCTCAAGCGAGGGCACCCAGGTTTGGGCGACTTTGGCCCTCGCTTGGGGCCTGTGACCATTGCTCAACCAAGGCAAGACTCGCCTAGATTTGGGTTGAGGGCACCTAGATATAGACGATGCTCAACCCAACGTCACCGAAATCTAAGCGGCCCGCTCGAGGCCGACGAGAGCCGACCACCCTCGCCCAGGGTCGGCAGCCTCCGCCAACATCCACCAGCGCCCTAACATTCTTTTTTTTTTAGTTTTATTTTTTAAATAAAATTTTAGCTTTTTTTAATTTTTAATCAATTGAAATAAGATTTGAATAAGAAAATAAAAAAAAGTGAGATAGGGGAGAGAAATTAATTTAAAAATTCCACGTTAGCATACTTTGTTAGACAAATGTACGGTGTTAATGGAAAGACTTGATTGCATTAATTTGACAAGCTCAATTGCACTTTTTGAAAGTTTAAAGACTCAATTGCATTTTTGCGATAAATTTTAAAACTTTAAGTGCGCATATCTAAGATTTAGTACAAGGTTTGCTTGTCCTCTCTCTTGCTGATCTTTTTATATTTCATTTGTTTATGAACGGATATGAAATTACCGTTGGGTGAGACGTAGCCTTCCTTTGAAAATCATCACAAAATCCACATAATAATTGTATTTAGTCAAATCGACTTGATATATTCTCCTTTTTTTTCGTAATAGTGGAGCCCCCACAGCTAAATCTTCGTAACTAAACTTGAGCATACAGATTATTGCTCTGGGAAGTGGCCCTATTAAAAAAAAGGCAAATTCGGCAATTCAAAAACTCCGGCTTTGAGCGAGGAAAATGAACATGCTTATAATACTTTGAGAATTCTTGGGTTGAGTATGCACTTAGAAGTTACTGTTACTAGAGACAGTGAACATTTTGGTCCAATCAAAGAGAAATCAACTGGTCAAGAAAATTTTAAAAAATTATATCAACAATCAAACCATCATATTAAAAATAATCAGTGTCTTAAGACTGCATAATTATTGTTTATTCATATCTAACACAATTTCCCATTTCAACGTACAGCTGTGTCATGGGGGAGATCCCCAACCCCACCAGCTAGGTACAGGGTCTCCACATGATTGTAGTGTTTTTTATAATTTATTTTTGTCCTGCATGTCATAGGAACTTCAAATAAACAATTAGTCATCATCACTCAGCAGCAATGAATATTAAAACAGATGAATAACATATTTAATGGATATGGGGGCTTTCCAACCAAATCTAGCAAGCCTATCCCCTCACCAGCAAAGCTCACTTTTTTTTTCTTTTCGTTCCTTTGCTTTTGAGTTTTGGATTAGCCCAAACGCATCAAACTAAAATCACCTTTCGATTTGATCAAAAAGAAGGCCAGCAAAGTCAAAATTAGGACACTTGCTAGAAGTTGCTTCCTCATATGCCTTTTCATTGTCGAAAACAATTTAGGATTTTCCATTAACACGTTGCTATAAATTGAGAATTATGGTTGGTTCATATATTAACAATTTAATTACTTCCGGTAATAATCAACAAGTGAAGGGACGACCTAAGTTATATAACAAAATATGAAAAATATGGTAATGATAACTAGTCTTTGTATAGACATATCAAAATAGATCATAGATCCATTTTTTAACCCATATTTTATAAGCTGAGTTGTTTTATGAGTTAATTGTTTAGTAAATGAGGAATAAATTTTGTATATCCAAACATAATATGAATATTAAATGGGTTCACAATTTATATAAACCTAATCCACCTCTATGATTCTATCTTCTTTACTTTCTTGTCTTCACTTGATTTCCCGCTCGCTCGCTCTTTTCTTTCACCTCAGTTTGAGTAGGATAACAAAATGTATCAAAATGGATTGAATAAATCGATCAGGGTCAAACTATTTTCGATATGACATGACCCGTTCGACGGGTCTAGTACTTTGATGACATTAAATGAGGACAAACTCTTATTTAGCGAAAATAGTGTTTTTTCACAAAAGATGTTTTTTCACCCGTAGTTTTGTTTTATGTTAGGTAAAAGAGGGATGGTAAAGATTATGAGTCAGGTGACTGGAGACCCACGAGAGCACAGAATCCTGGTCCAACGGTGACGCAGGTTTTGTTCTCTCTCTAAGACAAGCGACGCGAGCTTCGGCCAATATATACACTCCCCATCCCTGCACACCAGTTTCGTGTACCTTCCTTCCTCACTCCTCTCATTTCTTCTCCGCTCGTTTTCAATCTATACGTATAATCACTCCCAAAAAGCCCCCCCCCTCTCTCTCTTTCTGTGGAGAAGAAGATGGAGATGGCTGACCAGAAGACCGTGGCTAAAGATGCTGTCTCCAACAACGGCGTTGAACGGAAGTCGATGGAGGACTTCGATCCTCCGGCGAAGCCACGCCGGAACAAGTACGCCTTTGCCTGCGCCATCTTGGCCTCCATGACCTCCGTTTTACTCGGTTATGGTCAGTTCCCTCTTCTCTCTTCTCTCTCTCGATGCGTACGATGTTATGACAGCATGGGAAGACTCGTCCTGGTGGCCGTCCATGGTGTTTGGAATTCTCTAAATCGCATATATCTCTGCGATATATCATTCGTGAATTAAGTTTCTTAAGGTGAATCAGGGAAAAAAATACTAAAAGTGTTAAAACTTGTGTACGGCGTTTACTTTAGTGCCAAAAGTTTTAGCCGATTCACTTAAATGCCAAATCGGAGGAAAAACGATCACTTAAGTGCCAACGGCAACAAATTCCAATCAAATTAATACGTGGTTTTTATAATTAAAATTTTAATCTGAGTTGGATTTTTTTTTAAAAAAAATCAGTCTTTGTGGTATTTCTATGTATATATTTCGATTTTTTAAATATTTTTTCTAATTTTTTTCCTTCTTTTCTTTTTTTCTTTTCTTTCTTCTTATTCTACATTTGGCCGGTGACCAGACATCGACCATCGGCCATGGTCAGCCGCTTGGCCTCACTTGGATGAGGTTGCCGTCGCTCGCCATAGACGAGGCTCGGCCAACCCTCACCTGGGTGAGGGCGGGCAAGCCTCGGTGAGGGTTGGCCTCGCCTCGCCTCGTCTAGGGAAGGGCGAGCCCTGATGAGGTCGGCCCTTGCCTAGGCCACGATGGCCTCGCCCGGGGGAAGACGATGCCTGGTGAGGGTCGACATGACCTAGGCGAGGGCTCCCCTCTCCAGATTCGGCGAGGCCAGCGGCCTCCTCGAATCTGGCTAGGGGAGCCCTCACTAGGGCTCGCCCTTGCCCAGGCGAGGTGAGGCCGACCCTTACTGGGGCTTGCCCGCCCTCGCTAGGTCAGGCCTCGCCTGTGGCGAGCGATGGCGGCCTCATTTGGGCGTGGCCAGGTGGCTGGTGTCCGGTCACCGGCCAAAGCTAGAAGAAGAAGAAAGAAAAGAAAAGAATGAAAAATAGAAAAAAATCCGAAAAATATTTTTTAAAAAAATATTAAAATATTATTAAATATTGTCCCCATTAGTGCCGACGTGCAACGTAGGACTGAGAAATAAATAAAATATGTTCACGTTAGATTTCCGGTGATCCAAATCGGAGTTGGTACTTAAGTGATTGTTTTTTTAAAAAAGTGATACTTAAGTGATTTGAAAAAAACTTTTAATTCTAAAGTGAGCGCTCTACATAAATTTTGGCACTTCTAGTACTCTTCTCCTAGTGAATCATAATAATAGATCTATTGCAAAAAGGTCATTGGTTTAATGGATAGGAAATAAAAAAAGCAAAAGAAAAAAGAGAAAATTTCATTTTTGCGCATATTTGCAGAGATAGTAATAACTGGTTTTGGGTAACATCACCATGTTTTCCCTTTTTGAGCCAACCAAGTTAATTTCGAATAAAGTTCATCATGCTTATTATTTATAATTATTCTCGTCTTATTAATAATATATATAAAAGAAAATCAACTTGAAAGAGAAAGGGAGGAGAAAAGGTCACGGGATTTTATTTTTTATTATTTTTTCGATTTCTTGTAAATAAGATTTTTTTTAAAATTTTGATAGATATAGGAGTGATGAGCGGAGCAGTGATATACATAAAGAAGGATTTGAAGATAAGCGACGTGCAGGTGGAGGTCTTGACAGGGATCCTCGCCGTGTACTCGCTCCTTGGGTCGGCAATGGCGGGGCAAACCTCAGACTGGATCGGCCGTCGCTACACCATCGTCTTGGCTGGGGCCATCTTCTTCGCCGGGGCCCTCCTTATGGGCTTAGCCCCCAACTACGCTTTCCTCATGTTCGGCCGCTTTGTCGCTGGCATCGGCGTCGGCTACGCCCTCATGATCGCCCCTGTCTACACTGTTGAGGTCTCCCCTGCCTCCTCTCGTGGCTTTCTCACCTCCTTCCCTGAGGTATTTACTCATTTTCTTTTTTGTTCCCCCTAATTTGGTAGCATCTTTTTCATTTTTTCATTTGTCATCAATTTTGTCTTTTTAATGTTAACGGGCATTCTTCTTGCTATGGGTAAAAATTGAAGTTAGAAAGGTGATTCATTTCATGTTCTAGGGCTTATTTTTCTCGTTTAGAACTTTTTGTTATTATGGCCACCGACCAGTGTGAATGGATGTCATTTTGGTCGTTCAGGTGTTCGGCAATGCTGGCATCCTCCTCGGCTACATCTCTAACTATGCCTTCTCTAAGCTTCGCCTTAACCTCGGGTGGCGTATGATGCTCGGCATGGGAGCAATCCCCTCGGTCCTCCTTGCATTCGGGGTCCTCGCCATGCCGGAGTCCCCCCGGTGGCTCATAATGCAGGGCCGCCTCGGTGATGCAAAGGTTGTCCTAGCCAGGACCTCCGACTCAAAGGAGGAGGCTGCGCTCCGACTCGTCGACATCAAGGGGGCTGCTAGCATCCCTGATGAGTGCAATGAAGATGTTGTCAAGGTCACCAAGCGAAGCACTGGGGAAGGCGTGTGGCGCGATCTCCTTGTCCACCCAACGCCGTCCGTCCGCCACATCCTCATATGCGCTGTTGGGATCCACTTCTTCCAACAAGCCTCTGGCATCGATGCTGTTGTCCTCTATAGCCCTCGCATCTTCGAGAAAGTCGGCATCACCTCCTCAGATAAAAAGCTCCTCGCCACCATCGCGGTTGGCTTTGTAAAGACAATGTTCATCCTCGTTGCCACCTTCCTACTTGACCGGGTCGGGAGGCGGCCATTGTTGCTAAGCAGCGTTGGCGGGATGATCGTCTCGCTTGCCTCTCTTGGAATGTGCCTCACCATCATCGACCACAGCCACACAAAACTCATGTGGGCGGTGGTTATGTGCATCGTGTCAGTGTTGTCCTACGTGGCCGTCTTCTCTATCGGAATGGGGCCAATCACGTGGGTATACAGCTCGGAGATCTTCCCGCTAAGATTGCGTGCGCAGGGGTGTGCGATCGGTGTCGGCATGAACCGTGTGACGAGTGGAGTGCTATCGATGACGTTCATATCACTATACAAGGTGATCACCATCGGCGGGGCCTTTTTCTTGTTCATGGGGATCGCATGCGTCGCGTGGGTGTTCTTCTACACGTTGATGCCAGAGACGCAAGGGCATACGCTAGAGGAGATGGGGCAGTTTTTCGGTAAATACACACAGTGGAGGTCCGTGGCAAGGGAGTTGGAGATGCAAAAGAACAAAGTGGTGGTCAATTGTGACGGAGACAGTGGCGAGGGGCAGTTAGAGAAATGATTATGAGGAAGGGAGTATCTGATAGATATGAATGCCTTTGTTAGGGTTTTTAGAGTAATTATACGTGATGTGAATTGGTTGATGATTGCTAACGGTGGACAACGACGAAAAGGGTTGCTTCTTGTTTGACATTTTTAAGAAACATAAACGAATTACTAAGATGAATTTTAAAAGAAGAAGCCAAGAGAATTTCCTTGGGAAATTTAAATCTCGTTGGAATAAAAAATCTACCCTTTTTCCTTTGATGCGGTGGTTGGTACTTTTCACCTACAATTTGGATCTTTACTTAAAAAAGTTACGAAGGTTATTGCCTAGAATTATTCTGTCAAACTTGAATTAATCATGAATCGATGGATCTGGAAGAATATCAATTTACACTCATTTCATTTAGTATTGATTATGACCATCCATATCTCAAGTTCGGAACTTGGGTGGTTTTGTTATTGCGCAATTTGGTACCAATATGCCAAATCTAAATTTCTTTTTGTCATCAAATTTATAAGCTACCAACTGTGTTGTGGCTTCTACTTTTCTTTTTGCCACACTTCAGTGAATCCGCATATACAATTTTCAAATTTAATAATGAAACCGGGTTATATTCAAAGGAAGGCTATATCACACCCAACGATAATTTCATATCCGTTCATAAACAAATGAAATTAAATTCATATAATTCATAGATTGAATAAGAAAAAGCGGATTGGTGGTCACTACACAAATTATCACAAAAGATACAATAGAAGTCGGATAAATCTATCCATCGATTAAGCTTTGAAAAATAGTTAGGATAATATCGTTCTGTACCCGATAAATATACTTCAAAATTTTTTAATAAATATTAGAGAAAAAGAAAACTTAATGGAGAGAGAGAAGAGAGGGAAGCCAAGTAAACTTAATATATATATATAAAGAAAACGTAATAAATATAGTCTTAGAATATATTAAAGCTACATTGTTGTTTGGGTTGCACATCACCGATGTTAAGACTCATCACGAAGCAGAGGAGCTAGCATTCAAGATTAGAGTCTCGTTGCGATTTCTATTTTAAGGTTTAAGACAAATTTCTTTGGTCTGATTTTCCTCTTTCGAGACAGTCCTTTATAAAATGGAGAGAAATTAAAATCCGTACAAGATTTAGGTATTGTCCGATCTTACTAATTTTACAATCTCAAATCACAATCTTATTACAATCTAAATCATGTTCCTATCTAAAAGAGAATTTAAAAAGAATGGGATTGCCCAGTAATGGAGATTCAAGATCCTATAAATTTGCGAGAAGGATGACATGTTACAATGTCCTAGATTTTGTATGTCCAACACCCTTTCACCAAGGCTTGAAAAAATTCGATTGGCTATGTGTATACTTATGCATTTAATTTGCTCAGTTGATGTTTCCAAACACCACGATGGCAATTGACTTGGTTAACAGGAACATCTAGGAATAGGAATGAAGATGGGTCACTATATTCAATATGTTGACCCTCATTTCTTTCACTTTCTTCTTCTTCTTCTTCTCGTCCTTTGCTTTTTGTCCCAATTGATAGGGGAAGATTATTTTCTCTAATGATGTACGGTACAATATGAAACCATAGGATATCGCTTCGCAAGTGTTTCGATACAAAATATATGAGAGGGAACTTGTTCTCAAATTTCACTAGGACAGGGTGCTCTCATCTGATTTCAATGATAGGAGGTCGTGTTGCTCATTCAATAATAATTATATATAAATAAAATAAACAAAAACTTTCAGCTGTAGTTTGGAAAATCATGTGGCGATTGTGCTTCTAAGAAAATGGTCCACCGCTGAGGGGTTGAAATGGTGTGGAGGATTGCTTATGGAGAAGATTTAAAAGGGGCATGACACATTTCAATTGATGCGTTGTCTCCTAATTGTTGATGTTTGTAGGGATACTTCCATTTCATCAAATTCCAAATTACGACACTTGAGATAGAAAATAAGAGTTCTAACAAAGTGTAATCGAATTCCAAACGGACATTTAAGTCAAAAGTTTTGACTTCAACACTCAAATGAGCGAGTCCCTCCTGCGCCGCCAGCTTGGGTCTACTCGATTTATGTAGCGGTAGGACCATGTTGGATGTGACATCTAGAAAAAAAAAATCCTTTTTCATGATTCTCCTATTTGCATAAGCTTTTGTGATGGAACGGACCCATGCCATGTGATGTGGAGGCAATTGCCTCCGCTCATTTTTTGATGGCCTACTACCCTATAGTTCTGCAATATTTTTCAATTTTGCCCCCTTTAGAGTTTCAAAATCTTCAAATTATGCGCACATTTCCTTCATTTGGCCCTTGATTACGAACCGTTTATGGAGAATTGTGCAGTTATCGAGAAATAATTAGAAGCTCACAAGCAAATGCTGTCATCGTACATTCATAACCCATTATTTTAAAACACCATAAGTCTGATAATATTAACTTAGACTCTGCTTGTTTCACAGGAAAAAAATGATTTGAAAAACGTTTTTTTTAAATGACAGCTTATATCGTTTAAAATAATTAGTCATTAATGATAATAATTTATGTCTAAATATTTTTTGGGACGATAAAAATAGTTTTCTATTTATTTATTTTTGTAAGCGATTCAAGTAATCACTTCTAGAAAAAATGTTTTTCAAATCATCCAATTTCCGTGAATTAAACGAAGACTTAAGATTATTAACATCTACGAAAACACATAATTAACTGTTAAGTTTGGCCCGCTAATAAAGAGTTCTACATCTGTCCTGAATTCGGAACTGGGGTCTGCCTTGGTTTTATAACTTCGCTTGCGAGGTTTTCTACTTGTCAATTCCACGTGCTATCGGTCTAGTTTGCATGTTAGTGGAGGTATTAGAGTACTCTCCACGACCTTGTCCTTTTAAATTTTTTGATATTGACTGCTCAAAAGTCAAAATTATCCCTTGCAATTGTAGCGGTAATGCCATAACCGTCTTTTGAGTAGTTTTCTTGCATTTGTAGCAATGTTCCTTTATTCCCAAAAGTTTTGTGCTCATATTCTCGTGATATCACGATGTTGCCTTCAAATGGTCGTTCCTTTAAAAATCCATGCCAATTGTTCCATGACCTCAATTGCTCTGCTCTCCCCCGACTGTAAACTTGTAACCGCATCTTGACGCCCCCTCATGGGTTTAGCTTTCTTCTGACACCTTTGTAGCTTAACTCAATATTGCTAATCGATATCCTTGTCGATCATCATCAATCATACGTCGCCATATATCGCCAATCGATCGGTAGTAATCACCGGTGTATGCTAATATCGATCCCGGTCATTGACGATGGGTCACGTGCTTGACAATATTCGAAGCTTTAGTCACGTGTCTACTCATATCCACGATTTGGTCAATTTTTTTTGTGTGTCAGACAATAGTAAATTCTTTTCGAGAAGCACTTGTATATTCCGTTATCGATCACTTGGCTGATCCCAGGGCATTAGGTTTGTTAAAATATGTCTCGAGTTTAAGCCGGTTAAACAAATCCAACCCGAATTAAATTGTGTATAAAGCAAGAAAGTTGAAAGCCAAATCTTGCATCTCCGAAAATTACTGAAGATTTGACGTTGGCTTTGATATTTTGGTATTGGACTGGAAGATTGTGTTAAAGGAAGAAAATACTCAGCAAATATTTAGGGAATATTTGTTATTCTGTTGCCTTCTGTATCTTATCTGTTAAGGGAAGAAAATATTTAGAGAATATTTGTTTTGATATTATCTTAAATTTCTTATCTCTTAGAGTCCTTTATATATATTGTATTTGCAACACAATGATGTACAGAAAAAGAGCAATAAAATTTTCTTCTCTAAAACGCAATTCTTCTTTCAAGTTCTATGTTCTTTCAAGTTGGTATCAGAGCTTCTTTGGCGAAAGCCTCATCGATCCATGTCTAAAGAAACATCATCTTCTGCACCGATGGTATCATCAATAGCCTCGAATAACCCCACTCTTATGTCACCACCAAGTATTGGGGAGAAGTTAACCGGGACGAACTTTCGGATCTGGAAAACACAGATCTCACCGTATTTATGCGCTGCCCGCTTGCTGTCTATTTTGGATGGCACCGAACCTCAGCCGGAGGAGACTATCAAGGAGATTGCACCAGGAGGGGCTGTTACACAGATGATCAATCTAGCGTTTGAAAACTGGAAATTTCGAGAGTCCATTGCCTTGGCTTGGATCCTTAATTCGTCAACCGCTCCGATAGTTGCCCAATTGACGAGTCACACATCCGCGGCAAGTGTTTGGAAGTATCTTGCGGACTCGTATGCCGCTAAATCAACTGCTCGCGCATCTGCTTTACGGCTCCAGCTTCAATCACTTTCAAAAGGCCACCGATCCGTCACAAAATTCCTACAAGAAGCAACCAGTCTCACGGACCAGTTAGCTGCTATTGGTGAGCCTTTATCTATTAATGAATATCATACTCAATTGTTCCGTGGTTTGGGTGCTGAATTCCAGGGTCTCGACACCGCAATTTCCGTTTTAACTCAAACCGGGTCTTTGACAAAGGACCAACTTCATGCCTTAATTCTTAACCACGAGGGAAGGCTAGAGCTAGCGTCGGTAACAAATAATCAGCCCCCACCGGCGGCTTTTCAGACCAGCCAAGGATAGCCTTCTTCTCGGCAGACCCGTCACGGTTTCAACAACTACCATGCAGATTTTAATCAATCTGGGAATTTTTCTGGAATATCCCATGGCCGTGGCTCACATTATGGAATTGGAAATCGTGGGAGACTCTGCAACGGAAGAGGCTCATTTTGTCAGCTTTGTGGCAAGCAAGGTCATAGGGCCAATACATGTTATCGTTTTGTTGGATCAGTTCAGCCCGCACAAGCCCACTTGACGGGTCTGGACTCACTGCCACAGTATTTACCGCGATCAAGTCCGCCCTCTGCTCTCACATCTTCGGCGTGGTTTGTTGATTCAGGTGCTACACATCACGTTATGGACAATTCTGCAGGACTTACAAAAGTCAATCCATATTCAGGTCAAACTCAGCTTGTTGTGGGTGACGGCGTCTCCTTATCGATCACCCACACAGGTACACTCGTGTCCTCTTCTCCGTCATTTATACTCTGTCAAATTTTAGTCGTACCTGGAATCACTAAAAACTTACTTTCCGTGTCTCGATTTGCACTTGATAATCATTGTGTTTTCCAATTCAATTCTAACTCTTTTATTGCCACGTCTATTAAAAATGGTCAGGAAATCCTCCGCGGAGTACTTGACAATGGGCTTTACCGCGTCATTCTTCCATCCTGCCACTCTTCCGCACCTTCTGCGTCAGTTGCTTCCCTCACTCTATGGCATAACCGCTTTGGACATGCCACCACCGACCGGCTTGTTCATCTTCTCAATTCATCCAACATTAGCTTTAGTCGTCCGTTATCTTCAATTTGTACAGCGTGTGCTATGAATAAAAGTCACCGCCATAGTCATTATCGTACTTTGTCTAGGTCAAATCATCCTTTGGAATTAATTCATTTTGATATTTGGAGTCCCTCTCCTGTTATTTCTTTCAACAGCAATAAATACTATATCTGTTTTATTGACGATTTCTCGCGTTTTACTTGGTTCTATTCATTCTCATCTCGCAGTCAATTTTGTTCCATTTTTAAAGCCTTTCACAAACTTGTTGAAAATCAACTTAACTGCAAAATTAAGTCTATACAGAGCGATGGAGCACCTGAATTTGTCACATCTACCGAATTTGTCCAATACATTAGAGAGCATGGCATTCACCAACGGATTTCTTGTCCTTATGCACCATATCAAAACGGGACTGCGGAACGAAAACATCGACATATAGTCGAAACTGGATTGACTCTTCTTCATCAAGCTTCTGTTCCACCAGTATTTTGGGAGTTTGCTTTTGAAACAGCGGTTTACTTGATTAACCACATGCCAACACCAGTCATTGATAATATTTCACCTTGGGAGGCTTTATTTCACACTAAACCCGATATTACGCATTTACGTGTTTTTGGTTGTGCAGTATATCCATTTCTTCGCCCTTACTCGCCCCATAAGCTTGCACCAAGATCCAAGGTTTGCATCTTTATGGGCTATCCTCCAGGATATAAAGGATATCGCTGCTATTGCCCCAAGGATAAGCGTTTTTATGTTGTTGCGGATGCCATTTTTGATGAGGCCATCCATCCTCTTTCTGCCACGCCAAACTCCTCTCAAAATGTCTCAACACCAAGAAGTGTGGAACTATTTTTGCCTGCTGATTTGTCCCTATCATCCCCGACACCTACTGGACCGCCCGAGTCCCCGAGGGTTTCCCCATCAAATCCAGATGTTCCGCTTGTTGACACCACCGACACTGCAACTGAACCTATTGAGGTACCACAAGAAACTCCTGCCACGGTACCAACATCATTTTCACATCCTATGACGACCCGCCTTCAAGATGGGACCATAACTCGTCGCACTTTTAAAAGAAATCATACCTCGGCTCTTGTGGTTCAGTCCAGTACTCCTGACGAACCCACTTGTTTTTCCAAGGCTGCAAAGGATGAGAAATGGCAACTCGCAATGCAATCCGAATACAAAGCACTAATGGAGAATGGCACATGGGATCTTGTTCCGCTTCCCGCTCATGCTCGACCCATCGGATGCAAATGGGTGTATAAGATTAAAATCCGCTCCGACGGAACTATTGACCGATATAAAGCAAGATTGGTCGCCAAGGGTTTTCATCAACAAGAGGTTATCGATTACACCGAGACGTTTAGTCCAGTGGCCAAACTCGTTACTATCCGCACAGTCTTATCTTTGGCATATTCTCAAAATTGGTCCATTCGACAATTGGATGTCTCTAATGCGTTCCTACACGGATTACTTGAGGAGGAAGTTTATATGACTCAACCGCAAGGTTTCGTTGATGCGAGTAAGCCCGATTATGTTTGTCACCTTCGACGCTCGTTATATGGTCTTAAACAAGCGCCTCGCGCTTGGTACACCCGCTTGAGTTCCTATTTGCACAACTTGGGCTTTGTCATATCCAAGGCCGACACCACCTTGTTTGTCAAACACACGGTTGATTTCACCATTTACCTATTAGTGTACGTTGACGACATTATTTTAATCGGCTCCCCGAATGCTCCATTATCTGATCTCATGCGATCCCTTCAGTTGGAATTTGCTATCAAGGATTTAGGGGACATTTATTATTTTTTGGGGATTGAAGTGCTTCATACCAACAATGGGTTACATCTTCACCAGGGTCAATTTGTGAGGAAAATACTAAAAAATGCTAATATGCAATCTGCCAAACCCGCTGCTACTCCTACCAATTCGGTGGAACCAGACGCAGTTGCTTCTCATGAGCCACTTGCGGATCCATTTCAGTTTCGAAGCATTGTGGGAGCACTTCAATATCTCACTCTTACGCGGCCCGATATTGCATATGCAGTGAATTTGGCTTGTCAACATCTTCATGCCCCCACTATGGCCGATTGGCAGGCCGTGAAACGCCTTCTGCGTTACTTGGCTGGTACGGTCTCGCATGGTCTTCTTTTTACTTGAGCGGTAGACACTAAGCTCCATGCATTTTCTGACGCCAGTTGGGCGGGCGACCGGACGGACCGTCGCTCCGTTGGTGGGTTCTGTGTCTATCACGGACCCAATCTCATCTCTTGGTCATCTCGCAAGCAACGTGTAACAGCCCGAATTTCAATGTAATTTCTGGGATTAATAAAATGAATGTTATTTCTCATTTCATTTGAGTACGACTCGCCCAGAGCTGATCACTCTTGGGATACTAACCATGGGGAATGGCTAACTAGGACGCTAGTACGTGGACCAGGGACTTAGTCGCGACTCGGGAGCCGATTTGAGAAAGAATGAGGGAATATTGTGAACCAGTGAGGGGCCGATCTTAGGAAAAGTGATGGAAATGGTATGGCCAAGGCCAACGATGCACAATTGGGATCGCAGGTGATTCTGCTTAACCAAACGTGCTCGTGGCCAACCAATCCTGAACTCGAGCCAAATGATCGTGACCCCGGGATTAGTAATAAACCCTCTTTCTCTCGATGATCGGAACCATTGAGACTCGGACAGCCCTAAGTCGATATGCGTATGCCTAAACAGCCGCCTGTTAGTGAAAGTTTCAGAAAAAATTGAAATTGAGAGAGAGTTGTTCACGGAATTGAGCCCAGACTTTGACGTCGGATTTCGGGGACTCGACGGACTAATTTTAAGATTCTGACGCCAGAATAAGTTGTCTACACATATATGGGACGCATGGGTGCGAAAAATGGAATTTCGGTTCGGAATGGAGAAAGGACGGAATTGCCCTTGGATTAATTAGGCTTAATTCCGAATTTTTGGAGATTAAATTGGTTTAACCAAGGTTGGTTAAGGTAACTAGGTTAGTTAGGGGTTGGTTAAGGACTAAAGTCAAGATTACCCCTCAATAATTGAATGGAGTGAATCTAGGCCATTTGATGCAAGGGTAGTTTGGTCACATAGGCTAAGATGGTGACATGTGTCTTCCACTAAAGGTTGAAGTGACTAGCTTTGACCAATAATTGGTCATGTTTCTCTCTCTCCTCCATTCTCACGCCCATTCCCTCTCTCCCCTTCCTTAGCACATTCGGCCATTTCTCCCTCACCGAAGCTCTCTCTTCCCTCTCCCTTTTCTTTCCTTTGGCCGTGAGGAACACGCCGGATCAGCCCTAGGCCGTGTCGCTCACCAAACGTCGCCGCGAGGATCGCCGGAGCGCCGCCGTGAGCCACCTTGGTCAGCCCGTTTCCCCCACCGGTTCAGCCACCTCTTGGAGCCTAGAATTAGCTCATTCCTCCCTCTTGGACGCCCCAATCAGCCACCCCGAGCCGCCGTTGGCCGCGAGAGCCGTGAGCCGCCGTTGTCGAGCCGTGAGTGGGATGTACTTGTTCCTTCCGCAAATCGTCCACCCGAACGTGAGTTTTATGCCTAAACTTAGTTTAGGCTTAATTGTGTTTAGTTGGGATTATTAGATGGATTTGTGGAGTTTAAACTAGTTTAGTGTTTTGTTGTGATTGTGTGGTTATTGGCTGAATTAAGGATGTTGCTAAGGGTGGATTTGAGGTGGACTTATGGCTGATTAATGAGGATTTGATTGTTGTCTATGGTGAGCCAAATTCGGAGCCCTTGGGTGGTTGTGCTAAAAATAGTGATTTGAGGGTTAAATAGGCTTGATTTGCAAGATTAAGCTAAGTATATGCCTTATATAATTGAGTGGGACCTTGGCTGAGTTAATTGAGGCTAAACGGTGTGTTTTGAGTGTGTTTTGGCCATGTTTGAAGTTGGGGTTTTGGTTTGGCCGAATTGCATGTGATAGGATGCAAATGCTAGAACATGTCCTTTGTTTGTAAATGTTGGTAATTGTTGTGGCCTTTGTGTTCATTGATATGAAAGTGCATGTCACGCTCATGGTATGTCGAGATTGAGATTTGAGATGCATTATGTGATTGTGCGGGTGTGACATTGCATTGTGTGATCATGGTAAACGCCCGGAAATGAGTGGATTGGGCTAAGATAAAATTGATATGTGTGATCACTTAAGGCCTTCAGGTCGTGGCCTACGGGTCGAGTTCCGTCCTCATGCACTTTGTAGCAGGACGATGCCCGGTTAGACCGGAAGACGACCATCCTCATGCACTTTGTAGCAGGCTCTGGTTCGTAGGTGAGCGGTGTTGCGCCTCAGGCACTTTGTAGCAGGCTAGAAGACACCGGGCCGGGGGCGTAGTATATACGCTGGCCATGAAGTGTTGTGGCCTTCGGGTCGGGCCCTATTGTGGGTTGTGAAATTAAGAATGAACTGAACGTCGCATCATGTGAATTGTGAATCATGCAGTATTGTGATGAGATTGTGAGAATTGTTAGCATGTGACTGCATGAGGCATTCGTGTGGGATGCGGTGGTTGAGTAATGTGAACCATTTAAAGAATCTGAGCACGCGTGTGTGAAGTACGCCTGCCCGTATGTACACGTATGTGGGTGTATATATATATGTTGAATTGCACTAACTTGCAGGGGTTGAATCACGTTGACACATGTTGAGTTTTATGTTGTTGGCTCGGATGTTTGATTTTGGTCCGTTAAGAGACACACTTTAGCCTAGCCTAGGTTTAGGTATCTGATTCACTGAGCTAGTCTCACGGTTGTGGTAAAATCGAACATTTCAGGACCTACCCCCTAGGATGCCGGAACCGCCTCCACTTTTTGGGATTCCTAGACAGATACTACATAGTGAGGAGCATTTCCCAGCTGGAAATGACGAGTTCCATGTGAGGTTTAGGTCAGTTCTCTATGTTAATGTGGGTGAGGATGAGCATCAGAAGCGAGAGTACATCGCATGGTGTCGTAGGGCAGTAGACGGGACCCTCAGTCGACCTATCCGTACCTTTGATATTCCAGTAGACGCTGATGGCGAGTTAGAGCCAGTGATTGCCGATGGCGAGGTGGTCGATGCTTCTCCACCTGGCGCTCCGCCAACCGTCGATGCCCAGCCAGGCCCTGGAGTTTGGTATGATGACCTAGAGCCGGAGCCTATGGATGAGGATGAGGACGACCCCAAGCCAGAGGTGATGGAGCAGGATGACGAGAATGGAGAGGTCGATGAGGTAGGCGAGGATGTAGACATAGATGCCGTCGAGGATGCAGCTGTAGATGTAGACTTGGAAGACGACTTTGACTCTGATGCTGAGGCTGACGCTCTCCTAGCAGACTACTGGGGAGATCAGGAGGGTCAGGCTGATCAGGAGGACCCCGACATGGACGTGGATGAGCCAGAGCCGGATCGCAGCTCTTCAGAGGAGTCAGCTGAGTCTTCCATTGAGTCCGACGATTCCAGCGACCCAGGCTTATGAGCCTTAGACTAGTTGGTCGGCGATAGGGATCCCTACCTTTTTGTTATAGTGATCCTTAGTATAGACCTACTCACCCGGCCACCGACACTTTTTGGATTAATGGCCTTTTGACTTCGATGTTAGTTTGACCTTGACCTAGACCTGTAGCGGATCTGACTGTACTTGTATCTGCGTTCCTTGTATAAACCGTTTATATATATGAGAATGAGGTTTTACTTGATAATGTTTTGAGTGTTTGGCTTCCTTGCTCATCTTTATTTGTCAGGGTTTATATTCTGCTTCCGCATGTGTTTTCATACTCTGATTGTTGTTGGGTCGGCGAGATCTCCTGGGGACGTCGCACTCTGATCGACCGAAGTGATAAGGGGATGCTCGCGTTCCGATGGGTAAGTTGGGTTCGGGGCGTGACACAATGGACCGTGGCTCGTTCCAGCACCGAAGCAGAATACAAATGTCTTGCGGATACAACGGCGGAGTTAATGTGGCTTGAATATCTTCTTCGGGATCTTCATGTGCAACCACCCGAGCCACCCACTCTTTGGTGCGATAACTTATCCGCCATCTACTTATCTGCAAATCCTGTGTTTCATGCTCGAACCAAACATGTGGAAATTGATTATCATTTCATTCGGGAACGCATTACTCGGAAACAATTGGTAGTCCGCTATATTTCTACAGAAGAACAAAATGCCGATATCTTCACTAAAGGCTTGCCTACCCGCCGGTTTCTTCAATTGCGGTCCAAGCTAATGGTTCACCCTCACCATTAGCTTGCGGGGGGATGTTAAAGGAAGAAAATACTCAGCAAATATTTAGGGAATATTTGTTATTCTGTTGCCTTCTGTATCTTATCTGTTAAGGGAAGAAAATATTTAGAGAATATTTGTTTTGATATTATCTTAAATTTCTTATCTCTTAGAGTCCTTTATATATATTGTATTTGCAACACAATGATGTACATAAAAAGAGCAATAAAATTTTCTTCTCTAAAACGCAATTCTTCTTTCAAGTTCTATGTTCTTTTAAGTGATTGGAATTATCGTGAAAGAAAGTTTATTGTTCACTTGTTGCAACTTGTGTTGGAAAGAAAAAGATATACAACAAAAATTTCACTTTCCTGCTTCTCGAAATCATGGTCAAGAAAAGGAAAGTCCAAGTGTGTCTTCTTCCTTGACTGGGTCAACATGGGCGCAAGAAAGAAATAAAAAGACAAGGATTACCTTTCCATGGTGAAGTCGGCAAAGAAGAAGGGGCTCCCATCTAATATGCATATAAGGGTCTGTTTAGTAACGTTTCTGTTTCTTTATTTTTCTGTTCTTTTGTTCCCCGGAACAGAAAAAGAACAGAAATCCGTTTAGCAAAAAAAATCTATTTTTTTGTTTCTGTTCCAAAAAAGTGTTCTAGAAATAGATTTGGAACAGAAACAAGAAGCAAAAAAAATCTACTTCTTGTTTCTGGAACAAGAAAAAAGAAACGATTTTTTTTCTAAAATTCTCTAAAAATAAGAAACAATCCATCGGCCGCAATCTGCCCACCGCCGCCTCTCACTGTCCTTCACCGCCACCTATCGCCCGCCACCGCCGCCGCCGCCGCTCGTCGCCGCCCGTCGCCGCCCGCCGCTCGCCCCCGCCGCTCGTCGCCGCCCGTCGCCGCCTTCGCTCGCCGCCGCCGCCGCCACCCGCCGCTCGCCACCCGCCGCCCGTCGCCCGTCGCCGCCGCTCACCGCCGCCGCCGCTCGCCGCCGCCGACGCCGCCGCCGCCGCCGCCGCCGCCGCCGCCGCCGCCGCCGCCGCCGCTCGTCGCCGCCGCCGCCATTCGCCGCCGCCGTCGCTCGCAGCTCGCTCACCGCTCGCCGCCGCCGCCGCCGCTCGCCGCCGCCGCCGGTAGCCCAGAAGGGAGAAACTCGTCCATGGAATAGAAATGGATCATTCGCACTCTAAACGCGTTTCTATTCTTTTTCTATTCCAGGAATAGAAATTTTGTATAGTTGCTAAACGCTATTTTTTTGTTAGAAACTGTTCCAAGAAATAGAAATAGAAAAAAACTATTTCTGATCAAAAATTGTTTCTGGGAACAGAAACGTTGCTATGCAGACCCTAAATGTTCGGATAGAGGAGTCTTGATATACCGTTGTTGATGAAGAGCAGCGTGGGGTCTTGAAGTGCCGTTTTTCACGCGAGCGCTTGTCATTAAATTCGTTTGTGCAATTACATCAATAATTTAGTGTTCAAGTTGAGTAAATCTTGTGATATGATTTGTGTATAATTCTTTCGCGAGATTGAGATTGTATTTTGTAAGGAATTATGGAGGTAAATACTATGTAAATTATTGGATATAATTGAGATTTGAGAAATATTTAGAGTGTTTGAATGAATCGAATATGCTTGTAATTTCTGTTATATCGCTCGAGTTATAATAAAATTCGTTATTACTCTGCTCGTAAATTTTATTTATTTTATTATTTGATCACTTAGTTTTGCAATACGGTGGACCTAGACTATTTAAGATTGTAATAATGTGTTCTGACAACTGCTTTGAAACGTTTTCTAGCCACTACTCGGGACAAAGGAGGAGAGGATGCGCTGGAAGGTCTACACTTGTTGCCATGTTTTCATGTAATAATATCAACTCACCGACAACATATATATATAAACTTGAACCACGATAAAGTACGTGGCTGATTCAGGATCAGTCAAGTGCACGGCATTAAACTCACATATGCAAGAAGGAGGTCGAACGATCTTCATTGATTAGTTCAATCACATTCGTGAGAAAGATGCCCATTTGAAAACTGACTTTCCTGAGGATGGGGAAGGCGGTCCTGTTAGTAAATGGATTGAGAAGTAGAGACTCTAGTATTATTGGTGTAAGATTTGAGTTCCATGCTCCTGGAGAGCAAAAATTGAAAAGTGAAGAGAATTAGAGATACAATCAATAAAAAAAAAAAACGTTTCTTGAATGATTAGTAGCCATTACGTAGAAGGTACCATTAATCTACATCTTTGCCGATAAATTTTCCAAGTATCTCTGAGTCCAGAGCTTTATAGTGAAAAGGACACATGGGGAGAGAGATCGCAGAAGAAGATGGGCTGCCGACAGGCTCTCTGCTTCTCAAAGACGTCTCCGGCGATGGCAACCCTGGCAACTCCTCGTCTTCAAGTGACCCCTTGGTCACGCCTCTCGTCGTCTTTAGCACGCTCGTTGCCGTTTGCGGGTCTTTCGTCATTGGGTGCGCTGTGAGTATTGTTGCATCAACTGTTGGTTAATTGCTTGCATGTAGTTTGATCACTAAGAACCCCAGCTCTGTTTTCTGTTGAGCAGTCTTGCTTTCCTTTTTCTTCTTTCTTGCATTTCTGTCACATGTTCTTTCAATTTATAGTGAATGTTTCGTTAGAGAAAGAAAGAGGAAGAAACAAATTGCTCCAGCAATGTTTGTCTTTTTGATTGTGTGGTTGGTCAAACTTTCATTTTCATTCAAGATGGTGGTTTTTGTTTTGGCATTCGTATGATGTTGCAACGAGCAAGGTCTATACCTGCAATTCTTGTTGCATATCTGATTGCTCTTTCTTTCTTTTTTTTTTTTTTTAATTTCGGGGGAGCTAATAATGTTGCAGAAGCACCTGCTGGCATGTCGTGGATCAGATGGCTTAATACATCACATATATTAGGTTGACCTGGATTGTTTCGGAATAAAAACGTCATAACTGAAGTTGCTCCTTTGTGATCAATTACGTTTCGTATGGAAACTCAATTTGGCAAAGAGACATGAAATTATCACATTTCACTCCTTGGATTGCATTTTTTAGAAAAGATACTTCTATAAAACCAATTTTCAGGTAATGTAATCTTTTATACATATATATTTTTTGGCACTGTAATGTGATCTCCAGGCAACTGCTCTGTTCAAGCTGAGTTTCTCATGAGATTACTCTCCACCAAGTAGAGGTTACCATAACTAGTGGCATATTTCTATAATGCAGTCTGGTTACTCATCACCCTCTGAGTCGGGCATAATGGAGGACCTGGGGCTCTCTACGGCGGCAGTGAGTCCTATCAAGCGTACACGCTACATGGCTACCATTTTATTATAATCTCTCAGCCCTATATAGTTATGTTATTAGAGGGAAAATACGGTTAATTATGCATTTTGAATATCATTCGCTGTCAGGAACTGAGATGTAAGATGTCCAGAGTGCATTACTAGAAAGCATAATGATTTGCGGCCGCTTTCAGCTAATTTTTTGTTCAGTGAGATTCTGTGTAGAACGTCTGTTATAAACATAAGGAATTTCATTCGAACTTTTCCCTAAAAGCATGGTCGATGCCAAAAAAATACGACCTAAAGGGCTAGCTAACAAAGACTTCTTTATCTGTGAGACCATTGGAATAAGGGAATTTCTGAGTCACGATTCGGGTTCTCTAATTTTAATATTCCGTTTTTCTCGTGTTACAGTATTCGCTTTTTGGTTCTACATTAACAATAGGAGGGTTAATAGCATCATTGATTAATGGGCGGATGACAGATATGATGGGTCGTAGGCGTGTAAGTCATTCTCTAGCCTTTCCAGCTATTCTTGAATTTGAAAATGATATACGTTCAACTAGGCATGGCCATGGCTCGGAACCGGCCGGTTCCGGTTCCGTGGTTCCGATTGGGCGGTTCCGGTTCGTAATTTAAAAATAAAAAAAATAAATTATTAAATAAAAAAATAATGAATTATAAAATTATGAAATAATAAATTATTCAATATAAATTGTAATCAAAATATAAATTGTAGGGGTGATTGGTTCCTGGTTGGGTTCCGCTTGGAACCAGGAACCGAACCGGTAAGACCGGTCCCTTAATTTTAGAACTAGGAACTGGACGGGCAAATCATAGAACCAGGAACCCGACCATTGGTCCGGTTCTAGACAGTCCAATGGAACCCTTTGCTCTTAACCAGCAAAGGATCGTAGCTACAAAAGGCATACAATTTTACATGCTCATGGTTTGACTTTGGTTTTATACACAATCTCTTTGATGGTCTCTTTATTCCTATTCGATGTGGGATTCTTAGCATTTGTATGAAGACAAGACAAGAATCTCACATTGAATGTGTTCAAGACAAACCGAGAGTCCTACATCGAATAGGAACAAAGAGGCATTAGAATCATTGTGTATAAAATCCAAGCCAAGTCTTGTAATTAGAGTTCAATACACTCAAGCCAAGCATTGTAATTAGAGATCAATGCACATACAATGCATGGCAATTAGAGTTCAAATTGTTTTATAAAAAAAAATTAAATAATGAATTTTTTTAAAAAAATTTCATTATTATTTTTTTAAAAAAATAATTTGGAACCGGCCCGTGGCCTCCACAGGCCGGTTCCGGTTCCGAACCGCTGGCCCGGTCAACAGGCCGGGCCCGGGTTTGACCGGGCCGGTTCCTGGCCAAAACCGGCCCGTAGCCATGCCTAGTTCAACGAAGAACCCGAAAAAATCTTACAGATTTCTTACTTGATGCGATGTGATGCAGGCAATGGGGATTTCACAAATATTTTCCACTGCAGGATGGTTTTCTATAGCATTGGCCAAGGTTCGTGCTCTGTCTATTTGCCGCTTAAGGATTTTTCTTCATAGATTGTCAATGACTTGATCCACAAAACTTCAATCATATTTTACTTTTCTGAGTTGTTCATTCTCCGTAACGGCTGAGACGCAGTTAATGGTGTATTTCATGTTACCTTGCAGAATACTTGGTGGCTTGATATTGGAAGACTGTTAAATGGAGTTGGCATTGGGGTTTTATGTTACGTGGTAAATGCAGAAACATTCAGATTTCCTATCCTAATTAATTTCTAAAAGATGTTGGTGGTAATATTGTTGCCAAACAGGTACCTGTGTACATTGCCGAAATAACACCCCAAAGTATTCGGGGAGAATTCACAGCTTTTATTCAGGTGAAAATTTTGGGCCACTGTAAAATATCATTGGTGTCAACTCAATGCATTAACTATCAACCTTTGCTGTATCTGGTTGCAGTTTTCGTCATGCTGTGGCTTTTTGTTGATTTACTTTCTTGGAACCATCGTTTCCTGGCGTATCTTGGCCTTGATAGGTACTGTCTCGGTTCTCTTCTACTTTGTTTTGTTAGATTTTGTCTTGGGAAACATAATAAGGTCACTGTCCATGATTTTATTTTCAGGTTGTATCCCCTGCGTACTTCAAATTTTCGGTTTATTCTTTATCCCGGAGTCTCCTAGATGGCTGGTAAGTTGTTTATGCAGTGTACCAGGTACTCATGAGGAGCCACGCAATATCGTGATATATATATATATATATATATATATATATATATATATATACCGTTCTTATTTGAAACTTCAATTTCGATTGTGGCCATCACTTTGCTCTATGTAGCTTCATTCGATGGTGACAATTTCATTGGTTTTATGTCCAAATTTTTCATTCAATGGTGATGATTTCATGGTTGAGTAAACATGACATAATGGAACTTGGATAATTAGATGATGGGGCAATGTAAATAGCACAAGTAGAATGCTGCATGCGATGAGGAGAATTTTGAAGCCTACCACGACGTATTGCAAGGCATGGAAATCTTTTTGAATATTATCATGTGCAAACACCTTACATTGTTAAAATTTTAGACTGAAAATGGGAAGAGTGGTAATGAAGTCAATAATTTGCCAAAGTATAATTTTACTCATGACTGAAATTGAAGTGTAGTGGTGAACTGAGAATGACCTGAGGTATAGGCATTACA
This sequence comes from Syzygium syzygioides, assembly GCA_031216285.1. Classification (NCBI taxonomy): domain Eukaryota; kingdom Viridiplantae; phylum Streptophyta; class Magnoliopsida; order Myrtales; family Myrtaceae; genus Syzygium; species Syzygium syzygioides. Next base: position 25,913,474 of record CM062243.1, on the reverse strand, counting down.
TTTTCCACGTTAATACAATTTGCGCGGATCATTTACGTAAGAGTTCACTAATTATCCAAAAATCTGAAATCATAAGATGAAGTTATTGTAGAAATATTGGAGCGAGGACTCTGCATTTTCCATTGCAAGGAAGATGATTAGTGTAGTTATGACTGATAGGTAAAGGTCGGTCAAGAAAAGGAGTTTGAAGCCACACTGGAGAGACTCCGTGGCAAAAGTGTAGACATTTCCCGGGAAGCAACTGATATTAGAGTAATTTCTCCATTTCACACATCAATAGTTGAAAGTTTTCCCTTTTCCTTGTACTTTTCAATGTTTCTATTCAAATTGTCTTCCAGGACTATACGGAAACCTTTGAACGGCAATCCCAGTCTAGAATTCTCAATTTGTTTCAACGAAGATATGCTCATTCCCTCATAGTAAGCCTTCCCTCCAAAATATTCAAATTGCTCGCCATTTTTTGCTCCTTTCCTTTTATTTCCTAATTTTTTTCAAAGCTTAGATAGGAGTCGGATTGATGATCCTTCAACAATTTGGAGGGCCGAATGCATTTTCCTACTATGCAAGCTCTATATTTGAATCGGCTGGTAAAAATCACACTATAAATTTGTTAGTTAATCATAAAGAACAAAGACTTGGTAATCTCAACTTACTTTCCTGACAGATTTTTCAAGCAGCATTGGTACCCGAAGCATGGCTGTTGTCCAGGTATACTATCGAGAATTTGGCTAGATGATGAATTTTATTTTTCACAATTTGAAGATTCCTCACCTGTTTTTCAGATCCCGGCAACTGCTTTCAGCGTAATCTTGACAGATAAGGCTGGAAGAAGACCTCTTTTAATGGTGATGAAACCAATACAAATCGACGTAATTTCCTAAATTAAGTTGCTCGTAAGCAATACCAAATTTGATCTTCATTTGCAGGTTTCTTCAGCTGGAATGGCTTTGAGTAGCATTGTTCTAGGATTATCATTCTTCATGCAGGTATTCGAGCACTAACTGAGCCCTACTCCTCCTTCTTAATCTCATAAAGTGGCCTGATTTTTTTTCTTAAATACCTTAATGTGAAACCAGGACCTGCAGTATTGGACGGAAGTCACTCCTATTTTGGTATATGTATGCATTATGGTAAGCCTGTGTAACAAATATTATCTACTTTCTTGTATTTCAACTCTTATACAGCTGTCTCTTATGGTTGAGGGCATAACGAGTTGCACCTCAATCCTACTTTACCAGGCAATAATATTGGAGAGCACACTTTGACAAAAGAAGAAAAAGGATTTCGCCTAGTAGTTCTTATTGATAGAACACATATGGCAAATGAATTTCTTTGTCTGCTCATTGCTCAATCTATCTAGGACAAGATCAGGACAAAAAAGGAAAAACGTTCGACCACGTTTTCTTATAACATGTAAGCAAAAGTTAGATAATTCTTCATAATAATATTGCTGCTTCTAAGGCCTCAACAGTCTTTCCAGGACTAGTTGTATTGAAGTTGCTGACAGATGATTATTGCAATAGGTGTATTCCGTAGCTTACTCACTTGGCATGGCGGTGTTACCGTGGGTCATAATGTCCGAGGTAAATACATACCTTCCGTCTAACATTGCACTCTATTGTCTCTACTTCAAGACCATGTATAGGATTAGAAACCTGTTTATTTTGGTGGACATGTTGTCAATAGGTATTCCCAGTAAATGTTAAAGGGTCGGCTGGCAGCCTGGTGTCCTTCTCCAATTGGTCCTGTTCTTGGATCGTCAGCTACTGTTTTAACTTCATGTTTGAATGGAGCGCACCTGGTAATTAATCCTCCTCTTTTTTTCATTCTTGTTCTAGAGTTTTCACCAGCTATGCTTCTCTGGAGCCTAAATACATGTACTGCATGTGTTCTTATGTTGCACGTATGTACTAACAAATCTTTGTCTTACTGCTTTCAGGAACCTTTTTGATCTTCGCATGCGTTTGCGGTTTAACTATCTTATTCACTGCGAAGCTAGTGCCGGAGACCAAGGGGCGAGCATTGGAGGAATTGCAAGCATCACTTGCCCATTTTCTGCAATGATTTGTACTTTGCTGAAATCTGAGTTGGTAGGATGATTGTGTTGCCAACCACAAAAGGCATTGAGTCAGGCTGGCGAGAGCCTTTTTGTGGGAATGACCCTTTTGTGCCTGATTGGGGCAAAAATAGGGGTGACAAGCAAAGAGAGATTTCCTTGCAATTTGTTTAACCTTTTACAAGATTGATTTCACCGTGCTCTGGCCAAGTTTGTTGGATACGGGCAAATTGCCATACCAATGATGATTGATGCGCAAACAATTAAGGCTTTAAAACGTTAGTCCATGGCACAACTTGCATCAAATTTTCATCTGTCTTTTTCAAAGTGTACACAAATATATTCTGTGATGAAATCGGTAACTGCTTGTCCTTTTGATGCCTTAAGTGAACATAAACCAATCTCGGATAGGGCAAAAGTTCACTTGACGATGCGTCCTCTAAAAGTTGGCCGAGTTAGCATATATTTTATCACGTTCATCTTGCACATTACATAAACCGTAGTTAGTAACATGTAGTGACGCAGTTTATTACAAGCAAAATGCACGGATAGACAGTTTTTCCATAGGGGTATATCTTCTTTGTGCATCATTTAGCATTCTATTAAGGTAATACAACGCCTGTTCTTTGCCATCGTCATTCTCCCGTGTCGGCATGCTTTGGATGATAGTATTTTCTGCCGATAGATAGAGATTCAAAGGCCTATTGCTTTAGATGGCATCAAAGCTGGGGGACTAGATAAATATTCCTTAATACGATTGATGGATTTTATTTGTGACAAATGGGCCGCCCATGATGGGCCAACCCAGCCCATGAAAGAAAAAGTAACTGCACATGGTAGTTATTGGCTGAAGACAAAAAGTCACAATGAGAACATACGTGAATAAGGAAGTTGCATTGTGTGTGTAATTTGAAGAACGCTCTCACAATAAGACAAAAATCAAGAAGACTTTGTCTTTGTACAATCAAAGGATTGTTCTCTCTCTCAAGGCTGTGATTAGTGCATTTAATCTGTGGCTAAAGAGGTATGTTCGTTTTTCGTAATATACTTCGAACGATCAGTGATTCAAGCGTAGAATGGGCACGTTTTTCCGCAAATTTTGTATTATGTTTAGGAATTTGTTTCCTTCATTGGTATCAGAGCATGTGTTCTTGTTTCCTGATCGTTTAACATGTTTATAACTCGAAGTATTGGCCGGAATTCGTGAAACGACGCCGACGAACGCTCGGGTACGAAAAACCGACACCCGGCCGTACTGTTCGAGTTCGTTTCTCGATTTCCGTGCGTCAAAATTATTTTTGAAAAGTGTAGGGTCGTAGTGCTCGTCGAGACGAGCAAAACGACGGGTGGAACGCCACCGGGGGATGCCGCACGCGCCCCCACGCGCCGCTACAAGGGGCGGCTGCACCGGCACGTGCGTTGCACGTGCGCAGCGGTTGCTGCGCGCGCGTGCAACGCCCGCGCCACGTACGCGTGTGTGGCGTGGCTGACGTCACGCTGACGTCAGCCACGCGGCTACCCATGACCCGACCCGTGACCCATGACCCGACCCGAGACCCGACCCAGTGACCCGTTGACTTGACCCGGTCATCCATTGACCGGTGACCGGCGTTGACCTGCGTTGACCGGCGTTGACCACCGTTGACCGGCGATTAAAAAAAAAAAACGATGCGGACAGAATGTGTTTCTTACAATATCGTATCATGATTTGAAATATAGTCATTTGATTTTTTCTGCATTTGTTGCAGGAAAAATGGTACGAAGATATCAAACCCCTATTATACCTAGAACGACGGCTCAAAAGGAGAAGCTTGAGAATCTAAGGATCAAGCTGGCTCTTTACCGGTGGGATGCTGATGATGACATGATGACATACATCATCAAGGTCAACAAAATGATACAAGATATCATTTGGAACGGTTTCGTGATGCCTGAGTATGTGATGGTCGGGGCCCTCAAATGCACCAATTCTGATGAGTTAGGAAGAATGATTGATAGGGTTTGGGACACCTTAGTAGGTCTGAGCTACAAGATGATTGTGGAGAAATTCATGATAGAGTACATACGGGTCGGGGCAAGAAGGACGTCAACCCTTGCATTGAATCGGTCTCGGCGCAATACGTTGCCCGAATCTAGGGGTTTTCCGGGTGCCTCTTTTTGTTTGCCAAAGAAAATAAAATTTCCTGAGGAATTCTTTGAGTCATTTCCAGTTTATAGAAAGATGATTACCACCTGATTGTGTTTATTCTTTTTAGTAAGCTCTTATGGATATGTTCACTATAGGTTGGTGTTAGATATCTTGGGTGGATAGTTCTCTTTATGTTGGTGTTTATGTTTATTTTCTTTGATGGATTCATTTCTTATGTACATAATGTTATGTAAATGAATGTTGATGGATATTCATGTTGTGAATAGTTTATAGTACTATTCTGTTTTAATATTTATCTTATTAGTATCATATTGAGTTGAGTGAGAGTTTTAAAAGTTTTAGTAACTTTAAAGAACGTAATTTTACCTTAATGATTATATTAACGGTAATTTCACATTAGGATTTTTGATGATGATTGGGAACGTAGTGAACTTTCGAATCTAAAGCCTATGTGAAATTATTCATTAACATAATCAATTTGTGTAAAATTGATGCATAAATAAGTGGCATTAACAATTCGTGCTTGTCTGTCTGATATGTTCAGATTCAATGGCTTCAGCATCAAAGAATATAGTTGCTGAACTGAACAAATGAGAGAAACTTAACGGTGATAATTATGAAATTTGGCATATGAAAATCCAATATGTGCTGGAAGAGCAAGAGGCTCTGGAAGCTCTTAACCTGGTTATGGAAGAGCCTGAAGACGGAAACACTGCACAACATAAGAGAGATAAGGATGCATTTGCTGTATGGAAAAGGAAAAACTCTCTTGCTCGCATCACTTTGCTGAGTAGCATGGATAATGATGTCATGCGAGAGTTTAGGCGTTTTGAAAATGCTAAGGAGATGTGGGGAGTATTGGCAGCAAGGTTTGGTCATACATCTGTAACCAAGCTTAGACAGCTCACTATAAGATTTGATTCTTATAAGAAGCCACATGGTCAGTCCATGAAACAACATTTAAGGAAAATGTCAAACATGATTAATGAGCTGAAGGATGCTGGCCATGTTTTGACCGATGAGCAGCAAGTGCAAGCAGTGATTCGTTCTTTGCCTCAGAGTTGGGAGCATATGAAGTTGCACTTAACTCACAATGAGAACATCAAAACCTTTGAGGATGCAATGCGCCACTTAGAGCTAGAGGAGGACCGTCTCCTGGCAGATAAGCCGGTAGTTGACATTTACTATGCAGGCTCTAGCTCACAAGGGCCTTCGAGCTCTAAGCGCGAGCGTCCTGATTCGTTCAGAAGGTGGAGAGGTAAGAGAACAATTTCTTCGGGGAAGAAACCAAAAGACGATTAACACCAAAGAGGAAAGCGTCCTCAAGTTAAGAATATGTCGAGGGTGAAGTGCTACAACTGTAGCAAGAAGGGCCACTTTGCTCGCGATTGCGGCGAGCCAAAGAAGGTAAACTCTCATTGCATTCTTGAGAACTTTGTTTATGTGTCAAGTTCTGTATTTTTAACTGAGTCTAATCCTTTGTGGACTGTAGATTCGGGAGTAACAGACCATGTAGCGAAGGACAAAGATGCCTTCGTGGAGTTCCGACGGGTTTCGACTGGAACGAAATGGATCTATGTAGGGAAAAACTCTAAAGCAGAAGTTAAAGGAATTGGCACCTGCCAGTTGATGATGCGTGGTGGACGCACATTGTTCCTACATGATGTACTATATGCTCCGGAAATTCGTCGGAATTTAGTGTCTGTTTTGGTGTTGATTAAACTTGGTTTTAATTTAAACTTTCATAGCAGTGGTGTTGATTTGTATTTGAGTACGAATTATTATGGTTGTGGTTACTTTTTGGATGGTTTTATCGTACTAGATGTTAACTGCAGTAATGTTAACGTTTGTTATTCCCTGTTTACATCTTCCAACTCTTATGAAAATGATGTGAATGTGTGGCATGCTAGACTTGGTCATATTGGCCAACAACGAATGCAAAGATTAGCCAAAGAGGGCTTATTAGGCAATATTGAAAAAGTTGATTTGCCTATTTGCGAGCATTGCCTGGCTGGGAAAACAACAAGGAAACCATTCGGAAAGGGCACAAGAGTTGAGTTTCCTTTGCAACTAATCCATTCTGACATCTGTGGTCCAATGAATGTAAGAGCAAGGCATGAGGCTGTGTATTTCATCACATTCATAGATGATTGTACTCGATTTGGATATGTCTATTTGATTTCTCATAAATCTGAGGCATTAAGTTGCTTCAAGAAATTTATGAACTTAGTAGAAAATCAATTAGATAAGAAAATAAAAGCGTTCAGATCCGATCGAGGTCGAGAATATTTATCTGATGAGTTCAGAAATTTATGTGATGAAAAAGGAATAGAAAGACAGTTGTCTATTCCATATACTCCTCAACAAAATGGTGTTGCCGAGAGGAGAAACAGAACCCTATTAGAAATGGTTAGGTCTATGATGGCACAAGCTAACTTATCAATCTCCTTTTGGGGTGATATTTTGTTAACTGCTGCCTATGTTCTTAACCGCGTGCCTTCTAAATCAGTTACTTCCACTCCGTATGAGTTATGGACAGGTAGAAAACCTGATTTAAGTTTTCTTAAACCTTGGGGTTGTGCTGCTTATACTCACGAGCCCTCTCATAAATATGGGAAACTGGGTCCCAGAGGCAAAAAGAGTTTTTTCATAAGATACTCAGAGCACTCAAAAGGGTATGTGTTTATAGGTGCACAAGAAAGTGGGAGTATAACTGAGTTTGAATCACGAGATGTCACATTCTTAGAGAATGAGTTTCCTACTAAGGGCGAAATAGGTGAGGACAACTCACTATTTGAAACTTTGGATCCTGATAATGAAAATGATAAAGTTTGTCAAAATGAGAGCAATGTGGGAAGTGAGGAATTAAATTCGACTCAATCTCAATTGCAACCCTTTGATGAGACGATACCGTCATTATCTAATCCAAGTGGGAGCATAATGGAGAGTAATGTGCCACGTATACAGTCTCCCGTACGGCAAACAAGTCGCAAAAGTGTTCCCCGACGACGTTTTGACATTGAAGGGGAAACTTTTATCGTCGCTCCACAAGATGAAGATGAGCCAAGGAATGTAAATGAGGCTCTAAGTTGCCCTAATAAGGAAAAATGGATAGATGCAATGGAAGAAGAAATGGAGTCAATGAAGTCAAACCATGTTTGGGAACTGGTTGATCTTCCAAAAGGACGCAAAGCTATTGGGAACAAATGGGTTCTTAAAATAAAGCGAAAAGCTGATGGCTCAATAGAAAGATATAAAGCTCGCATCGTGGCGAAAGGGTATAATCAACAGGAAGGAATTGATTATGAGGAAAATTTTTCTCCTGTAGTAAGATTTACCTCAATTCGCCTTATTCTGGCAATAGTGGCAAGTATGGATCTTGAATTACATCAAATGGATGTAAAGACTGCTTTTCTAAATGGAGAATTAGAAGAAGAAATTTACATGGAGCAACCAGTTGGCTTCAATGTAAAAGGCCAAGAACAAAAGGTATGTCGACTTTTGAGATCGATATATGGCCTTAAACAATCTTCAAGACAATGGTATACGCGTTTCCATAATGCCATAGTGGCCTATGATTTTACAATGATTGATGAAGATCATTGCGTGTATATCAAAAGATCCAAAGATCAATTTGTGATCTTATCATTATATGTTGATGACATACTGATTGCCGGAAGCAATAAGGAGTTGGTTAATACTATTAAGAGTTGGTTATCATCCAATTTTGAGATGAAAGATATGGGTGAAGCTGCATATATTCTTGGAGTTAAGATTTCAAGAGATCGTTCCAAGAGATTATTGTCTCTTTCGCAAGAAACTTATATCAACAAAGTTCTTGAACGATTTAGTATGTATGATTGTAAACCCATGGATACTCCTATTGCAAAAGGTGAAGGATTGAGCCGTAGGTTGTGTCCTAAGACTCTACAAGAGAAGGAACGAATGAAACGTGTTCCTTATGCCAGTGCTGTTGGGAGTTTAATGTACGCTATGATGTGTACGAGACCTGACATATGTTTTGCAGTTGGAATGGTAAGTAGATACCAATCCAATCCAGGTCAAGCACATTGGAAAGCCGTTAAAAGAATCATGAGGTATCTAAAGGGTACTGCTGATTATTCTCTGAGTTATCAAGGAAAGGATCTGCGACTTGAAGGCTACTCAGATGCTGACTGGGGAGGAGATTTAGACGAAAGGAAATCTACCTCTGGATTTGTATTCTTACTGAATAATGGCGTCATATCTTGGAGCAGTAAGAAACAAACATGTATAGCATTGTCCACCATGGAAGCAGAGTTCGTGGCATTGTCAGCAGCAGTACAAGAGGGAGTTTGGCTTAAGAGATTTTTGGATCATTTAGGTATTGTTGAGCATGCTGCAAGCTCATTGTTAGTCAATTGTGATAGCCAAGCAACGATATCATACACTAAAGATCCTAAATATCATGGCAAGACCAAACATATAGATACCAAGTACAATTTTGTTAAAAATATGGTAGCACGGAAAGATGTGAACTTGCAGTACATATCTACGCATAGTATGATAGCAGATCCTATGACAAAGCCAATTCCTAGAGATGTTTTCACTGGTCATGTAAAATCTCTAGGACTGCGTAGATGCTAATGTACTGAATATTGTTATTTCCCTGAATGTTCACATTTGAATGAAATTGTTATATCATTGTTAATGCCTACGATATTTTATTTATGCATATTAATACTTAGTGTATTATGTCGAGAAAGTATGTCGGACAAATAAGATTAACCCACTCACACGGGTAATCGCCTCTATTTACTGTGTGATAAATAGAGATGAGACAATTTTTAGGCTTATTATCTAGGTGATAATCGAGAGCTCAAGCTTAAAATATAAATGTTGCCTTAGCTAAGTGCTAAGATGAGGACATAACATTTACTATGTCCGAAAGTAAAATAACCCACATATTTTACTTTTATCTGTCTTTGATGCCAGATGTGAGTTCTAATGGATTTTTTAGAGCAGTAGATATGTGAACTCAAGTTTAGACATTGGGTATGTCTGAACTATCATCTGTACGGTATTGAATGTAAAGACATACGCTTCACGGGAAAGGAGTTAATACCGTAATACGTATTTCATACTACGTATGCATAAGACGACCGATAAGAGTGGCAAAAGTTTTTGATCTCAACTTTATGCCATGTGAGACTCTTGAGGATATGAGTTCTTCATTTAGTGCCCTCACGACTCCAACTTATTCTCAAAGTTTCTATTTAGTGTTCGCTATCTTAGGATGTTGTCAATGGTCATGAATGATACGATCTAATGGAACATTCCTAGAAAAGCGAGCTGGACTGAAATAGAGAGGTTTAAGGAAAGAGGAAGATCAATTTATCATGACGTCACATTCTATTTTTGTATTCACAGGTCGACCAATTATGATTTTAAGTAAATTATAGTTGTGAATACAATATGCGAAATATTAAAAGAGATCAAAAGAGATATAAATGTGACTGATTGATCTAGGGTACTGCATACTATATCTACTCGGAAAACATTGTACCCAATTTTGAGCTGCTGTGTATTCCTAACAGATGCATTGCAACGAGCTCTCGAAGTATGCTGGTCGCACGGATTATTTGCTAGTATGAATATTGCAAAGAAGAGAGTTAATGTTTAGCCCACCATGTGCGAGTGGGAGATGATGGGTTTTATTGTGACAAATGGGCCGCCCATGATGGGCCAACCCAGCCCATGAAAGAAAAAGTAACTGCACATGGCAGTTATTGGCTGAAGACAAAAAGTCACAATGAGAACATACGTGAATAAGGAAGTTGCATTGTGTGTGTAATTTGAAGAACGCTCTCACAAGAAGACAAAAAGCAAGAAGACTTTGTCTTTGTACAATCAAACGATTGTTCTCTCTCTCAAGGCTGTGATTAGTGCATTTAATCTGTAGCTAAAGAGGTATGTTCGTTTTTCGTAATATACTTCGAACGATCAGTGATTCAAGCGTAGAATGGGCACGTTTTTCCGCAAATTTTGTATTATGTTTAGGAATTTGTTTCCTTCAACGATCGAAGGCAAGTTGATGCTTTTCTTTCCGGATAAACTTTTGTTGATCTTTTAATTTAAGCAAAGGAGAAAAAGCCTCTATTTTTCCAGACAAGTTAGAATTAAATCTACGAAGAAATTTACTTTGCCAATTATCATTTGCAATTATTTCTCAGTTGTGGGTGGCAGTAACTGTAGAATTGCCTTTGCTTTGTTTTTATCTATCTCCATTTCTCCTTGATTTACTAGGAATACTAGAAAATTGCCAGCCTCAACTCCAAAAGTATTTTTCAAAAAATTCATTTTCAATTTCTATTTCTGTATCCTAACAAAAGCTTGCTCAAGATAGTTCAGATAACTTACTTGTTTTGATTTGACGATGATATCATCAGTGTAGACCTCCATGAACTCCCCAATAATGTCGTGGAAGATGAAATTCATCACCCTCTGATAAGTTGCTCTAGCATTCTTCAGACCAAACATCATCACCAACCATTTGAACATAGCAATGGCTCTAGGACATATGAATGTAGTCTCATGCACATCTTCTTCCGCTTTGAATATTTAATTGTATCCCAAATGGTCACCCATTTAATACATAATCTCATTGCTCGATGTCGAATCAACTAGCGTGTCAGCCATTGGCATTTGATATTCATCTTTAGGAGTTGCAGCATTTAGGTCTCTAAAGTCTATGCAAACCCTCAATTTGCCATTTTTCTTTTTTACATGCACTATTTTGATGAACCCTACTGCTAATAATGGCTCGAATTCTTTCAATTTGAGAATAATTTCAGGAGCAAACCTCATTGGGGGTTGCTTGTGTGGTCGAAACCCTTTTTTGATCCGCAACCTGTGTTCTACTACACCTCTTCTTAGTCCTGGCATCTCATGATAATCCCCAGCGAAACAATCTCTATACTTCTTCAACAATTCCACCAAGTGCATCTTGAAATTTTCATCCAATAATGCACGAACAAAAATTGGTCGATGATAATGTTCATTACCGATGTTAATCTCAATTAATGGATTTTGAGCCTCCACCACTTTATCATCTTCTCTTAGTGGTGATTCCTCAAAATCTACTATGCAATCGGCAACGCTGACGGATTGTTCATTCTGTTCAGCCGAATAGGTTGAATGCCTCTCATCAAGGTCTTCAAACAATGTATGGTTCTCCATAGACAACCTTGTTTTATTGCTGCCAGCTCATCCTTGGGAATCTAGTCGACATTCACGTTGTCAAAATGGCAGAAAGCCATGTCTTTAGGATCAACTCTTGGAGGTTCTATAAAGCATGAGCTACTTATCACCTTTCTATTACGGTTTCAATTTACTCTTAATGCATTTTCCCAAGTCACATATATATTATGGTTAGCCTTAATATATTCAACCTTGTCTCCGTTCCAAAAGGCTAGCATTTGGTGAAGAGAAGGTGTGATCTATTGGTTTCCATGAATCCAATCTCTTCCCAGTAGTAGGTTATATGATCCATCAGCGTAAAAAACGAAGAAAGAGGTTTTAGAAGTCTTGGACTCAACGGTGAAGTCAGCAATGAAAACTCGCTTGGCCTGACTGATTGCCCTTGTGAAGTTTGAAAGATGAATGTTTGATGGAATGATCTCATCATCCTTTTTCCCAATGTTCTTGAAGTACTTGTATGAGATGGGATTCAATGTAGATCCCCCATCGACCTAAACCTTAGACACAGGTTTGCCATTGATTTTGGCCGATATGTTGAGGGCTTGAGATGCTTGGAGTTATGAGATGGAAGTTTTTCAAACTCCATCACCTCTTCTCTAGCGAATTGAAACTCGGCCATTTCTTGCTCATGAATTGCTGAATCTTTATCTTCTGCCTTCTTATCGACGCTATTTTGAACTTTGAAGGCAACTTGGCTTGAACCATATACGAACTCACAGGTGACATTGACCTCGTAAGTGTTGCAGGCCTTGGCTCAGAATTTTCCATCTTTGGAGATCCTAACTCCTGTGGTTCTCTACAGGTTTGAACTGATTTTTTGGGTTTCCTTTTCAAATCAAGTTGTTACCTCTGAATTTCTTTGGTTTATAGGCTGCCATGAGAGTCGGACTAACTGGCTAATATGAACTTGATTGACTTGATCTTGTAGTTCAAACATCTTCTTCTTTTGTTGTATTCTTCTTTTCTGAGTTCTGGACATGTTGCCCCCAGTCCTTGTATCTCACTAGCTTCGAACCACTATCTTTCTAGAGGATTATGTTGTACTTTCAAGGTTCGTCGGCGAGAGGACATTGATGAATTAGTATCCTCAGGAGGTAGCTCATCGAATTCCTCACCCTATCAAGTTGGAACGATATTTTGAGGATAGGGAGCTGGTGATGCATAGCTGACGTAGTAGTTGAACTTACCACTTGCTTCTTCCAATGTGCCAATAGTAGGGTCCCCTTCCTCATATCTCTACTGGAATGACTTCTATCTCATGGATTGCCCCCTAGGGAAAGTAATTCGGTCAAATTGTCTAGGGCGACTTGTCTGACCGATGTGATTAGGATTATTAACACGATTCGGTCAATGTTTACACCTTGTGTTTTGGCTTGGGAATCCTCCTCGCGGTGTTTTGTCTTTAGGCGGAGTATAATAATTTTGACCAATTTCTCGCTTGCACCAAGCACACAGATGCAGCTGTTATGGCCTTTCGCCTTTGAGTTTTACAGATACCATCTCAGCCATAAGAGGGAACGGGTCAACATCTAATTCCATTAGAGCTTTTTCTTTTCCATCGTGGTGTTTTGTCTTTAGGCGGAGTATAATAATTTTGACCAATTTCTCGCTTGCACCAAGCACACAGATTCAGCTGTTATGGCCTTTTGGCTTTGAGTTTTATAGATACCATCTCGGCCATAAGAGGGAACAGGTCAACATCTAATTCCATTGGAGCTTTTTCTTTTCCATCGGTAAACTTAATATTACCCAACCGAATTGCCTCTTGAATATTCTTCCTAAAAACAATGCAATCAACGGTATTATGACTCCATGAGTGGTGCCATTTACAATATTTCATATTTGCCAATTCCTATTTGCTCAATATAGCGGCTTTATCAAGCCATTGGCTAAAAGCAAATAAAAAATCTCATCCATTTTGTTCACAGCAAACAAATAGTATAGAGTATCTTTCACTTTAAGCATGATGTTCTCTTTAGCTTCTAGTATAGAGTATCTTTCACTTTAAGCATGATGTTCTCTTTAGCTTCTCTTTGACCCTATATGGCCTCAATGCTTGTATGGCTAGTCAATAAACATTTTGGCCATGGTTATCTCAGCATATTCTCCTTGGTCTAAGTCATCTTCAGGCTCATACCTTTCTACAAAGATCACATCAAGTTTACTTGGTTTCTTATCTTTTTCTTTCAATAGTTTTTCATACCTAATTGTCTTTGTTGCTAATTGGAAGAGGTCATTATATGGTCTTCCTTTCAATGTGTACCTTAAGGCAAACTTTCGGCCGCTAAAGGCTATCTCAGCAAAAGATCTTTTTGGCAATGATATGAGACATTGATTTCTCGCTCTTTTGAACTTAGACATAAACTGGTCTACCGATTCATTGTTCTACTGTTTGATAGCGGCCAAATCAGCAATAGACACATCAAAGAGTGACCAATAAAATTGGTTATGGAATTGTGTCTCCATTTGCTCCCAAGAGTGTACAGAATTGGCTAGTAGAGATGTATACCATGTGAAGGTAGTCTTGGAAACATAATAAGGGAAATAGCCTTAACTTCCAACAGTTGGCATGAGATGCATCGCCGTATTACGCAAAGAATTGACTAACATGCTCTACCATTGATTGATCATCTTCACCAGAGAAATGGTTAAATCAAGCATCTTGATAAGGCATTGTATCCATCCATTCTGGAAACGGCTTGCTATACACGGGTCTAATATTTCTTGGATCATACCCTAATTGCTGCATTTCTTGGTCTAGTATTAGCCGGACATTCTAGGAGTCTTGACTAGGGATCACTTGAGCTGGTTGCCCTCCGGGTAAAGGTGGTGGTCTAACTTGGTTGTTGACTACCAAATTTGATCCTTGACGAGCATACATTGGGTTGGGCATCCCCACTGCTTCCACTACAGGTCTTTGGTCATCTTGGCCCCCTAGGTGGAGACGGTGGCCTACCTTAGTTGTCGATAACAACATTAGGCCTGTATGGGGCAGGTGCTCTGTTGAATTGGGGTACTATTCCAATTGGCCTTACATTATCGACAGGAGGTGTTGGGTTGACTGGGTGTATATTTTCCACATTTGACAATGGCATATTTTGCTGAGTTTTTTGATTTATCGAGTTGCTATTATTACCATTTAAGTTAAGTTGGGCATGATTAAGCATATTACTTCCACTGACGGCCATTGGCCCATTGGTCTGGGTAGTAAAAACGGTTTCGACCTTTTGCAGAAGGGTTGATGCCATGAAAAATTCCGAACTGGTATACCCATGACAAATTTACCCTAAACTAATTTTTTGACCACAAAAAATCCCAAACTGATATACCCGTGATAAATTTACCCTCCGTTAGTTTCCTTTAAATTTTACTGTCAAATTACTAAGTTGAATGACACGTGGCAGTTGACAGGTGTACCAGTTTAGAGTTTTACCCCTTCGTTTGTCATAGGTTTACAAATTTGTGATTTTTTTATGATATTAATTCAATTTAACAGAAGGTAAATTTGTCACAAGTGTACTAGTTTTCGATTTTTGGTGGTCAAAAAATTAGTTTGGGATAAATTTATCATAGATGTACCAGTTTGGGATTTGTCATTGTTAAAAAATTTCAGGGTAAATTTGTCATAAGTGTACTAATTTGGGGTTTTTCGTGGTATTAACCCCTTTGCAAAATCCTAATGGGTGGTAAAGGTTGTACAATTTGTTCTACAATACCAAAAGTAACTTGAGCAGCAGTAGATGAAGGAACAAACCCGGAAGGCACATGATTAGTAGGATTTGCCTGCGTTTGAATTGAATGGCTCGATGCTCCTGGCCTGTGGATGACTTCATGGAAGGTGTTGACGATCATTGGCGCGACCACATCGACGAGGTATTTCGTTAGGTGGTAAGTCGTTTCATTCCCGTGCTCATAAAAAATCCTCCTCAAAGTAGCCATCATCACAAAATTAGGCTCCAACTGCATCCTTTGCTCGTCAGTGAGTTGTCTTACGATATTGACATCTCCACCTTGTTGTTGTTCTGCCACCGGTTGTGTAGTCAATGACTTAGAACGTCCTATTCTGTCATTGCTAGGTAGTGGTGATGGGTTGTTATCTCTAGCATTGTCAGGATCAAGTTGATTGTTCTCACCATCATATTTCCTCAAATCGGCCACAAATGTCTCACTGGGCATGCCAAAATGATGTTTCGCTGAAATTTTTCCCACGACGAAATATCTTTTATTGAAGTCGTTTTTCAATTTTTTAATTAAAGAAGACAGATTTTGTGGCGACTCCGGACATGAAATTTCATAGGAAAATGAAGAAATCAACAGCTTTATTTGAAATGGAACTTTACAGCGCAAATCGTGCTTGAATTTAATCGACGACAAGGTTTGGGAAGTACAACCACTACAACGTAACCGAACATAAACAAACTATACCTGAATTTAATCAATAACAAAGCTTGAAGATACAAAGATGCTATGTCGAAATTTAATCGACAACATAACATCTAAAATAGAGATACATGTTGGAATTTAATCGATAGTGTGGATCTGGAAACTATAGCTAACAAATATGTATGAATTTAATCGACGATGCGAGTCTGGAAATTAAAAGTACAGTGCATGAAAGTAAAAATAATTAAAAGATTGCATTTTTGTTTGATTTGCGCGAGGGGTTTTTTAGTATGCGAGCGATGGTTTTTGTAGTAGTTATCTTATAACCATCTCCGAGCAGTTCTTTTGCGGTTATAGCCACGTTCCTTTATTTTGGAAAGTTTTATGCCCGTATCCTCATGATTACACGATCTTGCCTTTATGCGGTTCCTCTGGGGGGCGGGGGGGCGGCGGCGACACCTTAGTGGCTTATCTCAATGCTACTAAATGATACCCTTGTCAATCATCGTTAACCATGCGTCGTCGTATATTGACAACCGATCACTAATAATCATTGATGTGCGCCGATATCGATACCAATCCTTGCGGTCGCCAATCGTTGAAGATGGGTCAAGTGCTTGATAATATTCGGCACTTTAGTCACGTGTTTATCCATATTGACGATTTAGTTACTTTTTTTTGTGCAAATAATAATAAATTCTGTCAAGAGTATTTAATATATATTCGTTATTCCCAAATGACGGGATACTTAGGTTCCGTTTGTTTTGCAGAAAATAACTTTCAGGAAAAGATTTTCCAGATTTTTGGGTGTTTGGTTCAAGAAAAATAAACAAGTCAAGGAAAATATTTTCCCTCAATGGAAAAAAAACATCTTCGAAAATGGGAAAAATGATTTCCTCTTTTTGAAAAGTTGACATCGATTTCCCTACTCATTCTTTCACTATTCATTTTAATTATTTTTTTAAATTCTAATTTTTAATTATTTTTTAAATTCTTTTCTTTTTTTCCTTTTTCTTTTTTCTTCTTTGGCTAGTCGGTGGCAAAGGCTGGCGACCAGCCACAAGCAAGCTTGAGCCTCACCAATCTGGCGAGCTTACCATGACTTGCCATTTGACGGCGTGCTCGCTCACCATATTGCGATTGGCAAGGCGGCGATGAGCTCGCTTGCCAAACCGCGAATCACGAGCTTGTCGACCTTTGGCAAGGCCCGAGCCTTGCCTGAGCGTTGACGATCTAGCGAGCTTGAGCCTTGCCAGCCTATGGCTAGGCTCGAGCTCGCTTGTGGCCGGTCGTCGGCTTTCACCGTGGCCGGTGACCTATCGGAGAAGAAGGGGAAAAAAAAGAAAAATAAAAAAATAACCAAAAAATTGATTTAATTTTTTTTATTAAAATTAGTGCATAGAGGAAAATTAAATCAAATTTTCCATACCAAACAGCGAAAAAATATTTTTTGAGTCTTTTTCAGATTTTAGTTGAATATCGAAAAATTGTGCCATTTTCTCGAAAAACGACTTACTGAAAAACATGCTCAAGCAAAGAATAAGGACAAAAAAGAATACAAAATTAGATGATCGTATGCGGCTATTCGCCAACAAATTTCCCTTGCAGCAGTCTCTGTGGTACTTTCGCCTAGCCGTAAGTCCATTTCTTTGAATTCCATATCTACCTCTCTCGCGCTCTCTCTCTCTCTCACCAACACACTGTCCTCTATATGCAAGCGCAGCTGATTCTTGCCACCACCATTTTTAAGCAAATCTTGTTGCTCCACGACAGCTTCATAGCAAGAAGGACACATGGGGAGAGAGAGACCAGAAGAAGATGGGTTGCCAACAGGCTCTCTGCTTCTCAAAGGCGTCTCCGGCGATGGTGGCCATAGCAACTCCGCGTCTTCAAGTGATCCCTCGGTCACGCCTCTCATCGTTTTCAGCACGCTCGTCGCCGTTTGCGGGTCTTTTGTCATTGGGTGTGCCGTGAGTACCATTGCATCAACTTCTCGGGAATTGCTTGCATTTAGTTCCGTCACTAAGAACCCGCCTCTGTTTTCTGTTGAGCAGTCTTGCATTCCCTTTTTTTTTTTTTCCCTTTTTTCATTTTCGCATTTCTGTCACAGGTTCTCTCAAATTCGAGTGAATGCTTTCTTAGAGAAAGAAAGAGGAAGAAACAAATTCTTGTTTTTTCTTTCTTTTTTTGCGTGTCTGGGTGTTGTGTGGAGTTAATAATGTTGCAGAAGCACCTGCTCGCCTGTTGTGGATCACCTGGCTTAATAGATACAGAATATTAGGTTGACCTGGAATTGTTTAAGAATAAAAATGTCACAACTGAAGTTGCTAGTTTATGATCAATTACGTTTGTTATGGAAACTCAATTTGGCAAAGAGACCTGAAATTATCACATTTCACTACATGGATTGCATATCTGAGAAAAGATACTTCTGAAAAACCAATTTAGAGGTAATGTAATCTTTTATCTTTTTTGTTTTGCCTCTGTAATGTGATCTCCCGGGCAACTGTTTTGCTCAGGGTGTAGTTTCTCATGAGATTACTCTTCACCAAGTACAGGTTACCATAACTAGCGGTGTATTTCTATAATGCAGTCTGGTTATTCATCACCGGCCGAGCCGGGCATAATGGAGGACTTGGGACTCTCTACGGCAGCGGTGAGTCCTCTCAAGCATACATGCTACACGGCTACCATTTTATAATCTCTCAGCCCTGTGTAGTTCTGTTATTCAAGGGGAAATACTGGGAATTGTGCATCTTAAAATAAAATTTACTGTCAGGAACTGAGATATAAGATGTCCTCAGTACATTGCTAGAAAGTATGATGAATTTTGGCCAGTTTTAGCTA
This sequence comes from Syzygium syzygioides, assembly GCA_031216285.1. Taxonomy (NCBI): domain Eukaryota; kingdom Viridiplantae; phylum Streptophyta; class Magnoliopsida; order Myrtales; family Myrtaceae; genus Syzygium; species Syzygium syzygioides. The sequence continues at coordinate 25,894,800 of CM062243.1, read as the reverse complement.
ATTCCTTGTTCAGTAGATTCAGTGCAGAACCTCTGATATCATTGCAAATTTCATTCGAACTGTTCCCTAAAAGCATGGTTGATGCCAAAAAACTCAATAATTAATTCTTTATCTGTGACACTGTTGGAATCAGGGAATTTTTCAGTCACGATCCGGGTTCTCTAATATTAATATTCCCGATTTCTCTGTAAGACTAAAACTGAAGGATTCTTTTGTGCATTGAAGAACAAAATTCATGCACAATTAGAATCAAATGCGGAAAACAGGATCGAAAATAAACTGACCTCCAGCTATTGTTCAACTTTACGTTCGTCGGAAACCCACGGTAGTTCGACGTCAATTTAACGCGATTACGGGCGCACTCTACTAACCCAATCCCCTCGTGTACTGATGGTGTATTCCCAAAATGAGAGGGTTTGCGTTAGACCCTGTGTCTACCCTTTATGGAATGAACGTTCACTTTATAAACCGCTTCCCATCAAGGCGGTTACTGAAGAGGGCGGTTATCACCGAAGGGGTACGAAGCGTGGAAAAAACCGAACGTGGATAACCGTCACTTAAAAGAGAAAACGCGGGTCAAACCTAAATGTGGGATCACATTATAAATATAACATTCTCCCACTTGATCCCAACATTTTCATCATACAGATTACCCAACAAAATCCACGAAAACCATATGCTTAAGAAAAGAAACAAGACACATGAATCATGGCGACACGTCCTCTAAGAGCGAGTAATATCTTCCATATATTACAATGCATCTTATTCCTTTAATGTTAGCCCATATGTGACAGCACATCTTAATGAATAAACTCTATGTTTCTTCCAGAGACAGGGATAATTGTTATTCTCATAAACAACTGAATGTGTACACCAGAAATTGAGAATAACATTACAATTGAATAAGAGTTTCAAACAACAAAAGTCGTCCATATGACGATAAATCACATCATGGGAACTATTCCCATACTGGTCACATGATTCTTATACTTCATAGGTGGCATGCCTTTAGTTAAAGGATCGGCTATCATAAATTCAGAGCGAACGTGTTCAATGACCACTTTATTCTCCTTAACACATTCCTTTATGGCTAAATACTTAATGTCGATGTGCTTACTTCGACTGCCACTTCTAGCATTTTTACCCGTAAAAATCGCAGCTGAATTGTCACAATATATTCTTAATGGCCTAGAAATAAAATCAACAATTCTAAGCCCTGAAATGAAACTCTTCAGCCATACACCATGCGAGGTAGCCTCAAAACAACAAACGAACTCAGCCTCCATAGTGGAAGTAGCAGTCAAAGTCTGCTTCGCACTCCTCCATGACACGGCTCCGCTAGCTAACATAAAAATGTATCCTGATGTTGATTTTAGAGAATCAACGCAACCAGCGTAATCCGCATCCGAATAACCAACTACTTCCAAGTTGTCAGTCTATCTATACATAAGCATGTTGCCTTTAGTACCTTGAAGGTATCTCATCACTTTCTTTGCAGCTTTCCAGTGATTCATCCCTGGATTACTCTGATATCTTCCCAACATTCCCATCGCAAAAGCGATGTCAGGTCGAGTGCAAACCTGAGCATACATTAAGCTTCCGACAGCAAAAGCATATGGGATGTTCTTCATTTGTTCCCTTTCCAAATCGTTTTTCGGGCACTGGTTCAGATTGAACCTATCACCCTTCACAATGGGTGCTATACTTGGTGAACAATCTTTCATTCGAAATCTCTCCAAGACCTTATTGATATAGGTTTCTTGAGATAGTCCTAAAACTCCTCGAGTTCTATCTCTATGGATCTTAATGCCAATGACATAAGATGCCTCACCCATATCTTTCATGTCAAAACTCTTAGAGAGGAATTGTTTCACCTCATGCAACAACCCATTATCATTGGTTGCAAGTAAAATATCATCCACATATAGTACAAGAAAATAAATTTTGCTCCCACTGATTTTCTGGTATACGCATTGATCCATGATATTCTCTACAAAACCAAATGAAGAGATGATATCATGGAACCTTAAATACCATTGACGGGATGCTTGTTTCAAGCCATATATAGATTTCTTAAGTTTGCACACCAATTGCTCACCTTTACTAGAGGAGAATCCTTCAGGTTGTTTCATGTATACCTCCTCCTCTAGGTCCCCATTGAGGAACGCCGTTTTCACATCCATTTGATGTAATTCCATATCAAAATGGGCAACCAATGCCAAAACAACACGAAGAGAATCTTTCTTAGATACAGGAGAAAAGGTATCCGTGTAATCGATTCCTTCTTTTTGAGTGAATCCTTTGGCAACGAGTCTAGCTTTATATCTCTCAATGTTGCCCAACGAGTCCTTCGTAGTTTTGAAGACCCATTTACAACCGATGGCTTTTACACCATTAGGCAACTCAACCAAATCCCAGACTTTATTTGATGCCATAGAACTCATCTCATCCTTCATGGTATTGTACCACAGATTGGATTCATCACTACTCATGACTTGTGAAACGTTTTAGGATCATTTTCAGCTCCAATATTGTAGTCAGACTCTTGTAGATACACAATATAATCACTAGGTATTGCTGATTTCCTCATTCTGGTAGATCTTCTTAATATTGTATCAACATTCTCTGGAGGAGCTGGATCTACCGGATCATTATCAGTAAGTTGTGGAACTTCAATGTTGGTTGTTCAATAGCCGGCTGAACTGAAGGGGCGTTATGAACAACAACCAACCTAGTACTTGAAGTGGAAGGTTGAGTATCTGAATGATTTTTCTGAGAAACAATGTCCTTTAATTGATCACTCCCACTAATCAAGTCACTTTCAAGAAACTTAGCATTTCTTGATTCCACAATCCTAGTAGTGTGAGATGGACAATAAAACCTGTATCCCTTGGACTTTTCAGCGTATCCAATGAAATACCCACTTACAGTCCTTGGGTCCAACTTCTTTTCCTGTGGATTATAGACTTTTACTTCATACGGGCATCCCCAAACGCGTACATGTCGCAATCTTGGCTTCCAACCTTTGAATAACTCAAAAGGCGTCTTTGAGACAGCCTTGGTTGGAACTCGATTTAATATGTACACTGCCGTCTTAAGAGCTTCAGTCCACAAGGACTTAAGAAGTTTAGAGCTACTAAGCATACTTCGCACCATGTCCAATAAAGTTCGGTTTCTTCTTTCTGCTACGCCATTTTGGTCTGGAGAACCTGGCATAGTGTATTGGGCAACTATCCCATTCTCTTGAAGAAACTTCGCAAACAGACCATGTGCTTGTTCATCTTCAGTGTATCTACCATAAAATTCTCCACCTCTATCTGATCTCACGATCTTAATTTGCTTTCCGCATTATTTCTCTACTTCCGCCTTAAAAACCTTAAAAGCATCTAACGCTTCATGTTTATTATGAAGCAAGTAGAGATACATATAACGTGGGTAATCATCAATGAAGGATATGAAGTATTTCTGACTATATGAGTCCATATCAGGACTACAAATGTCTGTATGTATGATTTCTAATATGTCCGTACTCCTCTTGGCACCTTTCTTTGTCTTGTTGGTCTGCTTTCCCTTTATGCAGTCCACGCAAATATCATCATCAGTAAAATCCAAAGTACTGAGTATTCCATCATTTACTAATCGCTTAATTCTATCTATGGAGTTATGTCCCAATCTCCGGTGCCACAACATAGAGGAATCTTCATTCACAACACATCGTTTTATACCAGCATTATCATGAATATGCATCGCATTATAATAGGCATTGTCTTGCAAATTAATTCGAAAAAGACCATCAGACAAAATACCACTCCCAACAATTTCAGATTTAAACAATAAATTGAAGTTTGAATCTGAAAAGTTAAAAGAGTAACCCAAAGGTACAAGTCTTGAAACTGAAATTAAGTTTCTAGAGAAACTTGGAACATAAAAGGTCCTTTCCAAATTCAAAACAAAGCCACTATTGAGAACTAATCTGCATGTCCCAATAGCTTCAATAGGCGAACGCATCTTGTTTCCCGAATAGATGCTTTGTTCACTTCCCACTGGCTTCTTGTGGTTTTGAAAACTCTGCAAGGAATTCGAAATATGGATTGTAGAACCAGAATCAATCCACCAAGTGTTGTGACTCACATTAGCCATATTAGATTCATAACAAACATAAGAGGTTGGATTACCTTTCTTCTCGAGCCAGGCCTTAAATCTGACGCAATTCTTCTTCATATGCCCTTTCTTTTTACAGAAGAAACATTTGGATTCCTTCTTAATGTCAACTTGGGGAGGTATTTTACCTTTCCCCTTCTGCTTGCCGTGACTCTTAAATCTTTCATGTGTTGCCAAATGAGCACTTTCTTCCAATTCCATAGTCAGCCTCTCTTCCTCTTGAACACACATGGTCATAAGTTCATTAATTGACCATTTATTCTTATGTGTGTTGTAAGAGATTTTGAAAGGTGCATACTGTTGTGGAAGAGTGTTCATAATGTAATACACAAGAAATGATTCAGATATCTCAACCTCAAGGTTTTTCAGTTGAGCTGCTATGTCCCTCATCTTCATGATGTGCTCACGCACACCTTTAACACTTGTGAGCTTTAGAGATGAAAACTTCATTATCAGGGTCATGGCATGTGCCTTTTCTGAAGTCTCAAACTGCGCATCAATGGCCTCCAATAAAGCTTTAGCATTGCTATGTTGAGCGACTGAACCACGGATACTAGGAGATACTTTAGTCCTTATGAACATCACACTAAGGCGGTTAGACCGCTCCCACGGTTCATAAAGAGTTATCTCAGCTGCAGTGCTCGTGTCAGTAGGAGCAGGTGGTTCATCTTTCCTTATAGCATAGTCAATGTCCATGCACCCCAATTGAAGAAGAATTGACTCCTTCCAGACTTTATAGTTTTCACCATTCAATATGAGAACATCACTCTTAAATTCAGAGAAATTCACAGGTTGCAAAACTGCATATCAAATAATCATACTTATGTCACAAAATTTGAGGCAAAAATTAACATATATCATGTTCTACTAATGTAAAACATGTCACAAATATGAATCACATAACATAAAAACTGCCTATGAGCTAAGTTTTTAATTTAAATAGATTCATAAATTCTTCATGAAGAAACTATCATATTATATTCCTTTTCCTTAATCCCTGTGGGTAAATTAAGAAAAATAATATGATATTTCAACCTAATTAATCAAATTAATATAATGAAAATTCCTGTGGGATTAAATTCATCATATTAATAAAATTAATTACAATTAATGTCCATTTTCAAATGTGATCCGAATGCTATTAATATATAATTTAATTAATTAAGGATGCTGTGGCTACTCCCCAATTAATTAAAAATATATGGATTACTGGACATTTAATTTCATGCATAAAAATTATTCATAAAATGCATGAAAGACAAAACAATAAATTTAATTCGGTAAGGGGCATAATCGCAATAATGGGAAAAAGGCAGGGGCAGAAGTGTAAAATTTCGAAAGGGGTTGCCGGTTCACAAGGCGAGTGCGCGGCACGCGCCTGCCCTTTGCGCGGGCGCGTGGCGCGCACGCGTCTTCATAACCGAGCGTGCGCGTGCGCGGCACGCGCCTGCAGTTGCGCGCGCGTGGCGAGCACGCGCCAGCTGTTGTGCGCGCGTAACGGCCACGCGCTTCTCTTCCGCGCAACCAGAAGCATTTTCTCGTCATTTTTTCGCCATTCTTTGCCGTTCCGCCGCGTCTTCGACCGAATGGGTCTCCTCCGGTAGCCCATATCATACCAAAATAATTTGTGGGTTTCGGAGACCACGTCGGCGTGACTATATGGATCCAAAATTCGGCGAAAACAACCAAGAAATTGGCTCGAATCATGCCAAATTCCGTCTAAACGCACAAACCCTAACCCGCAACTTCCGCCGCTCAAATAGTCTCCGGCGACCACCGATATGCCAGATTAACTTAGGGCTATTCTTCTCCATAGCGGTGCGACCGTTCCGATCCGAAGTCGAGTGGTGGGTTGCCGGAATTTTGGTTGGAATCGGCGATTTCGTCTTAGCCCCACAAGCGGAGTTACTGTTCATCTCCAAAAATACCGAAAATTGCACCCAAAATTCAACAAAAATTCAACAAGAACAAGGCAGAGGCGCTAAACTGGCTCTGATACCAAATGTAAGACTAAAATTGAAGGATTCTTTTGTACATTGAAGAACAAAATTCATGCACAATTAGAATCAAATGCGGAAAACAGGATCGAAAATAAACTGACCTCCAGCCATTGTTCAACTTTACGTTCGTCGGAAATCCACGGTAGTTCGACGTCAATTTGAAGCGATTACGGGCGCACTCTACTAACCCAATCCCCTCGCGTACTGATGGTGTATTCCCGAAATGAGAGTGTTTGCGTTAGACCTTGTGTCTACCCTTTATGGAATGAACGTTCACTTTATAAACCGCTTCCCATCAAGGCGGTTACTGAAGAGGGCGGTTATCACCGGAGGGTACGAAGCTTGGAAAAAACCGAACGTGGATAACCGTCACTTAAAAGAGAAAACGTGGGTCAAACCTAAATGTGGGATCACATTATAAATATAACATTCTCATGTTACAGTATTCGCTTTTTGGTTCTATATTTGCAATAGGAGGGTTAGTAGCAGCTTTGGTTAATGGGTGGATTACAGATATGATGGGTCGCAGACGTGTAAGTCATTCTCTAGGCTTTCCAGCTATTCGTGAATTTGAAAATCATATATGTTCAACCAAGAACCTGAAAAAATCTTACGGAATTCTTAATTGACTTGAGGTGATGCAGACAATGGGGATTTCACAAATAATTTCCACTGCAGGATGGCTTTCTATAGCATTTGCCAAGGTTCGTGCTCTGTCTATCTGCCGCTTCAGAATTTTGCTTCATAGATTGTCAATGACTTGAACCACAAAACTTCAATCATATTTTACTTTTCTGAGTTGTTTATTCTCCGTAAAGGCTGAGAATTAGTTAATGGTGTATTTCATCTTACCTTGCAGAATACTTGGTGGCTTGATATTGGAAGACTGTTAAATGGAGTTGGCATTGGGGTTTTATGTTACGTGGTAAATGCAGAAACATTCAGATTTCTTATCCTAATTAATTTCTGAAAGATGTTGGTGGTAATATTGTTGCCAAACAGGTACCTGTGTACATTGCCGAAATAACACCCCAAAGTATCCGACTCCAAGGAGGAGGGTGCGCTCCGACTCGTCGACATCAAGGGGGCTGCTGGCATCCCTGATGAGTGCAACGAAGATGTTGTCAAGGTCCCCAAGCGGAGCACTGGGGAAGGCGTGTGGCGCGATCTCCTTGTCCACCCAACCCCGTCCGTCCGCCACATCCTCATATGCGCTGTTGGGATCCACTTCTTCCAACAAGCCTCTGGCATCGACGCTGTTGTCCTCTATAGCCCTCGCATCTTCGAGAAAGTCGGCATCACCTCCTCAGATAAAAAGCTTCTCGCCACCATCGCGGTTGGCTTTGTAAAGACAATGTTCATCCTCGTTGCCACCTTCCTCCTTGACCGGGTCGGGAGGCGGCCGTTGTTGCTAAGCAGTGTTGGCGGGATGATCGTCTCGCTTGCCTCTCTCGGAATGTGCCTCACCATCATTGACCACAGCCACACAAAACTCATGTGGGCGGTGGTTATGTGCATTGTGTCAGTGTTGTCCTACGTGGCCGTCTTCTCTATCGGAATGGGGCAAATCACGTGGGTATACAGCTCGGAGATCTTCCCGCTAAGATTGCGTGCGCAGGGGTGTGCGATCGGTGTCGGCATGAACCGTGTGACGAGTGGAGTGCTATCGATGACGTTCATATCACTATACAAGGCGATCACCATCGGCGGGGCCTTCTTCTTGTTCATGGGGATCGCATGCGTCGCGTGGGTGTTCTTCTACACGTTGATGCCAGAGACGCAAGGGCATACGCTAGAGGAGATGGGGCAGTTTTTCGGTAAATACACACGGTGGAGGTCCGTCGCAAGGGAGTTGGAGATGCAAAAGAACAAAGTGGCGGTCGATGGTGACGGAGATAGTGGCGAGGGGCAGTTAGAGAAATGATTATGAGGTAGGGAGTATCTGATAGATATGAATGCCTTTGTTAGGGTTTTTAGAGTAATTATACGTGATGTGAATTGGTTGATGATTGCTGACCGTGGACAACGACGAAAAGGGTTGCTTCTTGTTTGACATTTTAAGAAACATAAACGAATTACTACGATGAATTTTAAAAGAAGAAGCCAAGAGAATTTCCTTGGGAAATTTAAATCTCGTTGGAATAAAAAATCTACCCTTTTCCCTTTGATGCGGTGGTTGGTACTTTCACCTACAATTTGGATCTTTACTTAAAAAAGTTACCAAGGTTATAGCCTAGAATTATTCTGTCAAACTTGAATTAATCATGAATCGATGGATATTGAAGAACATCAATTAACACTCATTTCATTTAGTATTGATTATTACCATCCATATCTCAAGTTCGGAACTTGGGTGGTTTTGTTATTGCGCAATTTGGTACCCATATGCCAAATCTAAATTTCTTTTTGTCATCAAATTTATAAGCTACCAACTGTGTTGTGGCTTCTACTTTTCTTTTTGCCACACTTCAGTGAATCCGCATATACAATTTTCAAATTTAATAATGAAACCGGGTTATATTCAAAGGACGGCTATATCACACCCAACGATAATTTCATATCCGTTCATAAACAAATGAAATTAAATTCATATAATTCATAGATTGAATAAGAAAAAGCGGATTGGTGGTCACTACACAAATTATCACAAAAAATACAATAGAAGTCGGATAAATCTATCCATCGATTAAGCTTTGAAAAATAGTTAGGATAATATCGTTCTGTACCCGATAAATATACTTCAAAATTTTTTAATAAATATTAGAGAAAAAGAAAACTTAATGGAGAGAGAGAAGAGAGAGAAGCCAAGTAAACTTAATATATATAAAGAAAACGTAATATATATAGTCTTAGAATATATTAAAGCTACATTGTTGTTTGGGTTGCACATCACCGATGTTAAGACTCATCACGAAGCAGAGGAGCTAGCATTCAAGATTAGAGTCTCGTTGCGATTTCTATTTTAAGGTTTAAGACAAATTTCTTTGGTCCGATTTTCCTCTTTTGAGACAGTCCTTTATAAAATGGAGAGAAATTAAAATCCGTACAAGTTTTAGGTATTGTCCGATCTTACTAATTTTACAATCTCAAATCACAATCTTATCACAATCTAAATCATGTTCCTATCTAAAAGAGAATTTAAAATGAATGGGATTGCCCAGATAATGGAGATTCAAGATCCTATAAATTTGCGAGAAGGATGACATGTTACAATGTCCTAGATTTTATATGTCCAACACCCTTTCACCAAGGCTTGAAAAAATTCGATTGGCTATGTTTATACTTATGCATTTAATTTGCTCAGTTGATGTTTCCAAACACCACGATGGCAATTGACTTGGTTAACAGGAACATCTAGGAATAGGAATGAAGATGGGTCACTATATTCAATATGTCGACCCTCATTTCTTTCACTTTCTTCTTATTCTTCTCGTCCTTTGCTTTTGCCCCAATTGATAGGGGAAGATTATTTTTCTAATGATGTACGGTACAATATGAAACCATAGGATATCGCTTTGCAAGTATTTCGATACAAAATATATGAGAGGGAACTTGTTCTCAAATTTCACTAGGAGAGGGTGCTCCTCATCTGATTTCAACGATAGGAGGTCATGTTGCTCATTCAATAATAATTATAAATAAATAAAATAAAAAAAACTTTCAGCTGTAGTTTGGAAAATCATGTGGTGGTTGTGCTTCTAAGAAAATGGTCCACCGCTGAGTGGTTGAAATGGTGGGGAGGATTGCTTATGGAGAAGATTTAAGAGGGGCATGACACATTTCAATTGATGCATTGTCTCCTAATTGTTGATGTTTTTAGGGATACTTCCATTTCATCAAATTCTAAATTACGACACTTGAGATAGAAAATAAGAGTTCTAATAAAGTGTAATCGAATTCCAAACGTATATTTAAGTCAAAAGTTTTGACTTCAACACTCGAATGAGCGAGTCCCTCCTGTGCCGCCAGCTTGGGTCTACTCGATTTATGTAGCGGTAGGGACCATGTTGGATGTGACATCTTTTTCATGATTCTCCTATTTGCATAAGCTTTTGTGATGGAACGGACCCATGCCATGTGATGTGGAGGCAATTGCCTCCGCTCATTGTTTGACGGCCTACTGCCCTATAGTTCTGCAATATTTTTCAATTTTGCCCCCTTTAGAGTTTCAAAAATTTCAAATTATGCCCACATTTCCTTCGTTTGGTCCTTGATTACGAACCGTTTATGGACACTTGTGCAGTTATCAAGAAATAATTAGAAGCTCACAAACAAATGCTGTCATCATACATACATGACCCATTTTTTTTAAAACACCATAAATCTGATAATATTAACTTAGGCTCTGCTTGTTTCACAGGAAAAAATGATTTGGAAAGCATTTTTTTAAATGACCGCTTATATTGCTTAAAACAATTAGTCATCATTGATAATAATTTATGTCTAAACATTTTCGTGAACAATGAAAATATTTTTTTGTTTATTTATTTTTATAAGCGATTCAAGCGATTACTTCTAGGAAAAATATTTTTCAAATAATCCATTTTCCGTGAAATAAACGAAGATTTAAGATTATTGACATCTACAAAAACACATAATTAACTGTTAAGTTTGGCCCGCTAATAAAGAGTTCTGCATCTGTCGTGGATTTGGAATTGGGTTTCGCCTTGGTTTTGCTTTGCGTGCGAGGTTTTCTACTTGTCAATTCCACGTGCTATCGGTCTAGTTTGCATGTTAGTGGAGGTATTAGAGTATTCTCCACGACCTTGTCCTTTTAAATTTTTTGATATTAACTTCTCAAAAGTCAAAATTGTCCCTTGCAGTTGTAGCGGTAATGCCATAACCGTCTTTTGAGTAGTTTTCTTGCATTTGTAGCAATGTTCCTTTATTCCCAAAAGTTTTGTGCTCATATTCTCGTGATATCACGTTGTTGCCTTCAAATAGTCGTTCCTTTAAAAATGCGTGCCAATTGTTCCATGACCTCAATTGCTTTGCTCTCCCCGGACTGTAAACTTGTAACTGCATCTTGACGCCCCCTCATGCGTTTAGCTTTCTTCTGACACCTTTTTAGCTTACCTCAATACTGCTAATCGATATCCTTGTCGATCATCATTAACCATACGTCGCCATATATCGCCAATCGATTGGGATTAATCACCGGTGTACGCTAATATCGATCCCGGTCATTGACGATGGGTCACGTGCTTGACAATATTCGAAGCTTTAGTCACGTGTCTACTCATATCCACGATTTGGTCAATTTTTTTTTGTGTGTAGACAATAGTAAATTCTTTTCGAGAAGCACTTGTATATTCCGTTATCGATCACTTGGCTGATCCTAGGGCATTAGGTTTGTTGAAATATGTCTCGAGTTTAAGCCGGTTAAACAAATCCACCCCGAATTAAATTGTGTATAAAGCAAGAAAGTTGAAAGCCAAATCTTGCATCTCCGAAAATTACTGAAGATTTGACGTTGGCTTTGATATTTTGGTATTGGACTGGAAGATTGGAATTATCGTGAAAGAAAGTTTATCGTTCACTTGTTACAACTTGTGTCGGAAAGAAAAAGATATACAACAAAAATTTCACTTTCCTGCTTCCTGAAATCATGGTCAAGAAAAGGAAAGTCCAAGTGTGTCTTCTTCTTTGACTGGGTCGACATGGGCGCAAGAAAGAAATAAAAAGACAAGGATTACCTTTCCTTGGTGAAGTCGGCAAAGAAGAAGGGGCTCCCATCTAATATGCATATAAATGTTCGGATAGAGGAGTCTTGATGTACCGTTGTTGATGAAGAGCAGCGTGGGGTCTTGAAGTGCTGTTTCACGCGAGCGCTTGGCATTGATTTTGTTTGTGCAATTATATCAATAATTTAGTGTTCAAGTTGAGTAAATCTTGTGGTATGATTTGTGTATAATTCTTTCGCGAGATTGAGATAATATTTCGTGAGAAACTGTGGAGGTAAATACTGTGTAAGTTATTGGGTATAATTGAGATTTGAAAAATACTTAGAGTATTTGAGTGAATCGGGTATGCTTGTAATCTGTAACATTCCGGATTTTCGGTCCATTTTGGGGTTTATAAAACGCATAATTTGTCAGTGCGCTTATGGTAAAATCTCGCCCGAGAACTGATCACTCTCGGTTATTATTTTAAATTAGAGATTTCGTTAGAATCGCACTCGATCGAATTTTCGTCGTTATTTATACCTGAACTTGGTAGTCGATTTCCGGGAGTTTCGGAACGAAATAAATTGGACGGTGTCGAAATTATTGTGGCCAGTATCGAGATTGTCAGGGATAGTGGAAAAGTGGATTTTTGAATCGGGTACGAATTTGGACTGGTAGACCACCCTCGTAGTGTGACTGGAATTATTTTATTTCAGTCAATTGCCTTAGAATATTATTCGGGATTTTTCGGGAATTGTTAGGCCTTTTTCCGAATTTAAATCGGCACCGATAAGCCGATTTTTAGTTTGGATCGCGTCCATTGGTTCGCGCTTAAGGTTAAAAATTCAAATCTCTCTCTCTCTCTCTCTCTCTCTCTCTCTCTCTCTCCCTCGGATTCCCCTCCCGCGCACGTCCCCGTCTGTCCTTCCCCACCTGCCCCCGTCAACTCCCTCTCTCTCCTCTCCCTCTCTCTTCTTTCTCTTCTTCTCTCTCTTCTCCTTCTTCCTTCCCTCTTTCTTTTTCCCCCCGACGCCCTGGCTTCTGCTTCTGCTTTGTTCTTGCCTGCCCAGTCGGCCGCCCGTCCAGCTCCGCCCACCACCGTCGGAGCCGCTGCTGCTCGCCGTCGCCCTAGCCGCGCCGACTGTCGCCGTCGCCGGCCTGCCCGCGAGGCGTGCGCGCAGCAGCGAGACGTACGCGCGGCAGCGAGCTCGCCGCCGCGGCTCGCCGCCCGTCGCTGCCCCCGGCCGCGCCTGGCCGCCACGCCGCGAGCAGACAGGCCGCCGCCCTCCGCCTCAGCCTGACCGCCGTCCCGTCTGCTCCCTCCCTCTCCCTGTTCACGCGAGCAGCACGCTCACCGCCGCGGCCGCCGCTCGACCGGCCGCTCCGGCCAGCTTGCCCGGCCAGCCACCGCCGGTCCGTTCCTCCCCTCAGCCCCTCTGTCTCTCCCCACCTCACTCTCCCTCTCCCGGTCCCTCTCTCTCTCTCTCTTTCCCCCGTTCGGCCGTGGGAGGCCTTCGCCGGAGCCGCCGCCGGAGTCGTCGTCGTCGCCGGTCGCCGCCCCGGCCGATCAGCCCGTCGCCCAGCCTCGCTGAGCCGCCCACGAGCCCGCGCCCTAGCCGCCATTGTTCATCTTGGTCCACTGTTCATTCCGGCCGGTCACTGTTCCGGCGAGGTACTGTTCCGGCGAGGCACTGTTCCGGCGACACTGTTCACGCCGGTTACTGTTCACCCGAGCCCGACTCGGTTCGTCCGGCCCGTTTTAAGCATAGGACACCCGGTGAGTTCGACCTTAAACCCTAATTAGGCTAATTTACATTTCTAGACGGGTTTAGGGGTTAATTAGGATATTTTAGGGGTTAATTGTGAAAGTGATTAGGAATTTAAATTGTGATCGATTTGGTGGTATAGTGTGATTATTTTATCGAAGTTTAGTGGCCCGAGAGACATTGTTCATTGGCAGGAAATTTGTAGATCGGAACGGCCCGAGTTTGACTAGATTCGGTCTCAATGTTTGGATCATAATGCGCGTCGTATATGGTCTAGTGGTGGCGGACTTGGATGATATTTTGGAGAGTCTAATGGAATATTTCGAGGATATTTATAGGCCCGAATTAATCTGTTTGGTGGTTGACCACATCGGGATTAACTGGACAAGACGCGGTCGATTCGAGGTTTGATTGTGTAATTATCTGGAATGATTAGATTGGCAGATTAAGTGGCTGATTTGTACTTGATTGTGATTAATTCCGTGACATAGTACCATGTGCCTAGTGTGACTAAGAATAGTATATCTTGGTAGGCCTCGGGTGCGTGAATTCATGTTGATTAAATTGTACGAATTATATGTGTGAATTTTGTGCCGTGCAAGAGTGACTTGAATTGATTTCATGGTCGTACTTATATGTTGGTTGGGCATGTTGAAATGTAGACTGGGCATAGTGTACTATAATTGATTGGATGGCATTGTACTATTAATTGCCCATTGTGAATATGGTGAATTGCCCAAGTGTGAATTTCATGGTCATGGATGTGCATCACGAACATTGGCACGGCATGTGCATTCACAAGTATGCTCGAATGACATATGCATTGTGATCACCTAAAATGTCCTGATGCGTATAACGCGGGGTTCAGATAAGAATTGGTGCTTGTGAATGTGTGATCACAATAAACCCTGATGCGTGTTACGCGGGGTAGTGAACCCGTCCTGAGGCGTGTTACGTGAGACGATGCCCGGATTACCGGAAGATGTCAGGCCTGATGCGTTTTACGCGGGCTGTGTGGCATGAGTCTGCGGGCTAGAGATCGATCTCGAAGTGATGGACCTGATGCGTTTAACGCGGGTCGGAGGAGAAATTGAGAAATGGCTGAGTGCTAGTGTGCAAGTATGCGGTAATGCATTGATGAGGCATGAGCATGAGTGCGAGCACTAGCATATGCATAACATGCGTCGTGGCATAGAAATGCGTGTATATGTACTGTGATTAAGTTCTGTTGCGTGATTGCTATTATTCCTGGAATGCCTAACCTGCAGGGTTATGTAATTTCTAGATTCGGGCTGAGAGCCTGAGTCGTGTACTGTTTAGACCGTGTGCTGTCTGTCTAGTACTTGTCAGGAGGTGCATGTTAGCCTAGTTTAGGTTTAGGGAATTACTCGCTGAGATTTATTCTCACGGTTGTTGTAAAACCGACTTTTCAGATCCCCGGCCTTGAGGATGACAGGCGTGTTGACACATTTTTGGGAGAAGCCCCCGGCTAGTTGTAGTGCCTGAGCCCCGAGCCACCTATCTCTTTTTGTCAGTAGTGGCTTTGAATCGTTTTTGATTTTTGGTAGTTGGGCTGTATATGAATATTGTAAATGATTCTCAGGGCTAGTACAAGTGATGATTTCTGTGACTACCCTTGGTTATGTATTCATATATGTACGGGTGGTTTCAATTGCTTCCGCATGTGCTGTATATCTCTGTATTGGGTGTTGGGTCGGCGACGCGTCCTGGGACGTCGCACGCAAATCGACCTTGCGAGGGATGTGGCGCGCCGGGAAGCGCGGGGCGTGACATCCCCGTTTGATTTGGTATCAGAGCAAGGTCAGCTCGATCCAATTAGGTCGAAGCTTGGAGTAATAAGGAGCGATGACCTTGGGTAGCCAGTAGGGTGACCTCGTATGCTAAGTGTACCTCCTGACTGTCTGTGTCTTGATTGTTTGGCTGCATTATTTGACCCGTGAAATGCAGGTGCGTCGGGACTCGAGGTTAGTACACGTGTTCTGTGACTAAAGTCCTGTGCTATTTATGCTTGATCGCATGTCGATTGCTTGACTGCTATCGTGATACCTGCCTAGGACCTTAGACCGGTTAGATTGGTTTAAGTCTCTGATCCCTTAGGGGAGTCATAACAGGTAGTTGAATAGTGAGGCAGTATGAATGACAGTATAAGGGGTAAGGAAACCCAAGAGCAATCAAGTGTAATAGGCCATGAGGCCCGAGGCCCGAGATTAGAGGTTGTGACTCGGGCCCTATAAGAATAAGGAATGTATGGGTGGGCCAGCTCGGGAAAGGGGCCGCCGTCATGGCCTAGGCTGCTGAGGTTGCAGTGATTACTGCTATGAATGGGAATAATGCCAGCTAGGCCAAATTCAGATAGTGGCCATTAGGCGAGTGCATTAATTGGTGGAATGATTTCTCGAGTTGAACTTTCTTAAGTTCAATAGTAATGGTGACCCCGAGGCTGCACCGAGATTGGCAATGAAAGTTGGGAAAGCCTTTGACATATCGGGGTACACCGAGGCTGAGAAAGTAACATTGGCAGTGTATTAACTGCAGAAGGACGAAAAGAATGGGTGGAAGACCACTAGGGATAGGATATTCCTGATGAGTGCAACCCGGACTTGGGCCATGTTTATTGAGAATTTTTATGGGAAGTGTTTTCCGGGAAAATGCCTAAGGAAGGAAATTGGCGGAATGTATACTATTTTGCCGAGGGCGGATGACTATGGAACGATATGAAATGGAGTCCGCTTGGCTTGTGAGAATCCACAGGACATGGTACGGAAATTCCAAAATGGACTGGAGTCGGATCTCTGAAACCTACTGATCTCGTTGAACATTAAGAACGATGGGAGAGTGTATGAAGGAGTTCAAGAGATAGAGCGAGAGCAGTTAGAAAGTGCAACTACTCCTGGATAGTGATTTGCTTAAAATAAGGATAACCCCCGCCTCTGGAAGAAGCAGATGACGGGGAGATAGATGATTTGTCCCACTGACTAGGAAGGATATCAGAAAGCCGAACCGTCAATCAAGTCGTTCTGAGGCTTGCATCGAAAGTGGGAGTCAGAACAACTAGTTGTATTAGATGGGATTGAGCCTGTTATGCCTGAGTCACGTTTGGTGTGACGATTCCTCGAATGATAAAGTGATGGTGTCGTTGAGGTATCTTAACTGCAAGACAGTATTTGATAGTAGAGAAAAGAGTGTCGACTTGGCAGTATTGGTCTTGTACAATTTTGTCGTGGAAAATTGATACGGAGTGATTCGTAAGGCAGAAGGCTGTAATGAATTCTGACAATAGAGTAATCCAATTTAGTCCGAATGGACATTTGAGGTTTGGATTTCAGGGAAGTCAAGGAGGAGTCTCGACTCCTTGGATGCCCTTACTTGAGGTGATTAGATGCACGCAAATCGACCTTGCGAGGGATGTGGCGCGCCGGGAAGTGCGGGGCGTGACATAATCTCTGTTATATCGCTTGATTTATAGTAAAATTCGTTAGTGCTCTGCTCATGAATTTTATCTATTTTATTATTTGATCATTTGCTTTCACAATAAGGTGGACCTAGACTATTTAAGAATGTAATAATGTGTTCCGACAACTGCTTTGAAACGTTTTCGACCCACAACTCGGGACAAAGGAGGAGAGGATGCGTTGGAAGGTCTACACTTGTTGCCATGTTTTCATATAATAATATCAACTCACCGACAACATATATATAAACTTGAACCACGATAAAGCACGTGGCTGATTCAGGATCAGTCAAGTGCACGGCATTAAACTCACATGTGCAAGGAGGAGGTCAAACGATCTTCATTGATTAGTTCAATTACATTCGTGAGAAAGATGGCCTGATGCCGAAACACGATAGAAAATTTGACTGAACAAGAAAATTCAACAGAAGAACAATTCGTTCTCCAAATATGATTATCAAATCAAAATATCTCAAAGTCTGCTGAAAGGAAACCCTAAAACAAGCTTATATAAATCAAAACCTAACCCTATTAGGAAACGTAATCATCAAACGTAAATTAGGAAACTGCCAATTATTAAATTATCTCAAAAAAAATACTAAAAAAAATAGAAAAATCCATCTAAACGATCTCGAATCACTAAAATCCATCGTTAGTCGCAAAATGGGTCCACCGGTCCTCTAAGTGCATCATTCTCCCCTGCTAGAGAAAGATTCGTCCTCGAATCTGCTTCGCCTTCATTGTCGTCAATCTCCTGGGAATCTTCTTCATCTTCAACGTAGTAAGGTGACAAATCTGTTGTATTAAAAGTTCTAGAAACATTGTGCTCACCCGGTAACCCAGGTGGTAACTCTTCCGGTACGACATCAGTAAATTCCTCAAGCATAGGCAGAACTTGAGTTGGAATTTCTGGACTATCAACATTCTGCTCCATAACTACGACAGCAAAAAGCTTTGGAGCATTCACTACCTCCTCCTGGAATTCCGATTTGGACAGCAAATTACTTTTCCCTTCTTTTCTCAAATCTGAAGGACCCAGAGTAATTGTCCGGCCATCCTTCTTGAAGGTGTATGTATTTTTGAATCCATCATGCTGTGTTTTCCTGTCAAACTGCCAAGGTCTTCCTAACAAGATATGACAAGCATCCATTGGAACTACATCACCCCACACTTCATCAACATATTTCTTCCCAGTTGAGAATTGCACTAAACATCTCTTGCTCACTTTTACCTCATTCCCCTTCTTAAGCCATGACAGCTTATATGGTTGAGGATGTTCGACAGTTTTCAACCCCAACTTTTCTACCATAGTGGTAGATATTACATTCTCGCAACTTCTCCCGTCAATTATCATACTACACACCTTTCCTCCACTAGTGCACTTAGTATGAAATATATTATGCCTGAGCCACGATTCATCATCTGCCTCAGCAATATTTAATATTCTTCTAACGATTAGGGACTCACCAGAATCAGCATAGATAATTTCTTCCTGTTCCGCATCCTCTTCTTCACCTTCAGATTCATCGTAAATTGGACCTTCATAAAAAACTGGATTATCAACAAGCGTCACAATCTGTCGGTTCGGACAATCAGCAGCAAAATGCCCGAATCCTTGACACTTGAAACACCGCTTGTGTGCAGCTCCTCCCCTGCTAGATTCTGCACTACCTTGCTCACCTTTTGTTGCAGATTTTGAACCAGCACCCTTAACTGCTGCCGGGGCCGAAGAACTCTCTGCTTTCACCCGAGACTCTTTATTAGTCCACTTGGAACTGTTGCTTGTCCACTTAGATCTACTGTTAGACCACTTGGACTTACTGCTCTTTCTTTTAATCTGTCCCTCCACCTTTAGGGCTAGTCTGCACACATCCTCATACGTCCAATACTGTTGTAATTGGACAATATCAGAAATCTCATATCGCAGCCCTGCCAGATATCGTGCAATCGTCTGCTCGTCTTCCTCCGCCACATCACAACGCATCCTCAAACGATCAAATTCTTCAGTAAATTCTTCAACTGTTTTATCGCCTTGTTTAACGTTATGATATTCGATGAACGCCTCTTGCCTATAATGGATAGGCAAAATTTTTTTTTGCAACAACTTTTTCATCTTCTCCCAGCGATCTACTTTCGGCTTCTCCTCTCTAGCGCGTTGCTTTTTCATGTGTTCCCACCAAATCGAAGCATGTTTTCGCAGCCTAATAGCCACTAACTTCACTTTTTGCCCCTCAGTTAGATCCTTAAGATCAAAAATTCGTTCTATCGTATGCAACCAATCAATAAACTCATCAGGATGAGCCTTACCATTAAACTCAGGAATTTCGATCTTCATTCCGAAATTTTGAGAAGAATGCTGATTTCCAGATCGTACTCCTCGATTCCGCCCCTGGTTCAGAACCGCAAAAGGGTTTACGTCTTCTTCTTCATCATCGGATGAATCCTCAAAATCCGCTCCTTCTTCGGATTGAACGCCCAATCTCGCCTCCGCAAGTTGTCGCTCCAAATCCTGGATTCGTCTTCTCTGTTCTTCAATTTCTACGTCTCGCAGATCTCTTAGACGCGGTTGGTCGTCTGCTTCAGGAACGCCTGCACGCCCCAGACCACCACGAGCCCGTCGTCCACGACCGCGATTCTGTTCAGCCATTGATTCGAGCAACTTATGCTCTGATACCAATTGATGCCGAAACACGATAGAAAATTTGACTGAACAAGAAAATTCAACAGAAGAACAATTCGTTCTCCAAATATGATTATCAAATCAAAATATCTCAAAGTCTGCTGAAAGAAAACCCTAAAACAAGCTTATATAAACCAAAACCTAACCCTATTAGGAAACGTAATCATCAAACGTAAATTAGGAAACTGCTAATTATTAAATTAACTCAAAAAAAATACTAAAAAAAATAGAAAAATCCATCTAAACGATCTCGAATCACTAAAATCCATCGTTAGTCGCAAAACGGGTCCACCGGTCCTCTAAGTGCATCATGGCCATTTGAAAACTGACTTGCCTGAGGATGGGGAAGGCGGTCCTGTTAGTAAATGGATTGAGAAGTAGAGACTCTAGTATGGATTGAGAAGTAGAGACTCTAGTATTATTGGTGTAAGATTTGAGTTCCATGCTCCTGGAGAGCAAAAATTGAAAAGCGAAGAGAATTAGAGATACGATAGATTAAAAAAAAAAAAAACGTTTCTTGAATGATTAGTAGCCATCATGTCGAAGGTACCATTAATCTACATCTTTGCAGATAAATTTTCCAAGTATCTCTGAGTCCAGAGCTTTATAGTGAAAAGGACACATGGGGAGAGAGATCGTAGAAGAAGATAGGCTGCCGACAGGCTCTCTGCTTCTCAAAGACGTCTCCGGCGATGGCAACCCTGGCAACTCCTCGTCTTCAAGTGACCCCTCGGTCACGCCTCTCGTCGTCTTTAGCACGCTCGTTGCCGTTTGCGGGTCTTTCGTCACTGGGTGCGCTGTGAGTATTGTTGCATCAACTGTTGGTTAATTGCTTGCATGTAGTTTGATCACTAAGAACCCCAGCTCTGTTTTCTGTTGAGCAGTCTTGCTTTCCTTTTTCTTCTTTCTTGCATTTCTGTCACATGTGCGCTGTGAGTATTGTTGCATCAACTGTTGGTTAATTGCTTGCACGTAGTTTGATCACTAAGAACCCCAGCTCTGTTTTCTGTTGAGCAGTCTTGCTTTCCTTTTTCTTCTTTCTTGCATTTCTGTCACATGTTCTTTCAATTTATAGTGAATGTTTCGTTAGAGAAAGAAAGAGGAAGAAACAAATTGCTCCAGCAATGTTTGTCTTTTTGCTTGTGTGGTTGGTCAAACTTTCATTTTCATTCAAGATGGTGGTTTTTGTTTTGGCATTCGTATGATGTTGCAACGAGCAAGGTCTATACCTGCAATTCTTGTTGCATATCTGATTGCTCTTTCTTTCTTTCTTTTTTTTTAATTTCGGTGGAGTTAATAATGTTGCAGAAGCACCTGCTGGCATGTTGTGGATCAGATGGCTTAATACATCACAGATATTAGGTTGACCTGTATTGTTTAGGAATAAAAACGTCATAACTGAAGTTGCTCCTTTGTGATCAATTACGTTTCTTATGGAAACTCAATTTGGCAAAGAGACATGAAATTATCACATTTCACTCCTTGGATTGCATTGTTTAGAAAAGATACTTCTATAAAACCAATTTTCAGGTAATGTAATCTTTTATACATATATATTTTTTGGCTCTGTAATGTGATCTCCAGGCAACTGCTCTGTTCAAGCTGTGTTTCTCATGAGACTACTCTCCACCAAGTAGAGGTTACCATAACTAGTGGCGTATTTCTATAATGCAGTATGGTTATTCATCACCCTCTGAGTCAGGCATAATGGAGGACCTGGGGCTCTCTACAGCAGCAGTGAGTCCTATCAAGCGTACATGCTACATGGCTGCCATTTTATAATCTCTCAGCCCTATATAGTTATGTTATTAGAGGGAAAATACGGTTAATTATGCATTTTAAATAACATTCGCTGTGAGGAACTGAGATATAAGATGTCCAGAGTGCATTGCTAGAAAGCATAATGATTTGCGGCCGGTTTCAGCTGATTTTTTGTTCAGCGAGATTCTGTGTAGAACGTCTGTTATTAACATAAGGAATTTCATTCAAACTTTTCCCTAAAAGCATGGTCGATGCCAAAAAAATACGACCTAAAGGGCTAGCTAACAAAGACTTCTTTATCTGTGAGACCATTGGAAGAAGGGAATTTCCGAGTCATGATTCGGGTTCTCTAATTTTAATATTCCGTTTTTCTCGTGTTACAGTATTCGCTTTTTGGTTCTATATTAACAATAGGAGGGTTAATAGCATCATTGATTAATGGGCGGATGACAGATATGATGGGTCGTAGATGTGTAAGTCATTCTCTAGCCTTTCCGGCTATTCTTGAATTTGAAAATGATATATGTTCAATGAAGAGCCCGAAAAAATCTTACAGAATTCTTACTTGATGCGATGTGATGCAGGCAATGGGGATTTCACAAATATTTTCCACTGCAGGATGGCTTTCTATAGCATTGGCCAAGGTTCGTGCTCTGTCTATTTGCCGCTTCAGGATTTTTCTTCATAGATTGTCAATGACTCAATCCACAAAACTTCAATCATATTTTACTTTTCTGAGTTGTCTATTCTCTGAAAAGGCTGAGAAGCAGTTAATGGTGTATTTAATCTTACCTTGCAGAATGCTTGGTGGCTTGATATTGGAAGACTGTTAAATGGAGTTGGCATTGGGGTTTTATGTTACGTGGTAAATGCAGAAACATTCAGATTTCTTATCCTAATTAATTTCTAAAAGATGTTGGTGGTAATATTGTTGCCAAACAGGTACCTGTGTACATTGCCGAAATAACACCCCAAAGTACCCGGGGAGCATTCACAGCTTTCAGTCAGGTGAAAATTTTGGACCACTGTAAAATATTACTGGTGTCAACTCAATGCATTGCCTATCAACCTTTGCTGGATCTGGTTGCAGTTTTCGTCATGCTGTGGCTTTTCGTTGATTTACTTTCTTGGAACTATCGTTTCCTGGCGTATCTTGGCCTTGATAGGTACTGTCTCGGTTCTCTTCTACTTTGTTTTGTTAGATTTTGTCCTGGGAGGTCACTGTCCATGATTTTATTTTCAGGTTTTATCCCCTGCGTACTTCAAATTTTCGGTTTATTCTTTATCCCGGAGTCTCCTAGATGGCTGGTAAGTTGTTTATGGAGTGTACCAGGTAATCATGAGGAGCCACGCAACATCATGATATATATCGTTCTTATTTGAAACTTCAATTTCGATTGTGGCCATCACTTTGCTCTATGTAGCTTCATTCAATGGTGACAATTTCATCGGTTTTATGTCCAAATTTGTCATTCAATGGTGATGATTTCATGGTTGAGTAACCATGACATAATGGAACTTGGATAATTAGATGATGGAGCAACGTACCAAAGTATAGACTGAAAATGGGCAGAGTGGTAATGAAGTCAATAATTTACCGAAGTATAATTTTACTCATGACTGAAATTGAATTGTAGTGGTGAACTGAGAATGACCTGGGGTATAGGCATTGCATTTTCCACGTTAATACAATTTGCGTGGATCATTTAAGTAAGAGTTCACTAATTATCCAAAAATCTGAAAACATAAGATGAAGTTATTGTAGAATTATTTGAGTGAGGACTCTGCATTTTCCATTGCAAGGAAGATGATTAGTGTAGTTATGACTGATAGGTAAAAGTCGGTCAAGAAAAGGAGTTTGAAGCCACATTGCAGAGACTCCGTGGCAAAAGTGTAGACATTTCCCGGGAAGCAACTGATATCAGAAAAATTTCTCCATTTCACATATCAATAGTTGAAAGTTTTCCCTTTTCCTTGTACTTTTCAATGTTTCTATTCAAATTGTCTTACAGGACTATACAGAAACCTTTGAACGGCAATCCCAGTCTAGAATTCTCGATTTGTTTCAACGAAGATACGCTCATTCCCTCATAGTAAGCCTTCCCTCCAAAATATTCAAATTGCTTGCCATTTTTTTCTCCTTTCCTTTTATTTCCTAATTTTTTTCAAAGCTTAGATAGGAGTTGGATTGATGATCCTTCAACAATTTGGAGGGCCGAATGCATTTTCCTACTATGCAAGCTCTATATTTGAATCAGCTGGTAAAAATCACACTATAAATTTGTTAGTTGATCATAAAGAACAAAGACTTGGTAATCTCAACTTATTTTCCTAACAGACTTTTCAAGCAGCATTGGTACCCGAAGCATGGCTATTGTCCAGGTATACTATCGAGAATTTGGCTAGATGATGAATTTTATTTTTCACAATTTCAAGATTCCTCACCTGTTTTGCAGATCCCGGCAACTGCTCTCAGTGTAATCTTGACAGATAATGCTGGAAGAAGACCTCTTTTAATGGTGACGAAACCAATACATATCAACGTAATTTCCTAAATTAAGTTACTCGTAAGCATTACCAAATTTGAACTTCATTTGCAGGTTTCTTCAGCTGGAATGACTTTGAGTTGCTTTGTTCTAGGATTATCATTCTTCATGCAGGTATTCGAACGCTAACTGAGCCCTACTCCTTCTTAATCTCGTAAAGTGGCCTGATTTTTTTTTCTTAAATACCTTAATGTGAAACCAGGACCTGCAGTATTGGACTGAAGTCACTCCTATTTTGGTATATGTATGCATTATGGTAAGTCTGTGTAACAAATATTATCTACTTTCTTGTTTTTCAGCTCTTATATAGCTATCTCTTATGGTTGAGGGCATAACGAGTTGCACCTCAATCCTACTTTACCAGGCAATAATATTGGAGAGCACACTTTGGCAAAAGAAGAAAAAGGACTTTGCCTAGTAGTTCTTATGGATAGAACATATGTGGCAAATGAATTCCTTTGTCATCTCATTGCTCAATCTATCTGGGACAAGATCGGGACAAAAAAGGAAAAACATTCGACCACATTTTGTTATAACATGGAAGCAACAGTTAGATAATTCTTCATAATAATATTGCTGCTTCTAAGTCCTCAACAGTCTTTCCAGGACTAGTTGCATTGAAGTTGCTGACAGATGATTATTGCAATAGGTGTATTCCGTAGCTTACTCACTTGGCATGGCGGTGTTACCGTGGGTCATAATGTCCGAGGTAAATACATACCTTCCGTCTAACATTGCACTCTATTGTCTCTACTTCAAGACCATGTATAGGATAAGAAACCTGTTTATTCTGGTGGACATGTTGTCAACAGGTATTCCCAGTAAATGTTAAAGGGTCGGCTGGCAGCCTGGTGTCCTCCAATTGGTCCTGTTCTTGGATCGTCAGCTACAGTTTTAACTTCATGTTTGAATGGAGCGCACCTGGTAATTAATCCTCCTCTTTTTTTCATTCTTGTTCTAGAGTTTTCACCAGCTATAATTCTCTGGAGCCTAAATACATGTACTGCATGTGTTCTTATGTCGGGCGTGTGTACTAACAAATCTTTGTCTGACTGCTTTCAGGAACCTTTTTGATCTTCGCGTGCGTTTGCGGTTTAACTATCTTATTCATTGCAAAGCTAGTGCCAGAGACCAAGGGGCGAGCATTGGAGGAATTGCAAGCATCACTTGCCCATTTTCTGCAATGATTTGTACTTCGCTGAAATCTGAGTTGGTAGGATGATTGTGTTGCCAACCACAAAAGGCATTGAGTCAGGCTGGCGAGAGCCTTTTTGTGGGAATGCTTTTGTGCCTGATTGGGGCAAAAATAGGGGTGACGAGCAAAGAGAGATTTCCTTGCAATTTGTTTAACCTTTTACATTGATTGATTTCACCCTGCTCTGGTCAACTTTGTTGGATACGGGCAAATTGCCATACCAATGATGATTGATGCGCAAACAATGAAGGCTTTAAAACTTTAGTCCATGGCACAACTTGCATCAAATTTTCATCTGTCTTCTTCAAAGTGTACACATATATATTCTGTGATGAAATCGGTAACTGCTTGTCCTTTTGATGCCTTAAGTGAACATAAACCAAACTAATCTCGGATAGGGCAATAGCTCACTTAACGATGCGGCCTCTAAAAGTTGGCCAAGTTAGCATATATTTTATCACGTCCATCTTGCACATTACATGAACCCTAGTCAGTAACATGTAGTGACGCAGTTTATTACAATCAAAATGCACGGATAGACAGTTTTTCCATAGGGGTACCTCTTCTTTTTGCATCATTTAGCATTCTATTAAGGTAATACACCGCCTGTTTTTTGCCATCGTCATTCTCCTGTGTCAGTATGCATTCGATGATAGTATTTGTCGCCGACAGACAAAGCTTCAAAGGCCTATTGCTTTAGATGGCATCGAAACTGGAGGACCAGATAAATATTCTTTAATATGATCGAAGGCAAGTTGATGCTTTTCTTCCCAGATAAACTTTTCTTGATTTTTTAATTTAAGCAAAGGAGAAAAAGCCTCTATTTTTCCAGACAAGTTAGAACTAAATCTACGAAGAAATTTACTTTGCCAATTATCATTTGCAATTATTTCTTAGTTGTGGGTGGCGGTAACTGTAGAATTGCCTTTGCTTTGTTTTTATCTATCTCCATTTCTCTTTGATTTACTAGGAACACTAGAAAATTACCAGCCTCAACTCCAAAAGTATTTTTCAAAAATTCATTTTCAATTTCTATTTTTGCATCCTAACAAAAGCTTATTCGAGATAGTTCAGATAACTTACTTGGTCTGATTTGACAATAATATCATCAGTGTAGACCTCCATGAACTCCCCAATCATGTTGTGGAAGATGAAATTCATCACCCTTTGATATGTTGCTCTAGCATTCTTCAGACCATTCTTCAGACCAAACATCATCACCAACCATTTGAATGTATCAATGGCTCTAGGACATATGAATGTAGTCTCATGCACATCTTATTCCACTTTGAATATTTAATTGTATCCCAAATGGCCACCCATTTAAGACATAATCTCATTGCTCGATGCCAAATCAACTAGCGTGTCAGCCATCGGCATTTGATATTCATCTTTAGGAGTTGAGCATTTAGGTCTCTAAAGTCGATGCAAACCCCCAATTTGCCATTTTTCTTTTTTACATGCACTATTTTGATGAACCCTATTGCTAATAATGGCTCGAATTCTTTTAGTTTGAGAATAATTTTAGGAGCAAACCTCATCAGAGGTTGCTTGTGTGATCGAAACCCTTTTTTGATCCGCAACTTGTGTTCTACTACATCTCTTCTTAGTCCTGGCATCTTATGATAATTTCAAGCGAAACAATCTCTATACTTCTTCAACAAATCGACCAAGTGCATCTTGAAATTTTCATCCAATAATGCACTAACATAAATTGGTCGACGATAATGTTCATCACCGATGTTAATCTCAATTAATGGATTTTGAGCCTCCACCACTGTATCATCTTCTCTTAGTGGTGATTCCTAAAAAATTTACTATGCAATCGGCAACGCTGATGGATTGTTCATTCCGTTCAGCCAAATAGGTTGAATACCTCTCATCAAGGTCTTCAAACAATGTATGGTTCTCCATAGACAACCTTATTTTGTCGCCCTGCCAGCTCAGCCTTGGGAATCTAGTCGACATTCCCGTTGTCAAAATGGCAGAAAGCCAGGTCTGTAGGATCAATTCTTGGAGGTTCTATAAAGCATGAGCTACTTATCACCTTTCTATAACTGTTTCAATTTACTCTTCATGCATTTTCCCAAGTCACATATACATTATGGTTAGCCTTAACACATTCAACCTTGTCTCCATTCCAAAAGGCTAGCATTTGGCGAAGAGAAGGTGTGATATATTGGTTTCCATGAATCCAATCTCTTCCCAATAGGAGGTTATATGACCCATCAGCGTAAAAAAACGAAGAAAGAGGTTAGAAGTCTTGGACCCAACGGTGAAGTCAGCAACGAAAACTCGCTTGGCCTGACTGATTGCCCTTGTGAAGTTTAAAAGATGAATGTTTGAAGGAATGGTCTCATCATCCTTTTTCCCAATGTTCTTGAAGTACTTGTATGAGATGGGATTCAATGTAGATCCCCCATCGACCAAAACCTTAGACATAGGTTTGCCATTGATTTTGGCCGACGTGTTGAGGGCTTTTAGATGCCTGGAGTTATTTGATGGAAGTTTTTCAAACTCCATCACCTCTTCTTTAGCGAATTGGAACTCGGCCCTTTCTTCCTCATGAATTACTGAATCTTTATCTTCTGCCTTCTTATCAACGCTATTTTGAACTTTGAAGGCAACTTGGCTTGAACCATATACGAACTCACAGGTGACATTGACCTCGAAAGTTTTGTGGGCCTTGGCTCAGATTTTTCCATATTTGGAGATCCTAACTCCTATGGTTCTCTATAGGTTTGAACTGATTCTTCGGGTTTCCTTTTCCAAATCAAGTTGTTACGTTTGAATTTCTTTGGTTTATAGGCTGCCATGAGAGTTGGACTAACTGGCTAATATGAACTTGATTGACTTGATCTTGTAGTTCAAACATCTTCTTCTTTTGTTGCATTCTTCTTTTCTGAGTTCTGGACATGTTGCCTCCAGTCCTTGTATCTCACTAGCTTCGAACCACTATCTTTCTAGATGATTATGTGGTACTTTCAAGGTTCGTCGGCGAGAGGACATTGATGAATTAGTATCCTCAGGAGGTAGCTCATCGAATTCCTCACCCTATCCAGTTGGAACGATATTTTGAGGATAGGGAGCTGGTGATGCATAGCTGACGTAGTAGTCGAATTTACGACTTGGTTCTCCCAATGTGCCAATAGTAGTGTCCCCTTTCCTCATATCTCTACTGGAATGACTTCTTTCTCATGGGTTGCCCCCTAGGGAAAGTAATTCGGTCAAATTGTCTAGGGTGACTCATCTGATTGATGTGATTAGGATTGTTAACACGATTCGGTCGATGGTTACGCCTTGTGTTCTGGCTTGGGAATCCTCCTTGTGGTGTTTTGTCTTTAGGCGGAGTATAATAATTTTGACCAATTTCTCGCTTGCACCAAGCACTCAGATTCAGCTGTTATGGCCTTTCGCCTTTGAGTTTTACAGATACCATCCCAGCCATAAGAGGGAATGGGTCAACATCTAATTCCATTGAAGCTTTTTCTTTTCCATCGGCAAACTTAATATTACCCTACTGAATTGCCTCTTGGATATTCTTCCTAAAAACAATGCAATGAGCAGTATTATGACTCCATGAGTGGTGCCATTTACAATATTTCATATTTGTCAATTCCTATTTGCTCAATATAGTGGCTTTATCAAACCATTGGCTAAAAGCAAATAAAAAATCTCATCCATTTTGTTCACATCGAACAAATAGTATTGAGTATCTTTCGCTTTAAGCATGATGTTCTCTTTAGCTTCTCTTTGACCCTATATGGCCTCAATGTTTGTATGGCTAGTTGATAACCATCTTGGCCATGGCTATCGCAGCATATTCTCCTTGGTCTAGGTCATCTTCAGGCTCATATCTTTCTACAAAGATCACATCAAGTTTACTTGGTTTCTTATCTTTTTCTTTCAACAGTTTTTCATACCTAATTGTCTTTGTTGCTAATTGGAAGAGGTCATTATATGGTCTTCCTTCCTTTCAATCTGTACCTTAAGGCAAACTTTCGGCTGCTAAAGGTTATCTTAGCAAAAGATCTTGTTGGCAATGATACGAGACATCGATTTCTCACTCTTTTGAACTTAGACATAAACTGGTCTACCGATTCATTGTTCTATTGTTTGATAGCGGCCAAATCAGCAATAGACACATCAAGGAGTAACCAATAAAATTGGTTATGGAATTGTGTCTCCATTTGCTCCCGAGAGTGTACAGAATTAGCTGGTACAGATGTATGCCATGTGAAGGTAGTCTTGGATACATAATAAGGGAAATAGCCTTAACTTCCAACAGTTAGCATGAGATGCATCGCCGTATTGCGCAAAGAATTGACTAACATGCTCAACCATTGATTGATCATCTTTGCCAGAGAAATGGTTAAAATCAAGCATCTTGATAAGGCATTGTATCCATCCACTCTGGAAACGGCTTTCTATACACGGGTTTGATATTTCTTGGATCATACCCTAATCGTTGCATTTCTTGGTCTAGTATTAGCCGGACATTCTAGGAGTCTTGACTAGGGATCACTTGAGCGGGCTGCCCTCCGGGTAAAGGTGGTGGTCTAACTTGGTTCTTGACTACCAAATTTGATCCTTGAGGAGCGTACATTGGGTTGGGCATCGCCACTACTTCCACTACGAGTCTTTGGTCATCCTGGCCCCCTAGGCGGAGATGGTGGCCTACCTTAGTTGTCAATAACAACATTAGGCCTGTATGGGGCAGATGCTATGTTGAATTGGGGTACTATTCCAATTGGCTTTACATTCTCGACAGGAGGTGTTGGGCTGAATGGGCGTATGTTTTCCACATTTGACAATGGCATATTTTGCTGAGTTTTTCGATTTATCAAGTTGCTATTATTACCATTTAAGTTAAGTTGGAAATGATTAAGCATATTACTTCCACTGACGGGTATTGGTCCACTGGTCTGGGTAGTAAGAATGGTTTCAGCCTTTTGCAAAAGGGTGATGCCACGAAATATCCCAAACTGATACACCGCCTTTTGCAAAAGGGTTGATGCCACGAAATATCCCGAACTGATACACCCGTGATAAATTTACCCAAAGTTAATTTTTTGAATACAAAAAATCCTAAACTGGTATACCCGTGATAAATTTACCATCCGTTAGTTTTTGTTAAATTTTTACTGTTAAATTGTTGAGTTGAATGACACGCGACAGTTGACGGGTGTACCGTTTTCGAGTTTTACCCCTCTGTTTGTCATAGATTTACAAATTTGTGATTTTCTGTGATATTAATTCAATTTAACGGAGGGTAAATTTGTCACAAGTGTATTGGTTTTGGGTTTTTATTGGTCAAAAAATTAGTTTGGGGTAAATTTGTTATAAATGTACCAGTTTGGGATTTTTCGTTGTTAAAAAATTTGTTCGGAGTAAATTTGTCATAAGTATACCAATTTGATGTTTTTCATGATATTAACCCCTTTGCAAAATCCTAATGGGTGGTAAAGGTGGTACAATTTGTTCTACACTATCAAAAGTAACTTGAGCAGCAGTCGATGAAGGAACAAACCCAGAAGGCACATGATTAGTAGGATTTGCCTGCATTTGAATTGAATGGCTCGATGCTCTTGGCCTGTGGATGACTTCATGGAAGGTGTTGACGATCATTGGCGTGACCACATCGACGAGGTATTTCATTAGGTGGTAAGTTGTTTCATTCTTGTGCTCGTCAAAAATCCTCCTCAAAGTAGCCATTATCACGGGATTAGGCTCCAACTGCCTCCATTGCTCATCGGTGAGTTGTCTTAAGATATTGACATCTCCACCTTCTTGTTGTTCTGCCACCGGTTGTGCAGTCAATGACTTAGAACGTCCTATTCTGTCATTGCTAGGTAGTGGTGATAGGTTGTTACCGCTAGCATTGTCAGGATCAAGTTGATTGTTCTCACCATCATATTTCCTCAAATCGGCCACAAATGTCTCATTGGGCATGCCAAAATGATGTTTCATTGAAATTTTTCCCACGACGAAATATCTTTTATTAAAAGTCATTTTTCAGTTTTTTAACTAAAGAAGATAGGTTTTGTGGCGACTCCAGACATGAAATTTCATCGGTAAATGAAGAAATCAACAGCTTTACTTGAAACAGAACTATACAGTGCAAATTGTGCCTGAATTTAATCGACGACAAAGCTTGGCAAGTATAGCCACTACACCGTAACCGAACATAAACAAATTATACCGGAATTTAATCAACAACAAAGCTTGAAGATACAATGATGCTATGCCGAAATTTAATCGACAACACAACATCTCAAATAGAGATACACGTCGAAATTTAATCGATGGTGTGGATCTGGAAATTACAACTAACAGATATGTAGGAATTAATCGACGATGCAAGTATGAAAATTAAAAGTACAGTACATGAAAGTAAAAATAATCGAAGGATTGCATTTTTGTTTGATTTGCGTGTGGGGTTTTTTAGTAGGCGAGCGAAGGTATTTGTAGTAGTTATCTTATAACCATCTCCGAGCAGTTCTTTTGCGGTTATAGCCACGTTCCTCTATTTTGGAAAGTTTTATGCCCGTATCCTCATGATTACACGATCTTGCCTTTATGCGGTTCCTCTGGGGGGCGGGGGGGCGGCGGCGACACCTTAGTGGCTTATCTCAGTACCATTAAATGATACCCTTGTCAATCATCGTTAACCATGCATCGTCGTATATTGACAACTTATCAGTAATGATCATTGATGTACGCCAATATCGATACCAATCCTTGCGGTCGCCAATAGTTGAAGATGGGTCAAGTGCTTGATAATATTCGACACTTTAGTCACGTGTTTATCCATATTGACGATTTAGTTACTTTTTTTTTTGTGCAAACAATAATAAATTCTGTCAAGAGTATTTAATATATATTCGTTATTCCCAAATGACGGGATACTTAGATTCCGTTTGTTTCGCAGAAAATAACTTTCAGGAAAAGATTTTCCAGATTTTTGGGTGTTTGGTTCAAGAAAAATAAACTAGTCAAGGAAAATATTTTCCCTCAATGGAAAAAAAATACACCTTTGAAAATGGGAAAAATGATTTCCTCTTTTTGAAAAGTTGACATTGTTTTCCCTCCTCATTCTTTCACCATTCATTTTAATTATTTTTTTAAAATTCTAATTTTTAATTATTTTTAAAATTCTTTTCTTTTTTTTCCTTTTTATTTTTTCTTCTTTGGCCGGTCGGTGGCGAAGGCCGGCAACCAGCCACAAGCAAGCTTTAGCCTCACCAAATCTAGCGAGCTTACCACGACTTGCCATTTGACGGCGTGCTCGCTCACCATATCGCGATTGGCAAGGCGGCAGCGACGAGCTCGCTTGCCAGACCACGACTCATGAGCTCGCCGATCTTTGGCAAGGCCCGAGCCTTGCTTGAGCGTTGCCGATCTAGCGAGCTCGAGCCTTGCCAGCCTATGGCTAGGCTCGAGCTCGCTTGTGGCCGGTCGTCGGCTTTCGCCGTGGCCGGTGACCTATCGGAGGAGAAGAAGGGGAAAAAAAAGAAAAATAAAAAAAATAACCAAAAATTCGATTTAATTTTTTTTATTAAAATTAGTGCATAGAGGAAAATTAAATCAAAATTTCCATACCAAACAGCGAAAAAATATTTTTCG